>JASAUF010000471.1:22430000-23030000 GCA_030180095.1 Magnolia changhungtana | reverse complement strand
GGTTTGAGTATTTCTCATGAACACTTCTTCATCCCCTATAACTTGGTAGGAGGTAAACATGCTTCAATCCTTACAGATGTGATGAGTAGCCCTAGTGTTTAGTACCCAATGCATTGTGTTGACAAGATTCACTTCAGATACTACTACAATTATTTTATCTTGTCTGTTTTGTTCAGTTAGATTGGCCTGAACTTGAGAAGCCTTCTTCTTGTGCTGCACTCTTCAATATGATGACCGATTTTGCCATAATGAAAGTATTTTCCTTTCTTTTTGACCGGTTTTCCTTTCTTATTTTTGAGCCTACATTGTTCAACACGATGACCTAGTTTTTCACAGTTGAAACATGTTCCTTTAAGTATCAGCATTAATCAATAAGGTGACCTGCCTTTACACAGTGAGAATAGGATCCTTAGATCCTTTTATTTTTCTGGTTTGTTTTAATCAGGTTAGCATTTAAAGTAGTGTCATTAGCATTTTTCTTTTGATCCCTTATACGATTGGCATTCTCTATTCGAATATGTACGATAATATTTTACATGAAAATTTCATTTTTCATGTGTTTCATCTTATTTTTGTATTCTTTCTAGGAGAAAATGAGTTTTTCAATTAAAGCACCTTCAAGAAAAACATCATCCATTTTTTATCCTTTAGATATAAGCCCGTGCACTGAACTTTAATATTCAAGTATCTGATGAGACAGGAGTTTATTATATAACATAGAAAAGTTCAAAAATGAGGAAATATCGTGCTTTTTGGCACCTGCTTTTTCTAACACATATTTCTTAGCTAATATCGACTAGATATCCTGGCTTTTCCATATGTAACATATATGTCATACAGTTCATTAAACAAGGAATTCATAATATGATTTTTACAATTGTGGTCATCTCTTACAACAGTTTCTTTATCGGCTTTATATTGTAAAGTATCAGATAGTATATATGATACTTTTAATGTATCTAAAACAAAGGTAAGTTTTTGTTTCCACCTTTTTAAAATAGTTTTCATAAAATGGTTTGATTTTAGATTGTTTGGCAGCCAATTACTGTTATATTTTCCATTGTTACAAATATATAGATCAACAAATCAATTTCAAGATTGTAGAAATTTTTTGATATGTAAATCCGTAATTATGGAAATTTGAAATTGAAAATTTTAAAAGAAAATTAGAAATTTGAATAAGAGGAATTAAGAAAACTTATTTGATTGAAGGCATTAAAAAAATCACTCGGCTTGAAATTGATTTATCTTCCTGGGGACAATGTCCGTAGTGAAACAAGAATACTAGATAATCAATCTCTAGGATACCCTCGAATGTTGTCTTGTCACACCAACACACTTGATGTATGAAGACGAGATGAAATCGTCGCAGATTCGAAGTAAGAGAGAGAGACAGAGAGAGAGAGAGAGAGAGACGAAATATTAAACTTGATTAAAAATTCGGAACCAAAGAAGTCCATTATATAGACTTCAAAGGTTGCCCCCAATAAGTGTGTACGCACCCCTACCAACAAACATGGCTGTTGGGCTTTTGAATAAGAAACCCTTTCCATTTTTCAGCTCTATTTGAAAATAACCGCGCACGTGTGTGTTTCATGGCATGAAGAATCTTTTTAACGGCAATCACATTGAGCTACCATGTAGCTCCATTGGGCATTGATTCGAGATTTTGAGTCGACTATCGAACTCTAATTTTGGTGAGTATATATATTGTCCACTTGTCCTTAATATATTAGGGATGGAGATCATAGCGGGGATCGATCGGAGGTGGAGATCGGGGCGAAGATCGATCAGGGGCGGAGAGAGAGAGAGGAGTTGGGTTTTTACCCATTGCGAGAGAGACGGGCGGGTAGGATTTTTAAGTACGCGAATTGCGTCCTACCCTCGGCTGTCTCCAGCTGGGAAAGAATAGGAGCTTTGAGTGGCCCTGTGATGTATGGGTTTTATCTACACCGTCCATCCATTTTTAACTATCATTTTAGGTTATAGGACCAAATTTTAGACAGATCTAAGGCTCAAGTGGACCACACCACATGAAGCAGCGGTGATAATGATTATTACCATTGAAACTTTTCTAGGGCCCACCGTGATGTTTATTTTCCATCCAACCTATTCACAAAGTTACATGGACCTAGATGAATAGAAAACACAAATATCAGATCCATCCAAAACTTCCGTGGCCCACGGTAAATTTTCAACAGTAGGAGTTTAATCTCAACTGTGTAGTCACATCTATCTTGGATCTGCCTCATTTTTGGATTTAAATTGTAAAATTATAAGAAAATATGGACGGACGATGTGGATAAGACTCATACATCATGGTGGCCACTCAAAGCTCCTGCGCGTTCCTAGCTGGAAATGGGTGGGGTCGGACGCAATCTGCATCGATTTTTACGCTTTGGTACTCCCCCACACGAGTTAAACATAGGACGGTCCTTATAGGGGATCGTGGGGCCACTATGATGTAAGTGGTTTATCCACTCTGTCCATTCTTTTTTAAACTTTATTTTATGGCATAAGCCAAAAAAGGAGTTAGATTGAAGGCCTAATTGGACCACACTACAGATCAATGGTACGGACTTAATAGTCACTATTTCCCATGGTGTGGTCCACCTGATCCTTCAATCTATCTTCTTTTTTTTATAATGTCCTAAAATGAGCTATTAAAATGGATGGACGGCTTAGATAAAACATACATTTCAGTGGGCCCCATAGAGCACTACACTCACAAACAACTAGTGTTAATTAACTCTTAATTTTCCCGATGGCTAGTTGTGATTTACTGACTACCAAAAGCCGTCCGGGAAGCCACCATACGACCATTGGCTTTGGTCATTTTTTTGGTAACGATAGTTTATAGTAATACAATATTATCATTGTGCTTAGTATGATGCATGATTTGATTTTTGATTGGTATTTTGTATTTCATATATTTTTATCATTCATCTTTGAGTGATCAACTTCTTATAATTTTTGTTAGTCAAGTATACATCCAAAAGTTATGCAAAATCAGTTTAACACATGCATCATCTTTATTTATTGGAGATTATTGTACTAAAGTATTACATATTTATCAAATTTTCATAAAATTGTATCTATGAAAAAATTATATTAAGGACCTGTTTGGCCGGGCGAATCCCATGGGATTAGGAGGGATGGGATGGATTTTAAGGTAATGATGGTGGTGTCAGTGGATTGGTTTAAGATCCATGGGATTTCTATATCCCGGGACAAGTTCATGGGTTTGTTTGGCACGCCCGACATATCCCGGGATTTTACCTTCCATTCCATCCAACCAAGGGATGTGATCAATTTTAAGGTAATGATGGTGATGTTAGTGGATTGTTTTAAGATCCATGGGATTGCTTATATCCCGGGACAAGTTCACTGGGTCTGTTTGGCTCGTCATGCATATCCCGGGATATTGCGATCCCATCCCTCCTAATACCGTGGGATCGGTC
Source organism: Magnolia changhungtana (assembly GCA_030180095.1). Taxonomy (NCBI): domain Eukaryota; kingdom Viridiplantae; phylum Streptophyta; class Magnoliopsida; order Magnoliales; family Magnoliaceae; genus Magnolia; species Magnolia changhungtana. The sequence continues at coordinate 23,026,539 of JASAUF010000471.1, read as the reverse complement.
CGGCCAAACAGGCCCTAAGTATCATTGCATATCTTTTTGACTTTTTCAATATTTTCCCGTGCTAGGAAAAAAAAAAAAACGCATGCATATAGGCCTATTGTAAAGTCTTGAAATCAGGTCAATAACAAGATTTTAAATAGAGTACATGCATTTTCGTGTTAACTTCCGAACATGGACTGGTTTCCATCTCAATCATCCATTTTGTGGCCATCAATATAACAACTAAGATCATTTACTCAATAGTGGTAGTAACCTAGTTGAATTGGAATGCCACTAGGCTGACGATCTTGAATCCATTGTCTACCCTTCCATGTGTGCAATGGAAGGGGGCTTCTCTGGGTAGTATTTTCCTTTATATATATTTTAAATAAATTTAGAAAAAAAAAAAACAAAAAAAACAAACAAACAAACCATAATTCCTAAGAGTTCACATTTTGCCACATAGTGCCTTTAGGAATCAAAATATTTAGGAGTGCTTTTAAGGAATGAAGTTGCATAAATGACCTCTTTATTTCCTTTAGAAAGGTACAATTGAAAATTGTGAGGCCTGATGTGTTTTTCGTTGAAGCCCTCCAACAAATGCACCCGCGATGATTACCAAACAAACTAAAAATCATGGTTGGACCATATTTTTTGTTTGTGTGATCCATGAGCAATTTTTATTTTTATTTCTTTTATTTACTTATGACAACAAAAAGTTATATTTTAAAGTTAAGTTGGTTTGGTAAACACTTTTTCAAAAGTAACCTAAAGTTGTTTATACAAAATTTGCTTTTAAATTTTTTTACTTTTCTACTCTCTCTCTCATCTTTGCACATGATGAATAATTGATATCAAAGGTGGTCCAACATTATGGAGGGAGAGGAACACTTGTCAATTTAATATTGCCTCCCTTTCAAAAGAAATTATCCTTAGGTGTATTCTGAATGAGTTCAAGTCCCCTGCCATTTTTGTTATGGGGCCTTTTATTGCAAGGATCTTGCCAGGCAACATCTCCATGACCTGGAATTACCAACTGGTACCCACCATTCCCATAGTCCGATTGCTAGTATTGGTACCAATCTTAATCGTGATGCTGGCCCCCATTGGTCTGTGTTGAGATTAATTCCATCAAATTGGCTTCTTTGATTTTCCCCTCCCTCTAGAATCGTCTGGGGAGTAATCTTTATGGTTGATAGCCATGGGCCTCAGGATAAGAGCTTACTTATCTTGCTTTTTAACTCCCTCTAGAATTGTCTGGGGAGTAATTTTTAGGCTATAGTTGTAGGTATTGTGATTGAAGTACAAAATGAAGACTATTGTATGGCTATAAATAATACTGTAGATTCTTATTGAGCATGCGGCTTCATGCCCGCACCTGCATTCAAAGTTTTCTTTTATTGGTGGAAAGGTAGAAACTGTTGGTAAGTACAAGAGAGCCCCTATTGTTAGGCTTGGTATTGTCCCCATCAACAATTTCTCTAGGATTATAGGTTCTTCCTCATTTCATCCATAACCCATTTTTAGTTGGCCAGCGTTCATCATCTTTCTTCCTCGTTAGGCAAGGTTCAGGCCTTTCCCTACTTAAGTTAGGTTTTCTCCCAGGTCTGGAGTGTGGGCTTTTTCCATGTTTTGGAGTGTGGGATTCGTTCTTCCTTTGTCACTTGCACGATGGATGATCAACATTAAAGGTGGGGTCCACACGATAAACAGTCAACATCAAAGTTAGGGCCCACATGATGGGTAGTAAACATTGAAGGTGAACTCCACATGATGGACAATTAGTATTGATGGTGAGCCCACATGATGGATGGCCCACATCAAGGTGGGCCCTATATAACGAGCCATCCACATCAAAGGTTGGTTCCTAATGATGAATGGCCCACATCCAAGGCAAGCCCCATATGATGGACGGCCCATATTGAAGGTGGGGCCCACATGATGGACGATCCGCATCAAAAGTAGGCTTCACGTGATGGGCAGTGGACATTGAAGGTGGGCACAACATGATGAATGATCCACATCAAGGTGAGGCCCTACGTAGTGGATGGTCCACATCAAAGGTTGGCCCTTAATGATGAATGGCCCACATCTAAGGCGGGCCTTGATTGATGGACAACCGACATCAAAGGGGGCTTACACAATGGACGATCCACATTAAAGGTAGCTCCTCGTGCTGGATAATAGATATTGAAGGTGGGCCCTACATGATGGATGACCCATATTAAGGTGGGCCTTATATGAGGATAGTTCACATTGAAGGTTGGCTTCTAAAGATGAATGACCCACATCCAAGGTGGGTAATAGATGATCCACTTCAAAATTTGGCCTTGAATGATGGATGTCCAATGTACAACATGACGGACTACCTCCTCCACGTAAAAGCTGTACACTGCATGATGGAAGACTCACATTCAATGTACAACATGATGGACAACCTCCTCCAAGGTGCGCCACATGATGGACAACCCACTTCAAAGGATGACCTCATAAGGTGGATGGTCCACATTGAAAGTAGGCCTACACAATGGACAGTTTACATTGAAATACAGGCAAAGGTACATAATAATGCCTACATAAAAATTGGCCCCATCTAATGCCTAGGCAATATTAAGGATGGACCAATCAAACATGAGGGATAAGTAATTGTGTGATGTTGGAAAGCAACTCGACTTTTTTACTTTTTAGTTGGGAAGCATGTTGTTTTACTGCACATGTAGTTATATGCTGAGTAAGTAGAAACCAAGGTAAGGGTGTGTTTGTTAACGCTGAAAATGTTCACTTAATACGCAATTTAGCAAGTGCTCTCTGAATATATTTTTTAAATACAATATTTCCTTGTGACCAACAAAGATTTTTATTGTTTAGGAATAAACCACCTAACTTTTAACGTGCAGAGCTTTTCTGGGCCCACCATGATTTGTGTTACATCCACATCATCCATCAACATTTTTATATCATTCTAAAGTATGATCGTAAAAAATATACACATCCAAAGTTGTAGTTGACCGCAACACAAAAAATAGTGGGAATGAAACGACTCCCGTTAAAACCTTCTTAAGGTCCACCGTGAGGTTATTTGCCATCAAACTTCTTTATATGGTCACACAGACCTGAATGAAGGGAAAACACAAAAATCAACTTGATCAGAGCCTTCTGTGGCCCTAAGAAGTGTTCAACGATAGGCACTCAATTCCCATTGTTGCCTGTAGTGTTGCCTACATGAGCCTTAGATCTGCCTGGATTTTCGTATTATTCCCTAAAAAGAAGTGGAAAAAATGGATGGACAGTGTGGATAAAACACATATATCAAGGTAGACCCCACAGAGCCCTGGAGACGACTGTCTGTCGCTCGATCCCCCCCCCCCCCCAGTATTATTCCCTAAAAAGAAGTGGAAAAAATGGATGGACAGTGTGGATAAAACACATATATCACAGAGCCCTGCAGACAACCGTCATGTCCCCCCCCGATCCCCCCCCCGACTTGTTGGGAAGTAGCGGATTATCTGGTGTGCCACAAGCCAACTTGCATTTGTGTTGACATCACCAAATTTTATGTGGCCCACCATGATGTATGTGTTATATCCACACCGTTCATCTATTTGGCGAGATTAGCATAGAGCGTGAGCCTAAAAATGAGTCATATTAAAAGCTCAAGTGGACCATGCTACAAAAAGCAGCGGGGGAAAATGATTCCCACCATTGAAACATTCATAGGGTCCACCATTATGTTTATTTTCCATCCAAATTGTTCATAAAGTTAAATAGGCCTAGATGAAGGGAAAAACCAAATATCAGATGGGTCCAAAACTTCTATGACCCCTAAGAAGGTTTCAATGGTAGATGTTCAGTCCCCATTGCGTTCTAAAGTGTGGTCCACTTGAGCTTTGGATTTGTCTCATTTTTGGGCTCAGGCTTTAAAACGTTCTCACCAAATGGACGGAAAATTTTGATGTAACACAAACATCATGGTGGGGCCAAAGGTCACCTGATTGGCTCCCCATGCAAATTGCCTACTTACGCTGCAGTAGGGAGCAGGCTAGTGGACAGGGCCTCACCATGATGTATGTGTTTTATCCATACTCTCCTACTATTTTTCCAAATCATTTTATGACATGAGCCCAAAATTGAGACATCCAAATCTAAAGTGGACCGCACCACAAGAAAACAATAGTGATTAAACACCCATCGCTAAAAAACTTTCTAGGGCTGTGTGACCTGGATGAAGGGAAAACACAAATATCAACTTCATGGAAAACTTTTGAAGTCCCTAAGAAGCTTTTAATGGTGGGCACTCAATCACCACTCCCTGTGAGAAATGGACCCTCCGCATTTTTTAGATCATTCCCTAAAATGATATGGAAAAATAGATGGATGACATGGATAAAACACATACATTATGATGTGGGCTACACAACACCATCCAATGGCTCGGGGCTACTAACATCATCGGTACGCAATTTGGATCCACTTAGGTGGGTGGGACCCCTGACTATAGGGCCCATTGTGATGTTTGTGACTACATTCATGTTGTCCATTGGTATCGAAAGCTCATTCTTAGGCATAATTAAAAATTTCTTGGGAGCTACAAAAACTTTGGATTAAGATGATATTTGTGTCGACTCTTCTTGTAGGTCTTTTTGACCTTATCAATAGGTTGGATGGTAAATAAACATTTCGGTGATATCCATGAAGTTTTAATGTTATGGATTTAACCTCGACTGTTTTTGGTGGACACAATAGCAAATGTGTCAAATTAACATATTTTAGACATCTCATACATTAGTTAATAAATATGTTGTTCTGGACTTGATACTTAATTTTCTAACTTCGTGTTCAGACTTTAGAGTCCGATTTCAAATTCAGGCTTCAGACTTCATATTTAACGAACAGAACAGACATAAGTCACGTGAATCGAGTTACGTGTAAGCAACTCACCGCCCAAACGAGGCCTGGGTGCACTTGTTGGTCGGGTTGGATGTTATTCACATAGCACGTGGGCTCACAAATCTTACTTTGGTAATTTCCATCTCCTTGGGATTTCGAGTCGTCCAGACATTATTTACCAAAATACGAATTCGTGAATGTGAGGAATTTTGCTGTAAAAATCGCAAAAAAGAGAGAATGACCCCACCTCCCTATCTTCTCCATACAACTCCACACAAAATCTCTAATAAACAGAGCCTATTTCTCTTCTATTCTCCTCTCGAAAATTCCAGAGGTGGTTCTGTTCTGCAAAATGGCAATGAAAGCTCCCATCAGTGGGTTGAGCTTGGCAGCTTCTCCATCTTCTTCCTTACAGGCCTCTTCCAATACCCTTGCTTTTGTTAGCAGACCCCTCAAATCGTCCTTCTTCAATGGTGGAGGTATGCCCTTTTGATAATTTCAGCTCCTTTTTTTGCGCCCCCCCTTTTCTTTTACTTTTCTTTTCTGCTCCTTGGGTGTAAGTGGAAATTGATATTAAAAAAAAAAAAGAAAAAAAAAGTTGTGATTTTCTTTGAAGAGGTGCACTGGTGCTCCTTATTGTGAGCTTTCCTTCAAGAACTGGACATGTTGGGCAACACTGCATGATCTTGACCGTTTACTGGGTGGGCCCTGCGGTTGATTATCCGCTATTGGAAGGTGCTTCTGATTGCACGATCTTACCTGTCCGATTGATGATATACTAGTGGACGTTAGACAAGAACATTGTGGAGAGTCAGCATTGAGTGACCCTCCCCAATTAGTTGGGATCAGGTTTAGATGATGATGAATCAGCACTGAGTGAACCGCCTATTGGATGGGCAGGATCATCCAGTCCATCATGGTGGGCACACATGATGAATGGTCCGGATTGGTTTGCCTTTATGGCATGTGTGTTCTCAAAGGTGTTTGGCATTGTTTCAGTCTCATTGGGTTAGTTGCATTGGGAAGACTAGTGTAGCGTGGGTTCCATTTCATGGAATTATTATATAGAAAATGTGGAATTATATGATGAAATATCAGAGAACATTGTTTGGTGTTTGCGATGAAATCGGATTGCGTACTAAGTAACTCAGTACGCTTTTATCGTACTGAGCAAACTCTGTTGGGCCCACCGTGAACGTATGCGGTTTATCCACTCCGTCCAGCCGTTTTTCCAGCTCATTTTAGGGGTCAGGACCAAAATTGAAGCATATACACACCACAAGAAATAGTGGAAATGATGTTTTCCACCATTGAAATGTTCCTATGGCCCAGAGTGATGTTTATTTGTCATCCAACATGTTCATAATATCACAAAGACATGGATGAAGGGAAAACACAATATCAGCTTGATACAAAACTTATGTGGCCCCCAAGAGATTCCCTTTAGAATTAGATCAATCCCTATATTAGATGGAAGTCCTACCTTCCATAGGTCCTATCTAATAATGTTTTATAAGATCTAATTGACGGGTTGTGATTTAGTCTTGAATCTGAGCATAGTTAAATATTTGAATTCATTAAACTCGTGATTGATTAGCATTATTTTGTGCTTTAAATTGTTCTAGTTAATCTGTTGATGATTTCATTGCATCATTTTAGGCTAAGCCATCCGTCCTGCATCAAATTGTGATATCAGAGCCTGGGTCTAGCATAAGACTCTCATGTTGCATCTATGTTAGGTTTTCATATTGCTGTGTCTAGGGTTAACAGTCTTCCCATTCTCATCACATTGCATCTAGAGTCTTTAGATTCTCGGTTTATGTCCACTCGAACTAGGCATGATTTTGGTATACACCTCACGATGAATTCGGAACAACTTGCCGAGGCTATCAATGCCATCAATAACCATTTTGCGGCCATCAAGGCTCAAAGTAGAATCATCAGTCACCAACTGACAGCCTTCAGGAATGAGACCCATACTCACATGACCCAGTTGTAAGCTTTTCTCCTGGCAAACCCCGACAATGGGGAAGATGGCCAATCTCAAGCGGGAAGTGAAGTTGGAGGACGTGGAAGAGTCTGTGGCTGAGGTGTCGACCATGGCAAGGTGTGTACCCAGCCACCCCGTGGAGAGTACTTAGACCACCATAATTCTAATGATTGGGTAATGAAGAGTGTGAAGATTGAGGCCCCGAACTATGATGGTCGCTTGGACCCCAAGGCCTTCCTCAATTGGCTTGCGGATATGGACAATTTTTTAAAGTGGAACGATATGTCCGATCGTTGATGGCTGGTTCGTCAAGATGAAGTTGGTGGGCCAAGCCAAGTTGTTTTGGACAAATATCGAGTGGAAGATAGAGATGTCTGAAGATGATCCGTTATCACTATGGGCCAAGATAAAAGAGATCTTGAAGGAAAAGTAAATTCCTCTCTTACTGCCAGAAGCTTTTGGATCAATGACAATCCTTTCGTCAAGGATCAATGCCCCGTTACTGATTACATCACTAAGTTTGATAAATATATGATGCGTTGTAACATTGATGAGGACCCGTTAATGACCCTTTTTCGTTTTAGGATGGGCCTCTGATCCGAGCTTTGGCGTGAGCTCATTCTTCATGGCATCAACACCCTAGAACATGCCTATCAAGTGGTGCAAGAACTTGAACGGTATCTGAAACCGCAATTCTTGAGGCGATTCAACTCTTGTGAATCCAACATCAGTGCCACTTCCTAGGGAGCTAAGCCTAATCTTAGGAGTCAATCCAAAGCCCCAACTGGTACTCAACCCAACAACAAAGATGTGAGGGACAAATGTCTAGCTAGTACCAATTCGAGGGGAGGTGAGCACATGCGGTATTACAATTGCCAAGGATATGGTCTGTCAAACAACCAATTGATCTAAAGGCTCGAGCTTTTACAGCAAGTGGTTGTTTGACATGGTATCAGAGTGAATGGTCAAGTGTTCGAATCTTGGGAGCAACAAATATGCATCCGTTAATATATTCTCCCACGGGGGGCAAGCTTGGCCCGTTTATGGTGTGAGTGTGAGTGTCCCTCCTCCTGGCCCGTTCATGGTGTGAGTTGAGTGTTCCTCCACCCTTGCCCAGTATGTTCCCGTGCAAAGTTGTTGGAATGTTAAGTCCCTTGATATACATTGATACACCATCCTCTAATGACTCTGATACCATGTCAAATAACCACTTGATCTAAAGGCTCGAGCTTTTAAAGAAAGTGGTTGTTTGACATGGTATCAGAGCGGAAGGTCTTTTGCTCGAATCCCGGGCGCAACAAAATATGCCTTCCTAATATATTCTCCCATGGGGGGTTGTTTATGGTGTGAGTTGTGAGTGTCTCTCCACCCTTGCCCAGTATGTTCTCGTGCAGAGTTCCACCTCGCACGTACAGGGGAGTGTTTGAGTGTTAAAGTTCCTTGATATAAATTAATATGCCATCTTCTAATGGCTCGTTGTTTGACATGGTCAATTCGTATACCAGTGCCCTATGAAAGAGCGAGGTGAAGCCCCCGTAATTGGTGAGTTTGTGCGAATGATCAGGGTGATTGCGAAGAAGAATATTAGCCCGAAATCAGTGCTAGTGATGGCGAAGTTGAAGGAGTTGAGACCGTGCCACTTGCAGTTGTCAGATGTGTCTTAGCCCAGGTTAAAGAGTGATGATTGGTGCAAGAATTCAATTTTCAACGCTTAAGTGTGGCGACAAAAACTGCTAGCTGATAATTGATAATGGTAGTTGCACCAACGTGATCTCCGCCATTGTTTGAAATATCGGTATTGTGTTACGTATCGCACCCTTGGGATACAGATACGTATCGGTTATCGCATGGGATATGTCGGTTGTATCGCATAATGTATTGTTGTTGTTGGAAACATGGGGAAACCTTGGGAAATTGGTCGTATTTTTCAATGAAACTTCAACGATTGTTTAAAAAGACATTAATACACTTATAAATCAAAACATCACAAAAAACAAGTGCGCATTATAGGTTTTCTTTGTATGGGGTCTTAATCTATGTGTTGTCTAACTGAATTGATGTAAGTATATTTAAAGTCTATTCATATAATTTATAAATGTAAGACGATGTGTGGAAACACAAGCAATACATTCAAAAGCAAAAGAAGAATTACTAGATCAGGTTACATACATGTTTGATTTTATGTTTGGACACAATGATTGCAACTGATTTGCGTGAAATTGGGAAATATTGTTTTTTTTTTTTTCAATTTTTTGTAACTTGGCCCATGTCCTCCAAATTTAGAAAGCGAAACTTCCAATCCAAGCATAAAAAATATTGAATTTCTAACAATTGGACACTGATTTAACATGATTTATAGAAAAAAAAAAGGATCGAAAATAAAAAATACTCACCGAATTGAACATGTGGGATATATCCCCCTCCTTGTGCGTTTCGTATCGCACAGGTGGGATACAAGATATATCGTGGGATATATCGGCTAATATCGTTGATATTTAAAACACTGGTCTCCGCTAGTACTGTAAATCGCTTGGGTTTGAAACCTGTTCCTCACCCTCAGCCCTATCGAGTTTCATGGGTTGATGCGTCGTCAATACTGGTTTCTTAGTGTTGTCTTATTCTCATTCAGTTTGTTTCCTACAATGACACGTTATGGTGTGATGTTTTGCCTATGGATGTAGGCCACATCATTTTGGGTAGACCTTGGTTGTACGACTGTGATGTGACACTATTTGGCCGCTCAAATACGTGTTCATTAATGTATGAAGGTAAGATAATAAAGTTAAATCCCCTTTCGACCAAGAGCACATCAGATAAGAAAGATGATGTTAAGAAGAGTGATCCTAAAGATGTGAGGAAGTCCTAGCCCAAGTGTCTCCACATAATAAACGCTAAAGAGTTTGAAAGGGAGACTAAAGTTGATTCAATGGTGTATGGCCTTGTGGCAAGGGAGGTCACACCCGAAGTTAGCATAGAGTTGTCATCTAATGTGAGTCCGGTGTTGGAGTTTAGAGATGTTTTCCCAGATGACCTATCGGATGATCTTCCACCCATGCGAGACATTCAACATGCCATTGATTTTGTGCTCGGGTTGACTCTATCAAACATTCTCTGCTACCGAATGAATCTCACGAAACATGCAGCGTTGAAGAGGCAAGTTGATGAGCTTCTTAGAAAATTGTTCATTTAGGAGAGTTTGAGTCCATGTACTGTGTCAACCCTCCTCACGCTTAAGAAAGATGACACTTGGCGCATGTGCGTGGACAATCAGGCCATCAACAAGATCACGGTCAAGTATCGGTTTCCTATACCACGTTTTGACGACATGTTGAATATGATGGCTAGTACCATGATTTTTTTGCAAAATCGACCTCAAAAGCGGGTATCATCATATTCGTATTTGCCCAAGAGATAAATGGAAGACGACATTCAAGACAAAGAATGGGCCATACAAGTGATTATAGTCATGCCTTTTGGCTTGACCGACGCTCCGAGTACATTCATGAGAGCGATGACCCAGGTGTTGAGGCCCTTTATGGGTAAGTTCCTCGTGGTATATTTTGACGACATGCTCATTTATAGTACCTCCAAGGAACAACATCTCTACCATTTGAGGTAAGTTTGCGGGGGTCCTTAGGACAAAAATTATATGCCAACTTGAAGAAGTGTTCTTTCATGTCAGTCTCCCATAGACCTTTAGAGTCTGCAGATACATTCGCACACCATATCTATGATTTGCATAATGAGATTAGAAAACGAATTAATATGAGTAACGAAAAGTACAAGATATTTCCCTACTCTTGTTGCAGGTTTAAAGAATTTCAAGTAGGTGACTATGTGATGGTTCATATAAGGCCGTAATGGTTTTCGCAAGAGGCCGTTAGGAAATTACAAGCCTGTAGTGCTGGTCCTTATAAGATATCGAGAAAATTAGGCTCTAATGCCTATATTGTAGAACTTCCACCTGATATGGGCATTAGTTCTACATTCAATGTGGAGGATCTTGTGTCTTGTAAGAATCCACAACTTCACCCTTTAGCCCTTGTTTTGACCCTCACATTGACCCAAATAGCTTTCCCGACTTGTCCCACGAACCATGGCCTTTGCCAGATCCTTCTTCCCAGCCTTGCCTCCTCTACCATCCATACCCAATAAAAGGGAAAAGATTGAAGATATCTTGGATGAGCAAGTGGTTTCTACCAGACACGGAGGATACCAGAAGTATCTCGTCATGTGAAAGAACATGCCGGACTAAGACTGTACGTGGATCACAGAGGCAGAGCTTCAGAGGTTAGATCCGGATCTCCTTGAGCATTACTGTAGCTTTATTTCGCCAGAGGCGAACTCTTCTCAGCCGAGGGGAGTTGATGAGGACATCCGAGCACCAATCAGAGTTTACCAGAGGAGGCGAGCTCCCGTTTCTTTATGGCTAGGTGATGCATGTATGGGGCCCCGTGGACCCAATTTAAGTGCGTGGCCTGTTGAAGGCTTCACATACATGATTATGCATCTTTAAAGGCCCCACATTGGGAAGATGCATGTGGGCTACTTAGTTGGACTATTTCGACCATTGGATCATCGTCATTGGACATCTTGATTGTGGGCCATGAAACAGTTTAGTTTGTTTATATGTTTCGTTATTTTTTGTTGGTTTACCGTATAATTTTGTTGAGATTAGGGAGTTTTGACCAATTTTATTTCATTAATCATCTTTATGTAATTTTTTTTTTAAAGCTGGGAGCATATTTTTGTAAAAAATCTTTTTTTTAAAACTATAAAGACTTGGACATCCCCACCTTAGCCTATTATTGGATATGAAATAAAAAAAATCACTTTCTCTTTGCTTAGAGATGAAGCAAAATCTCTCGTGATTAGAGTGGTGTGAAGCCATGGAGTGATTCCATCTTATCTATCTTTCTTATTTTCTTCTTTCAAGGTAATATCTACACTTTTCTTTTCTTTTGTCTCCCTCTACTTTCCTCAATTTCTCTCAATCTTTCTCTACTCCTTTATTTTCTTTGTTTTCCCTAAAATCCATCCACAATCTCCTCCAAAATCCATCTAAACCTAGGCCTACTTACACTGTACCACTGGACGGACCTCCACATGTGACCATACAACCGTATAGACAAGACCACACAATTGTCCGTACGACCAACCCATCTCCTCCCTATTTCCTTCTTTGATCCTTGCTTGTTTCTCTCTAAAATCCATAACCCTAAGCCTAAAACCTTCAAGTCCAATCTTAGAACCTAGATTTCCCAAAACTCTAATCTTAAACCCTAACCCTAAATCGTCCTAAATCTCAAAACTCTAATTTCCAAATCCAAAATTCCCAAATCCCAAAACCCTAGTTCTTAAACCCTTTAACAAACTAAGAGATTCCCTTTATGATTCAATCAATTCCTATGCTAGATGGAAGTCCTACCTTCCATAGGTCCTACCTAATCTTGTTTTATAAGATCTAACCGACAGGTTGTGATTTAGTCTTGAATCTGAGCATAGTTAAATATTTGAATTCATTAAGCTTGTGATTGATTAGCATTATTTTGTGTTGTAAATTGTCTTAGTTAATCTGTTGATGATCTCATTCAAGGTGTACCGTATCGGTATCGGTTGGCGTAACGGTGACCTCCAAAACCGATACGGATACGGGGGCGTAACTGCGATACGGGGGCGTAACGGCCCGTAACGGTGCAAAATTTTTTTTTTTTTACCAAAAAAATATGGATTAAATTCAGAATATTCTAAGCATTCCAAATATGCATTCATTTATAAATTGGAACATGGTTATGGTGGTGTAACGGTCCACTCTTTGGTGAGAAGTTGTATCGGACTGTCTGATGAATTTATGAACCAGATAACCTAAATTTGACTACAAAATTCATATATTTAATTTTCTAACTATCCACTATCAATGATAGATATAAAAAAAAGGGTCAAAATTCATGCGTAAATAGAAAAAAATATAAAAAAAATATTAAATGGCACCCCAAATCTGTAAAATGCACATTAATATGTTCTACTATAATTAACACATCATATGACATGATTAAAACAGCAAAACAACCATTAAAAATTGATTTTTCGAATTAAAAAAAGGGTCAAAATTCATGCGTAAATAGAAAAAAATATTAAATGGCACCCCAAATCTGTAAAATGCACATTAACATGTTCTACTATGATTAACACATCAAATGACATAATTAAAACAACAAAACAACCATTAAAAATTGATTTTTCGAATTAAAAAAAAAAAGGGTCAAAATTCATGCGTAAATAGAAAAAAATATTAAATGGCACCCCAAATCTGTAAAATGCACATTAATATGTTCTACTATGATTAACACATTATATGGCATGATTAAAACAGCAAAACAACCATTAAAAATTGATTTTTCGAATTAAAAAAAAGGGTCAAAATACATGCGTAAATAGAAAAAAATATTTAAAAAATATTAAATGGCACCCCAAATTTAAAAAATGCACATTAACATGTTCTACTATGATTAACACATCATATGGCATGATTAAAACATTAAAACATATTAAAAAAAAAGTATAAATACCTATTTTTGACGAATTCGGAATTTTTGAAAAATGGCCCACCGAGCTTCGATTCAACAAAATCCGTAATATAATGTGTTTTTATCTCAAATACCCAGCCAAGGTTGGTCGAAATTGGTAGTAGAAGGAGTGAAAAACAGTTTGGAAGCAAGAAATTTGAAAAAAAAAACAGCAAAAAACGAGCTTAAAATGAAAAAATAATGTTACCGTTTTTTAATCGTTACGGGCGGGCCATTACAGATCAGTAACGGCCGTTACGCCCGTAACGGACGATACGGGTACAAAAAATCATAATGGCTGATACGACCCCGAAACGCGTATCGGCCCAGACTGTTACCGTTACGTATCGGCTGATACGACCGATACGTAACCGTTTTGGCACACCCTGATCTCATTGCATCATTCTAGGTTAGGCCATCCGTCCTGCATCACTCTAAATGTCAATCTTGGAAAATACTCGAGAGAGGTTGAGCATATATAAAATGTCCTCAAGTCTCGAGATAGAGAAAGTATACTTTACGGTGATTTTCTTGATGGCCTCACATTCACCACGAACCATCTTTCTTTCGGATCCACATGGTAAGAACTGCTCATCGACTCATGCTCTTGCTGTCATCCCTTTCTGTAAGAGTTCTTCCACTTGTCTTCTCAACTCATGCTCATGTGCACGTATAAGGTGATGAGCAATATTTGGTGAATTGATGCCTATAACCAAATTTGCTTGGTGTTGAATGTCTCTCTTGGGGGAAGATCAACTGGTAACTCTTCATGAGGGGGGTCTTGGAAATCTTCTAGGATATTTGTGTGAAACAACCCAACTTGCCAAACATTGTCGAACATTGTAACCTAGTAGTGTAAATTAAAGATGTATGGTTCCCTTTTTCACTTCTTCACTTTGATCTCGGGGGTCTCTCTCCTGTCAAATCGGCATTTGGTTACAAATACTATGTGACCTTTATGGATGTTTGCACCTGAACCACCTAGGTCTAGGTTTTGAAGTCTAATGAGGAAGTTTTTTCTACCATTAAGATTTTTCATAAGATAGTCACAAATCAGTGTGCGTAATTTTTACTTTTTATTTTTTATTTTGTTTAAGATTATGCAAAAAAATAAATAAGTTTGTTGCAAAAATTAAAACCTTATGTTCTAATAATTGTGGAGATTGCATTCTAACTTTTTTTCAATCCCACTTGACAGAAAATGAAAAATCGAATCTCAACTTCATTCCCTTGTACTCCTCAATAGAATGGAATAGTTGAGAGAAAAAAGCATGCATCTCCTAGAAGTAACTCGTGTACCTCTTTTGATGATGAATGTTCTGAAGTGTTTAGATAAATCCCCTTTTTTTTTTTTAATACCCCTTCAAGGTGTGTGTGTGTGTGTGTGTGTGCGCGCGCGCATGCGGGCGGGCAGGCGTGCATGCGTGTGTGTGTGTGTTTCCTATTATTCATCGTGACAAGTTGGACACTAAAGAGGGATACAAGTTCTATTGTTAGGGGTCCTCGGCAAACAATTCGTTTCAATGGATGTCACATTTTTTTAGGATGTCCCTAGGGCTGTTCACGAGTTGAGCTAGCTCGAAAAACTCGCTCGACTTGGCTCGAGTTAGCTCGGATTAACTCGGCTTGAATGACCAATTTGAGTCGAGTCAAGCTATTTATTTGAAGCTTGAGTTGAGTTCAAGCCGAGTTCGACCAGGGGGCATTTCAACTCGAACTTAAACTCGAACTCGACTCGACTCGAAGCTCGAACTCAAGCTCGACTCGGCTCGATTAATAAATATATTATATATATTATATATTATATTAATATAAGTTTTAAGTTTTAACTTTAAAAAAAAAAGAAAAAAAAAAAAAGAGAAGAAAACAAACCCTAGAGTCTTTACCCGACCGCACGCACCCCCTTTCCCTTTCCCTTTACCTTTCTTCTCTTTCTCTACCTGCTGCCAGCCGCACGCCTGCCTGGACCACCACCACCAGTTTTTATTTCAGCTCTACAATAGTATGATTTCAATCTCTTGAGATCTACTTCTTGGGCAAGAAACCCAAGAAATCCGAGATGGGTTCTTCTCAGATTTGTTAGAGCTTCAAGGAAATTCAATGATCTAATTGGCTAGAGCTCTTTACTTGGATTTTTGATATATGTTCTGCTCTGTTTCTTTTTTAGTACTTGGATTTCTGCTGGTGGAAGAAGATCAAGAACATATCTGTTCTTACAGGTTTCCTCATCCGATTCGAAGCTTTGTTTGATTTTTTTTTTATCG
This sequence comes from Magnolia changhungtana, assembly GCA_030180095.1. Taxonomy (NCBI): domain Eukaryota; kingdom Viridiplantae; phylum Streptophyta; class Magnoliopsida; order Magnoliales; family Magnoliaceae; genus Magnolia; species Magnolia changhungtana. The sequence continues at coordinate 23,010,853 of JASAUF010000471.1, read as the reverse complement.
AGTTTTGCTTTGATTCTCCTAAGATTTTTGAATTTTTCATCAATAGAGGAGGATCGAGAACAGAATCCATTACTCTCTCACCCAACAAGCTCGAGCTCGACTCGAGGTAAACTCGACTTGACTCGAAACACTAGTTCGACTCGAACTCGACTCGACAGCTTTGGCAAACAAGCCAAGCTTCAATGTTGAGCTCGAGGCCGAGCTCGAACTCGAGTATAGCATGGACAAGCCGAGCCAAGCTTGGCCCACCTCAACTCGACTCGGCTCGATGCCCATCTCTAGATGTCCCCTTCTATATATTCATCTTATATCCTCCTAGGTGAACTAGATGCAACCTCATTGTTTGCTACCTGCTGGAACAAATTCCTTTTCTGCTATTCTTCGATCTTCATTGTGAGTTGATGAGCATTTCAACCTTTTAGACAAGGTGGATGCACTTGGTCCTGAATTGGCACACACAGCCCATTGATATACCATACAATGGACTACTCGGCTGTCTCCTTAGAGTGATTTTGGGCCAACATCTGGTAAAATTCCTTTGTGTACTCATGTATGGACCTGGTCTCTGGTTGTAGTTGGTGGGGTTGTGAGAATAAAGATCGCGTGTATTCATTGGTAGGAATCGACTATGTGACTGATCCTTCATCTTTTCCCAAGATCTGATTTTTTTATTTTATTTTATTTTTATTTTCCTTTCCCAAATCAATGCCTTTCTGCCTAAACTTTTATCCATTGACAAGGAAATTCCACCTCATAAAATGGTACGATGTGTGCAAGCGGACTGAGGAAGGGGGCGTGGGGATAGAGAAAGTTGGAGACCATGAACAATGTCCTATTGGGAAAATGGTATTGGAGATTTGGCAAGGAGGAAAGTTTGTGGAAGTGATAGCTAGGAAGTACAATGTCATGGAAAGGGGGTTGTGGACGAAGAAGTCATGTTTGTACAAGGCGATGGGGTTTTCTGCGGGAGGTGGAAGGGTTAGGTTCCAGAAGGATGTGCGGCTGGGGGGGAGGGGGGAGAAGGTTGCAAGATGATTTCCTGAGGCTGGCTTCAGTTTCCATGGATTTGGAAATTCCTATAGCTCAATGATTTCTGTCTCTCGGCTTTGGAGGAGTGTGGTTCCCCCTTTGTTGAAGGAACTTGCTAGTGGAGGTGGAGGAATTCATATGTTTGTAGCAACTCTCCGAGTTAGTGCTTTCTTCAGATCCAGATTCGTTGGTGTGGCTTGGGGATAAATTGTGGTGCTTTTCCGTGCAATCCTTCTACATGATGTTTAGTGGGTCCCCTTTGGAAGCGGTTAGCAACTTAGCATGCACACATTGTATCTTTGGTCCTATGGACCCCACCCCCCCCCCCCCCCCCAAAAAAAAAAAAAAAAAAAAAAAAAAAAAGGTAGTTGCTTTTGCATGGCTTGTGGGGTGGAAGAAGGTGCTAATGATCGATAATTTGTAGAAGAGGGGATGGTCCTTAACAATGTTTGTTTGCTTTGTCAGCGGAGTGAGGAGTTGTTGGACCATTTTCTTTGTCCATTGCTTGTTTGCAAGGTGTTTTGGAGAGGTTCTTGGGAATGTTTGGGATGGCTTAGGTGATGCTGAAGTCTATGACAGATTTATTTTGGTTGTGGCAAGGGGGTGGAGTTGCCAAGAGAGGTAGGAGAATATAGAGGTTGGCTTTGCTTGCCAGAGTGTGGACGCTATGGGGGGATAGGAACAATTGGTGCTTTTGTATTCTAAGTGGGAATGTTCCAGGGGTTTTCAATAGGGAAAAAATGATATAAATTATAATAGAATGAGCTTCGTTATCATCCACTTGCGTGGTTGTGATCTCTCTTGTAGCAGTTGGGTCAGCTTGTGATTCTTTGGTCTTTTGGATGGTCATTCAATAAAACAGTAACCTTTCAAAAAAAAAAAAGAAGAGATAATTATAATAATAATAAATTAAAAATGCTATCTATTGAAGTAGAGCAATGCCCTTTAGTTTCACTGCAAAGAACTTCACTTTCCCATCATCCGGCATATCTTTAAAGAATTGGTTAAGACTTCCCATCCAATCAATGAACTTGCTAGGCTGCAATCTTCCATGAAATTCACCTGCTTTGACATGGGCCCCAAAATCTCCGTTCTTTTATAAGGTACGAATAACCGATCCTTTACCCGTTCACCCCCAATTCTGACATCAAGTTAAACTCCTCTATCTTGCCACCTCCCCCAGCATCCTTAGATGTGGCCGTGATTGTGATCAGACTTATGATTACTAGCATTGTCTCTACCTGTTGGTGATAGTTTTGCTCCCTCATGAGTTTATCACTGTTCCACTAGTTGCATTATTATATCGTTGTCTGCTGTTGGAGATGTTGGAACGCGTCCTGCCTGCCTCTTCCTCCTCTACATCTACCATGTGTGACGTGTCCCACGTGCAGCCATCACAACAGCAATTACATGATTGTTCTCTATGGTCCAGCAAGGATCTCCTAGATCAACTTGCTCTAATACCACTTTGATATCACGTGACACAAATAACCAACATATCTCAGGTGTATACGGGACAGTACAAGAGGTTTAGACTTTAGACTGTTGGATTTTACCAGCCTGTAAACATTCTCACCACGTTTGCTTAATAAAAATATTCCGAAATAACAATATAGCTATTCTCTTAGCACAAATTCACGATTTGTAATCAGAAATCACCAAACAAATCAAAGGAGACCCACAAAGGCAACGAAATACCTTGCTTCGGCAGAATAGCACCATAGAACACTCTAAACAACATCTTGGAGCATGAAATTTAACAAGAAGTAAACTAGAAGAGGGATGGACAAGCTCAACCCTAGAAATGAGTCTCCGAAGATCTTTAGTTTTCAGAGAGAGGAAAAAAGTCCCAAAGCCACGCATCCCTCGTTTATGTGTTTGTTTAGTAGTTGAACCTTAATGAAGGGTAACCATCTTATTTAAATTACCAAATGGTGAGGTTTTATCACCAAGCCAATCTTTGCCTGCTACTCAAATAAGAGGGATCCTTTTGTCAGGCCTTTGATCAAATCTTTACTGTCAGTGTGACATGTATGACCCGACAGTCCAATTGATGTGATCTCTTCACAAATATGCAGCTCTCTGCATGTAAATGACATCCAACAGCTCCCAATCAGAATATGGATCTGTTTCAAATCAAAGTGGCATGTTTCGTTATTGGCTATATAAATCAGAAGGATGTAGGGATCAAGAGAATGCCTCTAATAGAATTGAATTTTGACGAAGTGGCAATATGCCTCGGGGGTGTTATATGGGTAAGTGGCAATATGCCTCAAGGAGAAATTTTGTAACACTGTTATACAGCTGGCTATGCTTCGTGGAATTAGTGTTGGGCAATTATGTCAATAAAACTGATGGAGAAATTTTGTAACACCATTATTCAACTGGCTATGCTTGGTGGAAACAATGTTGGGCAATTATGAAGCAATACGAGTAGAGAATGATCGTTGGAGAGATGAGGGTGCTAATATGGATGTATGAGGTGACTGTGAAGGATAGAATCAGAATGAAGGTCATAAAAGCAGCCCATGTGCACGATGGCAATATACCTGTGGATTGCTATGTGAGTGCTGTGTATGTCAATAAAATTCAAGTAGAAATGTTGGGCCCTACAAATGTTTCAACGGTGGATGTCATTATGCTCACTGTTTCCTATGGTGCCGTCCACTTGGGCGTTGGATCTGCTTCAATTTCAGACTCATGCCTAAATGAGCTGGGGAAAAAACGGACAGATGGCATGGATAAAACACATACATCATGGTGGAGCCCACAAAGTCTTGCCACCATGGAGGTGGGTGGTGAGCAGGTCACCACTCAATTGGCATTCACATCTATAATGGTTCCCACGATCTGAACGGTCTAACTTTATCGTGCAGGTCCCAACATGTAGAGCATTTTGAGTGCCTGCGTTTCAACCATCCCCAGTGAGGTGTCAGAATACATAACACTATGGAATTTCAACAGTGTGTTTTACTGTTATTCAACTGGCTATGCTATGTGGAGTAGTGTTGGCAGTTATGAAACAATGTAAGTAATGAACTAATGATTATTGGAGAGATGAAGATGCTAAGATGAATGTGCGGAATGACTAAGAAGGGTAGAATCAAGAATGAGATCGTAGAAGCAGCCCATGAGTAAGCCTAATAGGAGGATGGAGAATAGATTGAAATCATTTGGCCATGTGCTAAGAAAACTGGAGGTGGTTCAAGGAGGTGAACTTTGGTAGGGATGAAGGGCTCTTAAGGTGGATGATGGGAAGACCCATAAGGACTGGGATCGAGGTGGTGAGCAGGGGTATGGAAGCTTGTTCACTTACTAAAGATAGGGCCTTAGATTCACTAAAACTGTAATTTTGGTGAAATAGGATAGATTTACTAAAACTGTAATTTTGGTGAAATAGGATTCATAAAGCTGACCTCAAATAGTTGGAACTAGGCTACAAAGAAACTCAGAAAATATACAGATTGGTTTTCTATGAACATACATGTCGATGTTTATCTGGCACCACAATTTTCGTAAGTGGTGTGCCTTGGTTACCAAGGATGATGAACCAATGTTCTATTTCCATTGAAAGGTACATGATACTGTTCCTTTGCTTTTTATTTGAACCGATGACTTACAAGAACTTAGGAGATTTTGCAACATGTTTCTTGTTTGTAGTGGGAGCTCTAAAGGCTACAGGGGTAGCCATTTCAAACAGAACAAGGTGCAATGGTGGGGGCGCACTTGGTGCCCAAATGAACCTTTTTGACCGGTTTGCTAGAGTTATTAAGGTGAGATGTAGGGCAGGCATTTTCATGAGATCATTTCATTGTACTATACATTACTTGCAGCTTTGATTTTTCGATTCATTTTCTTACTAACAGTACAATTTAGTATCTCTCTCCTAAGTGTAGTCATATGCAAATGCGATCATAAGTTCTGTAGAAGACCCAGAAAAGATCTTGGAGCAAACCGTGCTTGAAATGAATGATGACTTGACAAAGATGCGTCAGGCCACTGCACAGGTACTTTTCATATTTTCTTTGGCACTACTGGATACCCCACGTGCAACATAGCTCACACATCAGTGCTGATTTCTCTTGTTGCTAGTTTTCACTATTTCTATATTCAAAAATGCAATTTCTTTGTTCTTTTTTAAGGTTTTAGCATCTCAGAAGCGGTTGGAAAACAAATACAAAGCTGCACAGCAAGCTTCCGACGAATGGTAACACTGCATCATAGTGTTAAGTGTGCGAGATCTAGGAATATTGGTTTTCATGTAATCCTATCTTTAATTTTATTTAAGAATAGGTACCGCAAGGCACAACTTGCACTTGAGAAAGGACAAGAGGATCTTGCTCGTGAAGCACTCAAGAGGCGTAAATCTTATGCTGTAAGTATTTCTCATATAGGACAAAAAAATGGTGGTTCAGTTTAATATCGTGGTGGACAATGGATTTTTTTCCCCCTCTTACACAATGTTCGTGAGAAACTTGCATGGGACATTTTGCTTGCTCTTGTAACTCAGTTTATTGTGGAAATATCTTATTCAAGTGTTTAGCATGGCTGATCAGCTTACGCGTAGCTTTTACCTGGAATCTGGAGTCACTAATATTGAGAAAAGCTTTGATACTTTGGCAGAGTGTGATGATGGATGATATGCAGGCATTAAAATTACGTAGAAATTGCATGCGTGGCATACAAATAAGTCAAATTAAACTGTCCAAATCATGAACCAAAAGTTAAGTTTATTCGATTATCTGACTATAAGATTGGTTAAAAGTAAAAACTGAAAAAATATGCAATGGTCCTATTTCAACAAACAATATCCATGGATCTGAGGTTAGGATTGTTCATTCGGAGTGTAACTTGGGCAACAATGGATTCCATAGTTTAGCTGGTTTAGTTTGAGATAGTGTATGCCAATTGTATCATTTTTGAGTGCCTAAGTGTTAAGCGTCATGTACTGCCTAATTATCATATAACTCCCCACAATATTCTTGCATGTTAGGCCCCACGTACGTTTTTTCTTCAAATCGTAGTGCAACACTTCCAGATAAGAAGAAAGGAGCTTCAGAAGACCCTTTCTTTTTGTAAAAAGAATGGGTGGAAGCTTAGATTTCTTTGCTTCTTTTTCAGGCTTTGATGGCGGGTGTGTATTGGTGTTTTTTCCTTTGGTGTTCATTTGTGTATTTGTATTTTTAGGCTGCAACCTTTTTCTTTTTATGGAATAACAGTTAAAAAGAGAAAAAAGAAGAAGACCACTCCCAGTTCTGTTTCATTCCCTCATTATATGCTCCCCACTTATCCTTTCCCTCGGGATCTTTTTAAGACCTTGGTTTTGTCAAACAACCACTTGATCTAAATTCTCAATCCATTAGAGGATGTCGTATCAATGTATATCAAGGGATTTTAGCCCCCCCCCTCGGGGGAATATATTACCGAGGCATATTTGTTACTCTCGGGATTCGAGCACTTGACCTTCCGCTCGATACGATGTCATTTGAGCACAATCATCAATAAATGTGACAAAATACTTATATCCAAAAAGTGATAACAGGAGCAGGCCCTAGACATTAGAGTGGTCAAGCTCAAAAGGCCTACATTTCCTGTCAGATGAACTAGGAGGGAAGACAGTCCGGTGATGTCTGAAGAACATGTCTCACAACATAAGGTTTTAGATACAAAGATTGAAGGAAATAAGAGCTTTAATCTAGACAAGGATAGGTGCCTTAAGTGTCAATGCCAGCTGGACACGGACTTCCTATCTAAGGATAAAGCAATAGTTCCTATGATAGGTGCATCATCTAGGAAGTAAATGTCGTCACGTTCATGGCCCCCACCAATCATCCGCTTCGTTTGGAGGTCCTGAAACACACAATGAGAGGGAAAGAATGTTATAAAACAATTCAAGGATTTCGTAAGAGAACTAACGGTTAGTAGATTGAGAAGAAAACTAGGAACATGTAGAACCGATGACAAATGCAAGGAGGAAGAAAGCTTAATGGTACCAATCCCAGATACAAGGGTTTGGTTTCCATCCACAACGGTGACAAAATGTGACTGATTAGAAGGAAGGTAAGAATTAAACAGATGAGGCTTACCGGTCATGTGAGAGGTGGCTCTAGAGTCAATGATCCAGGACGAAGGAGACGAGGATATATGGAGAACAGTACCTGACTGGGCTACAACGGCTTTGGAAACATCAGGATTATTACGAATTTGGAGTCTCATGAAGGCATCATAGATCTCTCAAGAGACGAGGACAGTATCACCTGAAGGAGACTTCCCTTGATGTTCTCCAAGTGTAGGTTGTGAAGCTGGATTAACGTTAGAAGGTACACTTCTAGCCAAAGATGCACTCACAAGTTTCCAACACCGATCAATAGAATGATTTGTGCCCCCATAATAAATGCAACTGCGAGATGCATCACGGCCGCGTCCACATCCACTTCGGCCACAGTAGCCACCACGATTGATAGCATGGCCTCGGGCTTGATTGCTATACCCGAAGTCATGGGCATGCCTAGGTGTTCTAGATGCATGATTGAAAGAAGATTGTTCACCAACTGCGCATGCATAATTATCAGATAATACGAAGGTTGGTGTGGATGAGGTAGCAACACACTGGACCATATCATAAATTGCTGTCAAAGGGGGAAGAGGATCCATCACAATAATATGCTCACGGACACCTTTATATTCAAAGTTAAGACTAGAAAGAAATTGCATGCTTTGAGAAATTGCATGCTTTGGGTTTCTTCCCGTTGTCTACAAACAAGATCATAATCTTTTTTGGACATGGACGAAAGAGGATGATAGAGATCCAACTCATCCTACATACCTCGAACGGCAAAAAGGTGCTCCTTTAAAGATCGGGAATTCTATTGAAACTCACTTCTATCTGAAATCAACTTAAAAATTCTTGATAAATTCCTTGCTTCTGAATACATGTCATGTAGGGTATCTCATTTTTTTAAAAAAATTTAAAATTTTTAAAATTTTTAAATTTTTAATTTTTAATTTATTATTTTTTTAATTTTTTAATTTTTTAATTTTTTAATTTTTTAATTTTTTAATTTTTTTTTTTTTTTTTTTTTTTTTTTTTTTTTTTTTTTTTTGCAGAAGATAGAAACAAAACAGAGTTACTGAGTCCAAGTTTTGCAATGTCCATATGTAGGGTCTAGAGCATTATCTAATATGTAGGTTTTTTTTTTTCAAAAAAGGGGCCGGCGCCGATTTCATTAAACTGAGAGGAATTATCTAATATGTAGGTGAGTCTATCTCTTCCTCCCAAAAATAATTTCATGGATTGAGCCCACTGTAAATAATTATTACCATTCAACTTGACGGTTGTAATCAACAATGGGTGCAAATCCAAAGACCCCGCACCAGATCTGGAAGAACTTCTGTCTTCCATATGATCCACAAACACTTAAAGAGGATTATAGCGAATAAGAACAATCTTTGGATTATCCTGGACAATTTTCCACACAATAGAGGTCCCAAACAATGGGTTACAAGTCCAGAAAGAAGAGAAAAGTCAAGAACCAGCAGGAAACTCCACAAAGAGGCTAGCATAGGCACATCACACTGCTAGAAAATGAAAAAAGGAGCACACTACACCAGATCATGCGTTATATGTCCAGGGTCCACAGGGGGCCAAAGACGGTGGAGCTGCACCTCTAAAGTGGCCGGAAAACACCAAAATACCTACACTTAATAAGAAAAACCCCCATTGATGCCTTTGCATGGTAAACCCAACCAACCTTAGGGAGAAATCCCCAAAAAATCCTTACTGATTTGGGAGAGATCGTGAAAATATGAAGATTTGGGGTTTTTTTTTTTGCCAAACTTGAAAAACTGCCCAAACACGCTTCAAATCAGCTTAAAAAATCCTGCAAAAATCACCATCATTCCTTTAAAATCAAGCTCTACCAAATCATGTTCTTCCCGATGCAAAACTGTCTGTACAGTACATACAGTTGCTGACATCAACAGGCCCCGAATCAATGTGAGGTCTCTACACTCTGATACCATGTCAAACAACCACTTGATCTAAAAGCTCAAGCCATTAGAGGATGGTGTATCAATGTATATCAAGGGACTTTAACAGGTTTTAATGAATATTATGTGCCTAATGACTACCCAAAGGGCGGCTATTTATTTTCAGTTACACTTGAAGAACATATGACTTCTGTGGCTGCATTTTGTTTTAGGGTTGCTGAAAACCGATTTAGCAAACAGGTTTTACAGACTCCTAATGTCATCTCTATTGTGGGGAAAGTATTGGCTGTTTGAGCAGAAGAGATTCTGGTAGGCATTCTGGTCATTGGGTCAAGCAATTCATCAACTTGTTGTTTTGACTGTGTATTTGACAACAAACACAAGCTTGTCATTAATATTCTAATTCTGATTCCTTTGGGCAGTTCATCTCTAGTTTATCATTAAATTCTCTGATAAACTACAGTCTGAATTTGATTGTTTCAGTTTTTCATGGTATTAATGTCAGCTTTTCTATCCTTTTTCTATTACAAATGCGGGGAATTATAGGACCCTTGGATATACTTAGGTTTCAGTTCTGACAAGTGCGAACCACATTGCAGTAATCCAGACCACTGGAATGCCATGTCCTCCCGTGGATGGCTAGGCCCCCAGGACCTCCCATAGTGCAAGATCCTAGTAACCAATCTTGGGACTTCAGTTGACTGTGGACCATTCAGTGCTCTTCTTAAGCATCAACATGTGGGCTACCAATTGAGAGGGTTTTGTCCTACTGAGGAATTATTTTTGGGTGACTGCCGGATAGGATGCTCCAGTCCAATGGTCTGGACTATGGAACCTTGTCATCTACTTGTCAGAACATAAAACTGAAGTATACCGTACAAAAGCCTCAAGTCAAGGATTCTATTCCTCACCAAATTATACAAAGCCTCAAGTTAGGGATTCTATTTCTCCATAAATCTTGGTTTACACATTGGACAAATGCAAGTGAGGCAAGACCTGAAAGAGAGAAGACTATTTGTTCAAAGTATTTGAGCAACTAGTAGAAGAAATGAACTGAAGAACTCCTCAATAGTCCCATTGTTACCCTCCCGAGGAACATAAACACCCTCTAACCCGCCAAACAACTCCAAGCTACTCAATGCCTCAATGTTGTTTGGTTTTGAGGAGTTTTGTCACTTAGTAGAGTTTTTGTGTAAGTAAGAGTCTTTATGTAAAGTTGAAGGGTGTGCTGACTGCTGAGACTCGAGAAGGGCATTGCTATGTGTGAGGTTTTCCAGCTTCCCCCCAGTGGGAGACCACTTAGTTGCCATATCCTTCTAACCAGGTGCCCTTGCTGCTTCAAATTGTGTTCTTGACTTGCACTACCGAAAGGAAGTCTGCACCCGGGCTTCTCTCTGGGAAGCCCTAACATTGCACTCTCTTTGCCAACTTTGAGGTAAGTCATCGTAGAGTGACCAAAGAGAAGTTATGCTAGGCTTGGGATAATTTATACGCTCCTGTTTCTTAGCTATTTATCTTGTTAAAGTTTTGAAACAGGTGCTTCCGTGCTTCCACACCTAAATCTATTGTTGCTTCACTTCATGCTTTGTGCAACTATAGGAAACTGTTAAACCATGTTGGCTCCTCGAAGGCTAATTGTTGGTACACCATCCTTAACAATATCATCCTTATTGGGTCACCTTTGACCAATGTCTAAAAAACGAAAAGCAACCAATTGAAAATCTAAGTGAAGCATAAGGCAATCAACTGTGAACCTACATTTGACCTAGCAACTCTATTGCTAATTCAAAGAATAATGTGTGGGGGTGTGTGTGCGTGTGTTTAAAAAAAAAAAAAAAACAAAAAAATAAATAAATTCAAAGAATAGTGTAAAGATAAGGAAAAGGAAAGAATACTTGAATGCGCATTGTAACCAACAAGAGTTGGTGCAGACTTCATCTCAAGCCAATGAAAGATGATGGGATTCATTCAATCATTTCATAATGTGAATTTCAAGTGCCCATTTTGAAGTGCGTGCTGAGATTCCTACCCATTATTGGGTGGTGGTGGTAGATATAGAAAAATTTTAGAGGACATCAGTTGATGACAAACAACATCATTCGTTATTCATTGATTTTGTTTTGAAAATTTTTGATCTGTTGATTTGATTGTAATCAGAGTTACCTAATAAATGGAGAAAGTCATTATTGAACATTTATCATGAGTCCATCACCTTATAATATTAAACATCAATAAAAACTCAGAAGTAGAGGAACCATAAATCATATATTAAATATTAAAAAATCATTCACCATTCATGAATCGTACAATACGGTCATCATTTGTCTATAAGGGTAATTCTGCAACGTTATTATGGATAGCAAAGCTAGCTTACATATTTGATAAGCAGTCATAGATACTCCAAAGCTAACCTGTAACAGTTCGATTATCAACTTCTCCTAAGTTCTCTTCCCATCTTCATCAATACCATTGCCGTATTTCACAGTTGTGGGCATTTGGGTTCACCTAAATCTATGTCTACCCTATTGGCTGAAATGGGCATATGCTATCATATTAGCCAGTAGTCAAGTACTAATACTTGATATGGGAGTGAAATGGCCCACTTCAAAGATCGCTAGGCATATTGGCCGGTATTGCTACCAGTATGCTCCCGTGTATTGTGTCACTTCTGATACACTGTAAGGGGTCATTTTCATTTTTCCCTCACATTTTTCATGTATTTTCTTCATATCAACCTCAGAGGAAGGCTAGGATAAGATGTGTTAAAAGACCAAAAAAAAAAAGCACCATAGGAAAAGCACCATGTGTTAATATATATTTTTTTACAGATGGATAAGATGTGTTAAAAGACCAAAAAAAAAAAGCTGTGTGGCTATTGTTTGGTTTGTTTCTTTGCTTAATTAAATTGCTATTGTCCATCAAAAAACAATAGGAAAAGAGTCAAAATTTCAGGAGGAAGGGAATCACTGATCGGAGTACTTTTGAGCTAAATTATCCACTATATCTACACATATTAGCTTCCCTACCACATGCAAAAATCGTACTGATACGGTTTCCTTTAATTCCGTAACTTTCCCTACACATCTAGCAAAGCACCAAGAATTATCCCCAGATGAAGTCGCCCCTGTAATCACATTTGCTGAATCTCCTTCAATAATCAAGGAGGGGTATTAGTTGGAGCAAGTTCTTTGAATCCCTGCCACAAAGTTCACACTTCTGCTCATTGGACTTGATGATCCCCGATGGGTCACTCAAAAAACACCACCCATGTGATGAGCTACCATCGAAATTAAGCTTCCACATCCCACTTAGAGGCATTACCCAACTTTGATGGAAGGCATTTGGAATCCCACTCCTGCCATGACCTCAGCCCACCTTCTCATGTATTTCCGATAAAACCCTTTGAATTCTTTCAATATGAGAGTCCAAGAGATAAATCAATTCGTTGGCCACCTTGGGAATGCCATTACATTGGTTCCGGAAAGCTCTATTGTTCTGTTCCCTCCATGCAGACCATCATATTGCTGGAAGAACAAAATGCTAAAGAGTGCCACCCCTTTCTGTCCTAGAGCCGAAGCTCCAAAGCATGAATGAGATCACCAACTGATTCTGGCATAACGCAGTCCATTCCAGACAAACTTAGGATTGAGTGCCAAAGCCCCTTAGGAGAAATCACAGTGCATGAGAAGATGACAAACATTTTCCTTGTCTCTCAGGCAAAGGAAGCAGTTGTTCGCTATTGTTCTTTTGCCTATTTCTCAATTATCATGTGAGGCTTTTGTTAGGGCCAGCCACCCAACAAAAAGCAACATCCTTAGGAGGATGCCCAAACTTCCAAATCACTTTGACTGAGGCTTTTTGGACTCCCAACCCTGAAAAGTGCCTGTAGAAAGAACTCATAGCAAAAGTGCCAAGCAGTTGCCATTTCCAAATCCTCTTACCTATGCCAGCGAGAGGAAAAAATAAATATGCAAGAATAGCATGGAGAGAGATGAAAGCAATCCGAGAGATTTCTTCTAAAGTAAACATTCCAAACAATCGGACCTCCCTCAAGAAACAGTGGGCCACTATCACATCCTTGTCCCTGCACACACTAAAAGGGCTGTGAAATAGACAAGCAAAAGGTTGGGCAGACCGCCATTGGTTTTCTTAGAAATGTGCTTTAGAACCATCACTGACAACCAATTGAATCCCCTCTTTGAGCAAGGCATCAGTTCTTTGAATAGTCTTCGACGATGCCGGAACATATGAAGATCTAATCTAAGGTTCCCATCCATTGGTGCTCATGCCGTTTCTTGCACAAATGACCGTTTTCAAAAGCATGTCGTTATCTACCGAAAACCTACAAAGCACTTTCTTAAGAGGGCAGTATTCATCCTCCTAAGATTCTTATTTCCTGACTCCCCTAATCTTTGGGCTTGCAGACATCTTTCCAACACACTAAGTGGTACTTGTCACAGGAAATGCTTTTGGATTTTCTCATTCTCCACAACACTTTCTGGACAATGGAAGAGAGACATGAAGGATACGAGCATGTTTGAAAGGGCTGCCTTAATCAGTGTGATTCTACCACAGAAAGATAAGTATTTAATTTCCCACACTGACAATGTCGTTTTCCAATCTCTTTATGACTCAGTCCCATAAAGTTTTATTGGGTTTATTAATAAAGGGTGGGAGACCAAGGTAAGTGGAAGGAAACGAACCAGCCCTATACTCCAACATGGATGCAATACTCGCCACAACGCCTGCCTCCGACCTGATTGCCAATTTGAACCATCTTAGGATCATCTTGAGGTTCTTGACCTTAGACATAAAGGATCGGGGAAATGGTGTTGTCAGTGACACGAAGATGTGATATTTGGAAACTAGATCTGTCCATTTATTTGGCGATCAAAGCACAAGATCTGAGTGTGATTCGACGAATCAAAGCAAAGAGGGCTCATTTGATAGAAATGTCTATAATGGTAAAATATGAATTAGAATTGTGCATATTAAACAAATAATTGCAATTTTTACACATTAAAGAAATATATTATACGCTTTGGGAGCGCTACCCCCCCTCCAATGACAAAATATGTTCAGACGAATGCACAACATTCTTTCCAAGGAATATTCCTATACACCATTGAGTTCATGTCAAAAACACTAATAAGTAACAAAAAGAAAAAAAGAAAAAAAAAGAATTGCTCCTATATGGTCTGGTATGCAACCAATGTGCCCCGTATTGTAATCACAGCAGGCCAGCATGCTCTCCCACTGATTTTCGGAACCTTGATTGGGGTAGTGAACTTTGTGTTTGGATTGCTTTATAACTTTCAATGTGTATCAGTATATCTGTCCACTTTCTTGACCATGCACTATGTCCATCCGTGTTTGCTTATGGAGGAATATAACAAAGAACAACATATTTCCTTTAAATAATTTGGATGTGGGCAAATGTAATTAGAAATATGCAATGCCTCGTGATGCTTTCTCTACTGTCTTCTGTCACTTGTAATTTGCTTGCTTTGTTTTACAGGATAATGCAAACACTTTGAAAACACAGCTCGATCAGCAGAAGAATGTTGTTGAGAACCTTGTCTCCAATACTCGGGTATGTTTTTTTTTTTTTTTTCCTATTTGTTTCTCACAAAATTCACACTAATGAGTCCTACCCATCCATCACAGAAGTTGATTATGTTTCAGCTACTTTATTCTGTGGAACTATCTTTCTTGGTTCTTCCATTTTTTACCCCTTTTATGTTGATTCCTTCTGCATGGTTGCAGTAGTTACTTTTATTTTATCTACTTATCTTTTTGCAACTTTGCTGGGTATGCAAAAGAAGAAAACAGATGATTTTTTTTTTTTTTTTCATAGGAGTGGCCTACAGGGAAACCAAGGCTTTTAATTAACATTCATTAAAAGCATACTGTCGAGTGACATGCTTATAAGTTTAAAGGTCGAAGAACAATTAATACAGAGTATATCTACATGGCTTCCCCACTTATTTGCTATGACTATTAGTTCATATTAATAAAGTCAGCCATGACCCATGATTAATCATTTACCTATGTTTGAATATAAATACACATTCCGTGCTGGGTGTTGTGGCTCAGTTTATTGCTAATTGCATTTGGAATGTAGTTTCCTTCACTGTCTTTGTCCACTGCTACTATTTAGAAAAGGAAGCCCCTGCATTTCAGGGCAAACTTTCCTAGATATTTAAGAAGCTTTCTTATTTGTTTAACTTTGATTGGAATTTCCAATGAAATCAAGAGATCACAACTTGCCAGAACCAAGTCGACTTGGTTTCGCTGGTCACCTTTCCAAGTCAACCCCCAAAACATGCACACATGACACGTCCCAACTGAGTTGAAACATCTCATAAGTTGTAACTATTCTAGTCAATCATGAAGGAGTTGTCTCGATTCCAGTCCCCAGGTAAGTCACTATCAAAACCAAGACTCTTAATAAGTTGAATGCGATGGTCTATACCTGCTCATTATTTATAGTACCAATATTGTTTGTCATGCAAAATGGATCTGTACCCTTGGGAAAAAAGATTGGCTTTGGGGGTTGGGCGTGGGGGCTCCCGGTTTGTACCCATTGGCTGCCGGTGGACTACTCAGGCTACTGTTGTTGAGAGATTGTGAGATGGATTGCGAATGGCCCCCTTGGCGGCCTTCCTCGGGCATCGGATGGGTAACTCAACTATGGTACAAACAATGGAAAACAAGTTTTAAATAGAAATAAAGCATTATGATGTACAAAAGGCTTGTTTGGCACTTAATGCACTAGACCTTAACTGTTTTTGAATTCCCCTTTGTGGGTATCATACAATACTTGTACTAAGGTGCAGTACCGGGTGTGGCTGCATTGGCATATGAGTCATGTTGTTAATCATGTACCGCAAGTTCCTTGCTATTTTATGCTGCCAAATACTTGAGTATGATAGTAACGTGTGCTGCTGGTTCTTCGTTGTGCCCAGTGGTTTGCCTGGCAATTGTTGCTCCATTTTCCTACTTTGCCTGCTTGCATTTTGGGGAGTGAGTGTAATAGTTGGATCAGGGGTCATACTAGGTGGAACCGTCTTTGCATGTGAGTGGGGTGTATTTGAGCCTCTACCATGGCCAGTTCTAAGAGTCTGGTGAAAGAGGACGTCTGGTGGCTGCTGATTGTAGAACTTATGCCAATATTCTGTTTAAAAGCTTACTCCAAATACCTGGGAGAAAATCTACGATGATGATATTGTTTGTCATGCACCGGCTTTAAATAGCTGAAGGCTTTGGTGGTGATAATGATGATGATATTGTTTGTCTTGCATTGTTCATATCAGCTAGTTGTCTTTGTTGAACCTCATCACTGCTTATCTTTGCTTGAAATACCAAAGAAACCCTGATTGGCTTTGCTGCTGTTTCTCATGTAGGACTGCATATCTGTTGGTGCATGAAATGATTATTTTCTTGATACCTTAGGCCTTGCTTGGTGATATCAGGGTATCTTTTCTTCCTGGAATGGGTGACGGCTTATCTTGAACCTGTTGCTCGCAGGTTCCCACCTGAAAAAATAAGATCAAATGACATTCCGCTCTTAGCTTAGTATCTTTGTAGCTGATATTTAGGAGGGGAACTGAAAGCTGACATGCTCAGGCCAGGCTGTCTGCTTTGGGACCCAACCATACCAAGAAGAAAAGATATCATGATATCTGCCGCTTATGACTTCTATCTTTTCTTTCCCTCATGAAACAGAGCCTTAGCTATTGCTTTTAACTGCTACCATTATTCAATGTTCATGCATGATGTCTCAATGTTGATGCCAAATGTAGGTTTACTGTATATATTCGCTTGGACAATTTGCATCAAAGTGACTTACTATGAGAAGTTATGATTGATTATTGAACATAATCATTGTCTCCATTGGACTGATGCTGCCAACCTGTCATGCATAACTAGCAACATGCATCTTGCTTCTTACCTTGTAGTAGCTATTTCTTTTGCACATGCGCTGCTGCGCATTGGTAGTAGAAACGTCGGTTTTGAGTGGAATCCAGTTGTTTTAGAGCCTCATGTAGTTGATGTAGGTACCCATGTGTAGAGGTTGCTCAGGCAATGTGAATGAACATGTCCTGGTATATTGTATTAGGATGTGTTTCGGATCATTGGAACAGGAAAGGAATTGAAAAAGAGAATGAAATGCAAGCTGTTGAAATTACAAATAGACCAGAAGTATCAAAATGGTACCCTATCATTCATTGATCTGCTCAGAAGGATTCACAGATGAGTGGAAGTTTAAAGAATATGAGTTTGGCCTTGATTCTTGGTAAAGGCCTAAACCAATGACAGCTGTACTGAGATAATGGGCACCATTGAAACCCCGATAGAGTATGGGTCAGAGAAGGGAAGCCCAAAAGTTGTTGAAAGTAAATGGATGGAAAAGGATCCAATTTCTCATGATCCAATCTCTCCTATACAAATTTTTCTAACGGCGGATTCTAGAAGTATTCATATCTTGCCACATGCCTTGCTGGCTTAGCTGAGGAACATGTTGGAGGAATTTTGAATCAGGATATGCTGTGTCATGCTCCCGATTAGTCAAATCACCAGCATTGAGAACAAGCTGCCAGCACCGAGTTTCCTATGTTGTTCCGAACTCCATTATGATTGCTTTCTTATTGTTTCGATTTTTTAGATTCATAGGAGTTCAGTGATGCATTGTGTTAGTTTGTGTGTAAAAGATTCATTGGATTCCTTATCTCTGCAGCTTTTGGAGAGCAAGATACAGGAGGCCAAGTCAAAGAAAGACACTCTCAAAGCACGTGCCCAGTCTGCAAAGTTTGTCCCAACTCCTAGTTGTTTTCTTTCCATCGGCAATATTAGAGGAATGCTATTGCACAATTTCCCTAGTTACAAAGTTTCCCGTGGACACATGGTAAGTGCGTACAAGATCTGGATATCTCATCTGGTAGGGCCACCATATGTGGGTCATGGCCCAAGAATGGTTCATGAACCCTAGCGCTCAGTTTGAGGAGGACCGACATCCTTCGGCCCAACTGATTTTTGGCCAGTGACTATATTTGGTGTGGCCGACTGAAGAGGTGGTCTGGATCTTATACACGTTTGCTTTGTTCCTCCATGGTAACAGAAACATGTGTAGCAAATCATTCGAAATCAGCATTTGTCATGATATGGAATTGATTTACTTTCCTACAAGTACTTGGGACTTTTTATACTCAAAGGCATGTTTCGTTGTTGCTTTAGGACTGCAACAAAGGTGAATGAGATGTTGGGAAATGTCAACACGAGCAGTGCTCTTTCAGCATTTGAAAAGATGGAGGAAAAGGGTGGGTTTTTTTCTTTTCTTTTCTTTTCCTTCAACTTCTCTCCAATCCAATGCATTGCCCTCCTGATCAAACCAGCATGATAAAATCATGTCAAGAATCAATATTAGGAACATACTAGAACTAAGCAGTAAACCATATACATGTGATATGAACTTGTAACCTTAATGAATGTGATTTATGAACTAAAGAGGTCATCATCATCTAAGCCTTGTCCCAACTTATTTGGGTCAGCTACGAGAATTATTTCCTTAGTTAAACCGTAGGTCACTAAGCCATTTCTTAATACTTCCACTCATGTCCTTTTGAGCCTTCCTCTTCCCCTTCCCCTTCCCCTTCCCCTTCCCCTTTTATTTTTATTTTTTAAAAGGCTTCCCCTTGCCCTTTTATTGTATTTTTTTTTTTTTTCGAAAGGCTTTCCCTTGCCCTTTTATTTTATTTTTTGAAAGGCTTTCCCTTGCCCTTTTAATATATTTTTTATTTTTTGAAAGGCTTTCCCTTGCCGTTTTAATTTATTTTTTATTTTTTGAAAGGCTTTCCCTTGACCTTTTAGAGCTTTCAACTTGAACCCACTCACTCCTTTATGCGCAGTTCTTGGCCTCCATTAGGACATGACCAAACCATCTGAGTGTACTTTCTCATCATATTACCTATTGACACTACTCAGTTCCCTTGAATGCATTCATTTGTAATTCTATCCTTCCTTGTCCTGCCATTAATCCATTTTAACATCCTCATTTCAGCTATATGCTCATCCTATGAACGTATTGGTTCTTAACAGCTCAACATTCTGTCTCATTGATTATGGTTGTTCTTATAACCATCCTATGAAATCCCCCCTTCAATTTGATTGGTACATGGCAATCACATAAAACACCAGAGGCATATCTCCATTTCTCCCACCCAGCTTTAATTTTATCAGCATCCTCCCTAATCTCACTGCTCTCACGAATTATCAACCCAAGATATCGAAACCGGTCATTTTGGGGTAATTCTTGGTCAACAATATTAACTAATTCCATATTCTGCTCATATTTGTACTACAATTGCATCCCATATACTCTGTTTTAGTCCAACTATTTTAAATCTCTTAAATTTTTAAGCATCCCTCCACAGTTGAAACCTTGTGTTTATGCCTTCCCTTCTTTCATCAATCAATGCTATGTCATCTGCAAACAAAATACGCCACAGGACCTCTTTTCATAAATGCCTCATTAGCTTGTTCATAACCAATGCGAATAGATACATGCTCAATGTCAACCCCTAGTGTAAACTTACGGAAATTGGAAACTTAAGGTGAGGCTTCGCCGACTGAGAACATAGGTCCCTCACAATCAATAACTCTCTGAATTTTCATTCAATTAGGCCTTGCTCCAGCTTCTTTAGGGGTACTTCTTCCTCGGTAGCTCAACACAAACATGGGTCCGCATTCCTATTCAGTTCCCTTACAAGTAGGACTGCCCTCTTTCTTTAGATCTCTTAACAAATAAAGAATGCTCAGATGAACTACTATCTAATGTTAGTAGTGCTGAGCTGAACTTATCAAACTGGGATCTAGGATTTCTCTGTTAGTGGTCCTCAACATTTGTTACTGGTCTCTCATACATTTCCTTAATCATGTCAATAAATCTCCTTGAGACTCCTTTCTTTCCCACACCCATCAGTTTCCAGATTGTCTCCTGGGAGCCTATCGTATCTTTCTTGAAGTTAATATAGACTGTGTGGAGATCCTCCTCTCCTTATGTTTATCCATCAGCTAAGTTTTTTTTTCCGATACATTCGTCTCATGCCATAACTTTTGCTTGATCGTTCTCCTGTAAAATGTCATAGCATGACATATAGGTTTAATCCCATGGTAACGCAGCTATGTTTATCTCCTTTATTCTGGTAAGCAGGTACCATGGTACTTTTTCCATTCATCTAGCAATTTCTTCTATCTCACAATCTTGTTGAACAACTTTGACAACCAAAATTATGAACTAAAGAGATGTGAAGGATGTCCCAATTGGACAGAAAAAGAAGAAGAAAAATCCCTAGTCTGCTTCATGTTGCTCACCTGTTAACAAAATGGGGTTGGTTAGATCTTTGTTATATGTTTGGAAATCTCCCCCCCATGTTTCTGTAAGACTTCCCTTGTGTGTGTGTGTGTGTGTGTATGTGTGTGTGAATATATATATATATATATATATATATATATATATATATATATATATATATATATATATATATATTGATAATAATGCGAAACCAAGTAAATCTCCATTCTTGTTTCCTTATATCTTCTGTTCGTTGTAAAATTGTTTACCAAAAATTATGAAGCCCCGTGTAAACTCCGTAGTTGCTGCTGTTGCATCTGCGTGAGTTGAAGGAAAGTCGTATTATTCCTTCAACTTGATTGTGATTTGATCCCATACCTTTTTGTGTTATTAGATTGAGTTATCAAACATCATTTGGTATTGATCTCAGGAGCATACAGGCCATTTGACATGTGGATTTTGGAAACAGTGGGTCCTTCTGTGAAGGTCAGCTAGCTGTTTGTTGTTTTGCAGGATCTTTTCCTGAAAAAGCACTTTTTTCATAATTTTCTAGAAAGACAAGACATTTGCAAACCCATTTCATATGAAGAATCTCGCATAACAACATACAGGCTGATCTGTCATGGCAGGACCCACCAGATGTTAAAATTTTCTGGAACTTCTGAAAAAACAGTTCTCTGAGTTCAGCATGCTGAGTGTCTCCTTAGGTTTACACATGATGTACTTGATAGTGTCGAACAACCAACACATACTTGATTCTGAAGCCAAAGCATGATGGGGCAATTATTTATGATCTGATTCTTCATGGACAGTGTTGGCTATGGAGTCCCAAGCAGAAGCTCTTAATCAGCTAACCACCGATGATCTTGAAGGAAAGGTAGCTTAGCTTCCCTTTTTCTGAGCACCATTTTCAGCTATTTCTATTGCTTTGAGTTCTAGAAATATCAAAATTCATTCCATAAATCTCACCTGTTCTTTTGCAGTTTGCACTGCTAGAGACCTCATCTGTCGATGACGATCTTGCACAATTGAAAAAAGAATTATCAGGGAGCTCGATGGTACTGTCTCTTACTCTTCTTTGATTAAACTAAAGGCCAAAATATGCATTGTTTGATTGAGCATTTTCTTACCCAATGACCTGTACATGTGGGACCCACCTTTTGGCTTTCCTGGTGGTTCATGTGGCAGGTGAATGGTGGGTAGTTGGACCTGCCCATCTGATGATCCCAACTGTCCCCCATTAAATTTGGACCATTTTGGTTGTAATTCCCTTTTGTCATCGAATACCCAGGATCATATTTTAAGGGAGATATTTGGTGTGGACCATTATGTGACAAGGTCCACTTAATGAACGCTTTGGTTACCAGGTTACCAGAAAGGTGGGACTGACCTGAACCACTGCTGACTGCTGTTTCATTCAGCTGATTTTCAAATAATCCCATTTAACTAGAAAGCTTCAAGCTATGGAAACTTGCATTGAATATTCTAATCTTTGTCATATTTCTCTCATTTCTTGAATAGAAGGGAGAGCTTCCGGCTGGTAGAACAGCAGTTAGCAGCACGAACTCAACATTCCCATTTCGAGATGTGGAGATTGAGGATGAGCTAAATGAACTTCGGAGAAGGGCCAAGGACTTTTAGATAGCCTTTTTTACACTGAGAAGCATCATCAGTCCTATGGTTGTCCTAGCATACAAATGGTTGTATGGCACTGGAAATCCGATGTATCCAAAAAACATAAATGGGTTATACATTCAAAGATGGAGATTGATTGATCAAATGATGTATAATCCCCATCTCTGTGGCCATGTCTGTTCAAAAGATGTCAATAGCAGTGCATTGATGTACATACATGTATCAGTTAATGGAGATTTCTTTTCTTCATCTAGCATGTGCTGGCATGTTGTGTACACATGATACATGGTACACTGTCCAAGTTTCATCTATCGATGTCATGGGGCAATGTGGTTGTATCGTGTGCTAATGATACAACAATTTGTGGGTTGCAATTCAAGCAACCTGTACTCAATCTTTGAACCCAACGGCTATGATTGTGGGCTGCTTAGTGAGAACATGTCTCCTGCATGTGATGTGAGATTTCTCCTTTGGCATTACCGTTAGGACCAGGATGGTACACTATGCCTCCATATGGGGAAGTACATTCGATGAGCTGACCAGCATTATATTTTGGACCAGTGCAGAGGATTCTTGATGGGCAGCCTAGATATCACACGTGTTTCATGTTGGCACATGTGCTTGCTGGTAGTATTCGAACAGAATTCATATTCCTTACTGTGGATTGGAGGGCCATAAGACCAAGCATAACCTGCTTAATTCTCAACTGGAATAACCGGGTCGTATTTATCTAATATTGACGGAAGATTGGAAGAAGAAATGAAAACATGATTCCTCTGAGAGTTGTTAGAATAATTGGCAAGAGCATACGCAAAATGATTGCTTTTCTCGTAACATGCTGAATAGAAGTCTACAACTCAAGCAAATTTGAAATTGCATGTGGTGAGCCCGTGGGCTATGTGCAAGCTTGGTAGAGTATGGAATGAAGGCTGTCCTAGGGGGTGATTAGGACCAAATAAAATATATGTTCATTAAAATACAATTGCCTAACTTAAATTAATATTCAAATTAAACTAAGGCAATTAACTCTAAGCCTTTTAAGCTAATAGAGAGTCTAATCACATAGATTACAAATCATATTACAATGAAACAACTAGTTTATAAACATGATAGTTTACATGTGTGTGTGGGATGTGCTATCTATCAACTCATATTCATCTAAACCTGCATACATATAATTAAACATTCAATCATATATACGTAATTAAACAAGTGCTCAAAGACAATCTCAAACACAAGCATGTATAGTGGTTCGGTTTCTCTATTCCATTTTCAGCGGATGCACTCAATCCATGAGTATATCGAATTTCACTATTGGAGGTTTTAAATCAAGTTCACCTCTAACATTTACAATCATATATGCATATGTGGTTTTCTATAGGCTCATCACGAACTTTTGTCTTAATTCAAGGACTTATGTTTACTCCCGCCGGAGGCTCCCTCGGAAGTTAACACGTACACACCTGTGTTCGGTGGCATTGTAACGTCTCAGAAAAATCCGTATAAAGACCCGAGTACTACCTCAAGTAGAAATCACTCAGGACCAAATCCTTTAGAAATTTGACGAAATTAACTTAGTGTTACACTGGATTAGCTGGAAAATTCGCTTGAACCACTTTAAATATGAACTGCAAGACCCAAAACTTGCAAAATCATCGACGCTACATTATCTTATAATTTAGGATCAATCTCATTACCCAGTTGCTCTCGGGAGCATCACGAAACTCCGTATCGGACTTAGGCCGCACGTCGAAAGTTCGATTACCGCAAAACTAAACGATTATGGCCGCCTTGCTAAGCTTAACAACCATGTCGAAAATCAAGTCCTGACTGTATCAAAAAATGTACAACTTGAGCCCGGAGTGAAGTGTGTGAGAAACATGAATAGTTTTGGAAATAGAATCAAAACTTAAGTAAACTGAGACGCGTCGCTTGCGGGCCAAATATAAGGATTCAGACCGTCAAAATTTGACCCAAATACACCCTCGGATCAGGAGAAATTTTTCACACATGTCAGTACACTTGTGGCCCTGATCGAGTACTAGTGACCGTTGAACTGAAACTAGTCCGCCACGGTCGATCTGTAAATCCGATCGGACCAAAAACTTACCTCGACTTAGATCCAATGCCAGGGAGCTTAAGTCCGACCGCACGTAGAAGGGGGCCTCCAGAAGTGCTCCGTTGAGCCGAAACAGATGGGTTTTGGCTATAACCTAAGTATACATTGGCCCTGGGGCCATTTCCATCAGTTTTGGGCCTATATAAGGGCCTT
Organism: Magnolia changhungtana; assembly: GCA_030180095.1. Taxonomy (NCBI): domain Eukaryota; kingdom Viridiplantae; phylum Streptophyta; class Magnoliopsida; order Magnoliales; family Magnoliaceae; genus Magnolia; species Magnolia changhungtana. Next base: position 22,986,575 of record JASAUF010000471.1, on the reverse strand, counting down.
AAACCCTCACTCTCTCATCCCATATGAATTTGAAAAACCCTAGGAGAGAGAAGAGAGAAAAGAGAAGGAAATAGAGAGAGAGAGAGAGAGTTGGAGATTCATCTTGGGATTTAACCCCGTTGCTCCACGCACTTAATCATCCTATCTGTATCACAAATCCGGCGTTTCCAACAACGTACTTGGATAAGAAAACCTAACCCTAATCTGTTTTAGGGTTCCAGATAGTGTAAGTTATGAAATAGCTAACCTACTTCATGTTATAGGCAGTGTTTGAAATATCGGTATCGTGTTACGTATCGCACCCTTGGGATACAGATACGTATCGGTTATCGCATGGGATATGTCGGTTGTATCGCATAATGTATTGTTGTTGTTGGAAACATGGGGAAACTTGGGAAATTGGTCGTATTTTTCAATGAAACTTCAACGATTGTTTAAAAAGACATTAATACACTTATAAATCAAAACATCACAAAAAACAAGTGCGCATTATAGGTTTTCTTTGTATGGGGTCTTAATCTATGTGTTGTCTAACTGAATTGATGTAAGTATATTCAAAGTCTATTCATATAATTTATAAATGTAAGACGATGTATGGAAACACAAGCAATACATTCAAAAGCAAAAGAAGAATTACTAGATCAGGTTACATACATGTTTGATTTTATGTTTGGACAGAATGATTGCAACTGATTTGCGTGAAATTGGGAAATATTGTTTTTTTTTTTTTTTTCAATTTTTTGTAACTTGGCCCATGTCCTCCAAATTTAGAAAGCGAAACTTCCAATCCAAGCATAAAAAATATTGAATTTCTAACAATTGGACACTGATTTAACATGATTTACAGAAAAAAAGGATCGAAAATAAAAAATACTCACCGGATTGAACATGTGGGATATATCCCCTCCTTGTGCGTTTCGTATCGCACAGGTGGGATACAAGATATATCGTGGGATATATCGGCTAATATCGTCGATATTTAAAACGCTGGTTATAGGTTATCAATCCGCCATTGACAAAGACTAAGTGTCTAAAACGACTCTAATACGCGTTTACCGGTGTAAGGTGCGGACAATAAACGTATAGGTTATGATTTTCCAGGTTTCAATATCGGTTAATGATTTATTACTGACGTGGGTGCCGTTTCACATGCCAAATGTGATGTCTGTTTCACTTTACGTATATACATGAACTATGCTGATTTTAATGTATATCAAGTATTTGTTGAAATGACTGTATCGGTATAGAATTTAGATTTGTGCTTGCCATGATTATCGGTTGTGGATATATGATTGTTGTATATACGACAACTCCTTGGCAAAAGGATTTTTCCTAATGCGTATTATAACCAACATACGTTATGTATATTGGATTGTGTAGACTAAGTTTTTGTAAAAACGTCTGAATGAACTAGTATTAAGTAAATTGTACTTTGTGTGCGTTTTGAGCTATGATTCTCAACTACCTTAACTAGGTGTATGATTTCCTCCATGTATTTTATATTTTAGAATATGTTTAGGTATGGAATGTATATGTGTGGATCCATGTTTAAGTTGTATTATATAAAATGTTCAAATGATTGTATGATTTGAATTATTGATCCTTTACTACTTTAATTATCTTATATGAATATTCGTTGTAATTGAATGTGGTTGGGGCTATTATATAGTTCAGGCAATCGATAACAGGCTTCGACTTGGTGGCTAAAGTTGTTTCGCCACAGAGGATGTGATCGACGAATCCGAGCCATACTTGGGTTGTCGATAGTGGTTAGGCCACACAGAGTGCTTACGCACTTCATGTCGATCAACTCAACGTGTTCTCGTACTAGTCGAGCTCGTCAAGTAACACGATTGGTCCGATGTATGTTCACCATGTTTGGACACTACTGCTTGAACCTAAGTTACCAAACCCACCAGTGGTATAAGACCCGATGCCCCAGAAATCTGGTTTGTACACTGGATACCCGTTAGCTTTAGGTCCATTGGCCCCGAGAATGTTTTGACTTGATCATAATGTTGTTCTATTATCGAGCCGCAAGTTGTATTTCAACCCGATGTCCGAATGTTAAGATATGGACTTAAAATTAAACAATCTGAGAAATGACCATTATGTCCTTCTTTTAGGTGGGGCTCCGCCATCATCGAGTTTTCAAAATCCATTAGGTCGAAGAGCCTAACCGTTGTGGTCGTAGTCAAGTTACGGAGTTACTGGAAAAAACGGCATATCAATAGGACATCTGGATTGTAAGTTATGCATAGAGATGCACATATATATTTTGAGAAAATATACTCAAATAACCTTGATGTTTTTCAAATCCTTGGAATACGTTAGTTCAAATCACATAAATAACCTTTTATTTATTGCTACCATAAGTTTAAATTTCTCAAAATTAACACAAAACATCCCATAACCCTCATTTGTAGACAAAAGCCAATTGAAGATCATTTCTAAGCCCATAAATAGGAAAACCTCTTTCAAACATTTCATTTTCAGCACTCAAAAGAAGAAGAATAAGAGGAAAAGAAGAAGAAGAAGAGGTTGAGATTCAATCCTCTGCAAGGTAAAGGTGAGTGCATAGATTAGGAGCGCGCGTGTACGTTGGGGTTTCCTTCAAAACCCTATTGTTGGAATTGTTGTATTAGGGTTAGGTTATCACTGAATTTCATTTAAGGTCAGATTCTTGCTGGATTTATTGTTGAAATTGTTGTATTAAGGTTAGGTTATCGCTGAATTTCATTTAATGTTAGATTCTTACTAAATTTATTGCTGATTTTACCGTTTTAGGGTTAGGTTTTTGCTGGCTTTTCATTTAGGGTTAATAGATTTTCTTGCTGGAATTTGGTATTGATCGAATTTGGTATTGCTGGAATTAGATATTGCTGGAATTAAGTATTGCTGGAATTATGTACTCCTAGAATTAGGTATTCCTGGAATTATGTATTGCTGGAATTTAGTATTGTTGGAATTAGATATTGCTGGAATTAGGTATTGCTGGAATTATGTATTCCTGGAATTTGGTATTGCTGGAATTAAGTATTGCTGGAATTAGATATTGCTGGAATTAAGTATTGCTGGAATTATAAAGCCCTATAAACGATAATTTGTTGCTAGATATTCTTTTAAAGCGCTAAGCAGACTTGTTTAAAGTTATACGTCTTTCTAACGGTTTTTCTCTTTGTTCCTTACAATATCCGCCCGCTACTTGTTTGATAAATTGTTTCAAAGAAATATCCTTCATCCTTTTAATGTAGTTACTTCTTGAGAAAGAGCATGCTTGTAGCATGGAGTTTTATAGCAGAATAAATCCCGAATTGGAGTTAGATTGGCTAAGTCATGTGCATATCATATGCATGATTCATAATTGTTGTATCATTGTATGCTTGAGAGTGAATGATTCATCTCATGATAGGGTGATCATAGTGGGTTGTGGTGCGACACACAATGTGTCTATGATGAGTATGTAAACTGTCTAGATACATGATGTGTTACATGAGATCCTTATGAGGAACTTAAATGTGGAACTTAAATGTATGAGGAGACCACATGAGGGAGGTCGTCCTATGCTTGCCTTGAAAACCATGACATGTTGTGCTTGTATGTGAGCTTATGCATATGAACATACTTTGTTATAACTTGAGTTGGACACCATACCGAAAATGTATAATTCGACAGGACATAATTAGAGGGTCCGTGGGTGAAAGTCTCTAAACCCCGATTGGTACCATTAGAAGCGACCAATGCTTAGACCGGGTGGAAGAACAGAGCGTTGGATGCTGAAATACCAAAGTAGGCAGCGACTCCCACCGACATGTGTCGATTAGTTGAGAAGTTTGACCTGACCTGCTTATGGGCAAGCAAAGATAGGTTGTGTGTGACGAGCTCGTAAAATTGTCCGCTATCGTTTTACCAGGCGACTTATGACTTATCGCTGTTAGGCAGATAGTGAGGTGCAACACAAGTGGGTTAGACTAGTTCGGCCTGTGAACTATGTAGTCTCACCTCTGTAGTTGACCATGGTGGAAAAGGTTATACAAGTGGGTAGAAGTCCTACCTCTGTTTTAGACTTTGGTGATCCTTGGAAAATATGGAAAGTTGTGAAAATGTTGAAAGAGTGTGTATGTTACAAGTGGGTCGAAGTCTCACCTCTGTATATAATAAAAAAAAATGATTTGGAAGCTTGTGCATTCATGTGCATTAAATGAGCATGACATGAAACATGCATTTTCACGGCACACGCACTCATTGGGCTTAGTAGCTTAAGCTTTCCTTTCTATTTTTTCAGGTGAGAGTAGGGAGCTGCAGGAGTAAAGGCTACAGACGTCCCTTTTGTTTTGTACATATCAGTGTGTATATATTTTTTTGTAATACCCTACATATGTACATCAGGTATAGTAAATATGACATGGTTTATGTTTTATTTTTTCCCTGAGGTGTTCAATTGTACACAATAATATATATTGAATATGATGAAATTATGAGATATGCAACGTGTTTGTTGGTTTTACTTTCAGAAATCCTCCTTGTGGAGCCCCGCTTATGGGACTTAGTATGTGCTACTTGAAAGTCCCAAGAATCGAAGTTCTACCGAGGCTGTCAACCAAAATTTGGTGTATAGTAATCGTGGATTACCAATACTAAATTTAGGGTCGTGATAAGTGGAATCCCCATTAACCTTGGTACCTCGATCTGTTAAGACTCATGAGCCAGATATGGTGGTATGGGACACCGTGGTCGAGCTGTCGGCCTACGCTGGGGCGATGAGCCTCCCGTAGTGACCAGTGAGCAACACTGTCTCGTGAGCCGAATACGGTGATATGGGATACTATATTCGAGCTGTCGGCCTGCACTGATCAGGTGACGAGCCCTTTGTAGTGACCTCGAGCATAATCTTAGACTACGTTGAGGCGACGAGCCTTTCCGTAGCAACTAGAGTACAAACTAGGCCTACACTGATCAGGTGACGAGCCCTTTGTAGCGACCTAGAACCGCAACATCGTATGAGATTTGCTAAGACTGACGACCCTAGAATGGATCATTGTTTGGGAAATGATATAAGGGAGGTACCTTAGTTTTCCAATCCTGCTGTATGAAAAGGACTAATAAGAACTTAAAAATCACACGCATGCACCGCATTACGTGTGCATTTGGTGTAGCAGGTCAAGCACTGAGGAAGGATTTCATGCCACGATCGTGAGATGAAGTTGCTGAGAGAGAGTAGGCGAGGGCATGCATCACTATTCATACAATTCTTGCATTAATCAAAGTACTTAGGGATGTTTGATTGTACTGTTTTATCATTACTGCTTGACTGAATTGATAACATGTTAACCTTCACTTTATGGTTCTACTGAATTGATCACTCACTCCCACGTTACGGGACAGTGTTGTACACACCAACCAGACCCTGTCTTCGTTGCAGGTGGAGGCGATGCTTACGAGGCGGAGCTAGACTATGAGGATGACGAGGAGGCGTTCTCGTTCATGCAGTTTTCAGGCAGGTTCATGTGAGTCGTGGCCTGATTGACGGGGACTTTTGAAATGTTGACTAGATGCCCTTACACTTGACATTTTATCTTTTGAATCATACATGTATATTCATTTTTGGTCCATTTTGGGAAGTATACATGTACATATTTAACCTAGTAACATGTTCACACTCTGGAGACTTACAACGTTTTATATACTTTATATATCTATCACAGTTCTTCCGCTTGCGTAATTTAACTGTCTCTGGATTATGATATGTTGTTTTGGTGTAATCCCACTCATGTTTAATGCATTAACACGGACAACATTTAATCATCATTATCTATGTTGCATAAGTGATGCGTTGGAACTCGGGAGTGGAGCTTATGCTCGACCCCCGATTTTCAGGGCTTTACAAGTTGGTATCAGAGCGTGATTTGGATTAAACTGGACCTAGGTTATGTCACACCACGTATGCTGTTGCAAATTCCACGTAGAGGGGTGCGAGGAAACGTAGAGACAGACTTAGGATTTTCCATTTCGCCAAACGGCGAAATCAACCGAAACGGACTGTAGAAATTGGACCCGTAGGCTTTCTCAATCACGTGAAATGATCCCAACACCATTCTAGACCGTCAATCGATGGGTTTAAGTGAAACTTTCATAGGTCCCACACTCAACAAATTGAAAACACATGAATATACGCGAATGGGAGCCCGAAACAACTCAAAATGGAGTCAGGGCCAAGTCGGTGCAATTCAGGGGGACCCACAGTAGACCCTGTACACCATCGGCACCCCGGGAGGGGGGTGGCCACCGCCCCACCATGGCGGCACCGTGCTGGGTCCAGAGGACCGCTGCAGCACCGCGCCTACCACGGTGGACCGTGGTCGGGTTCGGCCGAGCCTGTCGGGCCACTGTGGGTCGGCGTCGGGCCAACCCTTAAACACGTGTGGGGCCCACCAAATCACGCAGGGACCCCTTTTTCTTGCCCATGTACCCCCCTCTTTCCTCGCACACCCTTCCAAGCTCCCCTTTTCTCTCCAAAGACTCCATTTCTTCTCTCAAATCTCCCCTCCATCCTCCCATTTTCTCCTCTTCCTTCAAGGCTTACACCCCTCCACTGTTTTCAGCAAACTCCTTCTTCTATCTCTCTCATTTCCTATGATTTGAGTGCACAAATCCTATTTTTGTGGCTCAACATCTCACAAGTCAACAATCCGCTTTAATCCCACACTTTATTCCACTCCAATGGCCTTTTTCGAACTTGTGGTAGCCATCTTCTCCATTTCCACCTTTCTTTCTCTCATGGGAAAAAAGCGGGCTTCTACGGATGAAGCCAGGCCTAGTCACCCAACCCGTTCGAGGAGGAGAGCGGGTGCCGAAGCTAGCACAAGCGCCGCCCAAGAGCACAGGTCGAAGCGGGACATAGATCCTCAAATCTCAATCGAGAGAGCGCTACCGATAGACGTCGAATACGGTCAGTTTGGTGGCCGCAGGGTTATACGTGAGGCTCACAGAGGGAGCAGAACAGTGCTCGTTGACGTGATTGTCACCCCGTTACATCATATCATGCGCAGCAGTCAAGCGACTAGGGTTGGAAACTAGTCCTATGGTTGGGGTGAGGATCCTTACCGCCACAGGGACTTTCTCGGACACTACCAGGATCTGTAAAGGGTGTTCGATAGACGTAGGGAACAGAACAGTGCTCGTTGACGTGATTGTCACCCCGTTGCATCATTATGATGTCATTCTCGGTATGGATTGGCTCACAGAGATGAAGGCAGAGATCGACTGCGATACTAGAGTGGTGACAACCTGTGGACCAGAGGGCACGACCTTTACATTCCCAGTACAGGTCAGTTGGCCCTATCGTATTAGTTGTTACGCTTCCTTGCTAGAGGATGTTTATGGTCCAACACTTGAGGACACTCCAGTAGTCCAAGAGTTCTCATATGTGTTCAGGAAGATACCCGGATTACTTCCTCGGCGTGAGATCGACTTTACCATTGATCTTGAGCCTGATACGACTCCCATTTCATTACCGACTTATTATATGCTTCCATGTGAGCTAGAGGAGTTAAGGAAACAGATCGATGATCTGTTGAATGCAGGCTTTATATGGCCTAGCGTGTCCTTGTGGGGAGCGCCCGTGTTGTTTATGAAGAAGAAAGACGGTTCACTGTGATTATGTATTGATTATCGCAGGTTGAACCAAGTGACGGTGAAGAACAAGTATCCTTTGCCCAAGATAGATGATCTGTTTGATCAGTTGAAGGGGGCATGATACTTCTCCAAGATCGATCTGCAGTCAGGGTATCATCAGTTGCACGTCAGGGATGAGGACGTGCAGAAAACGGCCTTCAGGACCAGTTTTGGATACTATGAGTTCCTCGTCATGTCGTTCGGCCTTACGAACGCACCGGCCGTATTCATGGACCTGATGAATAGGGTGTTTCGGCCGTTTCTATTTCGATTCGTCATCGTGTTTATAGATGACATTCTGATATATTCTAAGAGTCGGGAAGAACGCAAGGGACACCTGTGAGCAGTCTTGGCTACTCTGAAGGAGAACCAATTGTTCACACAGTACAAGAAGTGCGACTTCTGGAAAGAAGAAGTCAAATTCCTGGGACACGTTGTGTCCAAGGAAGGGATAGTTGTGGACCTTGGTAAGGTAGCCGCGGTTCAGGACTGGGAGCAGCCCAGTTCGGTCACGAAGGTGAGGAGTTTCCTTGATCTGGCAGGGTACTACCGTCGTTTTATCAGGGACTTCTCTAAGATTGTTAGACCGCTATCTCAGTTGACACGAAAAGATCTGAAGTTCGCCTGGAATGAGAAGGCGGAAGCAGCTTTTCATGAGCTAAAGGACAAGCTAACGTCTGCCCTTGTGCTAGTATTGCCAGAGCAAGGGATCAAGTATACTATATACACCAATGCATCTCGTGTTAGTTTGGGTAGCGTCTTGATGCAGAAGGACAGGATTATTGCCTATCTATCATGACAGTTAAGGAAACACGAGGAAAACTACCCTATGCACGATCTAGAGCTAGCGGCCGTCATCTTTGCTTTGAAGATTTGGAGACATTACCTCTACGGAGAGGAGTTCGAACTCTTTTGCGACCACAAGAGCCTTAGGTACATATTGACTCAGAGGGACTTGAATATGAGGCAGCGACGATGGATAGAGACCCTGAAAGACTTTAAGTTCGAAGTCTCTTACCATCCTGGCAAGGCCAACCTTGTGGCAGACGCGTTGAGCCGCAAGAAGACGATAACATTTACGGCTCCGCTGATGTTAGCAGAGTGGGATATAGTAGAGTTCGTGGGAGATTTTAAGTAGAAGCTCACGATAGAGGAGCCGTATGAGAGTATCGGCCATGTTCGAGTACGGTCACTGCTTGATGACAGGATCATAGCGGCTCAAAAGGATGATGAGAGGTTAGCTGAGATGAGAGAACAGGTAAGTGACAATGAAGACTCTGAATGGAGGGTTGGTACGGATGGGGGCTTACGTTACTATGGCCGCTTATACGTCCCAAATCTTCCTGACTTGAGAAAGGAAGTTCTCGAGGCTACCACAATTCGAGGATGGCAATGCATCCTGGCAGTACGAAGATGTACTGCGACATGAAGAGATCGTACTAGTGGGACAACATGAAGGCCCACATAGCAGAGTATGTATCACGCTGTCTCACGTGCCAGTAGGTAAAGGCTGAACATCGCCGACCTCCTGGACTGCTTAAGCCCATGCCCATAGCAGAATGGAAGTGGGACTTCATCTCTATGGATTTCATCTTTAGGCTACCGAAGACGAGGAAGAGTCATGATTCCATTTGGGTGATCGTAGACCGGTTGACAAAGTCGGCTCATTTCCTCCCTATCAGAGTTTCGAACTCTGTAGACGAGTTGGCCAGATTGTATATCAAGGAGATTGTACGTCTGTATAGAGTTCCCTTGGAGATCATGTCGGACCGAGACACGCGATTCACATCTATTTTCTGGACTCGTATCCAGGAAGCCATGGGTGTGAAATTGAAGTTCAGTACCTCGTTCCACCCACAGACTGACGGGCAGATGGAACGGGTAAACTAGATATTGGAAGATATGCTGCGAGCCTGTATGCTGGATTTCAAGGATAGTTGGGATGGCCATTTTTCTTATGCAGAGTTCGCCTATAACAACAGTTTTCAGGCAAGTATTAGTATGGCTCCCTACGAGGCCTTGTATAGGCGCCCATGTAGAACACTGCACTGCTGGGAAGAAGTTGGCGAGAAGAGTTTAATTGGCCCAGAGTTAGTACAGGCGACTTCAGAGAAGATCGACATTTTCAGGCATCGACTTCTGACGGCATAGATCAGGCAGAAGAGTTACGCCGATACAAGACAGCGACCGCTAGAGTTCGAGATTGGGGACCATGTGTTCTTGAAGGTTTCCCCTACAAAGGGAGTCCTCCGGTTTGGGAAGAAGGGGAAGCTCACGCCTAGATTCATTGGCTCATTCCAGATACTGGATCGAGTGGGGGTGGTAGTATACCGCCTGGTTTTGCCCACACCACTCGTAGGCGTGCACAACGTATTTCATGTATCTATGCTGAAGAAATACGTTCCCGATCCTTCCCACATTATTAGATGGGAGCAGGTGCAGTTGAGTGAGGACGCTACATATGTACTACGACCGGTGCGGATAGTCGATAAAAATGAGCAGGTGTTGCGTAGCAAGGTTATCCCACTTGTGAAAGTGTTATAGACGCACCACACTAAAGAAGAGGCTACTTGGGAGAAAGAAGCCGAGGTTCGAAAGTACTACCCTCAGATTCTCGAGGAGTACGAAAATGTACTAATTTTAAGGATGAAATTTTTTTTTAAGGGGGGTAGATTGTAACGTCTCGAAAAAATCTGTACAAAGACTCGAGTACCACCTCAGGCAGAAATCACTCAGGACCAAATCCTTTAGAAATTTGATGAAATTAACTCAGTGTTACACTGGATTAGCTGGAAAATTCGCTTGAACCACTTTAAATACGAACTGCAAGACCCAAAACTTACAAAATCATCGACGCTACATTACCCTATAATCTAGGATCATTCTCATTACCCAGTTGCTCTCGGGAGCATCACGAAACTCCGTATCGGACCTAAGCCGCACGTCGAAAGTCCAATTACAGCAAAACCAAACGATTATGGCCGCCTTGCTAAGCTTAACAATCATCTCAGAAATCAAGTCCTGACTGTGTCCAGAACCCGAAGCGAAGTGTGTGAGAAACGTGAATAGTTTTGGAAATAGAATCCAAACTTAAGTAAACTAAGACGCGTCGCTTGCGGGCTAAATATAAGGATTTAGACCGTCAGAATCTGACCCAAATACACCCTCAGAGCAGGAGAAATTTTCCACACATGTCAGTACACTTGTGGCCCTGATCGAGTACCAGTGATCGTTGAACTAAAACTGATCCGCCACGGTTGATCTGTAAATCCGATTGGACCGAAAACTTAGCTCGACCTAGATCCAATGCCAGGGAGCTTAAGTCCGACCACACGTAGGAAGAGGGCCTCCAGAAGTGCTCCGTTGAGCCGAAACAATTGGGTTTTGGCTATAACCTAAGTATACATTGGCCATGGGGCCATTTCCATCAGTTTTGGGCCTATATAAGGGCCTTAAACCCTCACTCTCTCATCTCATACGAATTTGGGAAACCCTAAGAGAGAGAAGAGAGAAAAGAGAAGGAAAGAGAGAGAGAGAGAGAGAGAGAGAGAGAGAGTTGGAGATTCATCTTGAGATTTGATCTCGTTGCTCCACGCACTTAGCCATCTTATCTGTATCACAAATCCAGCGTTTTCGACAATGTACTTTGGTAAGAAAACCTAACTCTAATCTGTTTTAGGGTTCCAGATAGTGTAAGTTATGAAATAGCTAACCTACTTCATGTTATAGGTTGCCAATCCGCCGTTGACAAAGACTAAGTGTCTAAAACGAGTCCAATACACGTTTACTGGCGTAAGGTGTGGACTATAAACGTATAGGTTATGGTTTTCAAGGTTTTCAATATCGGTTAATGATTTATTACTGACGTGGGTGCCGTTTCACATGTCAAATGTGATGTCTGTTTCACTTTACGTATATACATGAACTATGTTGATTTTAGTGTATATCAAGTGTTTGTTGAAATGACTGTATCGGTATGGAATTTGGATTTGTGCTTGCCATGATTATTGGTCGTGGATATATGCTTGTTGTATATACGACAACTCCTTGGCAAAAGGATTTGCCCTAATGTGTATTATAACCAACATATGTTATGTATGTTGGATTGTGTAGACTAAGTTTTTGTAAAAACGTCTGAATGAACTAGTATTAAGTAAATTGTACTTTGTGTGCGTGTTGAGATATGATTCTCAACTACCTTAACTAGGTGTATGATTTCCTCCATGTATTTTATATTTTAGAACCTGTTTAGGTATGGAATGTATATGTATGGATCTATGTTTAAGTTATATTCCATAAAATGCTCAAATGATTGTATGATTTGAATTATTGATCCTTTACTGCTTTGATTATCTTATATGAATATTCGTTGTAATTGAATGTGGTTGGGGCTATTATATAGTCCAGGCAATCAGTAATAGGCCTCGACTTGGTGGCTGAAGTTGTTTCGCCACACAGGATGTGATCGACAAATCCGAGTCATACTTGGGTTGTCGACAGTGGTTAGGCCACATGGAGTGCTTACGCACTTCATGTCGATCAACTCAACGTGTGCTCGTACTAGTCGAGCTCGTCAAGTAACCCGATTGGCCCGATGTATGTTCATCATGTTTGGACACTACTGCTTGAACCTAAGGTACCAAACCCACCAGTGGAATCTCCGTTAACCTTGGTACCTCGATCCGCTAAGACTCATGAGCTGAACATGGTGGTATGAGACACCGTGGTCGAGCTGTTGGCCTACGCTGGGGCGACGAGCCTCCCCGTAGTGACCAGTGAGCAACACTGCCTCGTGAGCCGAATACGGTGGTATGGGATATTGTATTCGAGTTGTCGGCCTACACTGATCAGGTGACGAGCCCTTTGTAGTGACATCGAGCATACTCTTAGACTGCGTTGAGGCGACGAGCCTTTCCGTAGCAACTAGAGTACAAACTAGTCCTACACTGATCAGGTGACGAGCCCTTTGTAGTGACCTAGAACCGCAACATCGTATGAGATTTGCTAGGACTGACAACCCTAGAATGGATCACTGTTTGGGAAATGATATAAGGGAGGTACCTTAGTTTCTCAATCCTACTATATGAAAAAGACTAATAAGAACTTGAAAATCATGCGCATGCACCGCATTACGTGTGCATTTGGCGTAGCAGGTCAAGCACTGAGGGAGAGTAGGCGAGGGCATGCATCATTATTCATACTATTCTTGCATTAATCAAAGTATTTAGGGATGTTTGATTGTACTGCTTTATCATTACTGCTTGACTGAATTGATAACATGTTAACCTTTGCTTTATGATTCTACTGAGTTGATCACTCACTCCCACGTTACGGGACGGTGTTGTACATACCAACGAGACCCTGTTTTAGTTGCAGGTAGAGGCAATGCCTACGAGGCGGAGCTGGACTATGAGGATGATAAGGAGGCATTCTTGTTCATATAGTTTTCAGGCGGGTTCATGTGAGTCGTGGCCTGATTGACGGAGACTTCTAGAATATTAACTAGATGCCCTTACACTTGACATTTTGTCTTTTGAATCATACATGTATATTTATTTTTGGTCCATTTTGGGAAGTATACATATCCATATTTAACCTGATAACATGTTCATACTCTGGAGACTTACAACGTTTTGTATACTTTATATATCTATCACAGTTCTTCCGCTTGCATAATTTAACTATCTCTAGAGTATGATATGTTGTTTTGGTGTAATCCCACTCATGTTTAATACACTAACACGAACAACATTTAATCATGATTATCTATGTTGCATAAGTGATGCTTTGGAACTCGGGAGTGGAGCTGATGCTCGACCCCCGATTTCTAGGGCGTTACAGGCATACACAAGGAATTGATTTAGGTTTTACAAAAGAACCTAATCAAGTTTGACAATTCAAACTATACACACAATCCTACACAAGGAATGTACATGGACTCTTACAAATGACAACTTACTTGTCGGATTGAGCGATTTTTATAGCACCTTCTCGAGTTGCTTGATCGATTCTCTCTTGTGATTTAATCAACTCACATTACTTCCCCAATCATGATGTCGATGCATTGTTAATGCCTCGGTTATAAGATCAACCGCCTTGCATGTGATGCTCCTTTAAGATGACCAAGGTGATAAGAGATTGGGTGAATCTCTTACAACTAATGGAAGGTTGTAATACTAGAGGATTCAACTATATGGGTTTTTTAGAGGATTTAGACAATGATATGACTATAGTTTTAAGTTAATATCTAGAACATGATAGGGATCAAATTTATCTTCAATATTAAGGTTGCAATCATCTTTCAAGTGATGAATCACAAGGAAGATAACATATATTTCATGGACTTAGAAGCTTAGGATAAGGGATATAATCATGGAATCACGTACACTTCTATTGCATAAAAACTCATCCAAATGCCTAAAAACCGAATGCCGTATATATATAATTCGAGCTTTAACGGTAAAAAAACGAGCATCTGTCAATGACATCAAGCAAGCCCTTGATGGTATCAAGAAAATTATGATTCCAACTGAAATGTTGATGTAAAGTTTACACACTGCTACCTAATGCCATCGTGTAGTCTTCGATGGCATCGAGGGGACCCTTCGATGGGTCCTCGATGCCATCGAGAAACTCAGATAAATGATCACTAGTTGCTGGACAAATATGAGTTACCTACTTAATTCCATCGAGGGGATATTCGATGTCATCGAAGACCCCTCGAGGATTGCTCGATAAGATCAAGCATTAGTCGAAAAACTATTGTTTTGGGCATATAATTTCACAGCAGCTTTGCAACTCTTTTAAAGCCTTACTTATCATGTTCCAATTAGGCTTTTAAGGCTAAGAGATGATCAACGAGGTTTACCTATTAAGTCAAGATCATCTGTAGGTTGAAGGGCCGTTTTAGGTCAAGGGTTAGGGTCATCAAGGTACCTCATTTACCTATTCTTTGCTCCTTGATACTTGTCATCTTGTGTCTTTGGTCTTCAGCTTCCAATGACTCAACCAACTACATGACATATGGACTCATGTAATAAACAAACAATATACATAAATCAATTCACATACAAAAACATGATGAAAGTTCAACAACCAATACCAAGCATTCTAAGGGGGGCATGTCTTCTTTGTATAACATATTAACTTCCAATTTGCAAGCATAAGAATCTGTTGGATCTACGAGGATGCATGCCATGCAATAGAACCCTAATCTCAGCTCCTAAATTAGTGTAAGACCCTAAAAAATGAATGTAATAATTTCTAACGACCCCGCCACCTTCTCCCACATGTGAGAAAAGGAGTACCATGTTATGGGTCTCTTTATGTGTACCATATTGAGCTTTTGTAAACCATGTAAATTAGTGTTCCCTGGGACTACCATATTCCAAGATAAGTATTACATTTATAATACAACCGGACTTAACCATATTTAGATGTATTATGTATTATTAGAAGAGAACATTCCCGCTTTCTTAATGCAATGAAGATTATTCTCCAATAATCTAAGTTCTCTTCTTCTTAGCTTCATTTTAACTCGGCTACATATTTTATCTTCCTTGTTAAGGATTTCCATGACAGGCACCAACCACGTTCTAATTGAAAGAAATAGCAGATGGACATAATGACTTAAAAATAATCTTCCTTCTCTTAATTGCTTGACATGCTTTCAAAACATCCACATTCCTCCCCTTATTTTCACATCTCGAATACACAAATTAATATATACGATGTATAAAGTGACAACCTTTTGGCCATTTTTGCCTTTACAAATAGTTTTCTAGAACGTACAACTAAAAAGGCACAAGAAGATATTTTAACAGAAGTTTGGGGTATTTGGAGCTAGAAAATGTGATGATATATGGTTGAAATGTCACCCCCATTAAATTTTAAATGGCTAAGATTTTACCTACTAAAAGGGGTAGATTTATGCAAATAGCTTGCTCTCCTCTTCTGTGTGTAGTTAGCCTCGATGGTTCCACTATGTAGTTGTGAAACAAAGGCCAAGTAAAGCCCACTATGATGACAGTATGAAATACATTATATACATGTATTTCAGCACTTTATTCTAGGAGGTCAGCCCAAAAAGAGGTAGATCCAAAACTTGAGTGAGCTACAACATTAGGTAAGGACGGGTTACCCACCACTGAAAACATTTATCTTTTCTTTGTGTGTAAAGATGTATCCACACCCTTTCCCTTCGTTTCTCTCATTTATTTTCTCTCTCTTACTCTCCCTGTATATGACATACCCTACTTCTAATTACTTTTTGGGATTGCTAACTTCTACCTTCATATTTGCATGAATTGTACTCCCTCCAACAAGAAAAAAAGACAGGAAGAAAGCCTTACTGAATGCTAACTTCTACCTTCAGATTAGCTTAATTTAATACCTGAATGTATGGAAAAATAATACATATGAAAGGATAAATATGTAATATTTGAGTCTCAAACCCTGCTGCTATACATAGGGTGCCGACTGCACCTAGACCCAACCGGAATGGGTCCCACTGCACTGACGTGGCAGCATGTGACATAACACCACTGCACGCGTGACAACATGTGGGACTTACAACTCTGGCCACATGGACAGCGTGTGGGGCCATGCCGTTGTCCACATGGACAGCATGTGGGGCCCACACGTCTGCTACTTGGCAGCACCCCACTGCTTCGTGTGGTCCACTCTTCTCTTTGTCAGATTCCAAGGCAGGGCCCATCTCAATGTATCTTTTGTCGAAATTAGATTTAGACCATTTACACCACTAGATTTTAATCAAATTTTGAATAATACCTTTACTGTTCATAAGGGATAGATTGAATGGCTCGGATCACACGATACTAGAGCGAGACCCACCCAACAAGATCTCTCTCTCTCTCTCTCTCTCTCTCTCTCTCTCTCTCTCTCTCTCTCTCTCTCTCTCTCTCTCTCTATATATATATATATATATATATATATATATATATATATATATATATATATATATATATATATATATATATCCACGTACAAGTGATGCTAGGGGGTGGGCGCACTCCCCCTTCTCGTGTAAAGAAGGGTTTTTTCTGACTATGAATCCCACCTTTTGCCCACTGTCTTTTCTAAACGCTCCCAAACTTTACTTTCCAAAACTAAACCATAATGTACGAACACACTATTTGCAAATGAAAATACTCTTGCATTGAAGGTGCCACCGTGGAACTTTGTCTTGTCCTTGGTGGCACCGTCCAATACCAGAAAAGGGGCCAAAGGTCATAACTGAAGATATATGGCTACGGATTATAAACGTAGCCATTGCTTCTTTAGCAAAAAGTACATACAACTATGTATAATTGAGCGAGCCTAACGTGAAATTGAACGACCCAACATGAAATTCAACGAGCCTCAAAGGAAATTGAGTAAGGCTATCATGAAATTCAATGAGCCTCAAAGGAAATTGAGTAAGGCTATCATGAAATTCAACGAGCCTCAAGGGAAATTGAGTAAGGCTATTATGAAATTTAACGACCCTCAAGGGAAATTGAGCGAGGCAAACATGAAATTGAGCGAGGCTAACATGAAATTCAACGAACCTCAAAGGAAATAGAGCGAGAATAACATGAAATTCAACGAGCCTCAAGGGAAATTGAGCGAGGCTAACATGAAATTGAGCAAGGCAAACATGAAATTCAACAAGCCTTAAAGGAAATTGAGTGAGGCTAACATGAAATTCAACGAGCCTCAAGGGAAATTGAGCGAGACTAATATGAAATTCAACAAGCCTCAAGGGAAATTAAGCGAGGCAAACATGAAATTGAGTAAGACTAACATGAAATTAAGCGAGGCAAACATGAAATTCAACGAGCCTCAAAGGAAATTGAGTGAGGTTAACATGAAATTCAACAAGCCTCGAGAGAAATTAAGCAAGGCAAACATGAAATTCAGCGAGGCTAAAATATGAAGTTCAACGAGCCTCAAAGGAAATTGAGTGAGTCAAACATGAAATTCAACGAGCCTCGAAGGAAATTAAGCGAGGCTAACATGAAATTTAACGAGCCTCAAGGGAAATCGAGCAATGCAAACATGAAATTCAATGAGCCTATCATGAAATTGAGCGAGCCTAACATAAATTCAATGAGCCTAACATGATATTCAACAAGCCTAACATGAAATTCAACGAGCCTCAAGGGAATTGAGCATGGCAAACATGAAATTCAGTTAGGCTAAAATGAAATTCAACAAGCCTCAATGGAAATTGAGCGAGGCAAAAATGAAATTCAACGAGCCTAAAAAGAAATTGAGCGAGGCAAACATGAAATTCAACGAGCCTTAAAGGAAATTGAGCGAGGCAAACATGAAATTCAGCGAGGCAAACTTGAAATTAAACGAGCCTAACTTGAAATTGAGCGAGGCTAATATGAAATTGAGCTAGCTTCAAATGAAATTGAGCGAGGCTAACTTGAAATTGAGCGAGCTTCAAATAAAATTGAACAGGCCTAAAATGAAACTGAGCTAGGCTAACTTGAAATTGAACGAGCCTAACTTGAAATTGAGTGAGGCTAACATGAAATTGAGCGAGCTTCGAATGACACTGAACGAGCCTATAATGAAATTGAGTGAGGCAAACAGGAAATTAAGCGAGCTTCAAATGAAATTGAATGAGTCTAACAAGAAATTCAATAAGCATCAAAGGAAATTCAGCAAGGCTAACATGAAATTGAACGAGCCTAATATGAAATTGAGCGAGGATAACATGAAATTCAATTTCATGTTAGCCTTGCTCAATTTCAAGTTAGGTTCGTTCAATTTCATGTTAGCCTCGCTCGATTTACTTTGAAGCTCGTTGAATTTCATGTTAGCCTCGTTCAATTTCATGTTTGCCTCACTCAATTTCCCTTGAGACTCATTGAATTTCGTGTTCGTCTCGCTCAAATTCATTTGAAGCTTGTTGAATTTCATGTTTGTTTCGCTCAATTTCCTTTGAGGCTCATTGAATTTCATGTTTGCTTCGCTCAATTTCCCTTGAGGCTCGTTGAATTTCATGTTAGTCTCACTCAATTTCCCTTGAAGCTCGTTGACTTTCATGTTTGCCTCGCTCAATTTCTCTTGAGGCCCGTTGAATTTCATGTTAACCTCGCTTAATTTCTTTTTAGGCTCGTTGAATTTCATGTTTGTCTCGCTCAATTTCCTTTGAGGCTAGTTGAATTTCATGTTAGCCTCGTTCAATTATCCGTAGTTGTACGTACTTTTCGCTACAGAAGAAATAGTTACGGATTAGATCCATAGCTATAGAAGTAATGGCTACGGTTATAATTCGTAGTCATGTGTATTTAGCTACATCCTTTAGCCCTTTTTCTGGTATTGGACGATAAACCAAGATAGAGTTCCACGGTGGCACCATGGATAACATGGTGCCACCGTGAATGCAAGTGTATTTTTGTTTTAATTAGTGTGTCCGTACAAAATGGTTTAGTTTTAGAAAGTAAAGTTTGGGAGCGTTCAGAAAAGACGGGTAAAACGTGGGATTTACAATCAGAAAAAACACTGTGGAGAGAGTTTTTTTTTTTTTTTTACACACGCTCACACCCCTCCCACACACGCACGCCACACGCACACACACCCCACACACACCGTGGGATTTCACAACCCTTGACCCGGTGTTGAAACTCCAGGGAGTCTACCACCCGGGTAAGAGTAAGGACCCGAAACCTCCTGGATGCAGAGAGAGATTTAATGGAAAGAAGGTTGCCGGGTGTATGCAACGTTTTGTAAACATGCCGCACAATCACAGGTCCCACATGCTCGGGCCACACGATTCAAGGCTTTCATAGCATGCTCACAACATGACCACAGTTAAAATTTGTTCCATAATTAAAGGATGTGTAGATTGGAAGTTACAAGCCTTGTTTGTCCATAAAATTGAGTGTGCACCTAACAAGCGTGCTCATGCGATTCCATATTTCAGTGTGCAAACATCAAGTGTGTGTACCACACTTGTACACTACATATATGTATAATCTACTATAATCAGATGGTATCATCATGATGCTCATGATGCCAAGTGTCAGGGAAAAAATACTTTTAATAAACAAAAGTACATGGTAAGTGAGATATATCACTTCTATAATTATGGACCACAGATGCATGCATAAATAATCATGATTTCACAAATAATTTAGCAATATGAATCATAAGATCTACGTAGAGCAAGTAAAATCATGAATAAATCATGGCCATCAACATTCTAAGTCTTGGATTTAGATCTGGGTCATTTCTCATAATAAAAGTATGAAACTTGTACCATCTCAATACTGATGTATCAGGAAACAAAGTGGACGGTGATCATCAGATGGATCATCCGATCTAATAGTCAAGTTTTACGATACTGACAATCTGTCTGTTAGATGAACATTTTAAAAGTAAATTTAGTGATCCAAAGGCCAATCTTCAATCTAGATGGCCTGGATCAACGACCCATGATGTGGATTGGTGATCCAACGAGTGGATCGTCACATATCTGAGTTTAAATATATAGTCTAGATGGCCCATCTGATGATGGTTATGAGTAAAATAATTGAATATACACGCACATACACACACAAAAAATTTCTAAATATATTATATTACAAGGTGAGACCCAAGAAGGGTTTATTGATGCATGTTTCCATCCCTATTATTTCCTGTGATGTGGCCCACTTTGGTCTTTTATCTACCTATTTTTTGTGCTCTTATCCTAACATGAGCAGCGTCCTTATTGTAATACACACCAATAAACCAAAAAGAAAGAGAAACCTACCTTAATCATTCTGGTGCATTGTCCAAAGAGGAAGCTGAGGGTAACTTTCCACAGTCATAGTGTATGGCATCAGCCAACTTGTTAAAGATAAACCCATAGAAGATCTTCTCCCTGATGAACTTCATCAGCCATCCCGAGCTTTCTTGTTGGACCCACCCCGAAAGGTAAGCCCCAGCAATCAACCCAGATACACGCCACCTTCGCTCCTTCACGTACTTCTTCAACCCTTCCTCAACCCTCTTTTGCTCAAATTTTCCATTTTCCAACAACGAATTCCTGATATTCCGACCTAGGACGACTGCATCCTCCAATGCCGAACAACCACCTTGGCCCAAATCAGGTGTCATTGGATGCATGGCGTCACCTGCAACTGTAACGGTCCCCTTGCATGCATTCTTGAATATGAGATCCCATGGGAGCCTGAACATCAGTGGAGCTGATGTTAACGTAGGCAAGTCGGAATGTCGTACCACATCCAAGTATACTGGTGGGAAGTTCTTGGCCAAGTTTTCCAATACATACTTTTGAATAAGCTCAGGGTCCCTGGCAGATTCTCCTCCTGCAATTTTAATTGTTTAACAATGTCACTTATTTACAATGTGGGATGAATTGGTTGTTAGGTAGTAAGGGCCTATTTGGATAGCCGAAAAAGAAAAGAAAAGAAAATTGATTGACTTTTTTGTAAGGCACATTTCACAGTGTTTGGTAGCAAAGAAATATTGAATTTCAACAGGCAATCATTACTCAAATAATATAGTCAAGTTCTAATGCCCATGATACAAGGTAACCAATGTGAGAGCTCTACCATATTTCTACTTACTATCCAAACAAACCCCAAAGATGAACTTGTAAGGATCAATGTCTCATGGAAATATTGGTAAGTCATCATTGGATAATTTGTTGGACATAGGCCAGTGGGGCCCACTTGTGGGCAATCACTAGTGGTGGGTCTCATGAGATTTAGCATTTTTTTGTTAATTATTTTTTTTCCTTTGGTTTGAAGTTGAATTACAAATTCAACTTTAACTAAAGATTTAGATGAGAAGATAAAGATACCAGATAATCTCATTCCCTATAAATGGAAGAGTCAAGCGACAATGAGAATAAAAAGACAAATTTGAGATATTGATATTTGTCCATCTAGTTTGTCCCTTGAACAATCTAAGCCATAAATCGTAATCCGGGGCTATCTATACCATAGAAGCAGATGAGTGATTAGACCCATCTGCTCTAGTAGTGGTTAGGTGGACCGCTAGATTTGGACCGTTCATTATCGGCTTTGTGGAGGCCCATATTGTGTAGACCGTCAGATCTTGAGGATCCACTCTTCCGCACAAACTTTCATAATTATTATAGTTTTTATTTATTTTCTTTTCTTTTCCTCTATCCAAATAGAAATTTTCAATTACATTAGTTACACAAACAGATAAACAGAAGTGGTTTGCTACTGTTATGTGGGATTTATTATAACAAGGTGGGTGAGACTATAAACATTTGAGTTGTGATCCCATTTCAATTATCCAAATAGTTAATTTAACATGATACATGGCAGTTGATGGCTGCCTCAAACTTCTTAAGATTAGAATATCCTAAACTTGGCCTTAAAAGCTGTTCAGAGACTCAATGTTCAAAGGAAAAGATTAAAAGGTCAAGGGTTATAATATTCCAACCTAAGATTTGTTTTTAATATCCCCCACCCACGGTGAGCACATCATATAAATGATTCAGATAATTGAAAATAAACTCAAATCCAATGCCTCTAGTTGTGACCTATCCTATATCTAAGGGGAGATACTGTAGGAAACCATGAGAGAAAATCTTGACAGAAATTACTTCATTAATAATTGTTGGAAAGAGACACGAGGTTTGCTACAATACATCCAAGCGAAATTTTTAGCATATGTTGGGAATTTAGTGAATGGATCTCGATCATTTTCAATGACGCAAATCATTCAGTGGATGATTTATACCATTGATGTGATATTTATACCGTTGCCTCTCACCATAGGGCTTATAAAATTGACATACCAGATGATCCACCCATGATCCATGTGGGCCCAGTCAAGCAATGGACCCTTAGGCATAAGGCTGGCTCCAAATTGAAAATGAGTAAATAGGCTTCTCAAATTCTGTGTCAAGGGTGGGCAATCTCATCTTCGAAAGGGATTCTTCAGATCAAGCATGATGTTCTTCACCACTTTTGAGTTCATCAGTTGCTAGGCTTCACGAATAGGGTTTTCAGAAGCGACGGTCACTTTACTAGCTGTTTGTAGCTCTATCCTTGTGTTGAGTTAGAAGGCCAACGTATAATCAATATTTGAGTGTTGGAAGAAAGGTTGTATTTATTTTAGAATGCATGTAAAATGGATCAGTAGCCTAAATGCTATGCTGTTTTTACTGTGCTATATTGTAAGGAATTGATCAGCCATTGTTTAAAAAAAAAAAAAAAAATCATTCAGTGGATGGGCCTCACAATGGATGAGGGATAATAAATAAATAAATAAATAAAACTATCAGATTGAAATATCACAATGAGAAATGTTCAAAGCACTATAAGTTATAGTGCTCCTAGTTGCTTGTAGTTGCATTGGGGCACCTTTTTTTTTTTTTTTTTAGTTGCATTGGGGCACTTGAATTGTCCATTTATCTAGATTGTTCATTAGGTCGGACAAACATTTCATGGTCAACCATGCAAGCATCGCACCAATTGAAAAAAATATTAACCATTCAATCAATGGTCTTTAATGCTGACGATTAAGATCATTTACACAAAAATGGGTCCAAACAACAATTTAGTCCATCTATTTGTTAGAGACCATCATGTATTGTTTATGATTCCAAAAGATAACTTTTGTTAGGCAATCATAGCCATCCTATCCATCTCTTCGAAAAATGATGGCTATGGAAAATAAGATCTAATCGAGGATGGATTGGGTGATCGAATCAGTGCCATTTTTGCATGGTAAGCTAAGGAATATGTGCTCGACTTAATGGACAGTTTATATCAATTGATTAGATTGTCTAACTAAATTTAGGTAACTAGGAGCACTATAGCTTATAATGCTCTAATAGCAATGGAGAAAAGAGTAGTCTTGTTACAATATTTCAATTGGCATTTTTTTTTATATTCCCCATCCATGGTGGGGCCTATCAAATAAAGAGTTTTGATCATAGAAGGAATAAAATCTAATGGCTAAAGTCATGGGGTATCCTTTTGCAACAAGTCAGATGTATTCTAACAAAATTTAAGAAAACTCACCATTCATGGATGATTTATAGGTCATGGCCCAATAAATATCTTTATCAGTTAGAGGAACAAAAGCACCTCTACCACCGTCACCTATGAATTGTTGGACTTCGTGGTTAAGCCCATGTCCTTCAGGGAATATAGCTAAACCGCGCACAGCTGCACGACCTGAATGAACAGGTGCGGAAAGTCCTAGCCATTGCGCGATTACTGAATGTACTCCATCACACCCTATTAAAACCTGCCAAGCGTGTTGTGAGAGAGTTTTACTACATGGGATATGGAACCCATTGGCAATGTAACTAAAAATGGCATGTTGATATTGTTAGTACCAGTGTACCATATTCTTTTGATTCTGGGACCCCATACACCTTTTGTCTTTATAAAAGGGATGAGGGGGCTGAGTCCATTTTGGTATGACCCAAGTCAGACCCATTTAAATACTAGGTTTAGATTGGGTCAAGTTGGGTTGATTTTGAGAGGACACGAACCCAACCCGCTTAGTAATTCGAGTTGAACTTTTGAATCCAAACCTGTCCCATAAGTCTAGATTTTAGACCAAGACCCACTAGTTTTCGAGTCAAGTACTACAATGACCCATCAGGTCGACCCGACCCTTTTGCACCCTAAAGTTTTTAACATATCACACCCATAACCCTCTCCTTTTCAAGCACTGCCAAATAACTCCATCCATGTTCCATATATGATCATAAAACACCCAATGTTAACTTCCATTAGAGTTCATGAAATGATGCTTTTGGACCTGAATTTGTGACGATAAGGGAAATAACTATTTTGTCCCTGTGCAAACTCGAAAAGTTTATATATTTTTATGTGAGATCCCACTGCCTGCAAAGTGACCCTCAGCACAGCAAAATGATACAGACCATCCAATGGCAGGCTAAACAATGCA
Source organism: Magnolia changhungtana (assembly GCA_030180095.1). Taxonomy (NCBI): domain Eukaryota; kingdom Viridiplantae; phylum Streptophyta; class Magnoliopsida; order Magnoliales; family Magnoliaceae; genus Magnolia; species Magnolia changhungtana. Next base: position 22,961,969 of record JASAUF010000471.1, on the reverse strand, counting down.
TGCATTGGTGAGCCATACAAGGCATGCAATCTAAATCATTGATCCTTTTTATGTTTGCATAGGGATAAAATGGAAATTTCCCTCCCATCTACGAAGTCAAGGGCAAAAATATCATTTTATACAGTCATTTAATGGTCAACAAATTCTTTAACAATCAACTTTAACAGAAGTTAAGTGGGGTTATTGGACAGAAGTAAAAACTCTCATTCTTTAACAATCAACTTTTACAGAAGTTAAGTGGGGTTATTGGACAGAAGTAAAAACTCTCTCTCCCTCTCTCTAAGGGAGAAAAAAAAAAAACCAAATTTCTATGCTTAGAGCCGTAAGTTATTTTAAGTGGTTCAACACATTTTAAATGGCATTTTACGAAACTAATTTTTATCACATAAGCTATTAATTTGTTTTTATCACTCTAATAAATAGCTTATCAACACGTTCCCAACACACCCTTAACAACCATTGATCTTCCTATGCCTCTTAGATGATTCCAATTTAAAAAAAAAAAAAAAACGTAAACAAGACAAAAAGATTGACATTCTTGCAGCCATTCATGGACATGCACGCTTCAATCTAGACTGTTAAAACAGTGGGCACACCAGCAGATGAGGCCTAAGTAGCATCAAAATCAGACCAATCAGACATTTCCTAATCAAATTCAAAGTGTTGTCATTCAAGTAAAGCTTACTTTACACCCATGCAGCGCCTCCCTCAAATTGGTTGGTCTAGATTGATGTACATGCAGGCCATAGGCCACAAATATGGTGGTTGCATGCATGCCTATGAGTTTTGGGATTCAAGTAGGCCCCGTGCAGCGTATCGAATAGCAGCTCCCTTTTAGAAAAGTTTAGGAATTCACCTTGGTTTTGACAACTTGTTCACCATCCATGTGTACGACATAAACAGGCGAATCTTGTAGTGTTTCGGTGCGGATGGACATGGGGTTTGATGAGAACCGAATTGTCGTGGTAGGAAGTTCCTCAGCAAGTGCCTTCAGCAATGCTCTCCTGTGTACTGACCTGACTTCCAATCCTTCCCTGCATTTCCCAAACAAAATTCAAATCTTTTTCCCAACCTCCGATACAGACCCATGACATGTTGACCATCATAAACATGCCAATGCCCAAAAGTCAAGTTCCCTTCATAAGGTGGACCACACATGTACTGTGAATAGGTACTTGATCATCTTATCTACTTGTCCATTTTGCTAGTGTACATGTGGCCCACTAATGAGCATAATGCTCTTATTTTTTATAGTCTATGGCATGTTCATAAAGGCCCATGTGAGGAATGGCCAAAATACCAAGTTGGCATGCAAATCACTTCTTCAGACTCTCCTTGCACGAATCACCCAAGAACTTGGCATCCCCTTCTTTTTTTTCTCTCTTTTTCCTTTTTTACCTTTCTAAGGTTCCAGCATAGGAAACCTGTTGGGCTGCTCCAGTGACCACGTTAGTTATGGATCCCCTGCACAGCAATGCCATCAGCTGTTTCAGAAATTGAAGTTCCATTCGTCCAAATAATCACACTGTTTCTGGGCAAAATGTCAAACGTCCAAATAATCTGGATTTGGGCTCCCAGTGTTAGGATATGTTTCACACATGTAATCTAATTTAGGATCAACGTAATCTAATCTACAGCTGTATGTCGATTACGTTACGTCTGTGTAACCTATCCAAACACTCAGTACAAGGCTGGGAGTGGTTTTTTTTTTTTTTTTTGAGAAGTGATCATATAGCAGATTGTGTGTGTGTGTGTATTCTTCTGCTGATGAATTACTTGTGTATAACATTCGATACGTCACTTGGGACGAAAACCTATATTTGTGTATAGATTTCGATAGTTGCGGATTACATTTGATATGTCACTTGGGACGAAAACCAGGATGGTACATTCATCAGTTGGGCTACATCATTGAAATCAATGGAACCGATTGTCTGGCTCAATTTATATGTGTGGCCCTCCAAGATGAATGGGCTGTTACAATTCACAGTCCAGCTCATCTTCACAGTATGGTCCACTCTCTTCACGGTTCGGATGTTCCATTGAGGTGGCTATGATCTGAAATAAAAATGATTTACGTTAGCACACAATGTTGTATGTGGTCATCTCCCTCCCTCTAATAGAAACGTCAATAATATTTTACTGCAACATTCCTAACATTATTACAAGCAACTTTTAAGGAGACAAAAATTCTAAAACTCCATATTCTAATCAAATTCGGTCATCAAAATAGTCAAAAAACCTTGTATTTGTCTCTTATTGAGATCGCATCGCCACGTATCATTATTTGATTCGCTAGATCTGAGGCAGTTAGATTAGGCATAAACAGATACATGCCACAACCCAAAAATCACACCATTCAAATGATCCTAGCCATCCATCAGAGCACTATCCCCATGAGTCTTGACAAACCCTGTCGAACTTTCCAAAGGCCCGCTTGTAATCATAGACAGTTCTCCATGGATAGGATTACTAAACCTGGGATTTATGAGGTACGCCCCATTAACAGTAGGGCTTACTAGATGAATGGTTTGGATCTCATGTGCTCATTAATTCATGTTGGGATATTGAATGCTTGGTAACTAACCTAGGGCGTTTGGGTACCACTAAGAATGAATTTTAAACCATTTTCTCTCAAACCAATGGCTCAATTTGAATTTAATAATCTGGTCCACTCAGGTGTCCGGTAAGCTTAAAATTTCAGCTGAATGGTTTCCCATGATACCGAGTTTCATAAATTACATAGCACGTGTAAACACGTGCGAGAGATGGTCAATCCCGGAAGCGGATTGGCTGGTGTACCTCACACCAGCTATATAGCTGTTGTATTGGCGTCAGCAAGTTCTGTGGGTCTGATCATGAGGTATGTGTTATATCCAAACCATCCATCCATTTGATGAGCTCGTATTAAGGCTTGAGACGAAAAATAAGACAGATCTAACTATCAAGTGGACCACACTGAAAAAAGCAGTGGGGGATTGAACGTCTACCATTGAAACCCTTTTTGTGGTCACAGAAGTTTTGGATCAATACGAAATTTGTTTTTCCTCTTCATTTAGGTCTTTGTGACCTTATGAACAGATTGGATGGAAAATAAACATTATGGTGGGCCCTACGAATTGTTTAACGGTGAAAATAATTATCTCCACTGCTATTTGTGGTGTGGTCCAGATGATTTTCGGATATGATTCATTTTTTGGATAATGCTCTAGAATGATCTCTAAAAATAGCATATCCATTTTTTGGATAATGCTCTAAAATGATCTCTAAAAATAGATGAACGGTGTAGATATAATAAATACATCACTGTGGGGCCATGTAACTTTGATCTCCTTTGAACCGTTGGTACAACTCGGAGCTCGAGGAGCGTCAGTGCGTGCTTGTCTTCGCACAACACGTACCTACAGCCATGGGTGTACATCGAGTCGAACTGAGTCAAGCTGGCCTCAGCTCGACTCAGCTCTGCCACTAGGTGACCTCAGCTCGGTCCTCGAGCTTGAGTGGCCAGCTTGCCTCTAGCAGCTCGGGCCAGTTCGAGCCGAGTTCGCCCTTGCAGCATTTTCACAAACACCTTGACTGCACCTTCAAAATCTCACTGTATTAGAGATAGCAGCAATGATTTTACAGGTATTTTATCAAACACCTTGTAAGCAACATAAAAATCAAGAAAAAAAGGGTGTTGGTTTCATATACATTAATACATACCTTCCTTGCCACCAGCCACAATTCTTTGAGTCATTTCATCAAACACTTGGTGAGCAACGTCAGTATCAAAGTAACCGAGTCACCAAACTGGTTCGATTCGAGCTGGGTTCGATCCGAGTCGGGTTCGAATTCATTTTCAAGCTCAAAACCAGCTCCAACTCAGCTACGAACCGAGTCGAGCTAGCTCGGTTCGCGTACACCTCTACCTACAGCAGCTATATAGCTGGTTTGTGGTACACCAGCAAATCCGCTTCCGTCAATCCCATCTTCCCAACCTCTTATTATTTATTTATTTATTTTGAAAAGGGACAATTGCTTTCCCAACTCATTCACCTTTATGAGAAATGAAAAACGAGTGGCATCCAAACGGATTTAATGAGAGATGCTAGAAACGGACACTATCCTGGGGTAGATGGCAGTAAAAATAGAGAGAGAGAAGGGGGGAGACCTTACTTCTGGAAAGGAGTATAGATGGAGGTGAGCTTGTGAGCGACGCCAAGGGCATCGAGGGCCCGCCAGGCATTAGGGGTTAGAGTTAAGGCCGCACCAGTAGCTCGTAGCTCGTGTGACCTCTCGAGAACCAGCGCCGGGATGCCTACCCTTTTTAAGGCGACAGCCGTAGCAAGACCCGCAATCCCTGCTCCCACGATCACTACTTTGTGGACTGCCATTGTCTTCTCGCTCAACGTTGAGTCCCCTCTCTCCTTATCATATATTTGTGGACGAATACGGATCCTCTGTCTGCGTCAAGCAGTAAAATGGCCGGCATTGCTGACTGGCATGGACGAATGAATGACGATACATGAAAGCAGAAAAGTGATGGTTGGCAAACAGAGGTTCCGGATTCGTTTCTAGAGCCAATGTTATAAAAAATAGGTGATTTTATAAAATATATTTTAAATAAATTATATATAATATATATAAAAGTTTTTGTAAAAGGAATGTTTTTTTAAATAGTCACACGTGGAAAAGGGAAAAGAAGTTTTCTTGGTTTATATGAAAACATTGGAATACCTTATTATTTGCTCACATAGTTCATGGACCATGAGACTTGCGTGTTCGCACGCGCTCGAGCACGGGCTCGGTCTTGGTCACGAGCTCGGTGTGAGGGCATGGGCATGTGAGGCTAGAGCTGGGCATCGGACCGAGTGGGATCGGATTGGGTCCAACTCGATCCGATCCGAAATCTAAATGCGCGAATTCGAATCCGATCCGATCTGGGACCGAGTTCGGGCCACCTAACTCAAACCGACCCAATGCACACTTGTCCTAATCCGAACCGAGCCTGACTCGGTTAGGAAACCGAGTCGGATCGGGTTAAGTGCGATTTGGATGGATTAGATCTGTGGTCAAACTATGATGTATGTGTTATATCTTAACCGTCCATCCATTTGTATAGTTCATCTTAAGGCTTGAGCCGAAAAATAAGACAAATCTAAATATCAGTTGGCCCACACTACAAAAAACAGTGGGGGATTGAACGTTTACCATTGAAATCCTTTTGGAGATCATGGAAGTTTCGAAGTACTATGAAATTTGTTTTTCCTCTTCATCCGTGTATTTTTAACCTTAATAACAGATTAGATGGAAAATAAACGTTATGGTGGGCCCTACGAATTTTTTAATGGTAAAAATCATTATTCTCGCTGCTCTTTGTGGTGTGGTCCAGTTGATCGTTGGATATGATTGTTTTTTTATATATAATGCTCCAAAATGATCTCGAAATATGGATGAATGTTGTGGATATAATAAATACATAACTGTGGGGCCCATGTAACTTTGATCTTATTTGAGCCGTTCATACAACTCGGAGCTCGAGGCATGTCTCCGCTCCTTTTTACACGACACGTGTCTTGACGTGCTGGGCAAGAAATGCCTACAGCTTACAGCCTATGACGCGGATTAGATAATGATGGATGAGGCTGACGGTGACGGGTTGAGTTGGAGTGCGTCACCAAGTTCCGTGGGCCCCACTATGATGTATGTGTTATATCCACACCGTTCATCCATTTTTAGATATAATTTTAGAGTATAAATCAAAGAATGAGGTAAATAAAAATCTGCAGTGGACCACACTAAAGAAAAAAGTAGGGAAAGTGATTCCCACCGTTGAAACTATCCTAAGGCCCAACATAATGTTAATTTGAAATCCAACCTATTCAAAAGTTAAAAAAGACATGAAATAAGAGAAAACACAAATATCAGCTTGATCTAAAACTTTTGTGGCCTTTAGAAATTTTCAATGGTGGGCGTCACTATTCCACTTTTTTCTGTGTTGGGGTCCACTGGAGCTTTGGATTTAACCCGTTCTTTCGGTATTGCCCTAAGATGATCTCTCTAAATGGATGGAAGGTGTGGATACAAAACATACATCATGGTGGGGCCCACGGAACTTGTTGACGTAACTTCACTCTTCAGTAGCTAGTCTCGTTGCTCAACCTGTCACTGTCTCACTGATGTGTTATGCATGCAAGTGTTTGACAGCACATATCTTAGTAAACTCCGTTGGGGCCACCGTGAATGCATGTGGTTTAACCACGCCGTCCATTCATTTTTTTCAGATCATTTTAGTCATTGAACCAAAATTGATGCATATCCAAAGTTCAAGTGGACCATACCATAGGAAAAAGTGGAAGTATTGATTTCCACTATTAAATCATACCGGATCAGATCGAATCGATCCGGATCGGATCCATTCGGTTCGGATCAGTTCGAATAATCTATGATCTGAACTCGATCCGATGAATGGTCGGATCTGGCCGATCTAACTCGACCCGCACTGATTCAGGCCTTCGGTTCAATTCGGATCGGGTCAGGTCGAGTCGGATCCATCGGATCAGATCAGAAATGCCCACCTCTAAGTGAGGCAGTGAGGCTGTAGTGATGCACATGCGCATCGTGTCGCAGAGGGTCACTCCTTCATGGCTTTACACGAACCGGAGCGAGACGAGGTGCGACTAGGTGGTTAAAGTGAGTGGCTAGTTAGAAGGGAGACTAGAGAACTGAGAGAGAGGTCCTCCAGTATATATAGAGAGGCTGAATATGGTTGTTGCAACAGAAGTGTAACAGATGTGCCATTAGTGCAGAAACCATGCTGTAACTGCTGCATGGCTAACCCAACGACTAGAAAACAGATAGCCACTGTTTCACAACAATCAGCATGCAACAGTGGTTATGGCTCATGCACAACAGTCAGAAAATGATCATAAACGGTTAGTTTTCTCCAACAGCTAGAAAATGGTCAATGGGATTTATTTCCCTGGACCATAAGCCCCAGCCACCACAGCCTATATAAACAGGACCTTGATGGGTTTCCAAACCAGCTCTCAACCCACTCCAATAAACTCATACGAATTGAGATAGCCACTCCTCTTATATACTCCAGTAACTCTAGCAAGATAGCAAGGTTGAACCATTGCTTGAAGAACAGACCAGCGGTGTGGTCTATAACAGTTCAACTGAACCAATAGCTGAAGAACAAGAAGAACAGACTAGTGCAATGGTCTTACTTACAGACATCTTCTCTCTTTTTCTTTTTTGGGATTTTTCTTTTCTGTATTTCTGCCAGATTGTGTGTAACAGAGTTCCAGTATTGGGCCTTCGTGTTTGCTGAACGCAGACCCACATCAGGCTCGTCGTATCCTATAAGTGGTTTGCCAGTAACCTATCAGCATACTCAATTCACTTGAGTAGGGGCAAATAACGCTTTAAGGATAACGTCCCAGACGTGCTTCAGCCTGTCCTCATTTCAGATCAACTTGGATTTTTTTGAATTCCATATTTTACAGAAAAAATATTATTCTGTAAATTTTACCAACAATCAATAGCGTGTTTGATGATAGCTGCAGCTCATTGAGTGAGATTTCACTACGTTGGGTACCTGAACCCATGACCTCATGTCGAAACTCTTGTGAGTCTACCACGAGGCATGAGTAAGGACCCACATGCGCAATTACTTGGTGCGTGCGTATCAATCATCACACACTAGCAAAGTATCCAACTTTTTCTTATGAAAGATGACATTTCCTAGAAATGGATTGGCTACTCCCCCTGCCACTAGCCAATGGCTGGTGGTTGGTGTGGGCCCTACCATGCTATATGTGTTTCATCCATGCCTTCTATCTATTTTTCTAGATCATTTTATGCAATGAGACAAAAAATGAGGTATATCCCAATCTCAAGTGGACCACATTACAGGAAATAATGTTGATTGAACGTTGACCATTAAAAACTTTTCTCCACTTTCTAGTGTCATCAACTACTGTCATCTACTACTGTCAGTAACCCTCGAAATGGTAGTCCTTCGTCTATGAAATCTCGAAATGCCATTATTAAATACATGCAAATTAAAAAGAGTTTTCTTCTCTAACCAACTTCACTTTGAATCGAGGATAATGCCCTAGAATGATCTCTAAAAATAGCATATCCATTTTTTGGATAATGCTCTAGAATGATCTATAAAAATAGATGAGCGGTGTAGATACAATAAATACATCACTATGGAGCCATGTAACTTTGATCTCCTTTGAACCGTTGGTACAACTCGGAGCTCGAGGAGCATCAGTGCGTGCTCGTCTTTGCATGACACATACCTACAGCCATGGGTGTACATCGAGTCGAACCGAGTCGAGCTGGCCTCAGCTTGACTCAACTCTGCCACTAGATGACCTCAGCTTGGTCCTCGAGCCTGACTAGCCTGCTCGGCTCAGTTCGATTAGCAGCTTGGGTCGGTTCGAGCCGAGTTCGCCATTACAGCATTTTCACAAACACCTTGACTGCACCTTCAAAATCTCACTGTATTAGAGACAGCAACAATGGTTTTATAGGTATTTTATCAAACACCTTATAAGCAACATAAAAATCAAGAAAAAAGGGTGTTGGTTTCATATACATTAATACATACCTTCCTTGCCACCAACCACACTTCTTTGAGTCATTTCATCAAACACTTGGTGAGCAACGTCAGTATTAAAGTAACTGAGTCACCGAACTGGTTCGATCCAAGTTCGATTCGAGCTGGGTTCGATCCGAGTCAGTTCGAATTCATTTTCAAACTCAAAAAATAGCTTGACTTGGCTCGAACTCAGCTTCCAACCGAGTCGAGTCGAGCTAGCTCCGTTCGCGTACACCTCTACCTATAGTAGCTATATAGCTGGTTTGTGGTACACTAGCAAATCTGCTTCTATCAATCCCATCTTCCCAACCTCTTATTATTTATTTATTTATTTTGAAAAGGGACAATTGCTTTCCCAACTCATTCACCTTTATGAGAAATGAAAAACAAGTGGCATCTAAACGGATTTAATGAGAGATGATAGAAACGGACACTATCCTGGGGCTAGATGGCAGTAAAAATAGAGAGAGAGAAGGGGGGAGGCCTTACTTCTGGAAAGGAGTATAGATGGAGGTGAGCTTGTGAGCGACGCCAAGGGCATCGAGGGCCCGCCAGGCATTAGGGGTTAGAGATAAGGCCGCACCAGTAGCTCGTAGCTCGTGTGACCTCTCGAGAACCAGCGCCGGGATGCCTACCCTCTTTAAGGCGACAGCCGTAGCAAGACCCACAATCCTTTCTCCCACGATCACTACTTTGTGGACTGCCATTGTCTTCTCGCTCAACGTTTAGTCCCCTCTCTCCTTATCATATATTTGTGGACGAATACGGATCCTTTGTTTGCGTCAGGAAGTAAAATGGCCGGCATTACTAACTGGCATGGACGAATGACGGTACAGGAACGTAGAAAAGTCATGGTTGGCAAATAGAGGATCCGGATTCGTTTCTTTAAGCCAGTGTCAAAGGAAGAAAATAAATGGGAAATTGACCATACTCGCCTCGAAGTTTGGGTCAATTACCTTGATCGCTACGACACTCCATATATTTCCTAAAAAGCCTTCTGACAGCTTTTAGAGTTTTTTTTCAGACGAAAATGCCCCTACCTTGGTTATAGTATTTAATGCAGTAAAGTGATGTCACGAAACCCTTTTTGTGCGTGGGCAAGGACTAAACTCGTGGGGACCATATTGATGTGTGTGTATAATCCATGTCATCCATCCTTTTTACCATGTCATTTTAGGGCTAGGGCCCAAATATCAGCCTGATCCAGAGCTCATGTGGTCACATAATAGAAAATAATGGTGACAATGGAACCTGCTGTTGAAACTTTCCAGGCTCACTGTGATGTTTGTTAGAAGTGGACATTGCCCAAGTCAGGACTTTTTTGGCCCACGCCTAGTTGATCGACAAGGTGGACAAAATAGATCTCCCCATTATTGGCCTCAGGCGGCATAGATTATTCACATACATCAATGTAGGCCCCACTAAATGGTCTTTGTCAAGGCCTATAAAAATGAAGACTTCGACCTGTATAGGAAGTGAACATGTTGCAAACTATGACCCATGCAACATGACAACCACGACCCATATAACATGACAACTACAACCCATGCAAATCACGACTTAAATGGGCCCACATTTATGTATGTGAATAATCCATGCTGCCCATCCTTTTTGTTATATCATTTTAGGGGTAGGGTCAAATATCAACCATAACCCTTTGTGGATGAAAACCACAAACTTGCAAACCGCGAACCATGCAACATGACAACCACAAGGTGGATGGATTAGATCACCCTATTGTTAGCCTTAAGCTATGGTACCAATGGTTTGGTAGAAAAGGAAGTGAACACGTTGCAAACCATGAACCATACAACATGATAACAAGACATATATAACATGGCAACTACGACCCATGCAAACCACAACTCAAATGGGCCCACATTAATGTATGTGAATAATCCATGTCGCCCATCCTTTTTGTTGTGTTATTTTAGGGGTAGGGTCAAATATCAACTACGACCCTTTGTGGATGAAAACCACAATCCATCATACATGTGAACCACGACCCTTCGAATGGATCGTGGTTGTCATGTAGCAAGGGTCGTGGTTGTGAAGTTATATGGTTTGTGGTTGTCATGGGTCGTAGTTGCCAAGTTATATAGGTCGTGGTTGTCATATTATATGGGTCATGATTGTCATGAGACGTAGTTGTCATGTTATATGGGTCGTGTCATGTTTTATGGGTCGTGGTTGTCATAGGTCGTAGTTATCATATTATATAGGTCGCGGTTATCATATGGTGTGAGTCGTGGTTGTCATACCCCAATAGGTTTTCAATGGTATGTTTTCAATTTCACTGCTTTCCATGATGTGGTCCACATGAGCTTTTGATATGCCTCATTTTGTGGCTCATTCCTTAAAATGATCCTTCGAAATGAATGGACGGCATGGATAAAATATATACATCACAATGGGCCCAATAAAACCATTCATCGAGTAACGTGACTTACTAAAATAGCCTTCCCGAGGTCTCAGGAATCTGGACTCCTCAAAGACTCATACAGCTACTCGTAAGTCGAATAACTTCTAATCCGCGTCGGAAGCGGAAGCGGATTGGCTGGTGTACCACCGTGAATGTATGTGGTCTATCCACGCTGTCCATCCATTTTTCCATCTTAGTTTAGTGGTTGAACCCAAAATTTAATCATACCCAAAGATCAAGTGGACCTTACCATATGAAACAGTTGGAATAATGATTTCCACCGTTGAAACCTTTTTAGGGCCCACAGTTATGTTTATTTCTCATCAATCCTATTAAAACCATGATTCCTTGTGCATGTAAACCACAACCCTTCAAATGGATCGTGGTTGTCATGTAGTAAGGGTCATGGTTGTCATATTATATGAGTCGTGGTTGTCATTTAGGTCGTTGTCACGGGTCGTGGTTATCATGTTATATGGGTCGTGGTTGTCATATTATATAGATCGTGTTGATATAGGTCATGGTTATCATGTTATATAGGTCGTGTTGATATAGGTCGTGGTTGTCATATTATAAGGGTCGCAGTTGTCCTATTATATGATTCGCAGTTGTATGGATCGCAGTTGTCATGTTATATGGGTCGCCATTATCTTGTTATATGGGTTGTAGTTGTCATGGGTGGTGGTTGTCATGTTATATTGGTCGTGGTTATCATGTTATATGGGTAGCCAACAAGTGGATGGATTGGATCACCCCATTGTGGACCTTAAGCTATGGTACCAATGGTTTGGTAAAAAAGGAAGTGAACACGTTGCAAACCATGAACCATACAACATGACAACCACGAACTATATAACATGGCAACTACAACTCATGCAAACCACGAACTATATAACATGGCAACTACAACTCATGCAAACCACGACCTAAATGGGCCCACATTAATGTATGTGAATAATCCATGCCACCCATCCATTTTGTTGTGCCATTTTAGGGGTGGAGTTAATTATTAACCACAACCCTTTGTGGATGAAAACTATGATCTATTGTGCATGTGAACCACGACCCTTCAAATAAATCGTGGTTATCATGGAGCAAGGGTTGAGATTGTCATGTTATATGGGTAGTAGTAGTCATGTTATATAGGTCGTTGTTGTCATGTTATATGGGTCGTGGTGGTCATAGGTCGTAGTTGTCATGCTATATGTGTCGTAGTTGTCATGTTATATGGTCGTCATGGGTCATAGTGATGTGGGACCCACCATGATATATGTGTTGTATCCACACCGTCCATCCATTTGGTGATATAAATTTAGGGTATGAACCAAATAACAAGTTAGAACCAAAGCTTGACTGGACCCCACAACAGAAAACAATGGAGAGAGAGTGTCGTCCACCATTAAAAATTTTCAAGGGCCACAAAAGTTTTATATCAATCTTAAATTTGTGTTTTACCTTATTTTATGTCTGTCTTAACTTATGAACACGTTGGATCTCAGATAAACATCATAGTAGACCTTAGGAAGGTTTCAACGGTGGGCATCACTCTTCCCATTGTTTTCTGTGGTGGGGTCCACTACAAATTTGGATCTAACTCATTCTTTGTGTCGTGCCCTAAAATGATATTTTTAAATGGATGGATGGTGTGGATACAACACATACATTATGGTAGGTCCCACAGAACTTGGTGACACGTGAGAGTGTCCCTGCTCAACTTTTCAGTATCTAATCCGACTCCATCCTATACGTGAGTAGAGCTGGGTAAAACGGGCCCGATCTGGTGGATCCGACCTGACTAAACCCGATCCTACCCGACCAGAACAGAACCGACGGTCTATTTCGGTGCTGATCGGGTAGCCTCATCCAGATCCGAAATATTTTGGGACGAGTTCGGATTGGCCCTGATCCGACCAGACCCGACCCGAATGGTCCCGAACAGATCTGATCCTACCCGATCCGGAGTAGTTCTTATTGATTTTTCTATTTTTTCCCGTGGTATGGTCCGCTTGAGCTTTGGATATGCATCAATTTTGGGTTCAACCACTAAAATGATATGCAAAAACAAATGGACGGCGTGGATAAATAACATGCATTAAAGGTTAGGCCCAATAAAATTTAGGTGTACAATAACATGTTGGTCTAGTGATATACCATACACAAGACAGCTTAGCTGTAGCCAGTAGGTTGTCTCGTCAAGACGAGCACGGACGCTCCTCGAGCTCCGAGTGGTACGAACGATTCAAAGGATATCAAAGTTAAATGGGCCCCACAGTGATGTATTTATTATATCTACACCGGTCATATTTTTTTAGAGACTATTACAGACCATTTTCCAAAAAATTAATAATATCCAAAGATCATCTAAACCACACCACAAATAGAAGCAGAGAATGATTTTCACCATTAAACAATTTGTGTGGTCCACATGGTATTAGATCTGTCTTATTTTTAGCCTCAAGCCCTAAGACGAGCTCGCCAAATGAATGGACGGTTTGGATATAACACATACCCCACCGTCAAACTCATATGGCTTGTTAACCACTAACCTTGATACATCTCGTAACGTCGCGTCCGCGACGTGCGTGAAAAGAAGCAAGTGCCGTGCACTGCACGTAAACGTCCAGCTTCACTTTTCTCATAGTTATGTGGGGCCACCTTGATGTATATGTTTTATCTAAGCCATTCATTCATTTTGAGGTATGATTTTAGCCGTTTAATACAAAAATATGATTAAGGTTTGGTTCGCAGATCCGATTCAATTTTATCAACGGGTTGGAATCGGACTCGGATCAGCCCATTCAAATTTCGAATCTGTCCGATTCAGGTGACTTGTACTCGATCCCCGATCGGAACAAGTTCGAGTCAAGCGGTTGCGATTTCGGATCTAATCGGGTTGGACTGAATCCGATCCGACTCGCATCGATGCCCAACTCTATACGTGAGTCCAAGGGACGCGGATTGTGTCCTACCCTAACTCGTCTCTAGCCACGAATGAGCAGTTTTGTGGGTGGGACCACTGTGATATGGGTTTATCCAAGCCGTCAATTCCTACTCTTGGATCAATTTAAGTTATAAGCTAAAAAATGAGAAAGATCCAATGCTCAACTGTACCATAGATGACTCTAGCATTTAATGCTTTGTCATTTCATGTAACCAAGCTTATTATTTGGTGTGGTCCAGTTGAACGTTGGATCTGACTCATTTTTGTACATGTATCTTATAATAATCCGAGAGTAGGGATGGACGGCGTGGATAAACCGATACATCACAGTGGGCCTGCTCACTAAACTGCCCATTCGAGCCAGAGACTGGTGGGGGTACGACGCAATCCGCATCCCTTGGACTCACGTCGGACGTGGAAGCGGATTTGGCAGTGTACCACACACCAGCTCCTGCTGGACGCGGATTTTCCTGAAGTTCCTGCGCTGGGAACGCAGGTGGGGCCCACTGGGATGTTTGTGAGAAATCCTCACCGTCCATCCATTTTATGAGTTCATTTTAGGATATTAGGCCAAAAATGAACTATATATAATGCTCAAGTAGGCGAAAAATGTGATAATTGAATGTCCATAGTTGAAATATTCGTGGGGCCACAGAAGTTTTAAATCAGGTTAATATTTTTGTTTTCAGTTCATCCCAGTAGGAACGACGTTATTAATGGTATGGATGGCATGTAAACATCACTGTCGAACGTAGGGAAGTTTAAATGGCAAGAATTTTCCTAACTTCCTTTTCCTTTAGTACGACTCACTCGAGTCTTGGATCCTGTTCAAGTTTGGTTTAACGCCTAAAATTATCTCACAAAATGGATGGACGGAATGGATTCCTGAAAATCATCACGGTGGGACCCACTTGTGTTCCCAGCACCGGAACTTCATGGGAAAGGCTTTCGCATGAAATCCGCGTCCCTGGATTGCGTCCTACACCCGCCTAAACGGTTGGATATGTGGTACGTGTCATGCTGGTTGAGGGTTCAGAGTACCCATAGGTGGTGAAATCCCACCATGGCGTGAGTGTGTGATGGTGTGTGTGCGTGTGTAAAAAAAAAAGGTACGTGTCTTTCTAGGAGGAGCACTTACGCTCTAGGTAGGTGTCGTGCTAGGACGAGCATCGACGCTCCTCGAGCTGCGAGTTGTACGAACGGTTCAAAGTAGATCAAAGTTACATGGCCCCACTGATGTATTTATTATATTTACACCATTCATATATTTTTGGAGGTCATTTTAGACCACTATCCAAAAAATGAATCATATCCAAAGATCATCTGGACCACACCACAAATAGCAGTAGAGATAATGATTTTCACCGTTAAACAATTCGTAGGGCCCACTATAACGTTTATTTTGCATCCAATCTGTTCATAAGGTCACAGAGACCTGAATGAAGAGGAAAAATAAATTTCATATTAATCCAAAACTTATGTGACCCCAAAAAGGGTTTCAATGGTAGACGCTCAATCCCCCATTGTTTTTTGCAGTGTGGTCCACTTGATAGTTATATCTCTCTTATTTTTCGTCTTAAGCCTTAAGGCGAGCTCGCCAAATGGATGGACGGTTTGGATATAACGTATACCTCATGATCAAACCCATAAAACTTGCTGACATCAATACAACTACCATATAGCTGTGATGTACCACAGCAATCCGCTTTCATCAGACACGGGTTTCCTACAAAAGAAGTTGGTGGGGCGATATGTTTATGAGAAATCCACCACGTTCTTACAACCGCGACTCATATAACATAACTGCGACCCAAATAACAGGATAGCTGCGATCGCGACCCATATAACAAGATAAATGCGACCCATATAGCAGGATAACTGCGAACCATATAACAAGACAACTAAGACCCATATTAAAAAACAACTGTGATCCATATAACTACGACCCATATAGCATGATAACTATAACCTATGATGACCACGACCCGAGTGACAACGACGACCCATATAACATGACAACGACCTATATAACACGGATACTACTACCTATATAACATGACAACCTCGACCCTTGCTACATCACAACCACTATCCATTCGAAGGGTCATGGTTCACATGCACAATAGATCGTGGTTTTGATCTACAAAGGGTCGTGGTTAATAATTGTTAATAATTGACTCCACCCCTAAAATGACACAACAAAATGGATGGGCGACATGGATTATTCACATACATTAATGTGGGCCCATTTGGGTCATGGTTTGCATGAGTCGTAGTTGCCATGTTATATGGTTCATGGTTGTCATGTTGTATGGTTCGTGGTTTGCAACATGTTCACTTCCTTTTCTACCAAATCATTGGTACCATAGCTTAAGGCCCACAATGGGGTGATCCGATCCATCTACCTTGTCGGCTACCTATATAACATGATAACCATGACCAATATAACATGATAACCACCACCCATGACAACCACGACCCATATAACAAGATAACAGCGACCCATATAACAGGGCAACTGCAATCCATATAATAGGATAACTACGACTCTTATAACATGACAACCACGACCCATATCAACACGACCTATATAACATGATAACCATGACCTATATCAACATGACCTATATAATATGTCAACCACGACCCATATAACATGATAACCACCACCTGTGACAACGACCTGGATGACAATCACGACTCATCTGACAACCATGACCCTTACTACATGACAACCACAATCCATTTAAAGGGTCGTGGTTCACATGCACAATGAATCGGGGTTTTAATAGGATTGATAAGAAATAAACATAACTGTGGACCCTAAAAAGGTTTCAACGGTGGAAATCATTATTCCAACTGTTTCGTATAGTAAGGTCCACTTGATCTTTGGGTATGATTAAATTTTGGGTTCAACTGCTAAACTAAGATGGAAAAATGGATGACGGCGTGGATAGACCACATACATTCACGGTGGTACACCAGCCAATCCGCTTCCGCTTCCGACGTAGATTAGAAGTTACTCGACTTACATGTAGCTTTACAAGTCTTCGATGAGTCCAGATTCTCGAGACCTCGGGAAGGCTATTTTAGTAAGTCACGTTACTCGACTTACACATCTCGATATATGTAGAGATGAATGGTCTTATTGGGCCCATTGTGATGTATATATTTTATCCATGCCGTCCATTTATTTCGAAAGATCATTTTAAGTAATGAGCTAAAAAAATAAGGCATATCGAAGGCTCATGTGGACCACACTATAGAAAGCAGTGAAATTGAAAACCTACCATTGAAAACCTTTTAGGGCATAACAACCATGACCTATATCAACCACGACCCACACCACATGACAACCACGACCCATATAACATGATAACTACGACCCGTGACAACCACAACCCAGATGACAACCACGACCTATAAAACATAACAACCACGACCCATATAACATAACAACCACGACCCATATAACATGACAACTACGGCCCATGATAATCATGACCCATATAATATGACAACCACGACCCATATAACTTGGTAACTACAACCCATAACAACTACGACCCATATAACTTCACAACCACAACCCTTGCTACATGACAACCACGATCCATTCGAAGGGTCATGGTTCATATGTACGATGGATCGTGGTTTTCATCCACAAAGGGTCGTGGTTAATATTTGACCCTACCCCTAAAATGACACAATAAAAAGGATGGACGGCATGGATTATTCACATACATCGATGTGGGCCCATTTAAGTCGTGGTTTGCATGGGTCGTAGTTGTCATGTTATATGGGTCATGGTTGTCATGTTGCATGGTTCGTAGTTTGTAATGTGTTCACTTCCTATACAAGTCGAAGTCTTCATTTTGATAGGCCTTGGCAAGGACCATTTAGCGGGGCCTACATTGATGTATGCGAATAATCCATGACACCTGAGGCCAACAATGGGGAGATCCGCTCCATCCACTTTGTCGGTCAGCTCGGCGTGGGCCCAAAAAGTCATGACTAGGGCAATGTCCACTTCTAACAAACATCATGGTGAGCTTAAAAAGTTTCAACAGTGGGTTCCATTGTCACCATTATTTTCTATTATATGACCCACCCGAGCTCTGGATCAAGCTGATATTTGAGCCCTAGCCCTAAAATGACATGGTAAAAAGGATGGACGTCATGGAGCCCCACGAGTTTAGTCCTTACCCACGGGCAAAAAGGGTTCCGTACACATCACTTTATTAGCATTAAATACGAGGTAACTTCTTAGTCCCTAGAAAACCGTGCAACTACTGAACTAAGGTCAGGGGTATTTTCATCCAAAACCATCTCCAAAAGCTGTCAGAAGGCCCTTTAGAGAATATATGGAGTGTCATAGCGATCGAGGTAATTTGCCCAAACTTCGAGGTGAGTACAGTCAATTTCCCAAAATAAATCTTCAAGGTCTGCACTTGCAGCCAAAGTTGACAGCTATCTAATGCTCATGCCACCTATCATGCCTAGAGTCAATGTTATAAAATAAGTGATTTTATAAAATATATTTTAAATAAAATATATAACATATATATAAGTTTTTGTAAAATAAGTTTTTCGATGTGTTTTTCAAAATAGTCCCATGTGGGAAAGGGAAAAGAAGTTTTCTTGGTTTATATGAAAACAATGGAGTACCATACTATTTGCCCACATAGTTCATGGACCATGGGACTTGCTTGTTCGTGCGCGCTCGAGCACAGGCTCGGTCTTGGTCACGAGCTTGGTGCATGGGTGTGGGCATGTGAGGCTAGAGCTGGGCATCGGACCGAGTCGGATCGGATTGGATCCAACTCGATCCGATCCAAAATCTAAATGCGCGGATTCGAATTCGATCCGATCAGGGACCGAGTTCAGGCCACTTGACTCGAACCGACCCGATGCACACTTGTCCTAATCCGAACCGAGCCCGATTCAGTCAGGAAACCAAGTCAGATCGGGTTAGGTGCGATTCAGATCGGATTAGATCTATGGTCAAACTATGATGTATGTGTTATATCTTAACCGTCCATCCATTTGTAGAGTTCGTCTTAAGGCTTGAGCTGAGAAATAAGACAAATCTAAATATCAGTTGGCCCACACTACAAAAAACAGTGAGGGATTGAACGTTTACCATTGAAATCCTTTTGGAGAGCATGGAAGTTTCGGAGTAATACGAAATTTGTTTTTCCTCTTCATCCATGTATTTTTAACCTTAAAAATAGATTAGATGGAAAATAAACATTATGGTGGGCCCTACAAATTTTTTAATGGTGAAAATCATTATTCTCGCTACTCTTTGTGGTGTGGTCCAGTTGATCGTTGGATATGATTGTTTTTTTTTAATGCTCCAAAATGATCTCGAAATATGGATGAATGCTGTGGATATAATAAATACATAACCATGGGGCCCATGTAACTTTGATCTCATTTGAGTCGTTCGTACAACTCGGAGCTCGAGGCCTATCTCCGCTCCTCTTTGCACGACACACGTCTTGACGTGTTGGGCAAGAAATGCCTACGGGCTACAGCCTATGACACGGATTAGATAGTGACGGATGAGGCTGACAGTGACGGGTTGAGTTGGCGTGCGTCACCAAGTTCTGTGGGCCCCACTGTGATGTGTGTTATATCCACACCGTTCATCCATTTTTAGATATCGTTTTAGAGTATGAACTAAAGAATGAGGTAAATAAAAATCGGTAGTGGACCACACTAAAGAAAACAGCAGGGAAAGTGATTCCCACCGTTGAAACTATCCTAAGGCCCACCATAATGTTAATTTGAAATCCAACCTATTCAAAAGTTAAAAAGAGACATGAAATAAGAGAAAACACAAATATCAGCTTGAGCTAAAACTTTTGTGGCCTTTAGAAATTGTCAATAGTGGGCATCACCGTTCCACTTTTTTCTGTGTTGGGGTCCACTGGAGCTTTGGATTTAACTCGTTCTTTGGGTATTACCCTAAGATGACCTCTCCAAATGGATGGAAGGTGTGGATACAAAACATACATCATGGCGGGGCCCACGGAACTTGTTGACGTAACTTTACTCTTTAGTAGCTAGTCTCATTGCTTAACTTATCACTGTCTCACTGACGTGCTATGCACGCAAGTGTTTGATAGCATATATCTTAGTAAACTTTGTTGGGGCCACCGTGAATGCGTGTGGTTTATCCATGCCCTCCATTCATTTTTTCAGATCATTTTAGTCGTTGAACCCAAAATTGATGCATATCCAAAGTTCAAGTGGACCATACCATAGGAAAAAGTGGAAGTCTTGATTTCCACTGTTAAATCATACCAGATCGGATCGGATCTATTTGGTTCAGATTTCGGTTCGGATCGGTTTGAATAAACAATGATCCGAACTCGATCCGATGAACAGTCGAATCTGGTCGATCTAACTCAACCCGCACCGATCCAGGCCTTTGGTTCAGTTCGGATCGGGCCGGATCAGGTCGGGTCAGGTTGGATCCATCAAATCGGATCAGAAATGCCCACCTCTATGTGAGGCAGTGTGGCTGTAGTGGTGCACATGCACATCGTGTCGCAAAGGGTCACTCCTTCGTGGCTTTACGCGAACCGGAGTGAGACGCAATGTGACTAGGTGGCTAAAGTGAGTGGCTACTTGGAAGGGAGACTAGAGGACTGAGAGAGAGGTCCTCCAGTGTGTGTGTGTGTGTGTGTGTGTGTGTGTGTGTGTGTGTGTGTGTGTGTGTATGTATATAGAGGTTGAATATGACTATTACAGCAGAAGTGTAACAGATGTGTCATTAGTGAAGAAACCATGCTGTAATTGCTGCATGGCTAGCCCAACAGCTAGAAAATGGCTAACCACTGTTTCACAACAGTCAGTATGCAACAGTGGTTATGGCTCATGCGTAACAGTAAAAAAAATGGCCATAAATGGCTAGTTTTCTCCAACAGCTAGAAAATGGTCAATGGGATTTATTTCCCCGGACCATAAGCCCCATCCTCCACAGCCTATATAAACAGGGCCTTGATGGGTTTCCAAACCATCTCTCAACCCACTCTAGCAAACTCATACGAATTGAAATAGCCACTCCTCTCATATACTCCAGTGACTCCAGTAAGATAACAAAGTTGAACTATTGCTTGAAGAACAGACCAGCGGTGTGGTCTATAACAGTTCAACTGAACCAATAGCTGAAGAATAAGAAGAACAGACTAGTGCAGTGGTCTTACTTACAAACATCTTCTTCTCTCTTTTACTTTTTTGGGATTTTTCTTTTCTGTATTTTTGCCAGACTGTGTGTAACAGAGTTCCAATATTGGGCCTTCGTGTTTGCTGAACGCAGACCCACATCAGGCTTGTCATATCCTATAAGTGGTTTCCTTGTAACCTATCAGCATACTCAATTCACTTGAGTAGGGACAAATAACGCTTTAAGGATAGCGCCCCAGACGTGCTTCAGCTTGTCCTTATTTCAGATCAACTTAGATTTTTTGGATTCCATATTTTACAGAAAAAATATTATTTTGTAAATTTTACCAACAATCAATAACATGTTTGATGATAGCTGCAACTCATTGAGTGAGATTTCACCACATTGGGTACCTGAACCCATGACCTCATGTCGAAACTCTTGTGAGTCTACCACGAGGCATGAGTAAGGACCCACATGCGCAATTACTTGGTGTGTGTGTATCAACCATCACACACTAGCAAAGTATCCAATTTTTTCTTATGAAAGATGACATTTCCTGGAAACAGATTGGCTACTCCCCCTGCCACTAGCCAATGGCTGGTGGTTGGTGTGGGCCCTACCATGCTATATGTGTTTCATCCATGCCTTCTATCTATTTTTCTAGATCATTTTATGCAATGAGACCAAAAATGAGGTATATCCCAATCTCAAGTGGACCACATTATAGGAAATAGTGTTGATTGAACGTTGACCATTAAAAACTTTTCTCCACTTTCCAGTGTCATCAACTACTATCGTCTACTACTGTTAGTAATCCTCGAAATGGTAGTCCTTCGTCTATGAAATCTTGATATGCCATTATTAAATACATGCAAATTAAAAGAGTTTTCTTCTCTAACCAACTTCACTTTGAATTGAGGATTGAGTCAAGTCAACCTGAGCTGACTAGGTACCATTATTAAATATCAGCTATCCCTTCTTATTTTATTAGCAAACACCCCTTATTTTATTAGCAACAGCTGTAAGAGTCCTATCAGGTGGGCCACACATGATCATCAAATTTGACCGTTGAATTATTCAGATTAAGCGATTCAGTGAGCCCCACTACAGTTGTGATAATTATAAATAGGTTTGGGGCGGGACGCTTGAACCGTGGTCCCTATACTCGGTTATTAAGACAGATATGGAAACCTACGGTGTGGAGACCCTAGAGGTGAGAAGTGTGATGGGTAAGCTTCTAGCCCTCTTTCTTATATATAGATGTCTTGGTCCCCTCACCAACACATGCGAGAAAACCCTAGTCCCATTGAAGGTTCTCTTAAAGGTGTAAGGTGTGGAAGATCAAGATTCCTATCGGCGGAATGTCTTCCAAATCAGGTATGCTTTTGGATTATGGTTTTGAATCTCCATTGTTGATGCATATACGATCCGTCAATTCCGCAATACAGTTATAACATTTGGTATCAGAGCTACCTATGCATTAATCTTAGAAATTATCTAGAGTCCCGATTGATTTTTTTATCATAATAGGGTGATCTAGATCAGTCGTTGTTGCCCGCCGTTGTCGATTGTAATCGGACGTTGCAATCTGGACACGGGCATATATCCCAACGTCATTGATCACTGTTGAGGATGATTGACAATATGGATGTTGGATTGAACAGAGGGTTTTTTCAAGCTCTTTTTGAAATCCATCTTCCAAATCAGATCTGGCAACAACCATCGTTGCCATTAATGGTTGCCGCACCATGAGACACCCATCTCTAAACCCAACAATCAGAGGTGCGTTTTAGAGGGAACGACAGCAACTGCGACTAGGGTCGGTACCCATGGCTGCCACACCTACAGAAACCCACCGTTTTCCATGGAGCAGCAGCCATGGATCCCATTGGCTGCTTTATATTAGAAGCATGAGACCCACCGTCTTCCTCTTCCACGGCATGGTTCTTGGCTGTGATCAATGGCGGATATCACCTCCGTCAATGGCAGCGATGCAGACAGGATTTGGCAACCATGAGGAGTTGCTGCAACCTGATGGGTTTTCCACTATCGTCAACATGATGGATGGAGATTGGAGTTTCCATGTATTCTGGCAATGATTTTACTCACTGCGGCAACAATGGATTCTGTCAAGGATTTGCCATTCCTCTTTCCTGTCAAGGCTGTACAGAGATCCCGTGCGGGTGAGATTGGATTTGGATAGTGAGCTAGCGCAGCTAGGTTTTCACCCACTAGAAGGTATATGTGGGCATGCGTACGGGTTTCCTTGGAGTATTGATGATGTGGTTTTGGATATTTTAGAAATTAGTTTGGGACTGAATTTTGAACAATTTTGGTTTTATGTGGGCCTGTATACTGAATCTAAAGTCTGGATTCTCTGTGGGCCTCTTCTATATGGGCTAATGTATTGGGCTTGGTTCCAATATTTGGGCTCATTTTCAGTAGATCTTGGGCCCATTTTAGTTGAGCCATGACCCACTTAAGTTTGAACTATGACCCAATTTTAGACCCAACCTATTGTTTTTTTTTATTACTATTGTTTAGATATTTTGGGCCCATTCTAGATATTTGGTGATGATTTTAACCTTGCATAATTGCACTTGGCCCATTTTTTTAGCACAAGTAAAACTCATATGGTTTAATTGATGGTTGGTGTGTTTTATTTGATAAATGGCTCATGTAATTAAGTATACATGGTTAAAATTATTATTTAGTTCTGATCTGACCCTAATAGGGGCCATTACCGTATGTTTAAGGCTAATATTAAGTTGTTGACCATCTGGATTTTAATCCAACCATTACTTCAGAATATGTTTACCATATGGGTGGTCAACATCAGTCATATTTTGGGCCAAATTAAAACATTTCAGAATGGTCCGTTATGGGCAGGACCATGTAGCAATCCTTGGGTCGGGAGTGGGGATTGGAGCTGCTTGTGTTAAGCCACTAAAGTGACCTCAATCGGCAAAAATTTTTACTTTCAGATTTCAGTTTATGGAATTCAGTGACCATTCATATTAGGATTGCATTTAGTTGTGTTCGTTTCCATAGTGGGTGGTGGTCAGAACAAAGAGGTATCATCACTTGGCAGGATATGAGCGGGGTGAAGTGATTGATGATGGTTATATAAGTTTGAGAAATTCATTTTGCCCAAAGGTGATGGACGTCTTAAATTTATTTCACTAGCACTGGTCAGCTTCATGTTCAGTAAAGCCTTCTATATGTCATAATTTCACCCAAAGGAGGATCACGATGATACGTCGGGCTATTTTCAAAATTTGATGATTATCGCTCATCATCATTCTGGGTCATTTGATTGAAGGCCCAAATCAATCGAATGTTTATACATGCATAATGTTTATGGTTTACATTAATGTATATTTTGTGGGACTTGTTCATTCTATTAATGTGAGTGTTATGCTTTATTTGTCCAGCCATGATTGTTTCCAATGTTCCAAACCAGTTTAATTCCATACCTTTGCTTACTAGGTCCAACTTTAAGAAAAGGAAGCACTATTTAGGAAATCGTTCTTCGGGTCCTGTAGGGGATTGCACACAATTTAAAGAATGGGTTGTTTTAAACAGTAAAAATCAAGTTTTAGTCTGTTTTGAATCAAATTTAGCTGATATGTCCACCAACTCCTAGTGGATAGACTCTGGTGTAACTATTCACATATGTAATTCTACGTAGGATATGTTCCAAATCTGGATACCAACCAATACGAAAAGGTCGGTTTATATGGGAAATGACATTAGAGCAGACATGGAAGCTATTGGAGTCTATAAACTTTGGTTATCGTCAAGACACTTTCTTGATCTAGTAGATATTGTATGTGTGCTTTCAATAAGGCGAAATTTGGTTTCCATTTCTCGTTTAGATAAATTTGGTTATGAGTTGAGATTTAAAAATGGAAAATTAAGTATTTCCTATGATTCGGTTATGATTGGTTCTGGTACTTTAGTTAATAACCTTTATCGGTTAGATTTGGATGTTTCACATGCCTACAATATTAACTCATCAAATGGAAATACTAAAGGCATTAAGCGAAAGTTAGATTGTGAAAATTCCTTCATGCTTTGGCACAAACGATTAGGCCATATCTCTCGTGAGAGATTTAAAAGGCTTGTGCGTGAAGGAATTCTTCACTCTCTGGACTTTTCAGACTTTGGGGTCTGCATAAATTGCATTAAAGGTAAACAAACTAGAACCAAGAAAAAGGGTGCAATAGGAGTGTAGGACTCTTGAAAGTGATTCATATAAACATCTGTAGACCGTTCCCTTCAGCATCTTGGAATGGGCAGAAGTATTTTATCATTTTCATAGATGACTACTCTCGTAATGGATACCTATACCTTATTAACGATAAAACAGATGCCCTGGATACATTTAACATATATAAGACTGAAGTCGAGAATCAATTCGATAGAAAGATCAAAGTCGTAAGATCCGATCGTAGTGGCGAATACTACGAAAGGTATGACGAATCTGGGCGTAATCCACCGCCATTCGCTAGATATATAAAAGATTGTGGCATTGTCACCCAGTATACCATGCATGGTACTCTAAAGTAAAATGGTATAGCGAGAAGGAGTAATCGCACCCTAAAGGACATGGTGCGGTCTATGATTACTAATTTAACGTTGTCAGAATCTTTGTGAGGTGATACGTTGAAAACAGTTGTACATATCCTTAATAGAGTCCCTAGTAAGGTCGTAATGAAAACTCCGTATGAATTGTAGATAGGGCAAAAGCCTAGTTTACGATACTTTCATGTATGGGGTTGTCCTACAGAAGCCAAACCGTATAACCCTCATGAAAGAAAGCTCGATTCTAGAATGGTTAATTGCTTCTTAATTGGATACCCAGAAAGATCCAAAGGATTCAGATTCTACTATCCATCTTCTTCCATGAGAGTCATTAAGACTGCGAATGCTAGGTTTATTGAGAATACTAAAGATAATGGGAGCACGAACTTAAGAAAATTTGTGTTTGAGGAGGAACAGATTGTGATTCCCACCACAATCATTCAAAGTAGTATGGTTGTCCATCCAGCAACGGACCTTGAGATCCCTATGGATGATCATGTAGAGCCTCAAATACAACCCACTGATGAGGAAACAGAAAACCCAATTCAGAATAATGAGCCTTTAAGACGATCACATAGAGAGAGAAGATCTGTGATTGCAGACGATTACATTGTCTATCTGCAGGAGCATGACTTTGACATTGGGGTTGAAAAGGATCCCATATTCTTTTCACAAATCGAACAAAGTGCTAATTCTTCTCAATGGTTTGATGCCATGAAGGATGAATTGAAATCCATAAAGGACAACAAAGTCTGGGACCTTGTTGAATTACCTGAAGGGATTAGGCCGATTGGTTGTAAGTGGGTATTTAAAACCAAACGGGACTCTAAGGGCAATATCGAAATGTATAAAACCAGATTAGTTGTAAAGGGCTTCAGTTAGTGTGAGGGTATTGACTTTAAGGAGACTTTTTCACCTATATCTAAGAAAGACTCCTTTAGGATCATTATGGCTCTTGTGACTCATATGGATTTAGAGCTACATCAAATGGACGTGAACATAACGTTTCTCAATGGACCTAAGTGAGAACGTATATATGTTGCAATCAGAAGGTTTCAAAGCCAAAGGCTGAGAACATCTGCTCTGCAAGCTTAACAAGTCCATTTATGGGTTGAAACAGGCATCACAACAGTGGTACCTAAAGTTTCATGACGTTGTTTCTTCATATGGTTTCATTGAAGACACTGCGGATGAGTGTATATACGTGAAAACTAGTGGGAGTAAGTTTATTATTTTAGTCTTATATGTTGACGACATTTTGTTGGCCAATAGTAATATTGGATTGTTGCGTGACGCTAAGAAATTTCTGTCTCAAAACTTTGAGATGAAAGATCTTGGTGATGCATCATTTGTCATCGACATTCAAATTAGCAGGGACAGATCTCATGGGCTGCTTGGCTTGTCACAGAGGGCCTATATTAATAAGGTTCTCAAAATGATTAACATGTAAGGTTGTGCTCCTGGCCAAGTGCCTATTGTAAAAGGTGACAGGTTTGGCCAATTTCAGTGTCCTAAAAATGACCTAGAAATAGACAAGATGAAAGATATTCTATATGCATTAGTAATAGTGAGCATCATGTATGCTCAGGTCTATACACATCCGGATATTACTTTTGTGGTTGGAATGTTGGACAGGTACCTTAGCAATCCAAGGATGAATCATTGGATAATTGTTAAGAAAGTACTACACTACCTGCAAAGGACAAAGGACTTCGCACTCACATATAGGAGATCCGACCATTTAGAGCTGGTCAAATATACAGATGCAGATTTTGTGGGCTGTATCGATAACAAGAAGTCTACCTCGGGCTATGTATTCATGATGGGTGGTGGAGCTGTATCATGGAAGAGCATAAAACAGTCAATTACGACATCTTCTACCATTGAAGCAAAGTATGTAGCTTGTCATGAAGCCACAAGTTAGGCGATCTGGCTTCAGAGTTTTTTCTTTGGTTTACGGATTGTGCGGATGATCCCGAAACCATTGAAAATTTATTGTGATAGTTAGCTGCAGTTAACTTCTCCAACAACAACAAGCATTCATCAAGGTCAAAACATATTGACATCAAGTATCTTGTTGTGAAGGAGAGAGTTCAGAATCGTCAGGTGTCTGTAGAACTCATTGGCACGAGGCAGATGATAGCAGATCCTCTCACTAAAGGTCTTCCTATTACGCTTTTTAAGGAACATGTGATGTCTATGGGAGTTGTAAATCCCAATGATGTATTTCAGTAGTGAGAGTTTTCAATTTTGATCCGATTATGTATAGACATTTCAAAGATCTCTTTTATAGACATTTCAAAGATCTCTTTTATATGCATTGATGATTCTGTTATTCAGTTTATGTCTTGCTTCTCCTTCAGTGTGCACTTTTAGTTTTGAGTAAGCAAGACTTTGGTTTGTATCTTAGTAACACGTTCAGATGGACCACTTAAAGATAGGCACGTGTGATCACATTAGATGTGCGATCTTCATACCACACCCCATATCCTTGATCCATGTCAATGAGGCTATTGGTATTAGTGACCGTGATTTGTCGTACTTCGAAATGTATAAATGTTGTGTTGACTACCGCGATTCAATATTTGTAGTCTTGATGGACCGGATCTAACAAGCGTTGCTCATAATTATCCAACGGTATTGTTTTGAAATTCAGTAGGGCGCCCATTAGAAACTTTTCAAAAGTAAATACATTTTTCAAAATTGTTTTCACAATTAAAATAAAATGTTTTGTTTTATTTCAGAGATCAGTGTGTCCCAAGTGGGAGAATGTAAGACTCCTATCAGGTGGGCCACACATGATCATTAGATCTAACTGTTGGATTGTTCAAATTGAGCGATTCAGTGAGCCCCACTACAATTATGATCATTATAAATAGGTTTGGACCGGGACGCTTAAACCATGGTCCCTATACTCGGTTATTAAGATAGATATGGAAACCTACGGTGTGGAGACCCTAAAGGTGAGAAGTGTGATGGGTAAGCTTTTAGCCTTCTTTCTTATATATAGATGTCTTGGCTCCTCACCACACATGCGAAAAAACCCTAGTCTCATTGAAGGTTCTCTTAAAGGTGTAAGGTGTGGAAGATCAAGATTCTTGTCGGCGGAATGTCTTCCCAATCAGGTACGCTTTTGGATTATGGTTTTGAATCTCCATTGTTGATGCATAGACAATCCGTCAATTCCGCAATACAGGTATAACAACAGCCTCTAAGTTTTGTCCCCCATTGCTAGAATTATGGCAAGTGGGCTTTTCTCCTCTAAAAAGTTAATATTGTTGTTGTTATTATTATTATTATTATTATTATTATTTATTTTTTAACTCCCATGTCCTCCTCATATTTATAAAAGTTCAAAACTCATATAATTTTAACTGGACGAGATTTCTATCCTGGTTACTTGGAAATTTTCTCGTGAGTCTCCATCCTCACTTAACAGGACTCGTAAAGTTGGCCTGCCGAATGGGCTGGTGAATATGACGATCAAGCATTTTTTTGTACTTATAAAAGAGTGAAATGGCGTATTCCCAAGGAATTAACTATTGGGTGTAGATTTGCCTAGTTTGGTTGTTTTACATGTTTTATTGAATTTTGACCACTTTAAATATTTATTATTACTCTAAATAATTTTATATAATGATCTAATGCCCACGAAACATTATAAGTAAATTATAGTACTCCTAGTTGCTTTGGAGCATTTGAACAGTCCTAGTCATTAATTTCCACTATTCATTAGCTCCAACTTCCACGTCATGGGATAACACGAAAAAGTTAAATTACCCATCCTTGAGATGGCCTTCGTGGTTGTAACCATCTATTTTCCAACCCATGATGAGATGGTTAGAACAACCTGATAAAAGTGATGCTGATGGTCCCAACTAAGGAATGTGTCAATTGGTGGTTGGCAGCCATCTTGTGTAAATGATCTTGACCATCTATTTTAATCCATTTGATTTAATAGAATGATGTAAATTTTGTATTGTGTGCCATGAAATATGTGATGGGCCAAGTGGACAATCAGCCTTCTAAATTGTCCAAATGTTGAGAAACAAGTCGAGATCTCCTGTTTTGAACTATGGTGTCAACAACAAAACTCAACAATGTTTAGTTTTTAAAGTTTTAAATATTTTAAACTTGGTGAGAACAATTTGAAATGAGTCAATTAGATGGAGTCTAGAACAAGTTGTGGCCAAATTAAGTTTTCTGAGTCTTAATGAAATTTTAACAACTTGTTTTGTCCACGCCAAGTTTTTCGAGCTTGTAAACATATGTATGTGTTTCCTTTGTTCTCCCCTTTGATGTAATTATGAATGCCCTTCCCCCAACGCGCATATGCATGGTGCTGGATGTTTAAACTCAAATATTACATATTTATCTTCTTATATGCATTGTTTTTCCATGCATTCAAGTGTTAAATTGATCTAATAATTTTTATTTTTTTTACATGCGAGGTGATTTTGAAAACAAAGAAGAATATGTGCTTAAGCGTATAATTCAAAGTCCAAACTCATGAACTCTGAATAATTGAAGAATTGAGGACTCTAAGATGAAGATTTCAAGCCATAAAGATCTAAGAAAATCAAGTGTTGAAGATGGAGAAAAGTCCAAAAAATCAAACAGTCAAATAATAGATTGTTCAATCCGACTGAAGGCAAGTTTGGTCCAACCGAAAGTGCAAAAAATAGTCCAGTAACAAACAATAAATTTTAAGACAGATTTGGCTCGACCGGAGGGCTATTTGATCTGATCAAAGTGGTGTTTGGTGTGACAAAAAAGGTGTTCAGCCATACAAAAGGGAAACAAAGACTTTTTGGAGAAATTTGGCTTAAACCCTCCAACCAGGAGAATCTTCGACTGGATTCGATCTGACCGAAAGTCCTCGGCAGTGCGATTGAAGGCCCTTGTCAGTGCAACTGAAGCATAACAAGAGTACACAATTTTGAAGTTGGTTCAAAGCTAGTGCGAAAATTTTCTTTTAAATGGGGTGTTTTAGGCCAATCTAAAGATGAATTAGGGCTTAAGAGAGAAACAAAGAAGCAGTGAAACTTCCACGGAATCATTTTTCTTCTTCAATCATTCAATTCTAGTTTTTTTTTCTTTTGTTTTTGTTTAAGATGTTAATTATGCTTGAATAATCTTTTAGCTAAGGTTAAGGGATGAACATTTTTATTGATATTTAATATTAATTTATTTTCAATGAAAGTTTTTAAGGTTTTCTGTTAAATCGTAATTGGATATGATTGAATTCCTAGATTGTAGAATGAATCAATCTGTAAAATTAATTGATCTATTATCGGCTCTGGGTACATTAAATGCTTTTAATTCCCTACGATTGATTGCTTATTTCTTCATGAAAGATTAACCTATCTTAATTTTAATCTATGTTTGATATTATGATTGAATTTATTATGTTATCTTTTGATTAGAACAGATTGAAATTCAGTTCTTGTAACATCCCGAATTTTTGCTAACCTGGAATTAGACGTCCTTAGGCAATGGGCCGCTCCTAACACCTTATTAACTTGTCAGAACTGAATCCCACAGTCTAAAATCGCTTCTGAACCCATTTCCTTCACAAATCCCACCCTTCACCACCTTGTTCTTTCAATTTTTCTAAGTACTTTCACCCTAGATACTATCTTAAACTAGTTAAGTATTATAACTTGGATCACCTTATATACAAACTACAAAGGCCTGAGTACCACCTCGACCAGAAATCACTTAGGATTAAATCCTTTAGAAATGAGACAAAGTAACTAAGTGCTAAACTAGATTAGCTACGAAATCTGTTTGAATCGCTTTAAATACGATCTGCAAGATCCAAAACTTGTAGAATTATTGACGCTAGGTTACCCTAAAATCTAGGATCAATCTCATTACCCGACTGCTCTCGGGAGTACGTTGAAACTCCGTATCAGGTCTGGACCGCACATCAGGAGTCCGAATAATATGAAGTTAAAGACTTAGGACCGCCTCGCTGGGCTTGACAACTATCTCAGAAATCAAATCCAGGTAATGTCCCAGTGTAATTCGCTTGAGTTCGGAACGAGGAGTGTGAAAACACTTGAATTTCTTTTCAAATAAATATCTCAAATAGTAATCTGGCACCTCTCGCTTACGGATCAGTTTTAAGCAACCAGACCGTCAGAATCAGACCAAATTACACCCTCGGATCAAGAGAAATTTCATACACATATCCATGTACTCGGAATCTCCGATCGAGATCCGCTGACCGTTGAACTAAAACTGGTTCGCCACGCATGATCTAAGAACCCTACTGGAATGAAAACTTAATAAAACCTAGATCCATAGTCTGTGAGCTTAAGTCCGACCTTTGGCTCAAGGAGGCCTGCCAGAAGTCCTCCGTTGAGCTGAAACAAAGCCGCTTTGGTTATAACCTAAGTATACCTTGTCCACAAGTCTATTTCAGAGAGTTTTTAGGCTATAAAAGGACCTTAGAAACCTCTCTCTCACAGCCATATGAATTTGAGAGAAACCCTAGAGAGAGAAGAGAGAAAAGAGAGAGAAAGAGTGAGAGAAGTGGGAGAATCTTCCAACTACTATTCCCTGCCACTACACAAGCTGCACCACCCCATTCTCATCGCTTTCCCGGTGATTCCGACTTCGTTTCTAGGTAAGTAACCCTAACCCTAATCTATTTTGGGGTTGTATAGGTTGTAGGTTATGAAATAGCTAGCCTATTTCGATCTATAGGTGGTCAAACTGCCGAATACGGAAACCTGACAAACCTATCGTATCCGTTACGATTCTACGACAAAAGGTGAGGATTTTAGGTGTATAGGTTACGGTTTTCAACGCTTTCAATGTCAGATAATGATAGATTCATGATCTGCATGCAATTGCACATGTACAAAGTACTTTCTATTTTCTGTTTTAATTAAAGATGTAGATTATGAAATTTTACATATTCTAGGTATTCGTAGAAAATACCGTATATGTATAAATTTTAAAAATATGTTTGACATGATTATTTGTTGTATGAATATATGATATATGGATAAAATACTTATTTGGCGGAAGGATTCACCCAAATACATGTTTTACTAATATACACTATGTATGTAGAAATACTGTATTGTAGAAAGTACCGTATACATATATATTTTAGAGATGTGTTTGCCATGATTATTTGTTGTATAAATATATTATATATGCGTAAAATACTTGCTTGGCGAAAGGTCTCGCCCTAATACATGTTTGCTAACATACACTAAGTATGTTGAAATAGTGTATGTTAAGTGTTTGTGAAAATGCTTGTGTGAGTAAGTGTTTGGATGTTGATGCCTTAGGAGGGTGTTAAGATGGGATTCAAAACTACCTTAAAGACATGCATGATTTCTTCCATGAGGTTGTTTACTTAAACCACTTACTTGTGCAATATATGTGTTTGTATTTCTATTTATGTAGTGCTTTATAACATGCTTTATAACATACTTTATGACATGCTTACTAGCATACTTGAATTACTTTGTTTATCATGCTTTACTCCACATGCTACGAATAAGGATTGATTGAGTTTGGGATTATGTCTATCGTCCAGGTAATCGATAATGAGATTGAAATCGTGGCTGGGATTCATTTACCACGTGAGATGTGTTCGTCGAACCCGAGTCGTACTTCGGTTGGCGATAGTGGCTGGCCACACGAAGTGCTTATGTGCTTCATATCGTTCAACTTATTGTACGCTGGAGCTAGTCGAGCTCGTCAAGCAACCCAATCTGTCTAATGTATGTTCACGATGTTTGATCGTTATTGCTTAAACTTAGGGTACCAAACTTACCAGTGGAATCCCGTTAACCATGGCACCTTGATCTGCTAAGACTCATGAGTCGGGCATGGTGGTATGGGACACCGTGGTCAAGTCGTCGGCCTACGCTGGAGCCACGTGCCTCCCCGTAGTGACCAGCGAGCAACCAGACTCGTGAGCCGATTATGGTGGTATGAGACACTATATTCGTGCTGTCGGCCTACATTGATAAGGTGATGGGGGAGTGGTGCAACAAATGCGAGCAATAGCCCTGACAACCCTTTGTAGTGACCTCGAGCATACTCTGAATTTGCTGTGAGGCGACGAGTTTTGCTGCAGTGTAGAGAGTATGAACTAGGCCTGTTTCTGTATAGTGATGAATCGTTAAAGAGGTGATGGGGAAGTGGTGTAACCTTTGTGCATAACAGCCCTGGCAGCCTTTGCAGTGACCTAGAAAATACACCATTGTCTGAGATTAACTAGGACTGACGACCTTAGAATGGATCATGTTTGGGAATGATACAAGGGAGGTACCTTAGTTTTCCAATCCTGCTGTTTGAAATGGACTAATAAAAACTTGGTAATCATGCTCATCATGCATTGCATGTGCCTGGAAGATGTGGAGCACTGAGGGATGAAAGCATGCCGCGAACGTAAGATGGTGTTGCATGAAAGAGAGTGTGGTGAGGGCATCCATCATGACTACATTCATACTTGCATTAATAAGAGTAGTTAGGAGTGTTTGATTATACTGCTTTATCATTACTACTTGACTTATTGATAACATGTTAACCTGTGCCTTATTGTTCCACTGAGTTAGCTACTCACTCCCACATTACGGGACGGTGTTCCGAACACCCGCCAGACTTTGTCTGATTGCAGATGGTGATGCTTGTGAGGCGGAGCCAGACCTCTGTGACGATGAGGACACTTTCTTGTATATGTTATTTTTTACCGGCTTCATATAAGTCGCGTGCCCTGATCGATGGGGTTACAGGGATGTTGACTAGAGGACCTTACACATTTGGTATTTTTTAAAACTATACTTGTAATTATTTAACCTGGTAATGTTATCACACTCTGGAGACTCACCATAGTTTATATATTTTATATATCTATCACAGTCTTCCGCTTGTAATTTAACTGTCTCTGGAGTATGATATGCTGTTTTGGCTTAATCTCACTCATGTTCACTACATTAATGCAGACAACATTCAATCATTATTCATTTTGTTGCATAAGTGATGCGTTGGAACTCGGGAGTTGAGTTTATGCTCGACCCCCGATTTTCAGGGCGTTACAGTTCTAGTTGAGTTATCAACGTAGGAAGATGAATTAAGTTTAAGTTCTTTTAATTAGGGATTCCTGGATCCTTAGTTGCATTTATTAATTGTTTAAACATTTTAATTACTTTTCTGTTGGATTAAACCCAGACAAACAGTTTAGCTTTTGTTGTATTCTCGCCTATTTAATGTGGATTGACCTTGGTCTTACCGAGTTATTACTAAAGCACAGTCCTGCACTTGGGATTGCCTAACATATTTTTGGCGTCATTGCCAAGAATTTGTGCCGAGAATACTTAGGTCTAGATTAAGTTTTTGTTTTTTGGTTCTAACCTAGGGTTTTAGGGTTTAATTCTAGTTAGGTTGTTTATATATATATTTTTTCTTGAATACTAACATCATTTCTATTTTATAGTTTTCTTTTAGTTCTAGTCCTTCCTAACTGGTAACACAATTCCCTTCTCTTTTTAATTGTTATAAGAATTGTTTTTATTTCGCTGTAGGATCCAAATTTAGGTTTGAATTATGGTTTTTCCATGTTCATGCCTGAATGGACACAAGATTACTCTAATCAGCTTCTAAGAAATGGGATATTAGTTGAAGGGATATCAAATCATTATGTTAGGAAATGCCCTATATCTCATAAATTAGTTGCAACCACGATTGAAAAGCAATTGGTTTATGAGGAAAACAAGGTATATGATGTTCCACCAGTTAGGAAGATGCGTGATTATTATATGGGTGATTACGCCTATCAACAACCATTGAGTGCCCCAACATATAATACGTATGATCTTAATTGGAGGAAACATCAGAATTCCAGTTGGAGAGATGAACCAAATATGGATGCTAACAACTATCCCCAAGATCCCTCTACTTCTGTGTCCCCATTGACAAAGACCATTTAAGATACATTGCAAGCATTTATGCAAGGACAATTACAAATTAATTAAAATATTTCGATCGTCATACAAGAGCTAATAACATTAGTTAAGACAATTGAGTCACACCTCATTAGGGAAGAATGGATTTTTTAGTCCTACCTCTGCCTAACTAAAAAACACAATGCGATGTGAGTGATCTCAATTCTCCCAACATACTTGTAAAGCATATTGAATTTACCATCACTCTTATAAGTGGTGATGGTGATAATGAAATTAATAATGTTCAACATGATGAAGAGTAGAGTGTGATTGTGAGCCTGTGGTGCAATTTTCCCAAAGGTTGATCTCATCTAAGCTACCAGTTAATGATTAAGATATGCTGGAAAGTTCCAAACATGGTGATATTGATACAATCCACTAACATGACATGCTTGATTCTATTATAGAGAATGAGTCCATTTAGCCAAAAGTTCAAACTCTATAAGTGTGCTTGGCACACTTTGAAAATTCGAACGATGACATCATTAAAGACATGTTGAATGCCTTGCAAGATCTTACCTTGGTATCTGAAAATGACTGGGGAAAATTTTGTTGTGAAGTACTTCCTTCCACCTATCTTAAATGTTTACCGTTAAGGATGGAGGAGCTAGAATTTGAGCTGAAGTTTGAAACTTCAGAATTTATTGAGACTACACTAGCTAAAGATAATTTTTCTGATATACAATTATTTGTAGTCTCTTCTTCACCGTGGTGTACTAATACTGGAAATGTTTCTACCATAGGCGAATTTTATACATGATGGATGCCTCGAAATTTTGATCGAAGATATTTTGCTAAGGTTGATAAATTCCTTTGGATGTACATGCTTCGAGATATCCAAGCCTACTATAAAATGGGCATTTGGATGATCTTGTTAAGAAGCTTGCTGAGAAATATATTGAGATACTTGCTAGAATAAGAAAATATTTGTCAGAATAAGTAGTTTTTTCCTTTGTTTTCCTAGATGATGAGTTTAATTGCTTTGTTAGGATTAGTTTTCTTTGTTAGTTTAGTTTTAGTTGTTGAAGCACTAACTAAAAAAAAGTTTGCACTAGCACTTATTTATTCATTGTCTCTTCAGGTACTTTCTACCCTCTACTTGCTTACAATTTAATTGTTCTCATATTGCTCTTATTGCATGACATTTTTACATTGAGGACAATGTATCACTTAGGTTGTGGGGTAGGGTTTCCTTTGAAAAATTCTTTAATTATATTACATTTGGAAAATTTTGGGCTAATTTTTATGAAAAAAAAATTTAGATGTTTTTTTTTTTTTTTTTTTGTGAATTCAAATGATTTTTGAAATAGTTTGAATATAGAAAGGCATGTGTTTTTGAAAACTTTTAAAGCCTAGGATCTAATTATTTGATAGATTTTAAAATTTGAGTTTATTTTATTAATTTTCAATCAAAAATTGTAAAGATTGACTGAGTCATGAATTTTCACAATTTACATATAACTTACGTTATTAGGATGAAAGTTGTCCATATGTTTGAGTGAAAAAAAAAAAAAAAAACTAGTTAGAAAATAGTGAGCATAGAAAATGACTACCTATTAAAAAATAAAAGAAGTAGGAAAATTGAAAATAAGGAAAAAATAATAATAGAGAGAGCCGTCGACAGAAAAAATTGAAAATTGAAAAAGTACATTGAATAGTAAGGCAAGTTTTGGTTTACTGCTTTGGTTAATCTGACCGCTCTTAGTTCTTACGAGAGTTGCATTATGGTGGATAACTGAACTTTTCGTGGTAATAAGTTAAAAAAAACTTGCTCATGTTTTGCGCAAGACTAGCAAAATGTTGGTTGGGAGGGTGTTGAGACTCAAATAGTGCATATTTATCCTCCCATATGCATTGTTTTCTCATACATTCAAGTGTTACATTGATCTAAAAACATATGTTTTTTGCATGTGATGTAATTTCAAAACCAAAGAAGAATGTGTTTAAATGGGCAATTTAAAGCCCAAACTTATGAACTGTGAAGAATTGAAGAATCGAGGACTATAGGATAAATATTTCAAGTCATAAAGATCTAAGAAAACAAAAGTGCTAAAGACTAAGAAAAGCCTGGAAAATCAAACGGTCAAATAACATAAATAATAAACTGTTTGGTCCGATCGAAGGCAAGTTCGGTCCAGCCAAAAGTGTAAAAAACTGTCTAGCAATAAACAGTGAATTTTAACACTAGTTTGTCTCGATTGAAGGACTATTCGGTCCGACCAAAGTGATGTTTAGTGTGACCAAAAAGGTGTTTGGCCCAATCGAAGTAGACAAACTTTTTAGAGAAATTCAGCTCCAACCAGAAAAATCTTTAGTTGGATTCGGTCCAACAAGGTCCTCATTGGTGTGATCAAAGGCCTTTGTTGGTGTGACCAAAGCGTAACAAGAGTACGTGATTTTAAAGTTGGTTTAAAGTAGGTGCAGAATTTTCCTATTTAAATGGTGTTTTAGGCCTTTCTAAAGACGGATTAGGACTTAGGAGAGACTTAGGAGAGAAACTAAGTGGTGGCAGAGCTTCCACATAACCATTCTTCTGTTGGGGGCCTTGCACAAAACCTTAGGATCTAACCCTCCAGAACAAACCAGAATTATGGATAAGAAAGCAATGAAAAATAATCAATGCATCAATCACACACCACACAAGAAATTTTTACGTGGAAAACCCTCAAAGAGGTAAAAACCACGGGACCTCGTCCAGATTAACAATCCACTATGAAGTAGAACGTTACAACCTTCTTTACTCACGCAGGAATGGATAAACAATAAGAGAAATAGAGAAAACAGAGAGATCTAACCGATTACGAGGACATAGAAGCGCTGAGATATAGATTGCACAGTAGATAACCTCCACGAGCAGAACCTCCCTTCTATAAGCTTCCTTTCTCTCTTTCTCTCTCTCTCTCACCTTTTGATAGCCCTAAACCCTTTAGCAAACCCCTTGTAAAGCTTTAGGAAACCCTCTTGTATTCCCTAGAAAACCCTAGGCAACCCCTTTTATAGTTTAGGAAGCTTCCCTTTCGCATCTCGGTTGCGAAAGGACTCAAATCCGCAGTTTCGCACAAAATCACGGAACAAGCTGCGTAACCTTCGACTGGTCGAAGCCTGTCCACGACCGGTCAAAGCCCACCTTCGACTGGTCCTAGAATTCCAAGACTGGTCTTAGCCTCCGAGAAAAAATAGTACGAACTAGTTGGACTTTGAGTCGTGCCAGGGCTCGAACCTATGACCGGTTGAGCGCCTCCCACGACCGGCCGAGTGGGGCTCAGGACTGGTCGAAAACGGAAAAAAAATTCCATCAAATCTCCCCCTTTTTGACCCAAGAGGGATCCACCTTCTTCAAGCTAGCCAGGTTTATACAAACCTCAAACTTGCCCTTGAGCAAAGCCTTGGTCATCATGTCTGACCCATTATCGTCCGTGTGGACCTTCTCAAGCTGTAACACCTTCTGTTCCAAAGTATCCCTGATCCAGTGATACCGAATCTCTATGTGCTTCGACTTGGAGTGCTGACTTAGATTCTTGCTCAAGTGTATAACACTTTGACTATCGCAATAGACCACGTGCTCCTCCTGCTTCAGGCTAAGTTCCTATAGGAACCTCTTCATCCAAAGCATCTCTTTATATGCCTCTGTGACTGCAATATATTCGCCCTCTGTTGTTGACAATGCTACGACCTTCTGTAGCTTGCTCTGCCAAGAAATTGCTCCCCCTGCAAACGTGAACATCAACTCCGATGTAGACTTCCTGGAGGCTATGTCACCTGCCTTATCTGCATTGTGTAGCCCTCTAACATAGGTTTACCGTCACCATAGCATAGGCTCAACCTGGATGATCCTCTTAGATACTGCAGTATCCATTTCACCGCTGCCTAATGCTCTTTGCCAGGATTAGCAAGATACAGGCTGACAACACCAACCGCATATGCTATGTCTGGGCGTGTACACACCATAGCATACATCAAACTTCCTACCGCTGATGCGTAGGGTATCTTCTGCATCTCTTCCACCTCTGCCTTCGTCTTGGGACACTGCCTATCGCTCAATCTGAAGTGACCATCTAGTGGAGTACTGACTGGCTTCGCTGCATTCATATTGAACCGCTCTAGGACTTTCTCAATATACCGCTCTTGTGACAGCCAGAGTTTCCTGCTGCTTCTGTCACGGGTTATCTCCATTCCTAGGATCTGTCTAGCCGAGCCCAAGTCTTTCATCGCAAAAGACTTGCCCAACTCCTGTTTCAACCTGTCAATCTTCTTGATGTCTTTTCCCATGATGAGCATGTCATCAACATATAAGAGCAGTACTAGGAAATCATCATCTGAGCACTTGCGTGTGAACACACAGTGGTCCGACTCCGTTCTGTCATACCCATGTTTCAACATGAACGAGTCGAACTTCTTGTACCATTGCCGTGGAGCTTATTTCAGCCCATACAAGCTCTTCCTCAGCCTACACACCATATGCTCTTTGCCCTTGACTTTGAACCCCTCTGGTTGGTGCATGTAGATTTCTTTTTCCAGGTCACCATGGAGAAAGGCAGTTTTAACATCTAACAGCTCTATCTCCAGATCCATGCTAGCCGCCAACCCAAGTAACACCCATATGGATGTCATCTTCACCACTGGTGAGAATATCTCCTCGAAGTCTATACCTTTCCTCTGACCAAATCCTTTCACCACAAGTCTGGCCTTGAACCTCGTCTGTGAATTCTTCTGCTCAATCTTCTTTCTGAACACCCACTTATTGCTCAAAGCTTTCTTGCCCTTAGGCAATTTCAGCATATCATAGGTGTGGTTCTTATGCAACGATTCAATCTCCTCTTGCATAGCTTTCAACCACTCCCCCTTATGCTCGTCGGTTAGGGCCTCAGAATAATCTTCTGGCTCTCCCCCATCGGTTAGCATAATGTACTCATGCGGCGAGTACCTCTTGGACGGCTGTCTGTCCTTAGATGACCTCCTCACCTGCGGCTCAACAGGTGGATCAAGTGGGGGCTGCTTCCTTGGTCCATCTTCTGAAGGAACTCCCTCGTCCTTTATACCTTGCTGTACTCCCCCATCATCAAGCACCACGAGAGGAGTAACTGGATCCATGTCCTCTAGCTCACCTAAACTAGGCTGGTTCTTCTCTGGCTTACTAATGTCTTCTATACACTGATCTTCAAAGAAAACCACATCTCTGCTCCTGACGAGCTTCCTCTCGGTCGGATCCCACAACCTGTAACCGAGCTTTTCATCACCATACTCCAAGAACACACACTGCCTGATCTTCATATCGAGCTTAGACCTCTCATCCTTTGGTACATGAATAGATGCCCTGCATCTAAACACCCTGAGATGATTGTACGATGCATCATGTCCAGTCCACACCTTCTCAGGTACGTCTCCATTCAATGGGGTTGATGGAGACTTGTTTATCAAATACACCGCCGTGTGTATTGCTTCTCCCCAGAACGTCTTGGGCAATTTCACATGGGATAACATGCATTTGATTCTCTCAACAATGGTGCGATTCATTCGCTCAGCTACACCATTATGCTGGGAGGTCTTGGGAACCGTCTGTTCATGCCGTATACCCAGGGACTTGCAGTACTCGTGAAAGTCGTCAATATATTCACCACATTATCAGTGCGGATGCACTTCAATGATCTACTTGTCTCTCTCTTGACCATAGCATGAAACAATTTAAACACACCAAAGACCTCGTCCTTGGATTTCAAAATATAAACCCAAACCCTCCTAGATGCATCATCTATAAAAGTAACAAAATACAATGCCCCACCCAAGGTTTTTGTCCTCATAGGACCACAAACATCAGAATAAACCAAATCTAATGCATGTACTTTATTAACATGAGAAGCAGTTTTAACAAATGAAACTCTATGCTGTTTCCCTGATAAACAATCAAGACAGGTTTTGAGAGGTGTACCTGTCACGTCTGGAAGGAGATGCTTCTTTACTAGTACCTGAAGCACTTTTTTCACTCATGTGGCCTAGACGCCTGTGCCACATGTCGATAGCTGAATCTTCCGCTGCGTTCAACCCACCCTTGCACATACTGACACTTGCCTTGTACAGGGTGAAACACTTCGTCCCTCTGGTCACGATCAATGAACCCTTGATGAGCTTCCATCGCCTACTAGCAAACCGGCTTTCATAGCTATCATCATCCAACTTTCCCGTCGACATCAAGTTGATGCGAAGGTTTGGGATATGCCTCACATCCTTGAGAACCAATGTGCAGCCCACATCAGTTTTCACACAAATATCACCTACTCCTACGATTTTTGATACACCAGAATTTTCCATCTTCACAGTCCTATAGTCACCTGACTTGTAGCTTGTGAAGGAGTCCCTGTGTGGAGTCGCATGAAAAGAAGCTCCTGAGTCAACCACCCAGTTGGTGTCCTGACTCGTAACTGTGAGACATACGTTATGATCTGCAGAAAGAATAACTACAACGTCGCCATCTGAAGCGACCGTAGTGGAATCTGATTCACTTCCTTCCCTTTTCCTTTCTTGTCATTTTTCTTACCATGACATTCATGCTTGTAGTAACCCTTCTTGCCATAATTCCAGTATTTAACATCTTTTTTGTTACTCGACTTGCTTCTTGATTTATCTCGGGCCTTCCCGCCCTTCCTATTCTTTGCTCTCCCCCGTTCCTGTGTCACAAGGGCCTCTTGCTGAGTAGACCCCTGAGACTTCCTCCTTGTCTCTTCATTGAAGAGACAGCTAGTTACCTGTTCCATGGATATCTTTCCGTCCAGCGCGGAGTTACTTAGAGACACCACCAATGTCTCCCAACTGTCAAGCAATGAACTAAGCAATAGTAATACCTGTAATTCATTGTTCAGGACCATCTTCATAGAGGTGAGTTGGTTCACTATATTGCTGACCTCATTCATGTGCTCGGCCACAGAACCACCATCTTTGAACTTGAGATTCACAAGTCGCCTTATCAGAAAAATTTTATTACTAGCTATCTTCTTCTCATATAGCCCTTGTAATTTCAGCCATAGACTAGCGGCTGAGGTTTCCGTAGACACATGGTGGAACACAGAATCATCCAACCATTGTCTAATAAACCCCACCGCCTTTTGGTCCATCTTCTTCCAATCATCATCAGTCATATCCTTGGATTTTGTTGATATGCCTCAAATTAGTGAATATAGGTCCTTGCAATAAAGCAAGTCCTCCACTTAGCCTTCCATATGGTCCAGTTAGAACCATTGAGGCTGATTATCCTTGATGAGCCACCTTCCATAATTCCAAACCGATCTTACCCGTTCAATGAACTTAACTCTGATACCACTTTGTTGGGGGCCTTGCACAAAACCTTAGGATCTAGCCCTCCAGAACAAACCAGAATTATGGATAATAAAGCAATGAAAAACAATCAATGCATCAATCACACACCACACAAGAGATTTTTACGTGGAAAACCCTCAAAGAGGTAAAAACCAGAATTAGATGCTTTTGATTCCTTGTGATTGATTACCTAGTTCTTCATGAGAAATTAACCTATCTTAATTATAATCTATATTGGAAATTATGATTGATTTTATTGTGTTATCTTCATATTAGAACGGATTAGAATCTAGTTCTATTTGAGTTATCAACTCGATAAGACAAATTAAGTTCAAGTTCTATTAATTGGGGATTCTTAGATCCTTTGTTGCTTTTATTAATTGTTTAAACATTTTAATTACTTTTCTGTTGGATTAAGAACCTAGAGAAACTGTTTAGCTTTCATTGTGTTCTCACCTATTCCTTGTGGATTGACATCGGTCTTAATGGGTTATTATTACAACGCAATCCTGCACTTGGGATTGCCTAACATTGGATATGCGTCATGCAATGGAAGAATGCCTTTCATGGGATGGTGTTTTTGTTATCATGTGCGGTTGATCTTTTTTGGGGGTGACAACAGCTTGAAGTATATGTTTGTTGGATTGTTTTGGCTTCCTTAGTTACGCAATATCTTTCCAAGGTGACCAGAATGTGCATTTAAAGGACTAGAATCGCCACTAGCGGATTTTGTGAGGTAACAGTTCATGGTCGGCCAAAGTTGTAAACTCACTTGGTAAGGCCGAAGAATTGTGAAAATCTTCAATCTGAATGGCTCATGTGATTGGTCTGCGATCCTAACGATCAGGGTAAATGACTCGATTATGAGAGAAGAAAGGGATAGACACCTTCTCTTGCCTGCACTCACATGTGGTGTGAGACCCATATCCTAGCCCGTACCGTTCCATAAACTTCTGCGGTCCTCCCAGTCGAATTCTGGTGACCCACGATCTGTAACCGACGTTTGCGCGTGACCCTAAGTCGTACCCTATCAATCTAAGTCAGCTCAACTCGAGACATGTATCCTTGCGACCGTGCCGTCGCCGAGGTTCCGATGCCACGTCTCGCATGCC
This sequence comes from Magnolia changhungtana, assembly GCA_030180095.1. Classification (NCBI taxonomy): domain Eukaryota; kingdom Viridiplantae; phylum Streptophyta; class Magnoliopsida; order Magnoliales; family Magnoliaceae; genus Magnolia; species Magnolia changhungtana. Next base: position 22,917,846 of record JASAUF010000471.1, on the reverse strand, counting down.
GAGGAGATACTGAGGCCAGGAGATATGGGCCCGCGTTCAGTTCGAGGAAAACACCGCGCTTTGCAAAACCCAAGAGAACATGTCAAATCAATCAAATCAATCCTATCAATTAATTACATGTCCCATCTCCAAAATCAAACCCTAAAGTCAGTTCTCTCTCTTACACAACCCATACATGTCAAGTACACCCATCACACCACCACCTTTCACCCATCCCTCTCTCCCATCACTTCTCTCCCATCTCCTCTCTCTCTCTCATTCTCTCTCCATTTTCAAGCAACCCCAAGGAGAGGAGAAAACTCCAACGTCTAAGTTCCATGAGAGAGCTTTGTGTGACCCACATTCCTACCACCCAATCCCACCATCTTAAGTCCATCTCAACCTTTAAAATTGTTCCTTTGGAGCTCTAGCATGCATTGGCGGAAGAAGGAAGAAGAGATCTAAGGTGGGTGCTTTCTTAGGGTTAGATTTATATGTTTTTGCTTGAATTTGATGATTTGAGGGCCCACTTGTAGTGGGACCCATCTTGATATATGCATTGTATCATGGAGGAGCTCATAGTGGTGGAGCTCCTTCCATCATCACCGTTCTATCTCTCTCTCTCTCTCTCTCTCTCTCTCTCTCTCTCCCTTTTTGACTGTTTGATGGCCCACCTGATGTGTGCATTCATGCCATCCATCACAGTGGAGCCCACCTTGGTGTATATGAGGAATCCACACCGTCCAGCAAACTTGGACAATGAGACCCACCTGATGAATGTGTTTTATCCAGCCGTCCGCCCACCTTGATGTTTATATATCATCGACACCGTTCGTGCTACCTCCAGCACGTGTGGCCTGCTGGATGTGGGGCCCACCTTGAAGACCTGTGCATCCAGCATGTGGGCCCCACCTTGTGGACGTCATGTGTCTAGGCCATCCAGTAAGCCTAGACGCTAGAACAGTTTATAAAATAATAATAATTTAATATTATATATATAGAGGGAGGGAAGTGGGATGGCCCACCATGTGTGATCCACCATGATGAAAGTGATTTATCTACGCCATCCATTTTGCCTGGGGCGTGGGACCCACCCACACGTGTTGCACGTGTGGGGGTGGGGCCCACCTTGGATGTATATATTCTATATCTACAGTGTCCGTCCAGTCCAGCATTCGAACATAGGGACTGTTGTGATGTATTTTGATCCACGCCGTCCAGTGCTAACGTGGATCCATCACTGATGTATGGGTTTATCCACACCGTATATCTGTGGGACCCACCTGACGTACAGATTTCATCCACACTGTCCAATATTTTCAGACGATGGGGACCACCTGTTGTACGCACCATAGCTAGTTTTGTGGGTTTGATCTGAGGTATGTGTAATACCCTCACCGTTCATCTACACCACACCAAGATGAATATGTTGTATATTCAGACTGTCCATCCATTTTGCTGGTGAGTCCCACACGTGTGGACCCACCTGCCACGTGGGGCCCCTCGGTGATGTATTTATTTCATCCACACCGTCCAGATTATGTTAGACGGTGCTGAACAATGTTTGGACAGTGCTGATTTACATGAACAATGTTTGGACAGTGTTGTGGGCTCCACCGCGATGTATGTTGTACCCATGCTACACATCTGGTGGGGCCCATTTGTTGTGTATGTGGGGCCCACCTGTTATGGTTTATTTATGGTACATGTGACAAGGCCCATTGTGATGCATTTGAGGGCCCCAGGTGATGGGGCCCATTATGATGTATATCAGGCCCGTGTTAGCGACCATTGTGATGTATATTAAGCCCATTGGTGCGACCCGTTGATGGGGCCTACTTGATGTTTATGAGGCTCATTGGTGCGACCCGTTTATACAACCCACTTGATGTTTATGAGGCCCATTGGTGCGGCCCATGTATTGCGGCCCATTGTGATGTATAAGAGGTCTGTGAGCGAGGCCCAATGTGATGTGTATGTAGCCCTTAAGTGAGTCTTATAGTGATGTATATTAGGCCCTTTAGAGAGGCCCATAGTGCCATTATGTGAGGCCATGGGCCCACTATATATGTTTAGCCCTATAAAGGTCACTCCTTAGAAGCAATGTTGGTTAAATGTCCACATTGATGGGCAATGATATATAGTTGAATATCCATATTGTGACCTTCTCTTAGGCCTTGTGAGGCCCATTCATCAATGCCTATTATCGAGACTGATTATCGGTGCCGATTGTTGAGGCCGATTCCGAGCCGATTATCGAGGTCGATTTCGATTATCGAGGCTGATTCCAATTGTCGAGGCCGATTCTAATTGTCAAGGTCGATTCCAATTGTCGAGGCCGATTCTAATTGTCGAGGCTGATTATTGAGGCCGATTCCGATTGTCGAGGCCGATTATCGAGGTCGAATCCGATTGTCGATGCCGATTATCGAGGTTAATTGTATAGGCCAATTATCGATACTGATTATGAGTATGTGACAACATAACACCATGATACATGCCCATACGCATCATCAGCATGTTTGTTATGATATGTGATTGACCATTGCATATGTCATAGGGCAGGTTGTTTATGGGACTCCCTGAGAGACGGAGTTGTCCCACATGAGCGCGCACTACTCATAGGTTTAATGCATGACTGGATAGTATAACTCATGCATCCAGCATTTTGAGATATGACTACTGTACACCCTAGCGACATCAGGGTCGTGGCCTGCATAGGCATATCGTGGATGGCTAGATGGGATACCGAAAATCTTTTTCTACATGAGGTGTCATAGATGTCCCTGGGTGAAAGTCCCTAAACCACCGTGGCCAGGAGACGCTCCAATGTCTAGACCGAGTGGATACATGATCATTCAAGTGTCGAATACCAGTAGGCCATGTCTCCCACTGTGTCGTGGTCAGTTGGAAAGGGGTGTGGTCTTACCCGCTCGAGAGTAGGGGGCATAGCTAGGCTGAGTTTGACTAGCTTGTAAATGGGTCTGTTATCGATGTGCCTGATAGATATTGACTGACTACTAGCCATGCGGATAGTGAGGTCTCTTCCACTTGCATGGTTGCACGTCCAGTGGGCGGTGATTGTATTAGAGTTTACTAGACCCCAGTAATGATCCAAGAGATATACGGTATAATATGTGGACTTACTGAGCAGGAGTTGTATAACCAGCATTTTACTCATTTATTCATTCATTCACTATCCACTCAGGCTGGTGGTGTGAAATCAAGTCATCGTGTGTACCTTCGCAAAGGCCAGGATTTCGGTTGGGGCGCACGACCAACCTAAGATCAGGAGTTTACCACATTGTGTCTGACTATCCATATTTAGGTATGAGACTGGTTTGGATAGAATTCCCTTGTGATGGACCGCATAGCCTGCGATACTACGTACTATCATCCCGACTTCACTTCAGCTTGGTCATTTCATTCGCATCGCATATTGCATTACATCCGTGGCATATGACATTTTAGGTTGCTACATTTCTGCACTTATATGGCCTATACGGACTTAGCAGGATTTGTATATTGCATTGCATCCTCAGTATATGATATTTGGATCATTATAATCTGCATTACGTACTCTAATATCGTATGATTCATGATCTTGCCAGTATTTTCGACATTGTATGATTATGACAATATATTGAATACTTGGCACTTATCTTGTGTACACACTTTCACCACCCTCTAAGCTTTCTATAAGCTTATGCACGATAGATGCATGCAAGTGATGTTAGGTCATAACAGCTTTGAGCTTGGAGCGTGCAGCAGTCTTCTAGAGTTTTGATTTTCCATATATGTATTTTCCCTTTCAGCATTGTATTCAAATGTTTATATTAGTGGATATGTGGTGATGATGTTGCCTTTGTGATTTGGGTAAGCTTGTGGTTATGCTTGTTATGAAACAAATGTACATTAAAAATCCTCCTTGTAGCATCCCAGGATAGGAATCTAGCGTATAGATGTTGGAAGCCGAAAATGAGGTATTACGGAGGCTGTCAGCATTGGATTGGGCGATCGGAAATTTTGTGAGCCCGATTTCCAAGATTGGGGCATGACATGTGGTCTCTAGTTCGAGGGATGTGCAATTTTCAAGGAAAATCATATATAAGAAATAAATGTTAATCATATGGTCATGTTACACATAACCCTATGAGATGGCCGTGTAAGTTAAAAAAAAAAAAGTAAGCAGATCTTAGCATTAATTTATAAAGTCAAAAGACAATAGGTAAGCAAACAGAGTAAGAAATAAATAATGTAGGAAAAGATAAAAGATCCTAGCCCTACTTCATAGAGCTGAAGCACCGAACAGGCGAACAAAATAAAATAAGGCAATAGAAAGTAAATGCAGTAAAGAAAAAATGAACAAAAAACAGGGTTAGCTTATTATGGAACATGCAGAATGGACCACGTTTTGAGCTTTATTGAGATGTGAGAAAGAAAAAAGGGAAATTAGATACCCTTTTCTTGAATAAAAAAGGGATGATCAAGCGTTCCTAATCCTGACTCTACTCTTGACGTGCCAAGGTTGACTTTTTTTTTAGTAGGATTGTTATGGATGGCTAAGGCAAAACCTAGGCGTAGATATAGTGGCAGTAGGGGAGCCTAAGTGATAGAATATCCTCGTTGTTAGGGAGTTGAAATCAAGAAAAATTAAAAACTTTAAAGTATTCCTTCCTTCTGCCATTTCCGCCTCTCTCTCTCTCTCTACCTCTTCTGAGCAGGGGGAATGACTATTTATGTAGGCTTAAAAACCATCAGTTGATGGGGGGCCAATGAACACTTGTCAAAAAATTTCATGCAAAATCTGTCAGAATTCTTCTAGGATATTTCAAAGCAAGATTTGCAGTGCCAGGTGGCCATCAGTTAATGAACAGCAAACGGTCTAGTTTTCCCCGAGTGGGATGTCTACAGATACCCCTTTTTGGCAGAGGTTGTCGGCAACCAAATGCCAAAGCAAGTGGATATCCCCACTACTTAGGATGGTGCAATCGTGACTTAGCTAGTCATAGTATCTTGGTCGAAATGCTTGTTTGGTTTATGATTAATTCAAATGATTTTTAATAGTTGAGGGAGACATGATTTGTCACTGCGCTTCCTACGGCTTTACGGGCTATCAAATCGCAACCCTTCATATCGTGATTGATACGTATGCATCGAATGTCCAATTGATTTTGAATTTAAGAGTGGTTAGAGCTCCTCCACTTTCTGCGGCCTTAGGAGGATAATTGTTTGGTTTGAGTAGTTGAGTAAAATGTCTATATAGTCCTCCAGAGTCACTTGGAGGTGAGTATAAGTAACAAGTAGTTGCCAGTATATTCCGAGGCTTCACGGATCTCCCACATTATCCCTACTGGTCTTGACAGGTGTTCCTAACTAGAGCCTTTTTGAATTATTCCTCTATTATAAGAGGCTTCAAGCTTAATACTTTGGTTGAGTTGGGACCTTTTCGCCATTTGAAGCTCAATTGTGATATCTCAATCGTTGCTTAGTTCGTGATCGGAGACATCCAGGTTGACACTGGAGGTTCAGGTCGGTTGTGCCACCTCCGCATATGATTTCAAGAAAATTAAAAACTCTGAAAGTCCCCCAAATTAATTCTTGCTTGGGAGTTGGTACCCACCATTGAGTATGAGGAATTGCCTAGTTGTGGGGTGTCATACGCATTATTTATTTATTTATTTATTTTTTTGCTTGAAATAAGTCTAGATCTGTAGGATGTGGTCCCATGGGGTTTTTATTGCAAGATGTTTTTGAAAGCTTTTTTTGGTCCAATTATTTGGAAAACATCCATCTGATCTTGTGGTTGGGCGTCGCCAATCAGTTTTTGCATTGAGCCTTCTTCGTTTTTTTTTTAACTTTTCTTTTTAGAAAAAGGGAAGTGACTCCACTTGGGGATTTGGTGAGATAGTCGTCATCTAGACCGTCTTGATCCATCGTTCTAAACTTATATGGGCTCAATCAAGATTAGACGGTTTAGATTGAGCTTTTATGATAGCAGTTTTGGGGGAATTCAATTCGTTGCCCAAATCTGAATGGCCTTGGTCGAATCCAGCTGGTCAAGATTGAACTTATTATAGAGATTTTGGAGAGTTCAATCTGTCATCTATCTTCTAAATGGTCGTAATTAGTCTAAATGGTCAAGATTGGACTTTATTGCTGTGATTTTGGATTATTCAATTTGTCATTCATCATATAGACAGTCCTGATCAGTATCCAAATGGTCAAGATTGGATTTATTATATGATTTTCAGATTATCCAATCCATCATCCATCATCTGGACGGTCTTAATAGGTCCAAAATAGTTAAGATTGGATTTATTTTGAAGCAAGGGTTATGATTAGGTTAGTGCTTAAGGTGGGCCATCTTAAATGCTGGTAATGTAATGAGGCTCGATCTTGATGTGTATCTAGCATATGTGGGGTTATGATTAGCTTGAAATGGGTCATAAGGAACTTGGAGGTTCAGCATTTCAGTCAACCATTTGGCCGAGCAACCCGTGATACATGGAGTGGTAGTTTGTTTGCTCACACCCTAAGCCTATTTACCCATTCTCTCATCCTCAAGACGATGGAGTCTCGACGTTGGATTATCATACAATGCACAATTCATCATTTACCCGGCTGGCTTTTGCATGGAGAGGATGAGGAGCGTGTCTTATTATTGTTGCAGTAGATTCCCCAAGTTTTTGGTGCTGATATCACTTCTACCTCTATTGTTGTTAGCCGTGGTTTGACGACTACTAATGTGATTGTGGCCCTTCACGGTCCCCTTGTTGCTTAAATGGCCCTCCTTTCTGAGGTTGTGGATAGTAAAGAGTGCTAGATTGGGCAGGATGGTAGAGAGAGAGAGAGAGAGAGAGAGAGAGAGAGAGACCCTTGATCGAACCTAAGGGTTGATAACCCCAAGTGCAGGGCTGCGATGTAGTAATAATTCGGTGAGACCGAGGTCAATCTATAAAGAATTGGTGCGAACACAACTAGAACTAATCTAACGGTAAATGGTTTGTTTGAGTTTTTAATCCAATGAATATGTTAAGGGTAAAAACAATAAAAATAAAAATGATTAAGGATATAAGAATCTACTTATAACAATCACAATATCTAATTTATTAATTTAACTCTTATAACTTAATTGGAATTGGAGTCATATATTATCCAATCGAATAATAATTTAATTAAACTACCAATACAAAAATGAAATCAATTGAATGATTCTCTCATGAAGCATTCGAATCTCAATTGTAGGAAATTTGGTCATTTATTGTGCTCAATGTCTACAATAAATCAAGGAATTATATAGATTGATTCCTTTTACAATCAAGCTAAGTAATTGCACAATCAAAACATCGGATGTAACCGGAATTCACAACAAATCAAAGAAATAAACAACTTAAAGACTTTTAAAAAGTAAATTCAAAACAATTCAATCTAATACCATCATTCAAAACATTGTTGTTGAATCAAATAAACTAAATCTTATAATTAACTACAAGCTTCATCCCTTATCCTTAGATGAGAGATTAGTCTAGCATGACTAAAATCCTAAAATAAAAGAAAATATAAAAAATAAATTAGAACTAAAGGATTGAAGAATAAGAATGGCTTCATGGATGCTCCTCCACCCCTTACTCTTTCTCCTAAGCCCTAATTCGTCCTTAGAATGACCTAAAACACCTCCTTAAATAAGAAAATTCTACACCAACTTTGTACTGACTTCAATTTTAATTTGCACTTTTACTATGCTTCAGTCAAATTGATGATCACCTTCGGTCGCACCAAAGTGGCATCGAATCAGGTCAATGGTTCATTCTATTTGTAGCCGAATTTTTTTAGAACATGTTTGAACTCTCTATCTCCTTTGGGTCACATCGAAACTTCCTTTGGTGGTATTGAACATTACTTCAGTCGCACCTAACAATCGAGCCGACTTTACTCAAAAAATCATTACTTGTTATTGGACTATCTTTGGTACTTTGAATCAAATCGAACATACCTCAAGTGGGACAGACCAGTTTGTTAATTTTATTATTTAACTATGTGATTTTCAGGACTTTTTTCTATCTTTAGCCCTTGATTTTATCGGATCTTTGACACTTGAAATCTTCATCTTTTAGTCTCTAAATATCTAATTCTTAATTACCTCTGAGATTGATTTTCTTTTTTAGCTTTAAATCATCCATTTTAACATGTATTCAACTTTAGATTCAAAATCACATCATATGTAAAAAAAAAAAAAAAAAACATATCTTATTAGATCAATTTACTACTTGAATGCAACTGAAACTAGTGCAACTGATGGGAAAAATATGTAATATTTATACTTGATCACACCCCAACCATCATTTTTCTAATCCTGAGCGAACCATGCAAATGATATTTTTAAATCAAATGAATAGGTTTCTATAAACTCAAGTAATTCTAAAAACAATCCGGATTATAAAAATACAAGGTGCATTAATGGATAACACAATTTCTACCTAAACTTTAGCATTTGGTAAATATCATAATCAAGTTCCAAGCGTTAATCATATAATTTAAAATTTTATAAACATTGAGTTCCATGGGTGCATAGTGAAATTTATACTTAACATGACCAAAGGTTTAGCTCTTTACTTTCATAATAACATTGATAATCAAAAGAATATTCAGGATAACGAAAGCTTAAACCAAAACTTACCTTACAGTTCAATATTCTACTCTTCCAACTTTTGATTTGTTCATCGACGACTTTCACAATATTATCAAACTTTTTCCTCTTTTATGTCCATTCGAATATTCTTTTTTTTTTTTTTTTTCATGGACACTTCAATAGGTAGCTCTTTTCAACGATAACTATGTGTGAGTATGTATTCATATGAACATGATAGACAATTTTTATGGGCATGGTTCCTAACTTTCTTAATAATCTTAAGTTAACAATTCAATATCCAACTAGAAACTTTAGTGTGTAAGCTAGATGTGACATGTGAATTATATGACTCAGTCAATGTTTAAACTTTCCAATATATAATTAATAACTTCAAACTCATCTTTTAAATATATCAAATAACTAGAATTCGGGCTTTAAAAATTCTCAACATTGGTGTTTTGTCATTTTAATTTTTGAATTATTTTTAAAATCACTTAAATTTAAGAAAATAATATAAAAAAATTGAAACTTTTTAGCTCAAAATTTCAAAAAAAATCAACACGAATTGAAGAATTCCTAAAGAAACCATACCCCGACCTAATTTCTATATTATCCTCAATGTAAAAATATATGTTATAAGATCAAAATGAGAACAATGAAAATAAAGAAGAGTAGGTAAAAGTACCTGAAAGGTGACACACATATAAGTGCTAGAGTGAACTTTCTCTCAGTGTTTCAACAACCAAACTAAACTAACAAAGCAAAATAATTCTAAGAAAAAAATTAACTAACTCTAAGAAAGTAAAGGTAAAAAACTACTCATTCTTAATAAATTTCTTAGTAGGTGATCAGGGTCGAATATTGCATATCAGACCCCAGCAATTGCCTGATTTGACAAACAGGATAACGCTGAACTTTATATTTTAATTGTATTTTTGTTACAGGATGAAATCAGGAGCATTGATTGAAAATTAATGTTAAAAGCGTGGAATTGACGTTCCGAAGTCACCAGAGCACGGGATGGACTCTAGAGAACCAATAATGAAGATTTTACACGCCTAGGATTTGAGGAAAGCAAGCCAAAGGGGCCCGAAAAGGGTCCAGAATGCAAGATCACATGTTTCTCGCAGCCCGATCAACTCGAAACTTCATACATGTGATGGGGGCCATAAATCAACCGTACATATTAAATTTCAGCCATTGACGATCTCGGAAAGTGGGCCAACTGACAGATCAGCTCATTAATCTTTAATTTGGGGCCCACCTGATATTTGGATTCACTCTAATTTTGGTCTCAACATCTAAAATCATAATACATAGCAGATGGACGGGACCGATTTCACATATACATTACCATGGGACCTGCACAAGCGACGTGTGTACCAAGATCTCGTCTTGTACCGGTTGGCCGAGAGGGTCAGGCGCTTGTCTTGACCCGACTGCCTTCGAAAAAGAAAAAATTTCAACGCATACGTTGTCCGCCGCCGATCGTCGGTTGATTGGCCATGGCCCCACGCACTGACCAAATGCATGATCCGGACCATCCATCCGCTTCCTGGGGCGTTCATCACCACTGCCTAGATGGAAAAATTTGAGACTATAGCAGAGGATGGTTTTACAACCGTTCAAACACAAACGGACGGTAAGTTCAAATCTCTGGTGGACCACACCTAAATCAAACTACAATATACATTCCCGACCGGTTTTCCGTTCCCATCTCAGTGGACGGAGTGGATTTGTCACTTGATCAAAGAAGTGGGACCCACCATCACCACGGAAGGAGTTTCGCGCCGCGAAACGCACGGACGCTGGTCCGTTTTGCGAAGAACAGTGGGCCCCACCCGTCAACCTTCCGGTCGATCTGATCCATCCATCGTGTAGAGGGCCATGAATACTACAAAACCATGCTGATATTTCACTCCCATGCATACACACGTGCGTGATACAGAGGCCACAAAAGGGCTACCTGGTGACGTTCAAATCTGATCTTTTTGAGATTTCTTCTGTGGGCCGCGCCAATGGACCTTCAAAACTACTCATTCTTGACTGAAATTTCGTCCTGAATCAAATGGACGGGGTGGATTTTTCAGAAAACACCTCTGTGGGGCCCACCGATCACGGCTGCGAAAATCTGCACTTCGAGTCCGTCTACGACTCTGCCACCGATTCCAGCCATCCAGCAGCTATAAAAGGGAAGTTTTGGACGTGGGGAATTCATTAAAATCTAGGGAATTCGAGATCCAGAGCCAGGGAGAGAAGAAAGAGAAGGAAGAAGAGAGAGAGATCGAGTGGTTTGGTGTTTTATTTTTATGAATTTCGTTTAATATTTTTTTATGGATTTTATGGGTCACTAATCTCTCAGCTAGGGCTGAGATGAAGCCCTTAAGTTGATTAACTCTTGTTTTGGTTGATTTACTTTGAATTTTAATTAATTTGTTTCTTTCTCTCGAGTGGGCTTTATGGGTTTAAATTCATACTTCTCCATCTATGAACTTGATCAAAGTATATAGATGGATGTTGTTTGATGCTTATTACAGGTGCTTGTGTCTGATCAAGAACAGGTTTCCTATAGAGGAAGGAACAGGGTGCTTTAATGAATTTTACATACCATGTGCCCGACCAAGGACATGGGATGTATTGTTCATGGCATTGCTTAAAGGAATTAGACAGTCTGTATGCCCGATTTAGGACACAGATTGTGCTTTCTCTATTTAAGTGGTATCAATCTACATCGAGGTGAATCAACAGACAAAACAAGAGTTAGGATAATTAGGGGTGGATTCGAAAGTCCTAGTGCTCTCTCTCTGATTGAATTTTCTTCCCTATTCTTAATTGTTTTTCCTAAAATTGTGCTTAATGGTTTAGTTCATTATTCATTGGATTAGTTAAGAAGAATCATAGATTTGAATTGTGACAACCACCTCGTGGGATTCGACCTCGATCTTACCGAAGTTTATTACTACATCACAACCCTATACTTGGGAGTGAACAAGTTTTGCGCCGTTGTGTGGGACTTTTCTGCTCCAAATTGAATTTAGGATTCTCTCTTATCATAATTCATAGTCTTAGGATTTTACTAACTTTAGGTTAAAGTTTTTATTTTATTTTTAGAAACTAACCTATTTCTTGTTTTGTAGGATTCTGAGATAGAAACTTCTAATTTCGTAATATCTTCCTAATTTCTTTATTTTTTTTTTATTATTTTTTTTAGAATTAGGGTTTTATTTTTTTCTAACCTTAGACTTACTATTTTTAAAAACTAACTTGTTTTATTTTTTTTTTTGCAGGTTTTTAACATAGGAACTTCTACTCTGGTATCATCTTTCTCACTTCTCCTTTACTTTCCACATTCTTAGGATTTTGCTTTCTTCTAGATTAGACTCGAGTTAAGGTTCTACCATGGAATCGTGGGTAGATGCATATCTTTGAGTTGATAGGTTTTATTGGGAAATGCCTCAAAGGTTGTGGAAATCAACGTATACCTCAAGATTTCTCTCCATCGAGAAACAGACATCGAGAACCGACTAGAACATTATGTTCCATCGCTAATAAGGCCGTAATGATCATAATTATGGGAATGTGGATTATTATCAACCATCATATTCTCCCATGTATGATCAGGATAACTATAACCAGTGGAACCATCAAAACTGGGAAGATGAATCAACAACATATTGCAATAATCATTCTCTTGGATCCCATACCTTTGAGATCCTACCAGAAACGATCCAAGAGGATTCATGTTTTGATCCAGAACTATTCAACCAACATGTTGCGAAATTGATGAAATCATTAAGCACTCAATTCGGCATTGAAAGGATAGAGGAAGCTCGCTCATCCCAACTACAATCCAATCCGTAAATACAATGCGAAGAAAGTGATCCTCACTCGCTTTTGATGAAATCTGAATTTGGAATGAGAAGTTGGATTCCATTAATGAGCATACTTTCCCCCGATGAGTCGATCTCAATGACTTGCTCAAAAGGATGGGGAAGAAACATGGTTGTCTTTCAAATACGGTTGATGATGACACTCTTTCCTTACATGACACACAGATCTCAATGATGAGGTAGAGGTTAGTTTATTCGAACCTCAACCGAATTTAGAATGTGAGGAAAGTGATCTCATCCCAAGTTCGCACCGCATTAATTAGACAATGATGCGTATTGGGATGATGATCATGGATGTTCAACCCCAATTCCCTTGGAATCAATCTCAAGTTTGGTCCAAGTCAATGATCAAGACGTACACGAAGTGGTTGGTCATAATGAGCCACTCCCCTTACCTAACATGTCTGATTTAAAGGTAGAGGACGGGCCCCTTACAACCGACCCTTCTAACTCTTGTGAAACGTATTTGGACCACTCCTCTGAAATTACATGATGATATGATTCGGAGATGGACGAGCTACTGATATGACTCTTGAATTTGAAACCACCCGTTGAGGCCACCATCCGAATCGTTGAATAATGATGATTCATTGCCTTTCGAGTAGTATCGATGAAAAGAGTCCATACATCAATGCTTCATATACTGATCTTCAATCTGTCTGTGCAGGGCTGAGCAAGAGAGCACACCTCCGTTTACTTTCAAAAATGATGGATTCCCTAAAGCGATCATCACAGTTCTAATGTGGAAAATGAATCACTCTCGGTGATTGCTTGGCACACTTTGCAGATTCAAACGATCCCATGATAAGAGACATAGTGAATGCCTTGAAAAACAATATCTCTAGTAGTCATCACTGACCGAGAGGACCCTTACTCTAAAGCCCCTCCTTCCACAAATCCTGAATATTTACCATTAAGGGAGGAGGAGCTAACAATTGAACCGAAGTCTGCTACTTCGGAATGTGTTGAGACTACGTCACTTTCTGAGAATTTTTCAGACTTTCATCTATGTGTAGTCTCTGATTCACCATGGGATACTAACATCGAAACTTCTTCTGTCGCCGGTGAATCGTATATACTCCGGATACCTCAGGCGAATCAACGTAAAATTTTTGATGAGGTACATAAGTTTCTTTGGAAGGTCAAGCTCCAGGGCGTCCAAGCCTATTGCAAAAAGGGCTTTTAGATGATCCTGTTAAGAAACCTACTGAGAAATTTATCACAATACGCGAAGAGGAACTCAGTTTAGTTTTCCCCGCTTTCTTAGGACTAGGGTAGTTTCCTTTATGTTGTTTTAGGATGACAAGAACTTAACACTCCCGGGAGGCAACCTTTTTATACTTTTTCCTAGTTAGTTATTTCAATGTTTGTGGGTAACATTATCATGAAACCTCACGAGACTACAACTCGTCCACTAGGGGTAACCTAGGGTTTAAAGGCTTGTTGCATGCGCTAAATGTAATCGAGAGCACTAAAAGTGGTATAGGTAGGATCTTTTTTTTTTTTTTTTTTTTATTTGTTCTTATATTGATTTCTCTCTTGTGCTAACCTGTTCTGCGATGATATTTTTTTCTGAGGAAGCTTCTTGATTCTCCGTCCAGGTACTATCTTTCCCTCATTCCTCTTTAATTATTCATTGTCCCATGTGCATTGTTTGCTTATTTCTTTTACATTGAGGACAATGTAGATTTTAGGTTGGGGGTGGGAGATTAGGTTACCTAATCAGTATTTTCTTGGTCTTGAGCAAAATTTGTGAAAATTTTAAAATTTTTTTTCTGGAATTTCTATTGAATTCAAGGTAATTTTGAAGGATAGTTGTGATTTTAACATTATAAGATATGTGATGGGTAATTTATGACTCTTGGATTCGGCCATCTGCTTGATTTCACATAATTTTGACTTGTTAATCCATGATTAGAAGTTGTAAAACATTGATTGAGCCATGATTCCACATATCACATCTCGCTTACACATTAAGTTTTCGATTCGATAACTGAATGATTAACTGAAAAAGAAGAATTAAAAGGCTAAATCTTCACCATAGGTTTGCTCCCTATAGGTGTAGATTTGATTCTCCATAGTTGAAATATATATATATAAAAAAAAAAAAAAAAAAAAAGTTAGGCGACAAGTTTTACCATAGGTTTGCTCCTATAGGTGAGAATTTGATTCCCCTCGGTATCAAAAGTTAATCAGAGAGACAGTGTTGGTTTCAAGTTTTGATTATCACGAATTACTAATGATATCATGAAATTGACAATTGGATCTCTTACTGATTGTAAGTCGAGATTATACTTTACATTCATGGAACTCAATGTTTGGAATTGTTCAAATTAAGGGATTAACATTTTAAACTTGATTATGAAGTTTACTGTAAGCTTGATTCCAAGAGAAAAACTCTACACACCAATCATGAATCTTAGAATTTTCAGATCTCAGCTATCTGTTCACAAGTCACTTGAGTTTACAGATTTGTCTTTATTTCAAATTAATTTTCGCATGTTTTGCTCCTGGACTAGCAAAATGTCAAGGTTGGGGGTTGTGATCAGGGTCGAATATTGCATATCAGACCTCAGCAATTGCCTGATTTGACAAACAGGATAACGCTGAACTTTATATTTTAATTGTATTTTTGTTACAGGATGAAATCAGGAGCATTGATTGAAAATTAATGTTAAAAGCGTGGAATTGACGTTCCGAAGTCACCAGAGCACGGGATGGACTCTAGAGAACCAATAATGAAGATTTTACACGCCTAGGATTTGAGGAAAGCAAGCCAAAGGGGCCCGAAAAGGGTCCAGAATGCAAGATCACATGTTTCTCGCAACCCGATCAACTCGAAACTTCATACATGTGATGGGGGCCATAAATCAACCGTACATATTAAATTTCAGCCATTGACGATCTCGGAAAGTGGGCCAACTGACAGATCAGCTCATTAATCTTCAATTTGGGGCCCACCTGATATTTGGATTCACTCCAATTTTGGTCTCAACATCTAAAATGATAATACATAGCAGATGGACGGGACCGATTTCACATATACATTACCATGGGACCCGCACAAGCGACGCGTGTGCACAGCGTATTCGTGCGCTGGCGCTACACCGGTTGGCTGAGAGGGTCAGCGCTTGCGCTGACCCGACTAGTCTTCGAAAAAAAAAAAAAATTTCGAACGCAGCGTTGTCCGCTGCCGATCGTCGGTTTCAGTTGTGGGCCCCACGCACTGACCAAATGCATGATCCGGACCATCCATCCGCTTCCTGGGGCGTTCATCACCACTGCCTAGATGGAAAAATTTGAGACTATAGCAGAGGATGGTTTTACAACCGTTCAAACACAAACGGACGGTAAGTTCAAATCTCTGGTGGACCACACCTAAATCAAACTACAATATACATTCCCGACCGGTTTTTCGTTCCCATCTCAGTGGACGGAGTGGATTTGTCACTTGATCAAAGAAGTGGGACCCACCATCACCACGGAAGGAGTTTCGCGCCGCGAAACGCACGGACGCTGGTCCGTTTTGCGAAGAACAGTGGGCCCCACCCGTCAACCTTCCGGTCGATCTGATCCGTCCATCGTGTAGAGGGCCATGAATACTACAAAACCATGCTGATATTTCACTCCCATGCGTACACACGTGCGTGATACAGAGGCCACAAAAGGGCTGCCCGGTGACGTTCAAAACTGATCTTTGAGATTTCTTCTGTGGGCCGCGCCAATGGACCTTCAAAACTACTCATTCTTGACTGAAATTTCGTCCTGAATCAAATGGACGGGGTGGATTTTCCAGAAAACACCTCTGTGGGGCCCACCGATCACGGCTGCGAAAATCTGCACTTCGAGTCCGTCTACGACTGCTACACCGATTCCAAATGATCCAAAGCTATAAAAGGGAAGTTTTGGACGTGGGGAATTCATTAAAATCTAGGGAATTCGAGATCCAGAGCCAGGGAGAGAAGAAAGAGAAGAAAGAGAAGGAAGAAGAGAGAGAGATCGAGTGGTTTGGTGTTTTATTTTTATGAATTTCGTTTAATATTTTTTTATGGATTTTATGGGTCACTAATCTCTCAGCTAGGGCTGAGATGAAGCCCTTAAGTTGATTAACTCTTGTTTTGGTTGATTTACTTTGAATTTTAATTAATTTGTTTCTTTCTCTGAGTGGGCTTTATGGGTTTAAATTCCATACTTCTCCATCTATGAACTTGATCAAAGTATATAGATGGATGTTGTTTGGATGCTTATTACAGGTGCTTGTGTCTGATCAAGAACAGGTTTCCTATAGAGGAAGGAACAGGGTGCTTTAATGAATTTTACATACCATGTGCCCGACCAAGGACATGGGATGTATTGTTCATGGCATTGCTTAAAGGAATTAGACAGTCTGTATGCCCAATTTAGGACACAGATTGTGCTTTCTCTATTTAAGTGGTATCAATCTACATCGAGGTGAATCAACAGACAAAACAAGAGTTATGATAATTAGGGGTGGATTCGAAAGTCCTAGTGCTCTCTCTCTGATTGAATTTTCTTCCCTATTCTTAATTGTTTTTCCTAAAATTGTGCTTAATGGTTTAGTTCATTATTCATTGGATTAGTTAAGAAGAATCATAGATTTGAATTGTGACAACCAGTCCTCGTGGGATTCGACCTCGATCTTACCGAGTTTATTACTACATCACAACCCTATACTTGGGGAGTGAACAGTAGGCTTCTCAACAACATCATCCAAAGGCTCATTTTGTAGTAAGCTTAGATATCCTAGAGCATGAACGTTCATAAAAATTTATACACTTCATCAAAAAATCTTATATCAAAATTTTGAGGTTACCAAATTCTATAGAATTCACATATGACATAAGAAATTTCAATGTTAGTATAACATGTGTTGAGTGTGAAATATTGTATGTTTCTCTTTTATTATGCATTGGTTTTATAAGTATAGATATGTTTAACTGATTTATTTATATATGTTTTGCCTTGCAAGGTGATTTAGAGAGCTAACATTAAAAGGATGATTAAAGAGAAAATTTAACGCTAAAAAAGTGACCAAGTAAAGATTTAGAGATTTAGAGGTGATTAATGAATATTTCAAGTGCCAAAGATTCAAGAAAACTAAGTGCAAAAGATAGGAAAAACTGAAAAAATTACAAAATACATCAACATAAATAATAAACTGTTGTTTCGATCTCACCTGAGGTTGTTCGATCAGACCAAAAGTGCAAAGAACAATCCAATAAGAAACTGTGATTGTCAGACATAATTCGGCTTAACATTTAGGTATGATCAAAACCTGGTTCGGTGCCAACAAAGGGGAGTTCGGTGCGACATACGTGAGATAGATACTTTAGAAGAAATTTGAGAAAATTCAGTTACAACCAGTGTGATCAAAGTATATGGTCAGTGCAACCGAATAGTAACATAAGTGCAAAAATTTGAAGTCGGTTCCAAGACGGTGCATTTTTTTTTATATACAAAGGGGTGAAATTATTCTTCCAAAATATGAATTAGGATAGAAGAGAAAGAGTGATGAGTTGTAGAACTTCTACAGAGTCTTTTTCTAATCCTTCGGTTCTTATTTAGTTTTTATGTTTTTCTTTTAAGTTTAGCTTAATCATGTCTTTGGTTGACTAAATCTCTTAGTTAGGGCTAAGAGGTAAAGCTCGTAGTTGTTTTTAATGTCTTAGTTTACTTTAATTCAAATAATTGGTTTGATTATTGAATAATTTATTAATATTGGTTTGAATGAATATTTATTTTTAATTTATTTTAATCCATTGTTATCTTTGGACACATTTGATGCTCGGGAAAGCTAAGAGTAATTGCTTATCTATTTCGCAATGGATTGATCTATAAAATATATTGATCTAACCACGAACTAAGGGCACGATAGATGCTTTGAATTCCTTACTATCAATACTTTGATACTTTATATGGGAACCGATTCAATTAAAGTTTAAATATGTTTTGGTTTTTATGAATGATGATTTAACCGCGCTATTATCCGACTAGATAGGATATGACTTCGATTTCAGTTAAGTTATATAATTGAATCGAGTGAATAAAGTATTAAGAATGACTATAAGTAAATCCTTGGAGCTTCAGTACTTTATTTTTATTTATTTCCTTCTTAATTGAATCATTACTTTTAAATCAAATTCCATAAGTTGGTTTCAGTTCTAATTTTAAAGTGTTCTAACAATCACATAATTATAAGTCCTTGTGGGTAAGACCTCAGTCTCATCGAGTTATTACTACATCGCAACCCTGCACTTGGGGTTTATCTCTATCACCATGGGGAATCAGATATTACGAATTAATAGTAAAAATGTATCTTTTATTAGTGCGATCTCAACAAATTTCGGTTCAAATTTCAACTCCTACACCCTTAATGGTAAATATTCAGAATCGGAGGAAAGAAACACTTCAAAATAGATTTCCCCCTGTCATTGTTAAGTATGGGGGTGCACATCTAACCACTAGAACCGTGGAATCGGACCGGAACCGTTGGATCAGTCCGATTTGGTCCGGTACTAGATAGCACCGGTTCTGATTCCGGTTCCAAAATTTGGAAAACTGTTGGATACGGATCAGTTCCGGTTTAAAGCCCTGTAGAACCGAACCGAACCGTTGATCTGAATAGTAGATCCGAACCGTGACCCGAACAGTATATCCGAACTATTACCCAAACCATCAATCCAAACTGTACCTTTAATTTTTTTTTAAAAAAAGCCGAAGTGGTGCTAAGTATCCTGCGCGGTTCTTATCCGAAATGGAAAAGTGATGGTGTTCGGTTTGCCTCTGTTGGGACCTGAGATCTAGCATGTCGCCAACCACTGGGATAGACAGGACCAGCGGCCCAATGATTGAAGTCATCTATACTGTGTGCTCTATAAATACTAGCATAAAAAGTGTACAATGATTACATGATTGTGACCATCAGTATCTCTAAATGAATTTAGAGCAACGAAAAGAAAATTTTCAATGGCTCCCAATTAAAATCTAAATATCAAAGGCTGAAACATCTCTGAAGCTTAATCATGGAATAATAGCTTACCTATAAGAGTAAAGAGAAAATAAACAGTTCAAATCATCATACCATCTCAGCATGTGGGCCGTAGTGGGCGTAGATAGTACTTAGATTGTAAGTCGCAACGGAGGCTAAACAAAAGACTCACTGATTAAATTCAAACTTGAGGGTATTATCCATTTAGATATTAGAGCTGGGTTTACTGAAAAAAAAAACCTAAAAAACAAAGTCTCTACTCTCTAGCCCACTGCTGCCACGCTTGCCTGCCCTCTCTCTCGGAGTCTCTCTCGCTGACCGCGCCCTTGCCCGCCCTCTCTCAGAGAAGAGTCTCTCTCGCCGAGATGCCGACTGCGCCCCTGCCCTTGCCCTCTCTCTCGCCGATGCCGACTATGCACATGCCCTCGCCTAATCACCGTGCAGCACCCTTCCTCTCTCTCTCTCTCTCTCTCTCTCTCTCTCTCCATCCGTCCGTCTGTCCATCCGTCTATCCCGTTTTCTGGGTGAAAATGAGAGAAATTGATTAATCTATGTTTTTTATTTTAATTTTGTTTGCTGGAAGTGTGGAATTCGATGGATCTGTCGGAGTGGGATTTGAATTTGCTATTCTAGATTTGTCGGTAGAAATTTGTCTCGGGATTGTAATGGTTGTGATATAAAATATGGCATAAGTTGAAATGGGGAACGATCTGGACGGTTCATTCGGTGGGCTCCACTGTGAGAAATTTTTGTCCCAATGGTGTTTATTTATTTATTTATTTATGCAGTGTTGCTGATTAGATGGTTGAGATCATCCGCCCATTGGGCTTTTTTCTTACTGTGGCCAGGCCACGCAGATGAATGATTCAGATCATTGTCTATATGTCTCTCTCTCTCTCTCTCTCTCTCTCTCTCTCTCTCTCTCTCTCTCTCTCGCCCTCCCATTCCGCTTCTATGATAATATACGGTCTGTTGCAGGCTTGCAGTAAATCACCTCCTCTGTACAGATGCCCAGAACTGTGGAACCGATCCGAAACCAAACCGTTTTTCACGGTCCGGTTCTGGTTCGGTTCCAGGGTGCCAACGGTTCGGTTCCGGTTCCAAAAATGGTATAACCGTTAGGAACGGTTTGATTCCGATTTCACCCCAGAACCGAACCAAACCGACTCGTGTGCACCCCTAGTTAGGTATCAAGATAAGGTATTGTAAGACATTCATCATTTATTTAATCATATTATCATTAGAATTCTCAAAGTGTGCCAAGTAAACTTCTAGAGAGTCAGAACATGCAGAGAAAATAGACTCATTCTCTACAGTGGAAGCAAGCATGTCAAGTTGATAGATTGTATCAATATCACAATGTTTGAAAATATCCTATATATCTTGACCAATGGGGCCTTAGATGAGATTAACCTTTGGGGAAATTGGACCACATGCTCATAATCATACTCCGGCTCTTCATCATATGGATTATCTCATCATCACTCTTAAATTTTTTAGATTCCTCAAATTCTTTAACTTTTATTGAAATATTTTCATTGATTACCTTACTACTTAATAGGGATGGTGGTAAAATTAGTACGCTTAACAAAACGAGTTGGGAGAATTAAGATTACTTACCTTGCATTATGCTTTTGGGTTAGCCTGAGATTGGCCTAGAAATGTCCCTCACTAGGGCCTGTTCGTTAAAACTGAAATCCGAAGTCTGAATCTGAAATTTGAATCTAAAGTCGAAAAATTAATAGTAAATGTAGAATAACTTGTTTGTTAACTAACGTCTGAAATGTTTGAAATATATTAATTTGACACATTTACCCATATGAAACAATCGTGATTGAATCCCTACATTTAAAAACTTCATAAATTTCAGTGAAATGTTTATTTGTCATTCAACCTATTGAAAAGGTCACAAACAGCTAGATGAATAGATTACATAAATATTAACATAATCCAAAGCTTTTGTGGCCGAAAAGAATTTTTAAATGATCCAAAACTTTTGTGGCACAAATAATGTTGATTGATTGCCCACCATTAAAAACTTATTGGGCCCACAAAAGTTTTGGATCAAGTTGATATTTGCTTTCCCTTCAATCCATGTCTGTATGACCTAATCAACAGGTTTGAGGTCAAACAAACATTATGACGCAGGGATGAACGTGATGAGGATAAATACTCTGAATCCACGGAGCTTCTCTAGACTCCGCACAGAGACTTCTCGAATCCACGAGGAAAGAAAGTAGAAAATAGAAATAAATTCTAATAAATTCGAAACTGATTAATTGATGACTAAAAATGAGTTCACAACCCTTTAAATAGGGGTACCAAGCAATGGGAAAGAAATCAAAATCAAACTACAACTAAAACTCCTAGAAATCGCGACTTACTATAAATTCGAAACTGATTAATTGATGACTAAAAATGAGTTCACAACCCTTTAAATAGGGGTACCAAGCAATGGGAAAGAAATCAGAATCAAACTACAACTAAAACTCCTAGAAATCGCGACTTACTATAAATAGTAAACTTATTATTTATAGATGGTCGTGATGTCTACTAGTGCGCAAGGTTTTCAGCCAAAAATAGTAAGTGTCCTATTTGGCTTCACCAAACCGTTCTCCTAATTATTCTAAGCTCGTTTCACGTTGGTCGCAACTCCTAAAGCCCGACAGATGAAGAGTTATAATCAAACCAAAACTTACTATTTATAGTAAAAATGAAATTAAAATGGGGAAACGACCGTCGAACCAGGGGTTTTTCGCAATTCCGGGCGTCGAAACCTTGCGTAGCCAGGTTGGTTGGCTAAAGTAGCTCGTTCTACCCCAAAATCATATATTTTACGTCAGCTAACTCATCCCGGATTGCGAGATACGCCCGATCTAAGGTTCGACGGTCCGGATCACTTCTGTCGTCGACCGGGCCTTTTCTGATCCATCTTGGCCATGAAACTGTCCATGACCCGCTCTACATCACAGTATAGTGGTCGTTAGGAGATTTTTTATAGTGGGCACTTAATCACTATTGTTTTCCTTTGCTGTGGTCCACCTGAGATTTATATATGCCTCATTTTTATAACAATGATATATTAAATTATTTGAAAAAATGGGTGAATGGCGTAGATGAAACACATACATCATGGTGGGCCCACATAACACTGACCACTAGCCACACGACTAGTGGCACCGTCACTGACCAAACCACGTCCCCGAGTGTGTGCTGGATTTCATTGGAAAGCCTTTCTGAGGACATCCACTGCTAGAAATCTAGTTGGGGCCCGCCATGATTGTGTGAAATCCTCCCCGTCCATCCATTTTGTGAGATCATTTTAGGACATAATGCTAAAAATGAGCAATATCCAATACTCAAATGGGCCGAAAATGTGAGGATTGGACGCTTATAATTAAAATACTTGTGGGGCCACAAAAGTTTTCAATCATGCTAATATTTGTGGTTTGAGTTCATCTCATTATGAATGACAGTATGAATGGTATTATTGGCATGTAAACATTACTGTCGACGCCGGAGAGGTTTCAACGATAAGAATTTTCCTACCCACCTTTTCCTTTAGTGTGACCCACTTAAGTCTTGTATTCTTCTCATTTTTTTAAATTAATTAATTTATTTATTTTTGTCTCAAGTCCTAAAATGATCTCAAAACACAGATAGATAGATTAGATTTATCATAAACATAACAGTGGACTCCACTTAAGATTCCAGCGCAAGAACTTCATGTGAAGGACATTTGCACATAATTCACACTCCAAATATTCAAGGAAATTGTGCACTACCCTACCAAGATCTACATAAATATGGATAATTAAGGGCTTTGTGGGGCCTACGATGATATATATGTTTTATCCAATCGTCCATTTATTTTTTTCATATTATTTTAGAAATTAAGATAAAAAATAAGGCAAATCTAAGGCTTAAGTGGGCCACACTGCAAGAAACTGTGGATCATTGAGAAGATCTTGGGGCCACATGAGGATCTAATCAAGCTTATTTTTGTGTTTTTCCTTCATCCAGGTCTGCATGACCTTATAAAGAGATTTGATAGCAAATAAGCTTCACGGTAGACAACAAGAAGGTTTTTATGGTAGTCGTTCCTATCCCAGTACTTTATATTATATAGCTGACTTAAGCTTTAGATGTGTATCTTTTTTCGAATCATGCTTTAAAATGATATAGAAAAGTTGATAGACAATGTGGATCTAACACATGAATCATGGGGGGCTTGTAGAAGTGCCCCATGTTAAAAGTTAGGATGTGTATAGCGGAAGGGAGAAAATCTTTGTTGCAAATGACAATTTTACGTTGCAAATGACAATTTTACGTTAAAAAAAATAATCACGGAGTGTATTCTTAATTCCCCATTTTCCCTATCTTAATTACAAAATTCAGCGTTAACAAACGGGCGTAATAAGGTATGACTCAATTTTCAAAACAGAGGATGCAAATATCTACAATGATGTTTTTATGTTTTAGAATATTTGCATGGGGCTTTGATACTCGTAACATGTAATGTCGATCCAATCGGTTGATAAGGTCCATCGGAACTGGATGCGGAGACTATATAAATATTAGTTTCATACAAAGCTTCTGTGGCTTGTAAAAACAATTTGATGGTCATTCACTGCTTTTTCTAGTGTCGTCGTCCACCGAAGATTTGCATCTACTTAATTTTTCGCTGAAGTCCTTAAATGATCTGAAGAAACGGATGGGCGGCGTGGATATGAAACAAATTCATCAAGGTGGGCCCCGTACGCTAAGGGCTGAGGTGTTGCCCGGCTAACACTTTATTTCAATCCGGAAGCGGATTGCGTACTGAGTAACTCAACTCTCTGGGGCTACTGTCATACATACATTTTATCCACACTGTCCATCCTTTTTGCCAGATAATTTTAGGGAGTTAACCTAAAAATGAAGCATATCTAAAGCGCATGTGGAACACACCACCAGAAACACTGTGAATTGAAAGTTTACCGTTGAAAAGTTCTTAGGGGCCACAAAAGTTTTAGATCAAGCTGATATTTGTGATTTCCTTTCATCCATGTCTTTGGGATCTTATGAATATCTTGGATGACAAATAAATATAACTGGGGGCCTTAGAAAGGTATCAACGGAGGAAATCAATACTTCCACTCTTTTCTGTGGTATTGTCCACTAGAGATTTAGATATTCTTCATTTTGGGATCAACCACTAAAATGATCCGTAAAAACGGACGAACGGTGTGGATAAATGTCATGCACTGAAGGTGGGCCCAAAAGAGTTTACTCAGTACGATAAGAGCGTGCTGAGTAACTCAGTACGCAATCCGATTTCAATCCGCTCCGCTACTGGCCAAACCGCGTCCTGGTTATAGGAGATCCTATGAAAATCTTTAAAATGGGAGCCGTAACCCAAAAACCCTAAACCCACGTCTCCACCCCTTTCTAACCCTAAACCCTAAACCCTTCTTTTCCTTCTTTCAAAACATCTGTAACGTCTCTTTCCAAGCTCCTCTTCCTGCTGTCCCAGGCATTTGCACAAATATCTAACCAGCATTGAGTGAAAGAAGGCAATGCTATTTCATTTCTAAGAAAACCCTGAAATGCTCAGCGGCAGCAGTGATGCAAAAGCTGTGGCGGAGAAGCCCAGGTCCCCTTCTTTGTTCTGTGGGGCCCACTCCCGCACCTTGGCGTTCCCGTAGGGCGAGTACCAAGCTCTATCCTCCTCCTTCCTTTCCCATGCCTGCTTCCCATCTCCGCCCCTCTCCTCCGCCCCTCCGTCGCTGCCTCCCTCTACGCTCTCCCTTGACAGCAGTCAAGCCCTCCCGCTGCGTTGCCTCTCTTGACTGCGGGCCCGCTAGGGCTTGGTTGGTCTCTAAAGATGCGGGGCCCGTTAGGGCTTGGTTGGTCTCTAAAGATGCGGGGCCCGCCATCCGGTCGGCTTGGGTGCACAGCAGGTCCGACGGGGCATCTTGGGTGGCCGAGGGCCTGAAGAATTCAGGGAAGCACAGTTGCGATGGTGGGCCGGGGGAAGAAGATGGCCTGTCGCCGCTGTCATCCGTTACTGAGGGGAAGCCACTGCCACCTCAGCAGTTGCAGAGGGAGCGGAGACATAAGGGTTCTGGTGATGGTGCTGCTCTTGCCGGGAATCATCCTGATCTTTTGGCCATTCCGGGTGTGGGCCCGAGGAATCTGAGGAAGCTAGTCGATAAGGGTATTGGTGGTGTTGAAGAGCTCAAGCAACTGTACAAAGACAAGGTAAGCAATTCCATTCCTTTCTCTTTGACTACTGCACTCGTAGACTTCCATTTGCATGATTTCTTGAGGATGTGCTGTTATCCTGCCAACTGGAAAAAAAGATATATGATGGTAGAGCTTTGCGGAGCTCACACGTATGTACCTGTTGGTTAATGCACACGGCTCCACATATGCCAGTGCAGTACATGACGCAATACGCAGTTCATTCATCGGGTGGACCACACCATGTAGATGTTAGTACCAAATAAAAATGTGGTTCATTCAGTTGGGGTGTGGTGATGTTAGAAATAAGTTGTTGGCTAAGAAAGCTTTGACTGATTTTTCGCAACTGTTCATTTATTCAATTAATTGTGGCCCACTTGAATGGACTGACCTGGTTTTTGTATTGAGAATCTACATTGTGTCTCCCTTCTGATGGATGGCTTGGGTAGCTCACCTGTCTGCAATGCTGGCATATGTAGTGGTGTGTGCATAGCAAGCTCCATGGTGGTATTTCCTTATAATTTGCTTGGATGCAGCTCCCCAGACTGAGAATGATGTGGAATGAGACCCAACTTGGCTGCATTTTGCAGAGCAGGCCATCTGGTGCATCCTGCAAGTTGAAAATGGCAGGATGTGCCACTACAAGCCTGTTTGCAGTCTCTAAAGAGAAAACATCGAAAAGCTGTGATGAACCTTGGCTTCATGTGCCCAAGTCCAAAGAGTTCAAATCATGGGCCCAAAGGTAGATGTGCTGTAATGTGAAAAACACACTGTAGGGATGATCCCAGCTTGTCAACTGGTGGAAATTGATGGACATTTGGAATACAAATATCAGATGCCCTTTAATTGGAGCCTAGGATCATCCGAGCTAACTGTTTTCATGGTTATGCGGAATCTACTTTGGGGCCCACGTGGTTTGAGTGAACATATGCTGCATATGCAACGGCTTAGTGATATGGCTTATTACACTCTGAAATCGCATTGGATAACTGCTCGCTCAAATTCAATGGTGGGATGGACACATTATTGTTCTCTTCATGTTTTGTACAGCTTGGCCATTCCAACAAGTGGGCCTAAATTCCAAGCAGGTTTTTATCACACATACAGAGAGATTAGTTAGCCTCTACTGGCTATAACTATTTCTAATGAGGCTTTGCTCCTTGGCAGTTTCTTGGAGAGTCTAGTCAGAAGATGGTAGATTTTTTGCAGAGTTCAGTAGGAATTATTCATAGAAATCATGCGGAGAGTATAACGTCTTTCATCAAAGAGAGTGTGGATGAAGAGTTAAAAGAGGAAAGCCCTCACTCTGATGTGAAGCCTGCCCAGAAGAAACGGCTAACGTTCTGCGTAGAGGGAAATATCAGTGTTGGAAAGACTACTTTCCTTCAGAGGATAGCTAATGAAACACTGGAATTACGTGACCTTGTCGAGGTGGTTCCGGAGCCCATTTCCAAGTGGCAGAATGTGGGCCCTGATCACTTCAACATACTGGATGCATTCTATGCAGATCCTCAGAGGTATGCCTATACCTTCCAAAATTATGTGTTTGTAACAAGGGTTATGCAGGAACGAGAATCTGCTGGTGGAGTTAAACCTCTCAGACTGATGGAAAGAAGTGTTTTCAGCGATAGAATGGTGAGCATTTAGTTTTGGCAATCTTCGTTCAATGATTTGTTGAGGTGGGAGTTGGCTTGAGATCATTTCTTTATTTCTGTCTTTGTGTTTTGTGTGTTTTTTTTTTCCTGCTTGGATTAAGTTTATTAAAATGTGAGAAATTATGGGGTCATTGTTACCTGGTAAATCTATAGTTTGCTGATGTGCAGGATTTCATAATGTGGGCCCATGGTTTTGTGATCCAAAATGTTTCTGATGGGTCCACTGCGGATGGGGGATGAGCTGGGCTGATGGGCAGGATTCCGTACATTTGGGCCCATGTTTTGGTGGTTCAAAATATTGGTCATATGGCTCTACTGTGGATGGGGTATGAGCTGGGAAAATCTCCCAGATTGGAAGATCCCATCACTTTTTGTATAGCGGTGTAAGATTAGAGAGGAAAGAGAAAAGAATGCTCAACTTCAATATTCATTGTAAAAATGGCAACTACATTGAGGGGCTAAGAGGTTCCCAATGTGAGAGATTTCCTAGGCATCTCCCATGCATGGTGGACCTGTGGCTTCTTAGGTCAGTACTTTGGATCACTGTGATTGGCCTGACATGTTTTCCATGTTGCACATAATAAAATTTATTTTTGCTGATGAGCAGGACCCTATATATCCTCATAGAATGTTTGTTCTGCATTTGAGGACCTGGAAGCTGATTTGTCATATCACTTGACACAGGTCTTTGTGCGAGCTGTTCATGAAGCAAAATGGATGAATGAAATGGAGATCAGCATCTACGATTCGTGGTTTGATCCTGTTGTTTCGTGCATGCCTGGACTTATACCTGATGGATTTATCTATCTTAGAGCTAGCCCTGATACCTGCCACAAGCGACTGAAGCTTCGTAAGAGAGAGGAAGAGGGTGGTGTAACCCTGGATTATCTGCGTGACTTACATGAAAAGCATGAAAGCTGGTTATTCCCCTTCCAAGGCGGAAATCATGGTGTATTGTCTTTCAGCCAGTTACCTATGGGCACTTCTTTACATCCTGATATAAGGGATCGTGTGTTCTATTTGGAAGGCAACCATATGCATTCAAGCATTCAGAAGGTTTTCTTCCCACACTGATCTTTTCTTGAAACTTTCTTTCACCAAGTTCCCCCATTTTTATTTTGCCATGGCTGTGTTTATCTGTGACCAGGTTCCTGCTTTGGTTCTGGACTGTGAACCGAACATTGATTTCAGCAAAGACATCGAAGCCAAGCAGCAGTAAGATTGCAAACCCACTCTTGTAATGTTGTTCCTGGAGCTGCTAACAATTTGGCTAATAGCTTAGCTAAGGACAGTGTTTCCAAAATCCAAACCCTCTATCAATTAGCTGCTTATATCTACTGCTTCCATGGATAGTTTTTTGTTTCCTCCTTTTGCAATCCTTAGTCCTTACTATAATTTAGTATTCTATCCCCAAAAATAGGGAAAAAGGAAAAGAAGAAGGTAAGATTGCAATATTATCTTCGAGTAGTCTTCATCATCAAATTTCGCGACAAGTTCATATGTTAATCAATGTTGTTGTTTTGTGAACATGGCTGTGGTTAATTATTGTGATTTAGTGTGACCGAAATAGACATTTGACCTGCACTTCTTATCCTCTTTTTATACTCATTTTTAGAAGGCTGTATTTTTTTTTTTTTTTTTTTTTTTTTTTTTTTTGGTTTTGCCATATGTTATTGCATGATGTTGATTCATTCCTCTTTAGTCGATTACTATTCTTTTGATTGATTGGTAGTGCATGAATATCTATCATCCTTAACATGTCTAAAATGAATATGAGTCAGTTTTCCTTTACCAGTAACCTCATTGAAGATGCCTGGTAACTATCTTCTGTTTTTTTTTTTTTTTTTTTTTTTTTTTTTTTTTTTTTTAAATATTTCTGTTCTTATTTAATGATCTTGCCTATCAGTTTCTCTTGACAATCCAATTAACATATTTGGCATACTCATGTTAGATCAGAGTAGAAGGGATATATTGTTGATTTGTATTTGCATAACATGTTTAGTTGATATGTCACAGCAATTGCTGTCCTTTGACAATGCTTTCAAGTTCAATATACAAAGATGCAGGCAAACAAAGCTGTTGTCCTGCATTTAGCTTAACCATAGCTCAACTGGTAGACTGAGTGGAGATACGTCGTTTCAACACTTGAGGTCTTGGTATCGATCCCTAGTGGGGGGTGGCTAACATGGAGTGTGTGTACTGACAAGGGTGTGTACTAACAAGCTAACCCAAAAAAAAAAAAAAAAAAAAGCTTAACCACTTGAGGATGAGTGTGGTTGAAATTGGGATGTTGAGATGGATGATTGGCAACAAGAGGAAGAATATAATTAGAAATGAATTCTTCCGAGGGAACTTATGTGTAGCAGCAATAGGTAATAAGGTGGGGTAAGTAGTTTGGCCATGTGCAATGGGACCAAGAATTGCGCCGGTCAAAAGGAGAGAGTTGATTCAAATTGAAGGCTATAAAAGGCAAAGGGAAGGCCTAAGATGTGAGGGCAGGTAGTAAGAAAAGCCTTGATGACCTATGGTTTAATTGAGGATATGGTTCTTAATAGAGTGGAGTGGCTGAACTGGATTCTTGTAGCTAATCCCAAGTAGTTGGGTTAAGGTTTAGATGAGGATGAGGATGATAATGAGTTGACCTTTCAATTGCAAATTGTTTATCCCTTGTAATAAGATTTTTTTTCCCCTCTAATTCTGTCAAAAGGCGAGTCGATAAAACAGGAAATCATCAACATAATGGATGAGGTGCAAAACATTAATGCGAACAGCAAGCTGCTCCTTACCAAGGCTGTTGTTCAAGTTGTTAGTCATTCTAGTAATAAGATTGGAAAAGTTACCATGAGGAGCCCTAAATTTCTAATCCTCTAATCTCATCAACAATATAAAGGAATTTCGTTGATTCTGATTTTTTATTAGATGCCCAATGAATTGCACCACTTTACATCACCTATCTGTAAAATGAACCATGGTATATTGTCAACCTAATTAGACTCATCTGAGTTGCCACTTCATTAGAGTTGCTGACTTTGGAAGTGCTGGAAAAACCAACAATATCCCTTAAGACAACAATATCCCATCATTCTGTCGATTGCCCTTGGAGCTTGTATCTGAATTATTTTTCTCTGTCTGTGGCAGTGTTGGCAACTGTTTTTTGGTCCCCTCCACTCAGTTTCCTTGGTGAAATCCCTTCATTGATCTACTACCCACTAATTCCTTTGACAAAGTTACCTATGAGAAAAGCTTGCTCTTGTTCTTAAATTTATTGCATTTGCTCAATCAGTCTCAGAAAGAGAAATGTTCACGTACAACAGTGTTATGTTAACTTCAACATACAACATTAAAAATAAAATAAAATCTGCTAACGTGTCCCTTCAGTGGAACTGCTGAGCTGTGAAGATGGCGAGCCATATTATGAAAATAACCAGGGGAAAAAATTGAGCAATTTGCTCAATGGACCCTACACATATGTCGAGTTGGACAATCCTGGTTTACCTCATCTTTCTGATGCGTCCCACAATTTGCATGCGCAGATGTTATAAACAAGTGAGACATGTTGGCAGGCAAGAATTCGTTGCAAACTTGCATGTTAAAGTTCTCCCATACATGTGAACATTTCTCCACATTTTATTTATTTATTTATTTATTTTTGGTATAATCTTGTCCTTGTGATGATTCCATGTGACAGCGAAAGGGAGCAAGCTCCATAATTTCCTCTGACTTGAATAGATCTGAAAACAGCCTTTCAACTAACTCTGTAACTGACCAAAGAAAAAGCCCATGCAATATTGAGGAAAAAAATTTGATGGGAGACCATCAAGAGTGGACATTTGGAAGTGATTCGAGGAATTTCATAAAAAGCAAGGTTGATAGAAAGCTTTTTATTTTATATTTTGTATTTTTGGAATGGTAACGATACTTCTAATAGAAACACCATTAAAAAAAGGAAACAAACAAACAAATAAACAAAACCTTTTAAAAAATCATAGAAAACCAAAAAAGAAAGATGAACGATTCAGAAATAAAACAAGCAACAGGGATTATGATCTCTCATTCGTACACGTAATTCCTAGACTCCAAACCCTTTAGAACAACAAATATTCTCTATTAAAAAAAAAGAAGAAAAAAGAAAAAGAAGCCTAAATACCCTACTCAAGGACTTTTTCCTTTTGCTCTAAATAAAACCTCTTCTGGCGTTCTTTTGACTTGTAAATGAAAGTCTCACCATAGCCTTTCCAAAGAAAATAAAAATGAAAGTCTCACCATAGAGAAATAATGAATTGTGTTTGGTGCCCACCACAGTGTGTATATGCCTTCAAACCCATTCATTAGGTGTGCCACTAGGATGAAGAGAGACCAAAAAAATCAGGCTGCTCGTAAACTGAGGTGGGCACACCACTTGAATTTGGAGATTTTGGGCATGTTTTACATGTATGTCTGAAATTAGATCGCTTGTTCAAATGAGGGTTGTTTTCTCTAATTATCACTAGGGAGGCTGGCCAAAGTGGTGGTGACAACAGGGCACTAAAAATTGGTTCATTCTTGCCTCTAGATTGTGATGTATGTTCTTTCCCTTTTTGTTTTATAGATAAAAGTCGTCACCTTTCAAAAAAAAAGAAAAAAAAAAGAAAGGAAAAGAAAACATAATACTTTAAATGTGACTTTATCTTCAGATTCAGGCATGGTGTGTAGCGCTGCAATCACTAGTATTTGAATTCTTTTTTTTCTTATTTGTCCTTTTAGTTTTGTATCATTGTATCACACCTTGTTGAAAGTAACTCGATGTGCTTGTTTTGTGAAGGTATGCTCGACAAGTGGCTGAGTTTTTTGAGTATGTGAAGAAAAAGAAAGAGGTCCCATCTCCAAATGCTAGTGATGATCAGAAAGGTTCAAGCCAACAGATACTGATGCCCCATAAGAGTGGAATGTGGGTCCCTGGAGGGAATCATTTCCCTGAATCGGCACTGAAATCTCTGGATTTCAGACGAGCTATGTCATCGTTCTTGTCCAGTTAGCTACCTTTCTTAAGGTGCCTGTTTCTTGGGAAGAGATTGAGATAGTTGTTGCATCCAACTTGGTCAACCTCTTTTCATTTCTGGGTGATGCTTTGTTTTGCCCTTTTATGTAAAAATGTCTCTGGTTCATGCAGAGTTATTTTATTATTATTATTATTTTTTTGTGGGTTTAGAAGACAGGTGTAGGGTAATCAGATGTTGGTGTTCCCTGAACTCTCTCACCACATCACTAATGTATGCACTGACGTGTTCTTTCTATCTAGTAAAACAACCATGCTTTTCTTTCCAGTTAAAGGTGTAACTTGATTTGATGCAGAGCCAAAGAAGGTGTGAGTTCAAAATCGTTTACTAAATGAGAACAATTACGGAAAATGCCAACAAATAATTCATTGGCCTTGCAACTCTGAGTGTCCTGCAGAAGCACTATGCTAATGACTTGGGGGGATTGTTTCTTTCTTCCTTGTCATCAATCTCATATTTTCTGTATGAAACTCTTCAATTACTAATTTGTCCGCATTGCAGGTGGGTGAGCTGAAGAATCCTGTTAGCTTTTGCAAATCTATTCGTGGTGGTATGTTTGGGTGTCTCAAAATAGCAGGTCGTGGGATTGATGTCTACCGGGAACTGCATCAAACAGAGCCCAAATGAGCAGATACATTATTTTAGCCTGGGTTTGGTTGAAAACATGGTGTTGAGGGTCAAGACATTTTCTTTTAGGAACAATCACCTTAGTTTTATCAGAAGAGGGAGGAAGAGACATTTTCTTTCAGGAACAATCACATTAGTTTTATCAGAAGAGGGAGGAAGAGAAATCCTCTCAAAGAATTACAAGCTAGAGAAGGCAGGAAGAAAAGGATGAAAGAGAGTCAGGAAATGGCATCCTACTTGGCTTTTCTGAACGCCTCAGCAAGGGCTATGCTGGCAATTTTCGAAGCCGCTTTTGTTGTGCATGGCCCAAATAGACCATAACACCTTTTGGAGCTGACCCCCACCCCATGCCATGCTAAGAAGGTCACATTATATCCCTGACATCGTGCACATTTTTGGAGTGTTTGAAGCAGATTTTATTTCGTCTGGGAAACAAGTGGGTGAGCTGTTGTCCAGCGGAGTGTCCCTCTAGCAAAACTCTGGAACTCAAAATGGAAGTGTTCAATTTAAGAAATTTCTTTGCACCTGTTTGGTTCAGGTGTTCAAA
This sequence comes from Magnolia changhungtana, assembly GCA_030180095.1. Classification (NCBI taxonomy): domain Eukaryota; kingdom Viridiplantae; phylum Streptophyta; class Magnoliopsida; order Magnoliales; family Magnoliaceae; genus Magnolia; species Magnolia changhungtana. Next base: position 22,884,246 of record JASAUF010000471.1, on the reverse strand, counting down.
TTTCAACCGGAGGTAGATGCCTTATAGATGCCTTAAAACTGATTTAATCACGTTTTTATTAACAGTATTATGCATTGGAGATATCGATCTTTAATGCACAATCCCTTTATAGGGCGCTGCAATCAGTTTCAGATGATTTTGCCTGCAATTTGTTTTTAGGAGGCCACCTTAAGATTTAAAAAAAGGTTGGATGGATTTCCAGTATGGATGAAGGTTTCTGTGTGTGTGTGTGTGTGTGTGTGTGTGTGTGTGTGTGTATTGGTCAATGTCTAAAAGCCTCTAGTGCCTACTCTCTCCACAATTCTCAAGTGACGACCTTCAGTTTCTGAGTATCTCTCAATGTAGGATGTCATGTATTATAAATCATTCTCCTCTCAACATAGGACACTGATAACTAGTGCTGCAACTTGGGTTCGGGTACCCAACCCTAGTGTAGGTTGGGTTGCCGAGGTTGTTGGGTTAGACCTGCATTGAAAAATGTCAGCCTGATTTGAATTTGGGTTGAGCAAATTTGGTCTGGGTTGGGTCGGGCTTGGAATAATCACAACTTTGGATCAGGTGGGGTTGGGTTCGGCGAGTGTAGAGGACTTTGGGTTGGGCACCTCGGGTTGGGTTTGGTCTTTGGGTTCTCTCGAGGTGAGGTTGGGCTTGGCCTTTGGCTGATCTTCAACCTGGCTTGATCCACCTTAGTTGCACCCCATACTGTTACCCCATACTGTTAACAATAACACATTATATACTAGAGATCAAGATCTCCAATACCTAAGTACTGGCAACTATAACGAGATGAATTTATTTTTAGGCGTCTGTCAAGCAGGTCCTGAGAGATTTTCAAGTGGTGGGCCCACAGGTTTCTCTTTGGGCTTTCCTCTCCAACAAATTGCCTCTCAACTAGTGTCCGTCTTTAGCAGCTATATAGTAGGATATTCTCTTTTCATGTGCTTGTGAAGAATAATAGTCATGTGGTCTGCTGACATGTAAGATTCCCTGCGATGGGGCTGATGTGTAACGATCCATTTCTGTTCTGTTTTGGCTAATCTGGGTGATGGCCCAAAATTCCCCTAGGTTGGAACATCCCAACCTTGAATAATCATAGCACTGTATTGCAATCAACATGGACTTCATGTTATCTTTCACAAGTGACTATTTTTGGGGCGTTGATCTAAGGGCTACGATCTGACATTATGGGGGTTTAGGGTATCCCATCCGCATGGGGCCAATGAGGTGAAATGGTATGGTCGCCTAATGATGGAGGCTCAAATGTTCCAAATCCTACGTAGATGATACTGGTAACGGGGTGGTGAGAGATCCAGAATCCATTTCGTTGTCATAAAAAACCAGTGCCGTCTTGATAAAAAAAAAAAAAAAAAACCTGAAATATTTGGTTGACTTGGAACTACGATACTATACCTACATAGGGCTTTCTACCTAAAGAGACCCCGTTGCGATTACCGAAACAGCATCACTTTTCAAATACTTATTTTTTGGATTTATTATTAAAGTAAACCCAAGGTCTACTTTACTAGGTAATTAATCAATCTTTTAAAATCTTATTTTAGACCTCTGACTGCTTTTGAAAAAAGTTATGGACAAAAATTCCTCCCGCCTGCTTTTGAAAAAAGTTATGGACAAAAATTCTTCCCGCCTTCCCCCCCCCTCCCCCCGGATAATAATAATAATAATATACCTTCAATACCTTCTTCTTCTTAGAAAATAAAAAGGAAAATATCAAATAAATAAAACATTGTACCTTCTTCTTTTTCTTGTTCCTTATTTTATTTTCTGAAAAAAAAAGTATAAAAATTAACTAATAAACAAAAAGAAAAATTCTTAATCTTCTTAAATGAAAATAAAAAGAGAATGAAAATAAAAATATCAAATAAATAAATAAATAAAACTTATCTTCTTTTCATTCATCTTTTTCTTTCTTTTTTATTTTTGAAAGAATGATAAATAAATAAAAATACTAATAAATAGAAAAAAAATATTATTAATCTTGTTAAATAAAAAGAGAATGAGATTTAGAAAAAATGTACAAACAATGACCTATATAATGTGCCAACAATGACTCCTGTAATGTACCAATTGTGACCCCTATAATGTACCAACAACGACTACACTGTGCGACTCATTGTTGGTACATTTTTTTTTAATTGTATATAAAAGAAGATTAAGAATGTTTTTTAATTAATTATTTTTTAATTTATTTGTAATTTTTTCTTTTAGAAAAAGGAGGAAGAAGAACAAGAAGAAGAAGTCAAGTTGTTTTATTTAATTGATATTTTTATTTTCATTCTCTTTTTATTCTTTTTTTTTAAAAAAGAAAATTAAGAATGTTTTTTCTTCTTCTATTTATTATTTGTTAATCTATATTCAAACAACAATATTAACAAAGCCAAAATACCACAATTATAGTACGAGTCAAGTACGTAAGAACCACATGGCTTGTCAACAGGGTCCTTAATCCATTTAGGGTCATCATTTAGTGTCTAAAATCATTAATTTCATAGGTATTGACAATTGCCTAAGACATAAATCAATAAGGTAACGGGTCCTCACCCAAAATCACGGATGACAAGCTCATCACCTCCTTCAGTGTTCAAGACTCACTGTAAGGCTTGCCCACCTACATAGGTCAGAGATAACACACACAATGTCCCATACCACCTTGCCTTGCCCATGAGCTGCAATGAGTAGTTTGCTGAAACATAGATACAACGGCTATGGATGGTGACTATATATCAATGGTAATCATGGCATTTTGGATTCCATAGGATGATCGACAACATCTACATAATATTGATTGTCCATGAATTGGACTAATTCGATGGATAGAGTAAACATCAACTAGACCGGCCTTGGGTGCAAAGCAACCCACGAGTAGCCCAAGCTAAAGTCGTTTAATTGTGTTCCACCTCGAACAAGTTCGTGACAGATAAACCTAATGAAGGCGATCCATATTTTTAAATGTTTTCAAAGACTAATTCAAAGCAATGTAAATTCATAGCATCCTAAACATGGTAACAAACTCAAAATACACCATTTTCTCACAAATCTCACTTAAGCATATAATCAAATACTTGGTGTGCCAAATGAACCATTTCTTATTTTCAAGTAATCAAGCCTAGATGAATATCAAATTCATATAACCCAAGAAACTTATCACCTCAATAGGCAAGGCATATGAATCACATCCATATAATAATTCTAACATTTAAATACATATAATTTCAATCAAAACACAAAATTCATCAATTGAAACCATCAAGAGCTAATAAAAATCTAACTTGGGAGAATAGTCCTCACTTGTAAATATGATTCTTAATTTTACCGGCATATAGGGTTTAGGATTTAAGAGAAAACCCTAATTCATATATATATATATATATATATATATATATATATATATATATATATATATATATATATATATATATATATATGTTTACTTGAAATATTAAGGTGAGTCATACAACTCATATTCATGGGTTCTGATCTCAATTGCTCGATTTAGGATACCATCTCGGACATCTGATATTAGTGGAAGGTCAAGCCTATTAAAGCGGACGTATTCCTATAGTTTCACGATCACTGGCTCACCAAAGAACGGTTTAGAGTGCTTTTCGACATTTCTGCTACTTTTAAGATGATTTAGGGAATAAGATTTTGTAAATCTAAGTAATAGGTTTACAACGTGCATTATCAAGCATAAGATATAACTTACAAAGTACATTTATTTTACTATCTAAGGGCATTTAATTGAATCATGATGATTCTCATATTGCATGAGTAATTTAGTCAATTTGGCTCCTGGACTTGGGAAAATTAAGATCTAAGCAATTGGTTAAGTATGTTCTTTGGATCTTAATTTTCCCAAGTTCAGGAGCTGAATTGACTAAATTACCCTTGCGACATGAGAACCATCCTGATTCAATTAAATGACCTTAGACAATAAAATAAATGTACCTCGTAAGTTATATCTTATGTCTGACAATGCACGTTACAAACATATTACTTAGATCTACGAAATCTTATTCCCTATATAACCTTTAAAATGACTGAAATGCCCAAAAGAACTCTGGACTGTTCGTTGGTGGTCCAACGATCACGAAACTATATGTATACGTTCGCCATAGTGCGCTTGACCTTCCACCATAATCAAATGTCCCAAATAATACCCTAGATCACGCAATTGAGATTAGAACCTAGAAGTGTGAGTTGTGTGACTCACCTCAGTTTTTCAATTGAAGATATAGGTTTTGTTGGAATTCGTCAATTTTACCATCGTTTCTTCACTCCGATTGTAGTTTATCAACAATCAAATGTTGTTCTATGTCTTGTGCAAAGAAATTATGGAGAAATTCATATTAAAAAAAAAAAAAAAATCCTAATTTAGTTTTATTTGAAATTTTGGAGGAATTAGGGTTTTCTCTCAAATCCTAAACCTTAGATGCGTAGAATGTAGAATTGTATTCACAAGTGAGGACCATTCTACTAAGTTAGTTTTTATTAGCTTCTGATGATTCCAGTTGGTGAATTTCATCTTCTGATTAAAATTATATATATTCAAATGTTCAAAATATTATATGGATTTGATTCATATGTTATGCGTATTGAGTTGATAATATTTTTCTTGGATTATATGAATTTAGTATTCATTTAGGCTTGATTTTATGAAAATAAGAAATTATTCATTTAGCACACCAAGTGTTTAGTTATATATGCTTAAGTGAGATTTTTGAGGAAATAATGTATTTTGAGTTTGTTATTATGTTTAGGATGCTATAAATGTACATTGCTTTGGATTAGTTTATGAAAACAGTTGAAAATATGGACTCCCTTCATTAGGTTTGGTTGTCACAAACTTGTTTGATTGATTGAGGTGGAACACAGTTGACCACTCTAACTTGGGCTATTTGTGGGCTGCTTTGCCCCCAAGGCCGGTCTAGTTGATGTTCATTCTATCCATCAAATGAGTCTAATTTAGGGACAATTAATAATGTAGATGTTATCGATCATCCTATGGAATCCATAATGCCATGATTATCATTGATATATAGTCACAATTTATAGCCGTTGTATTTGTGTTTCAGCGCGCTACTTGTTACATCTCATGGGCCAAGCACAATCGTATGGCATATTGTGTATGTGTTGTCTCTGACCTGTGTAGGTGGGCGAGCCTTACAGTGAGTCTTGAGCACCGATGAAGGTGACAAGCTTGCCATACATGATTTTGAGTGACAAGCCATTATCTTATTCATTTATGTCTTGGGCAATTGCCAATACCTATGAAATTGAAGATTTCAGACACTAGGTAACGACCTTAAATGGATTAAGGACCTTGGTGATGAGCCATATGGTTCCTATGTACTTGACTCATACTACAATTGTGGTAATTTGGCTTTGATAATATTGCTATTTGAATATAGATTTAGAAATGTTTGAAAATCATGCATCCACATGCATGGGTACTCGCGGGTGTTATCAGGTGCCTGACTGTTCGCTAGGAACCTCAGGGAATTACTCAACCCCTAGTATAGCGTGGAAGGTGAGAAAGCCCCATGTCGTGGTAGGTGAGAGAGCTCCCACATTAAAAAGTTTTGGAACATGCACACATATCATTGCATACATGCATTAATCAACTAGTTTAAGAATTTGGTTGCTATGTTATGCTTCATTACCTCACTTTCATCCGGGACAATGTTTTAACTTAGGAATTTGGTTGCATTAATCAACTAGTTTAAGAAGTTGATTTTGTTGATACTATGTTTGACTTAGGAAATGATAACATTGAATTGGTCACTCACTTTCACCTGATACGGTGTTTTAAAACACATACTAATTATACTAGTGCAGGTTATCGAGGCCACTGTGACTGATGATCAGGATTATTCTAACTCACCTATGTTTTGAGACTATCATTGAAGTCATGTACAAGAGTATTAGGCTGTGGAATTATTTTTATACATTAATTTTGAGATCCCCATTAATTGTAGTGGTTGGTTGTATATGTATATGATGGTAGGGACGCTAGCATAATTGTATTTTACCGTTTAAATTTCAGCTATTATACACTATTTCGGTTAAATTTCAATAAGTGAGTTGATGTCAATTAATTTAGCCTTTAAATTACATTTTTGCATGCATTAGTGACTTCTTAAATTTCAAGGATCGTGGATATGCCCGACCCCTAGATTTCGGGGCATTACACATTGAAGGGTAGGCCCCACATGATGGATGACCTGCATCAAGGTGGGCCCACATAATAAATAGTCCACATCAATGGTTGGCTTCTAATAGTGAATGGCCTACATCCAAAATGATTTCGACTTGATGGATGGCCCACTTTAAAGGTGGGGCCCACATGATGGATGGTCCACATTGAAGGTGGGTCCAAATGTCGAGCAGTGGACAATGAAGGTGGGCCCTACATGATGGATGACCTACATCATTGTGGGCCCCATATAATAGATGGTCCACATCAAAGGTGGCTACTAAAAATGAATGGTCCACATCCAAGGCAGGCCCACATGGATGACCCACTTCGAAGGTGAGGGTCACACAATGGACGATCCACATTAAAGGTGGACTCCACATGGTGGGTAGTGGTCATTGAAGTTGGGACCACATGATGGACAATTAACTTAGATGGTGGTCCCACATGATGGATGACCCACATTAAGGTGGGCCCTATGTAATGGATGGTCCACATCAAAGGTTGGTCCCTTATGATGAATGGCCTATATCCAAGGTGAGCCTCACATGATGGAGGCCTACTTTGAAGTTTGGTTCTGCATGATGGACGGTTCACATTAAAGGTGGGCCTCACATGATGGATGATCCACATCCAATGTTCAACATGATGGAAATCCACATCCAAGATGGGCCTGTATGATGGAAAGCCCACATTGAAGGTGGGCGTTGTAAGGAGCATGATCCATATTGAAGGTAGGCCCCACACAATGGATAGTTCACATTGAAAACAGGACCAAGGTGGGCCTAACATAATGAACAGTCCACCCCAAAGGTTGGCCCTACATGATGAATTGTGTACATTAAAGATGTAGCCCTTACGAATAAGTAAAAATTGAAAAAAAAAATTAATGAAATATATAAAAAAGAAAATTTAGAAGAATGAATAAAGAAAAAAGATTAATTAAAAGAAATTTAAAAACTATTGATGTAATATTGGAAAACAAACAAACTTGTCTACTCATTAGTAGATAAGTATGTTGATTACGAAAACATACTTACCTGTTGAATAAGTATAAACCAGGATAAACTACTTATGATCCAAATGATAACTATAAATTTAAATGTAGGAGTAAATATGTAACATAGTTAAGGTATGAAGAAGTAACATTTTTTTTTTTTTGGTTAGCTTGTTAGTACACCCAACTGTCAGTTCACACTTTACTGTTAGCCACTAGATAAGGTATGAAGAAGTAACATGAAATACATTGTCATCAAGCCACTAGATGTTGCATTGGTTAAGGTCCTCTTTGCACTTGAAGCAGGCGAGGGTTTGATTCCCTACCACCCCATTACATTTTACTAAGACAAGTTGACTAAGCTTGAAATATCCCCAATTCAAGATGATTCGGCCTAGTTTCAAGTCGACTCAGCAAGCTTGAAGTTTTAGAACTATGGTGTTAAGTAACCTGTTGCTCCCTTATATGGGCAGTTGCAACCTCTGGCTCACTGCCGTTGCAGAATGCCACCTCGGACCAACAGCACAACACCATCTAAAGCCATACCACTTTACTGCAAAGGAGACCAACATGGCTCATCTAGCACCCATTGGCCCATAAGACACTTCCTGATGCAGGACATGAAATTTAAATATGATATACAACATTTCAGGCTTAGATCACACTAATTCAGAAACAATAACATAAAAATTCTACGTCCCACACAAAAGTTCAAACATTTAAGCTAGGGGAATCAGTGCGGGTCCAGGCCTACACAGGCTAGGATTGGATCAGTAAAATTATGGACCAAACGATACTCAAAGGGAAATAGAAATCATCCACGTATGCATAGTAACCAGTCCTTAATCCAAGGGATTCACGAATTTCAATTCAAGGAACCCTAAGGTGAGAAAATGGGTTATGAAAAACTGGTATGAGATGGTAAAATAAGAAGAAAACCTGAATCAGAAGACAGTTTCTACACGCGGACAGCAACAATGTCCCAGATGCACGTGCGTGTGATCACGACTGTACGTGTGTGGGGCCCACTATTTAGAAAAAGGCAACCTTAGCCATGGTCGGACAGGGATGAACCCCAAAACCCCCAAATCTCAGTTCGATCCAATGCACGGTTTGTGCGTGGTGCTCCGCCGAAGTTTCAGCCCTCCTGCAGGACCAAATTCTGGAAATCTGCTGTATAGAGAAAAACGACTGCAACTATTGATGGATTTGTAGATGGAATGCTTGTAGGGGAAGAGAAATATGGATGGAAGAATGTGAGATATATAGATGGAAGAGGGTATGGATGGATGGAGATAGATGTGGCTTCGCACCACGGTAGTTAGCCCTTTGAAAAGGAAGGGCTTTGCACCCACTAATTTTTCCACAACTCAGAGACTCAGAGAGTAGAAAAAAACTTGCAAACTTTTTTATTAAACTTCAATGAATCAAAAGAACTATAAGGAGTGCTTATTTATAGAAAAAATCCTATACCCCAAAACTCATGCCATGTGTGCAACTATTACTTGGCGATGAAGTAAACTAAAATAAAAACTAATCAAAGAAATCTAAAACGTTCATGATGTTCTAAATAATATAAATAAGCAAAACCTAAGATATGAACTTAATCTGACTAGTGAGTCACAATCATGAGATCTCATAATGGACTTTTCGTGACTATCGGGCCCACTCTTGTTAATCAAAACTTCGTCTTTTAATTAAGAAGCCCTTTTCGGATATCGTCATCGAGCCAGATCGACGGTGGGGCTCTCATTCTTCGTAAGTACGTGCATAGGGGGTGGTGCGCATGCGCATGCGTGCGTGATGTCCCAATCAATTCTCCCCGGCTGCGAAGATTTCACCACTGACGAAATAAAACTCTTGAAACGCTTCAAGATGTCAGGATCAAGTCTCTGGAGCTCATTCTCAGTGAGCCACGTGCTGTCTAAACCTGGGCGTGACTTCCATTTAACCAGGTATTTCTGAATCCTACGTCCGATGTTGAAACTATCTGTTGTCCATGATATCCTCTATTTCTTTTCTGGGTATGTGAATGTTAGGTATGAGAGGTAAAGGCTGGGGAAAAAAGGTTAGAAAGAGTAGGTATAGGAGGTAGAGGCTGGGATGGGTAGATATGAGACATAGAGGCTAGAAAAATGAGTCAAGAAGGGTAGGTATGGGAGGTAGAGGCTGGAAAAATGGTTAGGACGGGTAGGTATGAGACGTAGAGGCTGGGAAAATGGGTCGAGAATGGTAGGTATGGGAGTTAGAGGCTGTGAAGATGGGTTGAGAGGGGACCATGGATCAAGGGATAAATCTAGGGAATCAGGATGGGTGGGCGAAGGGCCGGACAAAGTATCAGTGGTCCCCTGAAAAGTAACTAGATCATTCGCATTAAATGCAGAACTAATTCCCATGGAAGGTGGAAGATCTACCTTATACACATTGAGACCGTTTCGTTTTATAATTTTGAAGCGTCTAGCGCTCCGTGCATGTAACTTACGAATGGCTTTCGGAGGATACCGCTCGGGCCTGATGCGGAACATCACAGAGTCCCCAATATTGAATTTTTTGAAACGTTCATGCTGGTCTCAAAAAATTTGTAATGTTCATTACTAGTAGTGATCTTCTGCCTGATTTCTTGATGCCATGAATGAATGTGATGCGCAAAAGACTCTGAAGGCTCTGACGGCCTATGGGACAGTGACATAGGGACAAGATCAATAGGTTTTTCAGGTTTATAACCAGTGACGACTTCATAAGGACTGAGACTTATGGACCTATCGACAGAACTATTAAACTCAAACTTGGCTGTAAGTATAATGGTGTCCCATATTTTGGTGTACTCTTTATCCTTCCTAGGGGGAGACTTATCTGGTAGATCATCAGGACAGACATCACAAAACTCGGAATGACCTCAGTGGTTAACTCTACACTAGCCTCTAGTACACTCTCTCCATCCACAAGGCCGCACATGTTGTACCCCTCCAACTAATGGTCTTGATGTCCCTCATGGGATGGGTGCACGGGTGCACGCCTATAACTGATTCCTTGGCCAATTCCACTCATTGGTCTAACCTCCTTGTCACTTGCCTGAGATTGAAAATTTACCCCAATGGGGGGGTTTGTCCCGGTGGAGCCCTTTAGTTGGGTAATGCGCACATCAAATTGATCAAAGCGTTGATATATATGTTGTTTCAAGCACTTACCCACAGACTCGATCTGCTGGGATAGTTTGTTTAGTGACTCTAGCAGTAGCTCCATATTTAGAGTAGGGTGCAAACCAAAACCATGACTCGTACGTGTGGGCATACACTTGCTAACTTCACTTAAGGACTTTCTATGACGACTATATGAAACTAGATAGGACTAAATGATGCTATGAGACTCTATATGAGGGAAACTACGCAGTGTTACTAAAATCCAGCTTCATAGTTGGTGAAATACGGGAATAACAAAAAGTTACAGCAATGTGAATTGCTAACTCTCTGCTAACAGAAATTTCAGCGACTAATATCAGGGACTACAGGCTTCTAAACAACTATATGTGATGAAACTGGATGCATGAAGGACTCAAACAAACTAATCCTACACATGTAATATATTCCCCTATAAGAACCCTAAGCTCTAATACTAAATTTGATGCAGGACATGAAATTTAAATATGATATGCAACATTTTAGGCTTAGATCATACTAATTCAGAAACAATAATATAAAAATTCCACGTCCCACACAAAAGTTCAAACATTCAAGCTAGGGGAATCAGTGCGGGTCCAGGCTTACACAGGCTAGGACTGGATTAGTAAAATTATAAACCAAATGATGCTCAAAGGGAAATAAAAATCATCCACACATGCACAGTAACCAGTCCCTAATCCAAAAGATTCACAAAGTTAAATTCAAGGAACCCTAGGGTGAGAAAATGGGCAAATAAATTAAGGCTAATGCAATCTAGGATTAGAGTTTATGAAAAACTGGTATGAGAGGGTAAAATAAGAAAACTTGAACCGAGAGACAATTCCCGCGCGCGGACAACAACAATGGCCCAGACGTACGTGCATGTGATCACGGCCACATGTATGTGAGGCCCACTATTTAGAAAAAGGCCATCTTGGTCCTGGTCGGCCAGGGATGGACTCCCAAACCCCCAAATCTCAGCTCGATCCGATGCACAGTTTGTGCGTGGTGTTCCGCCGAAGTTTCAACCCTCCTGTAAGGCCAGATTCTGGAAATCTGCTGTATAGAGAAAAACGGCTGCAACTATTGATGGATTTGCAGATGGAATGCTTATATGAGAAGAGAAATATAGATGGAAGAAGGTGAGATATATGGATGGAAGAGGGTAGGGACGGATGAAGATAAATGCGGCTTCACACCACAATAGTTAGCCCTTCGAAAAGAGAGGGCTTCGCACCCACTTAAAATTTTTCACAACTTAGAAACTCAGAGAGTAGAAAAAAACTTGCAAGAATTTTTATTAAACTTCAATGAATCAAAAGAACTACAAGGGGTGCCTATTTATAGGGAAAATCCTATACCTCAAAACTCGCGCCATGTGCGCAACCTATTATTTAGCGATGAAGTAAACTAAAATAAAAACCAATCAAAGAAGTCTATAACGTTCATGATGTTCTAAATAACATAAACAAGCAAAACCTAAAGTATGAACTTAATTTGACTAGTAGGTCACGATCATGAGATTCCATGATGGGCTTTTCGTGACTATCAGGCTTACTCTTGTTAATCAAAATTTCGTCTTCTAACCACGAGGCCTTCTTTAGATGTCGTCATCGAGCTAGATCGACGATAAGGCCCTCCTTCATATGTACGTGTGTAGGGGGTGGCGTGCGTGCGCGTGATGTCCCTATCACTTCCTCAAGAAACCCTGACCAGTCCGGCAACCAAGCAGCCACCCCTATCTATATATCCCAAAACCCTTCCACTCTACTCTCAGTCACAGAGAAAGAAAGTTGCCCAAAAATCACTCCTGATGAAATCACCACTTTACCATCAACCATGTCAACGGACCTAAAATGATACAGTCGACATTGCCGACAGCCAAATGTGCTTCATCACTACTAAACAACATACCATCAGGCAAGCCAAACAGCCTTAGCATGCAATGGAAATCATTTTTTATAAGATGGTTAATGCAGGCGATGATTCAAATGTGGGGGCCAATATTTTATGTGATGAATCTATCTGAAGTACATTAGATTGTTAATGATTTGAGCGAGGATGTTAATATTTACTGAAGGCTTTCTCATTATCCCTCTGGGTATTATGCATCTGTAAACATTTCAAGTTTGTCAAATCTAAAAACTGCCACAAAACAGGATCGAAGGGAACACCCAAAATTGACTGACATACACAGTTACCAGATTTAACAAAAGTAAACATTACAATTTTTTACTGTACAGTCGAAAGCCCCTAGTCCTAAATGCATACTATAATACAATTTATGCTACAGCTCTCTCCAATATACAGCGCCTGTGTTCAGAAGGGTTCATGTTAACATATAAAAGTGTCCTGATCACCACATGTCATGGCATCCAGTCGTTCTTATATTTTAGTATACACCGCTTCCCTTGCATTGCTTAAGTTAGTTTCCACCGATTCCGATGATAACCAATCTCCAAACGAACAAGCAAGCTGTTTCCACTTTTTATCTGACTATAATCCATCTCTTCTTTGGTTGTGAGTTGTGACACTTGGTTTTTTTTTTTTTTTGTCAAGAACGCCGACGGTGTTTAGATTTCTAAACAAATAGCCAAAAGCAGTTCCCCAAGGGGTGCTTCCAATGGTTGGTAGTGAAGAAAGATAAACCATCAAAACCCAAGATCAAATGACGGAGAGTTCAGTTCAATTTGACCTAGGTCTTCCCCAAGTTTCAGAGAAGGATCCAGTACCTCCCTTTGTCTTTTCCCTGTCAACAGTTTCGACTTGTACATCAAAGATTCCGTGGCTTGTGCCTCCACTGCATCAAGATCAAGACCCTCATAAAATTCATCATCGTAAAACACATCATTGTTCAATTCATTATGTTCAGATTGATGCTTTGGGGACGTTTTGCCTGCACCATCTGATTGAAATGGACATTCCTGATGGAAGTTTGCCTCCAGAACAGAACCACCTCGCTGAAAACTTAGTTTTCTTTTTCTGCTCTCCATCTTGCTTTCATCTTCTCTTGGCAAGCCATGGCTTTCCCCAGGAGGGGCCATATCTGTGTCAACAAACTGGCAGGACACTGAGGTCCTGCCAGTGGACTGACTTGCGGAATGTAAGCCGGTCTGAGGAGTTCTGAGAGAATTGTTGATCTTTTCCAAAGAAGAGCTAGCACTTTCAGCAATTCTAGGGGATGTAGATTCATGACTCGAGTCAGTGGAACAATTTGGTTGATACAAAATAGGCGATTGAGTGAGCAAAGAATGCCTGCTGAAAAGTTTTGTCAGTTTCCACATAAAGATGCACACGGTTTACAAGGATGAGAAAATGGAAAAGTGAAAACAGGACTAGGGTGAAAACCAAACTAATATGAAAGAACAAAAAATAAATAGGATGTCTACAGGAGAGAGATGATGATGAGGGTGCTTGCTCTTGCTCCAGTGGTAGACTCTTAGGAGTTCCAACACCTTGTCAAGGGTTTGAGCACCCATAGGTGGTGAAATCCCACTAAGGCGTGAGTGTGTGGTGGTGTGTGTGCGTGTGTTAAAAAAAAAAAAAAGAGAGAGAGAGATGATGTTGATATTGATAACCTATAAATTGCCATCATGTCGCTTCCACTGGCTCCTGCTTGCGTATTTGCTGTAGGATTTATTCTGTCATCTATGAAACTATCATCATGCTCGGTGTTGTCCTTGTCATCTTCTTCATCCTCTGACACTTCTGCATCTGAAGATACCCTGAGCAGAAACCACCATAAGTCAGGCCTCCATGAACTGAATACTTGGTCTCCCATTTTCCAAGTTACTTCAAATTAAAAGAAAGAAAGAAAAGAAGCTTTTCCATTGCATGAATGCTTAAATTATCATCCAATCACTGACTTACTCGGCTTCCTCTTCAATGAAGGTTCTGACATGAGTCTTGGACTTCTGTTTACCTGAATGCAGTAAACAGAAAATACTGTCATATCGACCTATAAATTTCATCAGGATTCAAGCCAATGAGGAAGAGGCTGGCATTGAACAGATTGGGATGTAAAAGGCATCCAAGGATATGCATCAAGAGGGCACAAACAAAGATGCTGGAGATTTGAATGTGCGAGATGATAAAAATAGGAGCAATGATCACCTACAACCACTGGCAAAACCAGCTCTTGTGCCAACATGTCACATGTTAGATATGTGAGCCAAGCAAAAGGTGGACCTCACCATCATCATCTGATGCAAAAGTCAGCCTAGTCAGCTCATCAGGCGGTTTACCCTGCATGAAAACAATGCATGGCTTAAATCAGATCTACCAATGATCTGATCCAACGTACATTTGTAGCCTGCCTGACTAGTGGACCATCCTGAATTTCATGGTGAGGCTCACCTAACGCATAGATTGGATATACCACACATACGACACATGAGCAAGGTTGCATGGGAAGTTCACATGCAATCTACGGTATAGGATATCATCCCTTGAAAAACTAATAATAATATAAACATTGGCAAAAGGCATGGTTACATTTCAAAACAACAATGTTGGTTCAGTGAAGGATCAGCAGAGGTTTTATATTTTAAAACAAAGGCTTGAAGACATGATTACATTTTACCTAGAAGCTTCATCGGGCTGAATTTGGTTTGGGTGAAGGATCTGCAGAAGTCTGCTTCAGTGCCATTGGAAGCTTCCTTCAAACTCTTAGAAGGTATCCTTTGTCTAACATCTCCGTATTTACACAACCTTCTAAATTTGCCTGCTTTCTGAACGGATTTTGATGCCTCTCCAGAACTCAGTCGCCAGTCTTCACTGGAGCTATTGGTTGTTTTATAAACTAATGGAGTGTGAATTTCATTGATGATAGGGGAGCTTAAGATGTTCTCCATTTCTACATTGGTTTCAACTGCACTATTTTGTATCTTGACCTTTTCATTCTTCTCTGAATTCAATTTTGTTAAAGATGGGTCAGTACACAACTTGGGAATATCACATGAAACTTTGGCTGGAGCAAGAGAATCATTCTGTCTATCTGCAGAATGCCGTGTTACATCAGTAGGAATTTTCTCCACATCTATGTTTGTAATAGGGTTATTTACATGTAATCCACATTTGTCATGCTCAGAGCCGAAGCCATTGCAAACCACATGCTCCACTGCAGAAGAATAGTGATGCCTCTCAACTATAGGAGACTCAGGGACGACACCTTTCTCAATGAAATTTGTCAGGCGGGGACTCAGCTCCATATCCCTTGAATTACCACAGGAGTAATTGGCTGGTGACATTGTTGTTTTCATTTCCATATCGGCAGCATTACCTTCTGAAGTTTCCAACTTGACTTCAGAAATTGGTGTTTTAAGAAGGAACTTCCCAACCCCTTGCAGCATTTGCTCTAGATGGGCATCAGAATTAGGAATCTGACAAGTACAGAAACACTTGTTCATGCACCTTTTCTAAATGGAAACTGTTAGTTTCAGAATGGACTAAAGATGCATACTTACTTTGTCATAACCTGTATGTGATGTCCTAAAAGCGCACATATCTTGCTCAGTATTCTTCAGCAACTCTGTACTGTTTGCTGGCATACTCTTACAAGATTGATCACCTTTATTGAAAGGAAGGAGAGGGACAGATGTAATTAAGACGCTTCCAAAAGCATTCACGGATACAAAATTAGTGCCAAAAAGGAAGCAGTGAACATGGGGCTTCTTCTTTGAGAGTTCTGGCATACAATGCTCGTCATTACACCTTGAGGCCTCTCTAGGTGATGCTTCAACATCTGGTATTTCATTTTGTGAAACCGCTTTTGGGGCATCATGGATAGTCATTGAATCTGCAAATGGAGTCAACAGTTTTCAACTTCAATGCTCCGAACAATAAATATCACACGATTTCCTGGTTGCTTCCCAACAGCAGCAATAACTGAAGCGGAAAAATATTCATAATGCAAAAAATTGGGAGCATGGAGTTCACACAAGAGTACATTTCAATAACAATAACAATAATAATTGCATGGAGACTTCAGATATCATACTCGAGCAGATATTACAACATGTTACAGTCTGATTTAAAATTTGCGTCTGTTGGCTTCAGCCACACCTTCAAAAGTTGGTTTTGGAGATTATCATGCGCTTATTGCAACAAAAGGAGATCCGGGGTTGCTGGGTGAGATTATGACGAGGTTCAACAGTTGTTGTTCTGACAATCATTTAGTGGTTGCCACAGGTAGAAGAACTTTGTTGCATGTGTCTTGACAGCTACAAATGAAAAGAATTGCTTGACTTCTGCGAATAAGAGAGAAACTGAATGTACCTTATTAAAGGAGATCTGCAGATTTATTGGGGAAAGGATCTCATTCCCTAAAATTGAATATGGATATTCAGAGGAAAGATTATGGCTACCAACTACATTATAAACAGATCATTACCAGATGATGTCTGGGTATGGAGCCAGATGTCAGGTGGTTAAAAGCTAAAATCGGTGGTCCACTAGGGAAGATGATCATAGGAACAAACTCCTTGCAAGCTTTTCCTCGGAGACAAATAAGCCTTCTTTTTCTTTTGCTCTTAGAAACTCTTGCAATTTGGGTCGGTCTCAAGTTAGGAAAGGAAAAAGGTGGTATCACTAGTTTGAATGGACTACTGAAGCACCAATAGTAGACTCAAGCATTACCTTCACAATAAAAAAGTTGCTGGGTACATCGTAGAGTAGCTAGCAACTGATGTTCAGAGAGAGGGGCTAACGGGGTGGCCAGCAAAAAGGCATCACATCATTTTGACCCCGTCGTGTATATACTAATGAGGATGAAAAAGGTGACAGATGCAAGATTGTAGTTTCATGTATCTCCTTCTTCCTTTCTGGTTGATGCAGTGCGAGGTCTGCCCAATACCGCATTAATTACCAAAAAGAGGGTTGAAAACACTGAAGCTTAGTTTATTTATTGTTCGACATGTAATCGTGATTTTCTTGTAGACACAACTATTAGCTGTTAAAGTCATGATGTTACCTTTTCTACCGTTGTCATCTTGTGCAACACTTGTACCCTCTATGAATTGACTTGAAGGGTCCTTAACCTGAACCAAAAGAAATTGAAGATCATAATAGTATCCAAGTACCCATCAAATTTCTTGATAGTGATTTGACAATATAACTATATGATAAAACAAATTATGTAACCTCAATTGGGAGAGTTTGGTTCACTTTTGAAGATGATAATCCTTGAAGACTTTGCATAGTATCAATCAGCATCCCTGTTGTTCTGAATGAATGCCTTACTTTATGCACCCTAGATGGAAATGCCTGAAAGTGGGGAAAGGCAATAAGAGAGGGTCTCCATGCATCTTCTTTGGAAGAACGAAAATACTTCGCAACTCTATCCGTCTCAGCATCTGACAATTTGTCTCTAAATGTGGGTCTTTGCATGGGGATGTCTTTCACTTTCCTTCCACGAGGAACAAATTGTTCAATTGACAATTCAACAAACTGAACTTCTGGTTTGCAAATATGTGGAACCTATGAAAGAGAGAAGAAGAAGAAGAAGAAGAAGAAGAAGAAGAAGAAGAAGTTAAAATTGGGAAGTAAAAGAAGTATGTAGAGCAAGAAACAAGAAGGCATTCCTTATTGGTTACCATCCTGGGGCTAGGATGAAAATCAAAGCTATTGGTTCCCCCATTATGCATGTGTTTTCTTACAGCCTTGCTGTTTGCTTGTTTTTTCAAATATCCCTTCAACTCTGCACCTTGACATGCTAAAACTAGTACCAACTTGTCAAGGAAGCTCTTTTAATTAGTATAAAAAGATAGGGAGAAAAAAGGTAATAGAAGAAAAGAAAATGATAATATGTTCATGTCTGTCAAGTTGACATTGTATCTCCAAAAATATATTCTGAAACTGTTGGATGAAAGGATATCGACTCGTCCATCATGCTTTCTTCCTGTCCTTCCCATCCGTTGGATCATTCTCAACGGTGAGATATTGGCATCAAAGCAGATTACCAGATCAACTTCCATGATATCGAGGCCTTCTTCACCTATTGATGTTGCAACAATTACATTGTACCCACCAGAACGGAACTTCTGTTAAGATGTGAAAAGAAAACGGTTAGTCAAGAAACTTTGAACAAGGACCACAACAAGAAATGGTGAATACCTGCAAAACTTCTTGTTGCACTTTCTGGGTCTGCCCTTTCAAAGACTTTCCTGTTAAAGGTTCAAGTCATCCAAAAAAGAAAAAACAAGTATCAGTATAAAAAAATCCGAGTGACTAACTAGTTACTGCATAAATTAAAGCTTTTAGCATGTTCCAGAATGAGATATCACTATGCTGTGATCCTCTAAAAGAACATGGAAAAGTTGAGAAAAGGTTGTAGGAGAGGAGGAAAGGAGAAAGAGAAGAAGCAGGAGGACATGAAATACTGAAAAGGTGGAAATGTGCCTAGAGTTCCCGGTTCTGCAGCTGGCATCGCCTAGCACCTCAGGCGTTCTAGGGACCCTATGTTGCAAAGGAACCTACACAAGAGCCTTTAACTACTCTAACTAGTGTATCAAAGAACCTTTTTATGACTTCATGTATCCATGATATAATGTGCCTTTTCATTCTCTCAAGTCTCACCAGCACAGGCACAAACATTGAATGTCTTAAAAGTTCAATTGCTTCACCTTTTCAATATTCACCAAAATCACTATCGGATACAATTTCCATAAAGTAAACTTTTTGTGAATACATGTGGAAATATGACGGGGACTTTTGGTAACCATGGATTTTATCCACAAGTGTTCCGGATCAACAGACGACCTGAGCAAACAATCTCACAGAGAAGGGGAAGGGAAATCAGGTGAATTCAATGGGTATGGATTGCAAGATGCAATTCCGAAGATCCCTGACTAATCCATGATTAGACCCAACTAATCACTTGGTTAGCCATCTAAATCCCACCTAACTAATGATAGACTAACTAAAACAATTACAGAAATACCCTAAAAAATCCTGCCCAAACCAATTTAAACTCAAACCACTGAAATGGCCTAAGGTCCCTCGCTGGTAGAAATTGTTTTCCGACCAATCAGTTGTCCTCTGGCTATCAAGACAACAATTCCGCCATTCAGTGCCCCCCTGTGTTCTCCTTGTTTATCTTGACACCACGTGTCGTGTGGTATCTTCCGTCGTTTAATCTTGGCATTTTAGATATGTGAGGACCACATGACCTGAATCAGGACACGAGTTCCCTTTCAAGGATATTATTCAACAGGATGGAAAATATTCTCCACCATTAAGAAATTTTCCCAGTTTGTCCTTCAATATTTTGGAAAGCAATTATGGTACAAAGACTATTCTTTATGAGTTCAACACATTTACAATGTTAGATTTTATTATTATTATTTTTTTCTTTTTCAATGTTTGAGGCTTCTACAACTTGAGGTTTGGAACCCATGACAAGATTGATGCTTATTTGGATCAGTCATTTTCTTGCTAGTTTGTTGTGTAAACAATCAGATCAGCCTGAATTCTGGAAAAATTAACGAAGATGGTGAGAGCCTGAATTCTGGAAAAATTAAAGAAGATGGTGAGACCCTGAATTCTGGAAAAATTAACAAAGATGGTGAGAGCTGTGATTTGATATCTGTATCATTTCAGTTTATTAGAACCAGAATCAGGAATTTTCATATTCTATCTGAAGATTAGACATGACTTGTTTTCAAGAACTACTGTGACCATACTGAACTTCTACAAGAGATCGGTTCAGAACATTTCAGTGTAAAATTGCACCATGGAACCTGGAAGAAAAGCATTACAGATCCACCCAAAACTAAAGTTCCACAGCCAACAAAGTCTCAAACACAATGCAATTTGAGGGAAAGCTTCACAGAGGAGTATCCTACACGCAAAAAAAAACACTAGACAATCTTATCACCCTATTTTGAACTCTCTTTTTCTTTTTCTTTTTTTCACACACCCTCACACCCACACACCATATGGGTACTCAAACCCATGACCTCAATGTTGAAACCCACAGGGTCTACGACTGAGCTTGAGTAGGGACCCTATTTTGAACTTAAAGCCTGCACTCAATAAAAAAAATGAAAGAACCAATTTTCCATGCCCTCTAAATGTCAAACCTATTTCGCCCATCTGCCATCAGTAGGGTATTCAACTTTACATATTTTCCTTTGGTAAGAGTTAAGTCCCCAGCTCATACAAACCCAACCAATCTCCAGAAGTATTCATATAAGATTTGCACCAGGATCACAATAATGCTGCCTACATGCTGACCACCTCACATATGCTTATATTGGTGTGGTACATGTTACCCTAAATAAACTTCAACTGGAAAGATGTATCCAGAGTTACTGTTCAAAACTTGCAATTTCAAAATAGATCCAAATCTGCATAAAGAATAATATAACCAAACAAATAACAAGGTTAGCTTACTTGAGAGTTGAGACTAATAATTTACAGAATTTAGCATTCACAGAAAAATAATAGCTCCTCATAAAGAATGTCCGCTTGACAGTAGACAAACAAGTAGGTGAAGACCAACAAACCTGAACTTTGACCAATGAACTGGGTAGCTTTAACAAACTCTCCAATGTTGGATAATGAGTCCATTATGTCCCTGTTTATTTGAGAATCACCAACATCATGCTGTCCACATTTATTAATGTGAAAAAGGAAGTGTGATACAACACAAACTCATTGTTAAGAAAATGTAAATATGAAAAAATCGCAAAAAAGAAGAAGAAGAAGTAAACATGAGCAAGTACCTGTGAAAGTGTTGCATGATTATTCATAGGTAATCTTGCAACATATTGATGTAACAGTTAGATTCCAACTAGAAAGCAAGCAAATAGTAATGAAATATAATTATGGAATTAACTATTTAGTATTTATGAAAATGGCTTTCTTAGGTTAGCAATTAAAGTATTTTCACTAATTGTTGCTTTTGCATATATGTTGAGGCCTGTTAAAATCTGTCGTCTTTGTTATGTTATCAGTGTAGCATTTTTCAAGCTTGTTATTTGTGGTAGTACTACAATGTCAGTCTTTATACTATACAGTTGGCATTTGGCATTACAACAGTTCACATACAACAACAGAACCTACTTCAGAATTCAATCATTATCGTCGCCGTCATCACCACCACCACCACCATAATAGCTTTGTCCCAGCAATTTGGGGTCAGCTTTGTGAATCCCCGATCATTCATAAGGCCCTATCCTCGGCAAGCGAACAGGCTTTCATGTCCCTTCTCACCAACTTGATCCAAGCCCTTATGGGTCTTCCCCTCACCCTCTTTTTAGGTCCTTTCAACCCTAAACAAAGGTCCCATCTTTACAGAGTAGTCTCTAGTTTCAAATGTCTGGACCATCTCAACATGCTCTCACCATGTTATCTCCTCTCAGGGCTGCTCCTAGAATGGCTCGATGCCTTGATACTTGATTTTATATTTCCTATTCCTCCAAGACATCCATTTTCACATCCTCTTCTCTGAAAAGCTCATTCTTTGGTCATGTTGTTTCCTACCTGCCCAACACTCTGCCCCATATAGCATAGCTGGTCAGATATAAATTGTCCCTTGAGTTTCATTGTCAATGGGTTGATCACATAGTGTTCTAGAGCTACAATATCCACATATGAATATAATGACCGACATGAAATGGGGATATGAAACTCTACTTCTCAAAAACAAAGAATATAGATACAGATAATAAGAGCACCCCGATCTGTACCATGTTATTCACATTTAGTTTTATGATTTTTATTAGAACCACTTGAAGTGTCCTAATAATTTGTAGCTTGCTAAACTCATTATTTTTATGAATAATCATCATATATAAAT
Organism: Magnolia changhungtana; assembly: GCA_030180095.1. Classification (NCBI taxonomy): domain Eukaryota; kingdom Viridiplantae; phylum Streptophyta; class Magnoliopsida; order Magnoliales; family Magnoliaceae; genus Magnolia; species Magnolia changhungtana. The sequence continues at coordinate 22,862,077 of JASAUF010000471.1, read as the reverse complement.
ATATTAGGAGTCATACTATGAAGCTCTCGCAGAGGTTGTGGAACAAAGATTACGAGAAGAAACAAGGACGTCAAAAGATCAGATTGGATTCATGCCAACGAGATCAACAATTTAAGCTATTTTTCTACTCAGGCGATGAAAAAACATAGAGATAGAAAAGGATCTAAACATGGTTTCTATAAATCTGGAGAAAGTATTTGATTGAATATCTGATGAGGTTATGAGGTGGACGGTGGGGAGGTTTCTTTTGGTGTTGTGTGTGCCCTGAAAAGCTAATTTGATTCAATTGTTTGTCTCGATGATTGGAACTTGGTCATTAGTGACCATTATTGATTAATGGAATTATGGAACAGGGTCATTAGCGACCCACATTTCATGTCCTTTGTTGTTCATTGTGATTAGAAACTTGGATGAATTAATGGGTTATGAGGATTTCCTATGGAAGATTTTTTGTGGCTTACAAAAGGATGCAATAGGAAGATTTTTTGTGGCTTACAAAAGGATGCAATGAATATGACGACCCAGATAGACTATTGGAGAGTTATGTATCATATCATGAAGTACCCAAAATACTCCATGACAACCCCAATGGATATGGGTAACCTGAGATTTGTTTGTGGTCATCCATGTGATATGAACCAATCATGGGCTAGGATTGATTAATCTCCACCATCATGCATTTAGTTGTCCTTGCACTTCAAACTTGGGAGTATAGATGTTCATCTATTTACCAGACCTAGTTTTAGTCTCGATTAAATATTTGTATTGGACGGATCATATCAAGTCTCCTAACCATCAGTACCCATCTTGCTTAAATTGGATCAACTCAACCATGCACTAGCTTAGACTTGAGATTGCAAAGGGACTTCAGGAGTCTTGATGTGGGGCTTTGATACGCCATTTGATACAACATTAGTGGCCGACACCAAGGTATTATTTGGTTCCCATGTTAAGATTCAGCTGAGGCCCGGTATACCTTAAAAATGTAACGTGGGAGGATTGAAGAAGAAAAAAGAGAGGAGAGAAGGGTAAAAATCGTATAACCCTCTCCCATAATCTTTTATTTATAGAAAATTAAATATTCTCTAATTACAATAGGAGACAGAAAGAGAGAACAAAACCAATTAGGAAACCACCTAAACCTAATCCTATGTATGGTACACCGTAGGTGCATAGGAATGAGTATACCGCATGTGTTGTGTACACCTTAGGTGTACCTAATCCCATGTATAGTACACTACAGGTGCATAAGAATGAGTACCCCACAAGTGTTTTTATTTTTAAATTTTTACTTTTTTTTTTACACCCCCACAAACTCGGGCCGTAGTGGGATTTCACCACCTATGGATACTCAAACCCTTGACCGGGTGTTGAAACTCCTAGAGTCTACCACCTGAGCAAGAGTAAGGATCCTACTCCACAGGTGTTGCGTGCACCTAAGGTGTACACAAGTATGTGCACTAACACTTCCCCTTAAGTTGGCACATGGATATCATTCAAGACAAGCTTGATATTGATGGTCTTGAGGTGCAATGTTAGTGTGGATTTGGTGAAGATATTTGCTAGCCAATCTTCTGAATGAACAAAAGGTGTATGTAGAAGCTTGACAAATTTTTCCCGAATGAAGTAGCAGTCGACTTCAACGTGCTTGGTGCATTTGTGAAGATTAAGTTAGATGCAGTATGGATGGCCATTTGATTATGTCACAATGTATTGAAATTGGTGCAGCTGTCATGAATCCCATATCTTGAAGAATGGCTTTCATCCATAGTAGTTCACAAGTTGCATGTGCCATTGTATAGTATTCAACCTCGACAAAGGAGTGAGCAATAACGGATTGCTTCTTACTTTTCCAAGTAACGAAATTTCCTCCTATGAACGTGCAATACTCTGCAGTGGAGTGTCCATCAAAGGAGCCAACCCAATCGACATCACAAAAACCGTTGACATTCAAATGACCATGATCTGAGTAGAGAAGACTATGACCAGGTATGGCTTTCAAGTAATAAAGTAGATGATAAACCGCTTCAAGATGATGTTGATAAGGTCATTGCATACATTGGTTTACAATTCCAACAGCATAAAAGATGTCTGGACGAGTAAAGCTAAGATAAGATAGACAACCCACTAGTCGACGATACAAACACGGATGATCAATTTCTTCTGAATGTCTCTCATGCAACTTATGATTTACTTCAATAGGTATGTCAACAGGGTGAGCACCAAGTAAACATGCCTCGGTCAGAAGATCAAGCACACACTTACATTAGGATAAGAAGCTTCCACATTTTGAGCGAGTCATTCAATTCTGACGTGTTGACATGGAAAAAAAGGGACCACGTGCGCGTCTGCACTCGACCCCTGCATGTTGTGCAACCATTCAGGCGAGCAAAATCTTTGTGCGCAGCCATCCATGAGGAGAGACGCCCGCTCACTCATGCAGGCTAGCGTGTTAGACAATGGCCCTAGTGGGGTTGCTAGGACAACGACCGCCGCCAGTCTCCTAACAGAGCATAGATCTAGCGTGCTTATTCGAGCAAGCATCGTTAGTGCTACTCTCGCTTCGCTCACTCTCATGCTATCTAGTGCAAGGTCCAATATTGGTTGAACTACATAAATAGGCAGTGCCACGTGCTAACCTCATTATCATATTACATAAACACAGCCTTGCACTGCCTACATAGACACAACTACGAGCTACAATGTATTTTTTTTACTATTTAATTTAATTTTATTTATTTTTTCATGTTTTCTTTGTTTCTAATATTGAGGAATGTGACACTTGTATTATACTTGATACTTTTAACCTATGAGATTTTTATTTCTTTTCATAATTGTGACTTGTGGTTTCAACTAGACATTATTAATTAAAGTGGTTTGCTTAGAAAGTTGTTGATGTGATCATTATTTGATTTCACTTATAACATGTGGATTGGCTTTTGATAAATGATAACTAATAACTTGAACATGCTTATAATTGATAAAATGAATCATCTTTTAGGCATTTATATGTATATATATATATATATATATATATATATATATATATTCTTTTTTTGTTTTTTCACTATCTATTATATTTGTCCTATTTTTAAATTAAAAAATAGGAGTATCGTGTAGCTTACGCTACACACTACGTATTTACACTACACGCTATAGAGGGCTGAGTGCTACGCATCACGCTACCGCTATTTAAAACAATGATCTAGACACTCTGAATATGAAGGATCCCTAATTAAGGCGGATGCATCGCATGCATTATTTTGCTTTCTTTTGCTTTATACAAGCATTTTTATTCTCTTGGTCTTTTCCTTAAAATTAAGGGTACTTCAACTTAATGTAATTAATCGCTTATGCTAACCACAACCCGGAATGTATTATTTGAACCCATATCAATAAAAGCCTCTCTTTAAAGGGGCATGATTTTCCTATAATGCTTAGCTCGACAATGCTTAATTGATGGGGACATCATGCGCGCACGCACTCCACCCCCCCTACGCACGTACGTACGCAGAAGGAGGGCCCCACCATCAATCTGGCTCGATGATGACGTCCAGGGAGGGCCTCCTAGGTAGAAGACAAAGTTTTGGTTCAAAAGGGTAGGCCCGATAGTCAAGAAAAGCCCATCATGGGATCTCATGATCGTGACCCACTCGTCGGATTGATGTCGTATTTTAGATTTTGCTTATTGTTATTATTTAGAACATCGTGAACGCTTTGAATTTCTTTGTTTGGTTTTTATTTTAGTTTACTTCACCGCCAAGTAATAGGTTGCGCACATGGTGCGATTTTGGGATATAGGATTTTCCCTATAAATAGGCACCCCTTATAGTTCTTTTCATTCATTCAAGTTTAATAAAAATTCATGCTTTATTTTTCTACTCTATTCGTGAGTTGTGGAAGAATTCAAAAGTGGGTGCGAAGCCCTCCCTTCTTCGAGGGGCTAACTACCGTGGTGCGAAGCCGCATCTATTCCCATCCGCCCCTACCCTCTTTCATCCATATCTCTCATCTTTTATCATCATTATTGCTTTGAATTTCCCAGCTTTTGCAGCTATGTATCCCCCTACAACCAGTTTTCAGAATATGGACCTGTAGGAGGGCTAAAATTTCGGCGGAGCACTACGCCTCAACCTTACATCGGATCGTCGTCAAACTTGGAGAGATTGGAGGTCTCCCCTGGCCGACCAAGGCCTGGGTGTCACTTTGGTGAGGCAGGCTTCTATCACACGTGCGTCAGCCCCGGGCCACCATCTGCAGGCAGGAGTTTTCTTCGGGTCAGGTTTTCCTCTTTTCATTCCTATTTCCTAAACCCTAGCCTTAGTTTGCATTAGCCCTAATTTATTTGCCCCTTTTTTCACCCTAGGGTTCCTTGATTTGAAATTGGTGAATTCCTTAGATTAGAGATTGTTTGTCGTGCATGTGTGGATGATTTCTATTTCCCTTTGAGTATTGTTTGGTTCATAATTTTTATTGGTCCAGCCTTAACGTGTGTAGGCCTGCACCCGCATAGATTCCCCTTTACTTGAATGTTTGGACTTTTTATGTGGGATGTGGAATTTGTGTAATTGTTTCTGAATTGGTATGATCTAAGCCTGAAATCTTACACATCATACTTGAATTTCATGTCCTGCATCATTAATGAATGCTTATGAAAAAAAAAAAAACAGTGCTAACAAAGTGGAAACTCCACTGGGGATTTCCATAAGACATTCTTGAGCAATGGAAATGTGCATAGAGTATGCTCAGTTGAAAAGCACTTTGGTGCCGCCATCAACACCAAACTAGTGACTCCTGACGGGAACATTTTTCTCTTCATCTCTAAGGTTAAAAACCAAATGAGCTAGACTATGGATGCAAGCGCATACCGGCACAACACACTTCATCCATTCATCCTCGAGGGGATATCGGCATTGCATTTTGTTAGTATTTTATCTACTGGTCATCAACGACATGACTTCTATCAAAGCTTTCTGCTTCTTTTTCCCCACCGGCAGCTTCGCAGTCGCCTACACTATGGAGGCAGTGATGCCTACCCTTCAGTCTCTCATTAATGCCACCCTAGTGGCAGTGAAATCAATTGCCTTAATTTCTAGGACTGTCCGCTACTAAAGCCAAGGCCTCTTATCCACAATGGCCTTCAGGACTCATGCCTCTATTAAGGCTGCCTCACAGTCAAGCTTGTCTGATGCGCCAGTATCGCTCCAGCTATAGTCACAACTTTTGCCCCAAGATAAGGCCTTCAGCTAAGGTATAGCTTATCTTGTGCCCTCATCCTACGGATCAACGATCTTGTACAACCTTTATGGGGATCACATCGGCTTCCCCCAAGATGTGCTTTCCTCAAAGGGAAGAGTGCTACCCCTCAAGCACCAGCAACACTAGCTACAATTGTTTCGCTACCCGCAAGGTAGACTCGGCAACCCCAGCGCACCCTATGCAATGAGGGCCCGGTCACCCAAAGACAAGCAAGGGATAACCTCAGCGTTGCTCCTCTGCTCATCCATTAGTGGTCTGTACTCCCAAACTAGCCTAATCCTATTCTTACGGCACAAGGATTTCCACCACTCCGCCTTCAACTGGTCCACTCATTTCCACCTTGCATAACTCTTCAGGCCAATAAGATTTTCATGTTGGTGATAATTGACTAGTGAGATGACACAATTGGTGTATACAATTTTTAAATTGTAATGTATTGGTCTTTTGGGATATTTTTTTTTAGAGGTAACGAAGAGAATGCATTAAAGAGAAAGGCAAATACAAAAGAACTGCTGAGATAGCAGCCAGGAAAGCAAAAGAACTAGGACCCTAAAAAAAGGAGATTATAATCTTTTAAACCCATTACAATCGTCACCCACTCTAAGACCAACTTTTTGGCAAAGGAGCCCACAGAACAAGCAGAAGCCTGAGAATCGTTGAAAACTCTCTCATTCCTTTCCTTCCAAACTGCCCACCAAATTGCAATAATCGCCATTCTCCAAATTCTGGTTTTCACTTTACCAATCTTATGACCATGCCAAGCCGCAAGCAATGAGGCAGCAGAATTCAGAAAACAACCAACAAAATTGAATCTAGCACTAAAGTCGCACAGGATTTGAGAGGTAAAGGGATAGCGGACCAAGAGATGATCGACAGTCTCTTCATCACTCATACAACAACGACATATATTAACAATCTGCATTCCACGCTTCCTGAGATTATCAATCGTGAGTATCCAGTTCCTAGCAGCCAACCAAGCAAAGCAAATGAATTTGGGAGGGGTCACATATTTCCAAATGAAGGGGAAGGAGTGGTGCGCGGAGGAAGAGATGGGAGCCAGGGAAGCATATAAGGATTTCACCGAAAATTTACCGGACTGGTGGCGAGTCCAAGTCAGCTTATCGGTAGAGGCCGGGTCTAAAGAGACTGCAGATAAACTTTGGAGCATTTCGACATATTCGCGGACCTCCCGATCCCGGAGATTTCTGACACAGCTGATTTCCCACACCCCATTCGAGCCCGACTAGGAAATATTGTCGGCTACCATGCTATCTTTGTTAGCCGCAATTCTATATATTCCCGGAAATCTGCGTTTGAGGTTGTTTTCGCCTTGCCAGGGATCATCCCTGAATCGAATTCTTGTTCCATCGCCCAGACTGAAAGCAATATTGGACATCACTTCGTTTTTTTGGCGAATGATGCCTTTCCATAGAAAAGACGCTCTGTAAACCGAGGTGTTACTGGTCCACCACCCACCAGGAGACAGACCATATTTTCCTTTGATGATGATGTTCCATAAAGCTTCCGATTCCATGCCCAGACGCCAGAGCCACTTGCCCAGCAGCACCGCGTTCATGACCTTAAGATTTTTAATGTTAGCTCCTCCATACTGGAAGTGGGTGCAAACTTCCTTCCAGTCCATTAAGTGGAACTTCCTATGATTATCCTTACCATTCCAAAGGAAATTTCTTCTTAGCGCATCGATACGATTCAGGATCGGAGCCAGACATCTGAAAAGGGACAAGAAATAAAGCGGGAGGCTGGAGAGCGCTGCTTTGATCAACGTGATTCCACCACCAATCGGAAGGTAGCGACATTGCCACGAAGCGAGTTTCTTTTGAACTTTATCAACAATTTTGTCCCACAACAACAAAGGAGGAGGGCCAAAAGAAAGAGGAAGACCAGCGAACGTCGTAGGAAAGGAACCCGGCGAACAGCCCAAAGCACCAGCATGACCATTTAACTCCTGGTCTGAGACGTTCGCCCCATAGATTTTAGATTTGGCTAGATTAATTTTCAGGCCTGAGACCGCCTCGAAGCAGCGCAGGGACGTAAGAAGATTGAGGACGGAATTTTCGTCGGCCTCAATCATAATAAGAGTATCATCGACAAATTGGATATGCGTGATAGGGGCAACGGTATCAGCGACGACTGAACCTCTGAACAGACCAGCAGCTTGCCCTTGAAGGATCATTTGAGACAAAGCCTCTCCGATAAGAAGGAACAAAAGCGGGGAGAGAGGGTCTCCCTGACGAAGCCCTCTCGAAGAGTGGAAGAAACCCTTTGGAGTGCCATTTAAGAGGATGGAGAAGTGCGCCGACTCCACACACGATCTAATCCAGCCACTCCATTTGTTCCCAAAACTCATTCTCCGCATCATGTATTGCAAAAAGTCCCAGTCTACATGATCGTAAGCCTTTTCGATATCCAACTTATAGAATATGGTTTTCGTACCCGACCTCTTAGCAGAGTGTAAGCATTCATTGGCGATCAGTGCCCCATCAATGATCTGTCTTCCTTTAATGAAAGCATTTTGATGAGGAGAGATGAGATTTCCTATAACAGTAGCAAGTCTATTTGTCAGGATACAAGCCAAAATTTTGTAAGGCCCTCCGATGAGGCTAATAGGTCTGAATTCAGAAAAGGAAGAGGCTCCTGAGACCTTGGGGATCAAGGTGATAAACGATGCTCCTAACCCCTTTGGTCTTTTGGGATATTGTTTTCATTATTTTATGAATTATCAGTTATCATTTATCATTTATCACTCATGTTTGAGTCATTTGAGTTTTGACTCATTGTCCATGATTATATAAATGTAAATACTTAATTATCTCATTATGTTTTACATTCATGATAATATAGGAGAGACAACATTGATATTTACAATCTTATCATTGATATTAGATATTTAGAAAATTAAATATAGGAGATTTACAATCAATCACAAATCATTAGACAGGTTGAGACAACATTCTTAACAAAGAGTGGACTGTAACACTTTCATAAACATTTTTTTTTTTTTAATTTTTTTTATAAGTAATACATATCTGAAAGCCTCTAAATATTTCCCATATTTTTTTAGATCTTTTCATTTAAAAAAATGACTATTACAAGGGCATAATGGTCATTACAACCCCACCCCTGTAACACTAACGGTGGGGACTATTGCACCCACTTACCACTACAACACACACCTTGGTTGTGGCCTACTTAAGTTTTGGAATGACATGATTTTTTTTTTCCCCGGGGGGGGGGGGGGGGTGTGTGTGTGTGTGTGTGTGTTCCAATTCATCCTAGTTGTGCAAATATTTTAAAACATGGTTTCAATGGTGAAGTTCAATCCCCATTGTTGCTTATGGTGCAGCTTACTTGAATTTTTTTATCTGCCTTGTTTTTTCGGCTCACATCCTAATATGACCTGGCGCGGAATGAATGAACGGAGTAGATGTCACACAAACATCCATAATTATGAATATCGGTATTGTATCCTTATCGGCACAAGACATACACGATACAAGGTCGTATCATCCTAATACAAAAAAACTGACCCATATCGGCCTGTACGAGTAGCAGCAGCACTGATACGGCAGATACACCCATAAAAGCCCAATTTCGAATTGTTTTTCAAAATTTCACTCGTTTCATTTTTATTTTTATTTTTCATTTAAACCATGGAAGAAGCTTTAAAACTTATTTTAGGCTATATCTAAGACCTATTTTGGGATCAAAACAAATGATTTGAATGGGATTTGACACATCAAAGTGAAGTGGACCATTATGGGAAAAATCGGAAAGAACAAAGAAGGGTAAACCTTCACTTTCTTTTATATATTTTCATCTTCTTTTTGTTGTATTTCAATGTAATTGGGACCTAGTTCACCAATTCATTCTTGAGTTGTGTTCAATTAGGGCCCATTTAGTTGACCTTCAACAAGTCAAACTGACGGACAACATTCTCATCAAAGAATGGTCCAATACACCATCATATGCATGTCTAAAATACAAATACATATATATATATATATATATATATATATTCTTGAATATCTTATTATTCTCTTTTTTCCTAATATGTTCCTTAATTCTTTGGTTGATATCGATACTCGATGCCCATACCATATCATTTTATGACCGAGCCGATACACCTCCCGATACCAATATTCAGAGACATCACTTTGGGTCTAGAGTTAAAAAGAGGGCGACTTGGCCTAACTAGGCCAATTCACCGCCAGCTCGTCTGGTACTACCCAACTTAGGATTGAAAAAGTCAGTTGGAGTCACCTTGTCTTCTAACCATGCTCGCAATAGTTAGTGCACCATTGTATCTCACCATTATTCTCGTAAATACATACCATAATGCTTTTGTTCTATTCATCTAGCATTTTCTTCATTCTTACAAGCTTGTTCAAAACCTTTATCAAAAAAAGTCAATTCCTCTTGTGCGCTTCCAACTTAATAAAAGAATTTATAGTTTAACGACACTGACTCGTTAGATCCAAGGTCATGGTTCAATGATCCTAACCAGTTATACATGGGACTCATCATAGATGAAGGTTACACCAACCCAACCCAACCCAACCCAACCCAACCCAAAAAATGGTTCACAGCTGTGCACGCCCATTAAATGACCATCATACCTGAATAAAGTTGACTTGGTGATTGAACTACATATGCATCTACGCAATTAATGGGCTGCCAGCCAGCAACCTTCCTGCAGAGTTTGCACTCAAAACCGATACTGTTGAGTTTGTTCTGAGATCTAAAATAATAGGCATAAAGTACCAAGCCTTGAAGGGTGCACACTCACACATTAACATAAGCATCTCAAATTGCATATACTGCATTCCCATTAAGGATATTAATTGAATATGAGTACACGTAGATCATGTTTTCACATGCCCACAGGTAAGAATTATTTTGTGACTAATTGGCATATGGATATATATTTTTAGCAACTCCCATTTTTCTAGGTCAATTAATCTTTCAGGAGGATCTTAATTAACACTATGCATATTGTTGTGCATATTACCATTTGTTAATAGCAACACAGTTGCAAGGCCATAAATGGAAATTCTGGGTTTTGCCGAACAATATCAGTCATAACTGTATTGTACCAGGCACCCATATTCATACATCATAAAGTACTGCAATTAATGCACAATAATATGCTTACCCAGGGATTTGCATTCTCACAGGATTACACCACGTGTATCTCAATCAACCCTAGCCTAGATAACATGGAGGCAGAAAGCATTTTCTATATTGATCAACAGCCACATGAACACTTTTTTAACCATTAAATAAAAGCAACCATAAATAAGTAATCATTCTTTTATTGAATTCATAGAAATTAGGCTTACTTGACACTTCCCCTAAAGTTTGAGAAAATAATCACTCTTGATTCCTTGGGATCTTTTTTTTCTGCAATAGCATAAATATCATATTAAAAGATGTAGGAGCTTAGACATGACAACTTGGAGTAGGAAAAAAAAAGTGGAACCTAAACACAGATTATTTCGAAGAAGATCCAACTATCTAAATGGCTGGGACAAGGCGATGATGATGATGATGATCCCAAATGATAGATAAGAATTAAATAATAACCATCACTGATAGTGATAATGAATCTATCCATTTGCATGAAATTCAGTACCAAAAACAACGTGCAGAGGGAAGTCATTGAACTGGCCAATGATTTCAAATGTGAAAGGCAGAGGCTTGGTATTTAGTTTGCAAACACAGACCATAAATACACTTTCATACTTAATTTAGGAAGCAGTAGTACACATAGTACATACACATTATTGGATAAAAGTTGAGAATGCACAAAAAATACCTATACAAAACAAGCACTCTGGTATACACAATAAGTTTGAATAAACCGTATAAAAACTAATAATCAGTACAAACAATTTTAACACCACTAGGGCTCACTCATTCATCAACTCCATCATATAAAGGTTAAAAGAAAGGGGGTTTTAATCACATTTGTCATTTGGAGTGGGGATATTTGAATGACACGGATATTCAGATTACCAGGTATTGTAATATCCAGATATTGCCACTGCTGGGAGTTATGATTTCTTTCTTTGGACAACACTCTGTAGTAGGCTATTGTGACTTTCAGAAATTATAATGTTTGTGTTTGGCTGGCTTATAAAGTAGAAATCACAAGCAGTTTTTGTCTTCTTTTTCTTTTTTCAAGAAGCATCAAATTGAAAGAACAAGTGTGGCCCACGATTTCACATGATCAAAGTCAAACTGTAACTACAAGTAGTAAATTGTGTGATCAATTTTATATGTGGACTGGATGCTGCCCACACAAGTGAAGTTTTTAAGTCTGACACATGACTAAAGATGAATTGGAGTGTTATGAATTACGGCGTCCAGATGGATCGTTATGAATTAACTAATACTTCAACAGATTGACAGATATGAATCAATGGCAACCACACGTGACCCACCCACATATATTAGATGGTTAGATCAGGTAGGTCATATGTGAAAATGAAATAATTATGATAGGTGGCCCACGAGCATATTGGTTGGTCCACACGTTGTCTATTGGTTTGTTCTATGTCTTGCATGTGCGTATATTGGTTGGTCCACACATGATTAGGTGGCACGTACGTTTTGGTGGACGATTCTGATCAGGTGTTCTAGACTTGTTTACTAGTATTAGTATGATCAGGTGGCCCACAAGTGAACAGGAGTCGCATCACTGAACCATAAGGCCCATAACATCAATAGCTTGAATCACTCAATCACGAACCCATAGGATCCATGTGGCATCCTTCAGCTCTTTTTGTACAAGCGGCACCCACAATTCCTCTACAAGTTTGTGGAGTAAATTTATTCTACAACTACATATGTGGGGCCTGGTGTAAGTGTACAAGTGAGACCCATGGTTCCTCTACAAGTTTGTGGAATAAATTTGTTCTACAACTACAAGTGTGGGGCCCAGTGTGATTTTTGCATGAAGTCCACTTCCTTCATCATGACCTTGGTGGCTGAACATAAGAACCATCCAAAACTGAAGTGACCCAAACCATGTAAAATCATGCCTAAAACCAATAAAATCACATGGCATTGCCCACCTGTGTTTTGGAATAGTCTTGAGTTTTTAGGTGTCCATTCATCCTAGTGGGAAACATGTTATGAATGAATTAATGGCATATAAACAAAAAGGTGGACCCCAAACCGTTGGGAAGAATTTAATGACGGGCATCCTCACCCAACTGCTCCTTATGGTGTGACTCACATGTGCTTGGGATCGATTTGATTTTACAGACACCAGGAGAATCTAAACCAGTGTACCTTGTGCACATAGTGGATGTGGGCCCTACGTCTTCATAGTTCCCATACCAGTAGTTGCAAGATAGGTTTATTCAACCACAGTTGTTGAAGAACTGCATCGTATGCAGGAGAAAAAAATAGGTGCGGGAGAGAGAAAATAGGGCCTGGGCCCGTGGGGCTTTGGAATTGCATATAATACCTTCTATGCAGAGTGTAAAACACACTCTTATGGGATCCACCATTTTTGTATTTAAATCCAATCCATCCATTAGGTGAGAACCCTTACTTGAACCGTAGATACAAAAGATTAACCCAATAGAAAACTCCAATGGGCCACATAAATGGGAACAATGTAAAATTGCTCCTAAAACCTTTAAGTTCACATGGTAGTTGAGTTGAATAGAATTGGGAAGATGAGGGAAGAGAATAGAAGAAGGAAAGAGAGAAAAGTGTGGTCGTGTGGGAGAAGAGGGTTTTGAGAGAGAATTGCTTTCTTGTGTACAAGGGGCCACAAACCCTAACATCTTTTATTATAACACTAGAAACACGCATACATGCTCCTCAAGAGCACACAACACTGTGTATATGCACACATAGATACACACTAACAAATAATAAGAACAAAAAGCATTTCCTATACTCCCCCTCAAGTTGGAGTATAGATGTTGATCATGCCCAACTTGTCAGTGATACGAAGAGGGCATCCCGACTGAGACACTTGGTAAGGACATCAGCCAGTTGTTCCTTGAAGTGAATAAAGGGAGTCACAATTTCTTTGTTAACAACCTCTTCTCTAATAAAGTGACAATCAATCTCAATATGCTTCGTGCGCTCATGAAATACCAGATTGCTAGCAACGTGAATGGCAGATTGATTATCGCAATGCAAAGGAATGAGACTCAAAAGGATTATAGCCAAATTCCTATAAGAGGATTCGAAGCCAAACGAGTTCACATGTTGCATGAGCCATCGCCCTATATCAGCTTCGACAGAAGATCGCACAACAATGAATTGCTTCTTACTCTTCCAGGTGACAAGATTGCCACCTATGAATGTACAGCACCCAAAAGTAGACCTTCAATCACATAACTTTCGGCACAATCGGCATCAAAGTAACCAGAAAGGTGAAGATGGCCATGTTGAAAGAGCAAACCTTTACTAGGGAAGGACTTGAGATACCGAAGAATACAATACACTGCCGTCATATGAGTGGTATGAAGGCTATAAATGAATTGGCTAACAACTCCCACAACATAAGAAAGATCCAGCCGGGTAATAGTGATATAAATAAGCCGGCCAAGCAAGTGACAATACATCCCTGGATCAAGAAGGAAAGCGCAATCATCAAGATTGACCTTCAGAGTAATATCCATAGGTGTAGTAACAAGCTTGCATCCTAGCATCCCTATCTTTGAGAGTAGATCAAGGGCATATTTCCTTTGAGATAGAACAACTCCCAACTTTGGTTGAGCAAATTCAATCCTTAGGAAATACTGGAGAGTCCCAAGATCTTTAATATCAAATCGAGTCTCGAGGAAAGATTTAAGAGCCACCATTCCTTCAATATCATCGCCAGACAACGCAATGTCATCCACATAGACAATCGATAACATAACCACTGTGGGTCAACGACAAATGAATAGAGAATGATCGGCCTGGCTGCAAATAAATCCAAAGTCTGAAAAAGCACGACTGAACTTATCAAACTGGCACGTGAAGATTGTTTAAGACCATAAACGATTTCTTTAAGCGACACACAGGGGGTGAACCATGAAGACCATGAGGCATTGAAAAATCAGGGGGTTGATCCATATAAACTTCCTCGACAAGGCCACCATGTAAGAATGTATTTTTCACATCTAGTTTAAATAGGGGCTAAGATAAATTCACGACCAAAGAGATAACCACATGAATAGAGTTAAGTTTGACCACCGAAGAGAATGTCTCAAAGTAGTCCACCCCATATGTTTGAGTAAAACCCTTTGTGACTAATCATGCCTTATAATGATCAACGGAAGCATTTGGACGATACTTGGTGGTGTAAACCCATCGGTACCCTACAATATATTTTCCCTCAAGTAGGGAAACCAACTCCCAGGTATTGTTTTTCTCCAGCGCCTGCATTTCTTCCATTATAGCCTTAGTGCAGTCAAGGATATGCAAAGCTTCCCTTAAATTACGAGGAGTAATACCTGAGGATATGGAAGCTGCAAACGACTAGAAATAAGGTGAAAGATACTGATAGGAAACAAAATTACTGATGGAATGTTTTGTGCATAATTGAGAGGGTTTACGTAAGGCAATGGGCAGATCATCATGAGAATGAGGATGAGAGCTTACCTGGAACACTAGCAGAAACAGATGAAATGTAGGGGGTGATCAATAGAGGATTTAGTTCGTTGATGATACATAAGAATAGGCTTTGAAACATATGGAGGAGCACCGATGTCATCATCAAGACATAAGACTGAGAGGTATAGATTTAGAATTAGACTACATAAGCTCCCCTTGACTAGTAAAAGGATGGTGTAGAGATCGCCCTTTAGCAGAGAAGTGTGGAATATCTTCAAAGAAGGTGACATATGCCGACACATACCTCCTATAGGTTAAAGGATTGTAACACTTATATCCATTTTGCAACCGAGACTAACCTAAGAAAATACATTTTATGGCCTGAGGACTCAACTTGTCATTACTCTCATCAAGAATCTGAACGAAGCATGTGGGTTTAAGATTTCAAATGAAGACTTGCATGATAGTATTCAAGATGGAATGCAATTAGTAAGGAAAACAACAGTAAGGCAAATCCCGGAATCATTTTGGGAGATTCATACCAAGTAAGAGGGCACGGGTAACTTTAAGGTGGTAATTCTATCACTTAGCCACACCATTTTGGTGGGAAGTTTGAGAACTTGATGTATAGGACAAGATGCCATGGTCTTGCCAAAAAAAAAAAAAGCCAAAAAGGCATTTGACATATACTCGTGCCCATTATCAAAATGTAGAATTTTGATAGGGCATTGAAATTGGTTGACCACTTCATTGTAAAAGAGATTGAACATGTTAAAAACTTCATGCTTGGATTTCAGAAGATAAAACCCAACTCATCCATGTGCAATCATCAATAAATGCAACAAAATATCTATGTAAAAAAAGAGAGGTGACAGGAACAAGCCTCCAGACATCAGGTTGGACTAACTCGAACGGGGTAGGTTTCCTCTCAGATAAACTAGGAGGGAACACAACTTGGTAATGTTTGGAGAACTTGCAAGTTTCATAGAAATTGAAGGAAACAGAAGTTTTAACCTAGACACAGATGGATACCCTTAGCGACAATGCCATCAGGACACTGATTCTCTATTTAAGGACAATGCACTAGATGCCATCACAGGAGTATCATCAAAAAATAAATTCCTTCGTATTCATGACCCCCACCAATTGGCCACTTCATCTGGAGGTCCTAAAACACACAATGAGAAGGAAAGAAGGTTACTGAACAATTCAAAGATCTCTTAAGAGAGATAATTGATAATAAATTGAGAGGAAAGTTTACATACAAAACTGAAGACAAATGCATACTAGGAGAAAGTTTGATGGAACTAGATCTAGATACAGGAGTTTGGTTTCCATCTGCAACAGTGACAGAGCGTGCCAGGGTAGAAGGAAAGTAGGAGCTAAACAGATGAGAGGCTTACTAGTCATGTGTGAGGTATCTCCAAAGTTAATGACCCAAGCAGAAGGGGAGGATACATGGAGGGTGGTACCTGATTGAGCTATAGAGGCTTTGGAAGAATCAGGGACCTCACGCACATGCAGCTACATCAAGGCATCATAGGCCTCACGGGACAAGAGAATGGAATCACCTGAGGTAGACTACTCCACCACAGTTGGCTCTAAAGTCTTCTCAAAACTAGCGGAGGCAGTACCAACCACTGACACACCTGCTCAAGATGGGCAACTGATCAGGTCCCAACAACAATCAATAGAGTGGTTGGTGTCAAACAACCATTCACTCCAAAAGCTTAAGCTGTCAGAGTGTGGTGTACCAATATATATCAAGGGACTTTTATCACTTCAACACCCCCCCGCACGTGCGGGGTGCGAACTCCGCACGGGAACATACTGACGAGGGTGGAGGGACACTCACACCATAAATAGGCCGGGCTTAATTTCCCGGTCCCAGGCCGACCTGATTTTCCTGACCCCGTGGGAGAATAATATATTAGCGAGGCATATTTGCTGCTCTTGAGATTTGAACATAGGACCTTCCGCTCTGATACCAAGTCAAACAACCATTCACTCCAAAAGCTTAAGTTGTCAGAGTGTGGTGTATCAATGTATATCAAGGGACTTTTATCACTTCAACAGTTGGTACCCTCACAGTGAGTACAAATGCGAGGTTCAGGTTCGTCCCGTCCAAGTCCTTGTCCACCATGACCACATCCTCTGCAATCAACATCACTGCCTCTACCTCGATGACTCGATCTGAAATCTCGTTCACATCCTTGAGTTCCCCACAAGAGCTCTAGAGCCATAGAAAAATGAAGACCGGTCTCCAATAGCACATGCAAATCGATCTGGTGAAACAAAGGGAGAGGCGAATGATGTGGTGACCCTTTGAAACATTGCGTAAATAGATGTTAGAGAAGGAAGAGGATCGATGACAACGATTTGTCTCCAAGCACCATGATACTCAGGGTTGAGACCAGAAAGGAATTGCATAATTCTAGTTTCTTTATGCTGCTTCCATATATGCTCATAGTCCGTTGTACGGTTGGAGGGAAGGGGATGATAGAGATCCATCTCATCCCATATAACCCTACAAGCCGAAAAGTACTCCTTTAGGGATCTTGTATCTTGTTGAAATCTACCAATGCCAGAGATCAATGTGAACACTTTGGATATATTCTGAACTTTTAAGTACATATCATGAAGGGTGTCCCATATCCTTTTCGCCGAGGTTAAAAACATGACAGAATAACTCACAGGTGGTTCCATACTGTTGAGTAGCCAAGCCATGACTTGGTAATTCTCCTTGGTCCATGTCTTAAAATTTCCATTTGTAGAATAAGAGAATCCATCCAATATATATGAAAGTTTGTCTATTCCGCCCAAAAATAATTTCACAGACTAAGCCCTCTGCAAATAATTATTACCATTCGACTTAATTGTTGTAATCAACAAGGGATGAGATTCCAAAGACCCCATACCAGGTCCAGAAGATATTTTGTTATCCATAAGGGTCCACAAACGTCAAACCCAAGCAACAAAACACGCAAAGTGGTGCTCACACAATTAAGGTAGCTACCAAACCTATAAAGGTCATATTTCCACAAGCAGGAGGGACCTGAATAGCAAGAAACTTCACAAATTGACTTGTCCGAGCACCATACACTACCAAACTAAAATGAAAAGCACATCACGGAACTTCTTGTGTATGTCCAGGATCGTCAGGACCCAAAAACGGTGGAACCGGTCCACTATGAGGCCCAAAAGGCCACAAAAAACTTCCTTGATAAAGAAAAACTCCATGGACATCCAAATATAGTAAAATCGATCCACCCTACGAAGAAACCACCAAAAGAAACCACTTTGGGAGAAATCGCATAAAAAATAATAATAATAAAAAATAATAAAAAAAAAAAACCACGAAAATCTAGGGTTTTTCTACTGGACATGAAAAATGGCCCAAAAACACCTCAAATCAATTCCAAAAATCCCATAAAAATCACCAAAATTCTTCTAAAATTGAGTTGCATCATATCATACTCATCTGAATGATAAATTGTCCATATAGTATGTATAAATGCTGACGTCAGTCGTACAATGTTGACGTTAGCAAGTTCCTATAGCTTCAAACAACATGGAAAGTCCCTTACTCTGATACCAAGTTGAGTTGAATAGATTTAGGAAGAGGAGGGGAGAGAAAAGTGTGAGAGGAGAGTTTTGAGAGGGAACTGCTTCATTGTGTATTAGGGCCACAAACCCTAACACCTTTTATTGTAACACTAGAAACACACATACATGCTCCTCAAGAGTAAACAACACTGTGTACATGCACACACATAAATACACACTAACAGATAGTAAGAACAAAAAAGCATTTCCTATACTGACTCGCCTAAGTTTTAGCTCAGGCTAAATTTTTTTTGTATATTCACAAAAATCACGGTAAGTTACACATGATTAACGTGTTTGATGAAAGATTCACGACCATGGTGGTGCCACATACAAACTTATGGTTGGCATCACATCCCCATTGTTCCCTGCGTCTGGTGGATCTAGCTTATTTTTTGCCCAGAGCCTAGAATCGAAACTGATAGATGAAGCGGATGTTACATATACAACCTGGCATGCTCCACAGAGATTGGGTGTTTTTCTGGCTGCATAAAACAGGTGTTGACGTGTTGTGGAATCCAGGTGTGGGAGGACATCAATTGTTTTGCAGGGGGCCCATGCAACAAAAAGCTTTATGGGGCCACAGTGATGTTCATGCAACATCCACTCCATCCAACATTTCTCTCTATCATGAGTGGAAGTGAGCAAAAAAAAATGGCATATCCAAAATTCAGGTGGGCTACACCAAAGGAAACAGCGGAGATGGGGCAATCACCTTTGACTTCTTGAGGCCCACAAAAGTTTCTGACCAAGCTTAAATTTATGTTTTCCCTTCATCCTAGTGGAAGTTACCTAATGAACAGGTTGGATGGCATATAAAATTCACAGCAGGCCCTAGGACGGTTTCGATGGTGGAGTTCCCATTCCCGTTGTTTGTTGTGGTGTGGCCCACTTGATTTTTGCATATTCCTGATTTTGGGATGACAACATAAATTGATCAGGCACAACTGATGGACAGAGTGGATATCACACAAATAGTAAGGTGGGCCCCACGGCTTTTTGCTGCATGGCAGTAGTGTGGGATGGGTAAGATGAGTTGAATATTGTGGCGAGAGAATGGAGAAAAGATGGTGGGAATTGGGGTGAAATTCCGTCTTTTTGGAAATTGAAATTGACACTTAATGGGACATTGTAATGCCCAATGGAAAATTAAATTGCCACTTATTATGATTCCCCATATCCCCCAAACATGAGAATCCTTAATATAGTGGGCATAGTAATTACCCACTATTCAAATAACCCCAATCCAAACTAACCCTTTGTCTTTCAAGAAACAGCATCCATGGGATTTCTATTAGTAGCTACACATCAGCTGGCATCTATGACAAGCATATGACCCAGATGCACATCAGATCATATGTTGTGAAACTTGAATGGGTATCGTAAATTCAGTAAGGCAACAAGATAAAAATCAATAAAGCCAAGTGCAATCAAACAAATCTGCATATTAAGCAAGGAATAACAAGATTTAAAAAATGCAGATGAAGGCAAAGGAATCAGGACATCATGTGACATACTGAAATGATCAATTAATACTTCTCTCATTTTCAATAATTTTGGATTTGGAGCACCATGAGACAAGCTTTGTTGCATTAAGAGTTTCGCCCTCCATATGATTTCATTCTTACCCATGAGCCTAGCAAATGACCTGCAGCAGACACATGCTTTATTAAATGAACAATGCACCTACCGTGTTAGCTTTACAAAAAGACTAATTAGGAAAATCACTTAAAACCAAAAGCCTTGACTTCTAATAAACACGAACTGTTGTAAGTCATCATCAAAGCTTTGTCCTGGCTATTCTAGGTTTGGCATTTAGGGTCCTCATGGTTTCCTAGGCAAAAATTTGATGATCAGCTCCCACCTAACATCAAAACTTTGATGGACATTATGCACATTGCCAACATATTTTTTCAAAGAAATTATACGACTTCACGGGGTACCAAAGACAATAACTTCGGACTGTGATTTGAAGTTTGTGGGCCACTTCTAGTGCACTTTATGGAAGCGTTGGGGACCAAGCTTCAATTCTCTAGCGCATATCATCCTCAAACAAATGGTCAAACCAAGATAGTTAACAGGAGCCTTAGTAACCTCTTAAGGAGTATCATGGGTGCAACATATCACAGTGGAACTCAGCTTTATCTCAAGCCGAGATTGCCTACGACAACTCAGTGAATCATACTACGAGAAAAATCTCCATTTGAAATCGTAAATGGGATAAGTCCACATCATGTACTTGAATTAGTACCATTGCTGGTACAAGATCAAGTGAGCGAAGATGCTTATGCTTTTGCCAAGCACGTCCAAGACTTGCAAGTTCAAATAAAGAAGAAGATTGAAGACAATAATACCAGGTACCAAGAAGTTGCGAATGAACATCGGCGTGAGAAGATCTATAAGAAAGGTGACTTAGTTATGGTATATTTTTGTAAAGAAAGGTTTGCTAGGAAAACTTACGATAAGCTCAAGTCTAAGAAGATTGGTCCATGCCGAGGCAAGAGTAAGTTGGGTAACAATACCTATGAAATCAAGTTGCCAGATGACTTAGATATCTCACCGACTTTTAATGTGGCAAACTTATTCGAGTACCATGGCGAGGCATCTGACATGTAAAATGAAGTCATTATCGATATGAATAAACAACTCCCAAAGAAAAAGAAGGAAGAAGTTGAACAAGTGTTACGAATGAAGATTGCTAACACTCGACGGAGCCAATACAGGCAATATTTAGTGAAATGGAAGAACAAGCCCTATTCTAAATGTATATGGATCACGAGTGATGAATTGAAAAGATTGGATCTTGACCTCTGCTACTTTTATGAAGTGTCCAACTTGTTGGAGTTGAGTTCTTTCCAACTCGAGGGGGAATGATGCAGGCCCACTGTAGGGCCCAGTCGACTTAAGCCCATCTAAGCCCATTGTAGGGCTTGGCAAGACATAGGACCATAGCCCAACATGTGCTGATTTTTGGGCTGATCATTTACAGATTTGGGGATTATAATTTACTATTTTTGGGAGATATGGGGGTTTATTTAAAGATGTGATCAAGGCGTAATTGATACGATCGAAGATATGGGCTAGATTTAGACATTTAATTGCTTTCCATTTTTGCTTTTCATTAGGCTTTTGCAATATGAAGAAAGATTAGATTAGTTTGTAATAAATTGTAATTGATTCTTGTAGAGATTTCAATTAAGGATTCATTTAGGATCTATAAAGCGGGGGAGGGGGGGTAAGAGTTACTCATTCGAATATTTTTCTAAGAGTGGTTTTTTCTTTAAGTTTTTGTAAAGGAAACAAAAGATTGTGGCCTCAATATCGCGCATGTTGCAATATCTATAATATCGAGATATTATCAATATTATCAATGACAAATTGAACACTACATACAACCATGTGCCCATGAAAAAAAAATTGAAATAAATTTTTTTCTAATATACAAAATTTTGATGATATCAATACGTTGGCGATATTAGTGAAATATCGTCAATACGCTTATGATACAAGCATTACCTAGAATTTACATAGTCGAAAATATTGGTGATACATTAGCGATATTGATGCATTGGCAATACAAGTGACACCTTGAATTTACATAGTTGAAAATATTGGCGATTACATTAGCGATATTGATATGTTGGTGATACTTAGCAATACATTGCTAATACCTAGAATTTCTGATACTACCAGTGTTATCGGTATCGCTACCCGTGTTATCGGTATCGCTAAGTTGGAGATAAAGATAATATCGGAGATATTTCAATAATATCGAAGATAATTAGAACACTGATGTTAGGTCATTCTAAGTGCTCCGTCTTCAAATGCATATCCTTGCTGCACTAATTTCATGCCATTGACGGTGGCCCGATCGATTTCCAAGATCTCACCCAAGCATGATCTGAGGGCCATAAACACCTCCTTGACCCAAAGTTATAGTGGAATGTCCCACAACAAGTACCGTACATCACTTTCTCCAAATATGGATTTGTCTCCCCATCCGTGTACCTCTAGAATAGGGCCATCGTTAAATAGAGATCCTGTTGTTATCACTTGGTTAGTATTGGCCTATGTCAAGTATTCCAAAACGGTTACGTTTTGGCCATAACGGCCGATACGTAACGGTAACAGCCGTGACTGTTATGCGTTATGGGGTTGTAGCGGCCGGCCGTTACAGTACCGTAACAACTGTTACAGGCCTAAAGAAAATAGGAAAAATTGAAAAAAAAAAAAACAAAACAAAAAAAAAAAAGAAGAAAAAACTTACCTTTTCCTTTCTTTCTTTTCTTCTTCTCCTTCTTCTCCTTCTCCTTCTCCTTCTCCTTCTTCTTCTCGGGTTGTTGCGGCTACGGCCCTGCTACGGCTTCTTCTCCTTCTTCTTCTCGAGTCTGCTGAGCAATCTTGAAATACTACTACTGTTCTGACTCTTCTTCTTCTTCTTCTTCTTCTTCTTCTTCTTCTTCTTCTCTCTCTCTCTCTCTCTCTCTCTCTCTCTCTCTCTCTCTCTCTCCTTTCCCTCTTTTCTTTTTGGTTTCTCTCTCTCTCTCTCTCTCTCTCTCTCTCTCTCTCTCTCTCTCTCTCTCTCTCTCTCTCTTCTTTCTTTTATTTCGTTCTTGAAAAACGAATGGACTGCGTGGCTGTGAAATAGCCACGCACTTCAAATTTCTTTTTAAAATGTTCGGCGGACCTGCGGTGCACTTGCGGAAATCGGATTGCGCCCATAGTGAATGTATGTGGTTTATCCACACCGTCCATCAGCTTTTTTAGCTCATTTTAGGGGTTGAGCCCAAAATTGAAGCTTATCCAAAGCTCAAGTGGACCATACCACATGAAACAGTGGAAATAATGATTTCCACCATTGAAACCTTGCTAGGCCCCACAATGATGTTTATTTCTCATTCAACCTTCTCATAAGATCATACAAACATGGATGAATGGAAAATACAAATATAAGCTTGATCCAAAACTTCAATGGCCCCTAAGAAATTTTCAACGGTAGACATTCAATTCACACTGTTTCCTGTGGTATGGTCCATTTTAGCTTTTTATATGCTTCGTTTTTTAGATAGGGCCCTAAAATCATCTGGTAAAATGTATGGACGGATCGGATAGAATACATAAATTATAGTGGACCCCACAGAGTTTACTCATTACGCTTAGCGTACTAAGTTACTCAGTACGCAATCCACCTCCGCACTTGCCATTGTTTTGTTAAGTGGCCCCACCTTGATTTATGTGTAGAATATCCATGCAGTCCACTATAATGTTTATTTTCCATTGAACCCGTTCATAAGGTCACATAGCCTGGCCCACTAGTGGTCCACCTGAGATCTGGATTTACCTTATTTTTTTCCAATGCCCTTAAATGGGTTGACAAAATGGATGGATGACATGGATATATAATACATAATCGAGTGGACCCCAGTACATGGCCCTAAAAATTTATACATGACGTATATATCAACTCAAAATTAACCAATTAAATTTTGGGACCATTGTTGCTAAGTCACAATCCCAAAATTAAATAACTCCTACAATTTTACCATTAGTTTGCATACACTTGTTTTTGAAATAGGACCATTTGATATTTTTCATTTTTCACTGTCCAATAAATGTCCACCAATCCATTAGAGGAATAAGTGCCAATAGATTACATTAATTTGAGGCCAGTTTGAGGCATCAAATGGTCCCCCAAACCAACCCCGAATTAATAACACAATTTACCTCAATTTAATTTTAATTTTTTTAAAGATTTATGGGGGAAAATGATATCAAATTATTAGGTATATGAATTACATAATATTCTTGACTTGAGGATGACAGGTCACAAGACAGGAATCACAGTCACAGCCACAGGTATGTTAAATTGTTAATAACTTAATATAGAATAAATTATGAAAAATAATTGCAAACACCTACACATGTAAGATATTTTCATATTATATTCATTCTAATCTATTTAACATTGATAGTAGATAGTTAGAAAATTAAATATATGAGTTTTACAGTCCAATCCAGGTTGTCTTGTTCATAAATTCATCAGACAGTCCGATACAACTTCTCACCAAAGAGTGGACCGTTACACCACCATAAACATATTCCAATTTATAAATGAATGCATATTTGGAATGCTCAGAATATTCCGGTTTTAATCCACATTTTTTCATTTTTTTTTGGCAAAAAAAACAAAATTTGCACTGTTACGCCCCCGTATCGCCGTTACGGTGGGCACCGTTACGCCAACCGATACCAATACGGAATACTTTGGCCTATGTAGGAATCAAAACCCAAAGCTCAGACTTTCTAAGTGATTTCAGAATGCACTCATCAGCCTTGAGCTAGCAACAACTTTCGAACCAAATTTGGATTTCCTTGATCGATGCTTCTTTCCTTGTGATGACCAAAAGAGAGTGGGAGAAATGAGACCTGGTCCTCTTTAAGATTTATAGCTTGACTCTGACCACCAGTTGTTCCCCTTTTTGTTCTTTCCAAGCCCAAATCGTAGAGGCACTGTTAGTTTCAAAGAGTTTTCTAAAGGCTTCCAATGTTTCTTGTATCTCCTTCTTGTCTACTACCGCCTCGGCGCCTCCAAGTAGGATTTAGTAATCCATACCGATTTTGTTTGCCCTTCTTGATCAACTCCCTTTTCCCTAACTTTCCTTCTTTCATCAATATGCTTTCCCCCTAATGTTGTGCATGCAGTGTTCCCAACCCCCCTTCTCTCCCATAAGATCTAACAACTTCCACTAGTCTTCTATCTGGAGGGATAGTATCTTCCGCCCTACCCAGACTAAAGTGGGCTCTCTGCGCAGTTATTGGCCTCCCTTTGAAAATTTGCCCATTAATCTCCCTAATTGCCCTTTTTAGCTCTTCTTCTTATTGCATTCCGACAAATGTGAATCCATGAGGTGCCTTGCACTGCTTGTCCAACGGGATGAAAACCTCGATGACTCTGTTGTAAGTCCAAAAAATCCGAAATAAATGTGACTCCTTCCATTCTGGGGGAAATTTTTCCACAAATATAGTCGGATAGTCTGGATGTGGATGGCCCTAAGTTTTTGCCCTTTTCTTCTTCTTCCTTAATACTATTGTCCAACCATCTTGAGCACAATCCCCTTCATAGTGATCACTGCCGCTATCACCAATCTTACATTTTCCTTTTCTTCATACGACTATTTCCTTCCTATACTGTGAATAGTGCCATTGGCAAGGACTTCTTAGATGGAGGCAGATAGAACTTCTCTCGGATTTGGAGCATGTGACAATGCATTTTCTGTAGTGATTCTGATGACGGAGAAGACAACGACCAGCCAAAGATCATTAACTCCATAGGAAATCTCAATCTCTACCATTGTAATTCAAAATATGACAATAGAAAGTGCAAAATCTCGCAGATACAATATTATATATCGATGACACTCTCTTTTCAAAAATAATTTAAATTGTCATAGAAAATTAATAAATAATAATAATTTTAAAATATTTTTTGATAAATGCATTCTACATTGTATGACAGATTTAGTGCAACCAATTAATACATTCGATGTGCTAATAGATTGTATAACCTAAGAAAATGTTAGTGATTTTTATATTTATTATTTAAATATTATTTTTAAATAATTAAAATTTATAAAAAAAAAAAATCTTTAAAAAAAAATATATATAAATTAAAAATTGTGAAAATTTTTGTGATGATATGATGCAGGACAATTAACCACTTGCTCTAAAAGCTCGAACTATTAGAGTATGGCGAATTAATCCCTTTATCTCATAGCTCAGGCCCCACATCGCATGGGTTCCTTGGTCGAACCCCCCTCGTGGGCCCCAAATCACATGGGCACCGCCTCACATGGGTCGCCCACCCCGAGTGTTTCCCCGCATTCCACAGGCTACCCCACTCGAGCCCAGTGTGAAATGCCCATTAATCACCCCCGGTGAGGAGTCTCGAACACAAGATCTCTCCCGTGGGCCCCGCCCACCCCGAGTGTACCCTTGCATCCCACGGGCGACCTCACTCGAGCCCAGTGTGAAAATGCCCCTGCATTAATCACCCCCGGTGAAGAGTCTCGAACATAAGACCTCCTGCTCCGATACCAATTTGATGCAGGACAATTAACCACTTGCTCTAAAAGCTCAAACCATTAGAGTATGGCGAATTAATCCCTTTATCTCATAGCCCAGGCCCCACATCGCATGGGTTAGGCCATTGGTTGAACCCCCCTCGTGGGCCTCAAATCACATGGGTACCGCCTCACACAAGCCACCCACCCCGAGTGTGTCCCCGCATCCCACAGACTACCCGAGCCCAGTGTGAAATGCACATTAATCACCCCCGGTGAGGAGTCTCGAACACGAGACCTCCCCCGTGAGCCCTGCCCACCCCGAGTGTGCCCCTGCATCCCATAGGCGACCCCACTCTAGCCCAATGTGAAAATGCCCCTGCATTATGATATTATTTGCTATTCTTGATATTCTTTTTGCTTAATGTGGCCATACAGGTAGAAAATGTTTGAAAAAGAAAGACAATTAGACATCGGTTGGTAGCACTAGACCTCACTTGCCGACAACCAACATAGGTGTAAGTGTAGCTACTGCCAGTGTTCGAAATATCGATATATCGGCCGATATTATCGGTATTGGGCCCTAGCGAGACGAAACTCCTCCGATAACCCCCGAAAGATACCGAAAATCCAAAACTTCAGATATCGGCCGATATTATCGTCGATATCGCACCTAGGAGAGCATCATTATTCGAAAAAAATGAAAAAAAGAAAAAGAAAAACTTTCAACGGTAGATTTTGGTACCTGTAAAGAAGATTGTCCTGATCGGATGCTGCGTTTGATGGGCCATTCGAATCCAAGTCTCTGATTTGGAGAGATTTGGGCGCGAAATCGAGAGAAATCCTCCAAATCCCGACATTTGGGAGAGATTTTAGGGTTCCGGCATTCCAGAACCCTCTCTGCTTCGAAAAAAAGGGCCTCCAGCCCTTATTTACAGTAAGCGGATGGGCTGGTGTACCGCACACCACAGACCTGAATGGTGTGTTGACGTCACCAAGTTCTGTGGGTCCCATTGTAAGTTGTATGTTATATCCAAACCGTTAGTCCATTTTACGAGCTCATATTAAGTCTTTACCCAAAAAATAAGACAGATCCAAAGATGGTGTGGACCACACTGAAAATAGTTGTGGGACATTAAACGTCTACCATTGAAACCCTTTTAGGGTCACAGAAGTTTTAGACCGATATGGATTTTTTTTTCCCCTCTTCATCAAGGTCTTTGTGACCTCATGAAAAGATTGGATGGAAAATAAACGTTATGGTGGGCCCTGAGAATGTTATAACGGTGAGAATCATTGCTTTCACTGCTATTTGTGGTGTGGTCCACCTGAGATTTGGATATGACTCATTTTTGGGCTCATGATCTAAAATGATCTCTCCAAATGGATGGACGGTGTGGATATAATAAATACATTATTTTGGGGCCAATGTAACTTTGATCTCCTTTGAACTGTTTGTACAACTCAGCTGGAGGATCGTCAACGCCATCTTCACGGATGGAAACGGATTGGCTACTCCCCCTGCCACAAGTGGCAGGGGCTCTCTGGGCCCCATCTTGATGTATATGTTTCATCCATTCCGTCCATCTATTTTTCTATATCAATTTATGTTGTTACACATAAAATGAGGTATATCCCAATCTCAAGTGGACCACATTACAGGAAACAGTTCTGAATGAACTTCGACTATTAAAAAATTTTTGGGGACCATAAAAGTATTGGATCAAGTTGATATTTGTTTTTGCCCTTCATCTGGGTCTTTATGACCTAATCAACAGATTGGATGTCAAATAAACAGTACAGTAGGCCTTAGGAGGATTTAAATGATGGATATCCAATCACTATTGTTTTCGTGTGGTGTGGTCCACCTAAGATTTATATCCCTCTCATTTTTGGGCAAAAGCCTAAAATGATATTTAAAAATGGATGAACGGAATGGATGAAACACATACATCATGGTGGATCCCACAGAGCATCGACCACCAGGGGAGTAGCCAATCCGTTTCCTTCACGGACGCGGATTTCCAGCGAAAGTCTCTGCAGGAAGTTCCTGTGCTGGAAGCTTAGGTGTGCCCCACCATTGAAAACTTCCTAAGGTCCATTGTGACCATCCAACCCATTGATAAGTTCACACATACTTGGATGAAAGGAAAACACAAATATCAGATTGATGGAGAAAATTTTTTGGCCCACAATATTTAATGGTCAATAACTACTATTTTGTGTGGAGTAGACCACATTTACCTAAAATTTGTAACCGTCTCATTTTTTAGACCAACCCTTAAAATCAGGTTGCAAAACCAATGGACGATGTAGATATGTCATCCATGCATCAAGGTGGGCCTTATTGTTTTCGACGGTAGCATCAATTCCAACTATTTTCACTTGCGTGGTCCACATAAGTTTGAATGAAGGGAAAAAACAATTATCAGCTTGATCCAAAACTTTTGTGATCACTAATGGTCAATCACCATTGTTTCTTATGGTATGGTCCCCCTGATTATTGGATCTGCTTCATTTTTTGGATGATGTCCTAAAATGACATGGAAAAACGGATGGACGGGGTGGATATTGAATACACACATCATTGATAGGTATGTTTTCTAATTTCTAATGTATCTTTTGCTTTTGAATGCATTGGTTATGTTTTCATACACATCTTTATACAATTATAAATGTTATGCATCATATTTGAATATATTTACCTTAGTTTAATCAGATAACGCATAACTTAGGACCTTATACAAGGGAAATTTATTATGTGCACTTCTTTCTTGAGATTTTATGATTTAAAAGTGTGTATTAAGGTCTTTTAAAATAATTCTTGAAGTTTTATAAAAAAAATCAACTGTTTTGCCAATGTTTCCCCATGTTTCCCACAAAGTGCGATAAATTACGCGATACAAACGATATATCCCGTGCGATAACTGATACGTATCTGTATCCCAAGGTTGCAATACATTGCGCGATACCGATATTTCGAACACTAGCTACTGCAAGCACGTGTAAAAGAGCAGTGCAGTGTCCCGTTCAAAGGAACACCTAGTAATGGGGTATTGGAACATTGTGGACTGGACGTGTTCCAAATAAGGTGAGAGCACGAATGAGGGAACTGTTACCAAAAGGGGTGAGAAGAGAGATGAGCACGGTGAGTGGGAAAGGAAGTTTAGGGAAGAGTTAATACGTCCAATACGGGACCTTAGGCAACAAAAGATGAAAATGACGATGATGAGCCCAAGTATGGATGGACTGTTGAGGAGTCTCTACAAGAAGAGTGGGATAGTGGCCATATTAGGCAATGTGAAGCAAGCAAGCTTACTTTGGAAGGTCTAAGAGGGAGACTAGTAGAAACAGTAGAGAGAGAGGCAGGGTGATAATGGTAAGAGGGGAAGTTGGGGGGTAAGTATGCGCCACAATAATAGTGTGAGGAGGATGAATGTACCCTCGAATCTGGTAATCTATAGGGAAGAGATTGAAGGCAGAAGTGTTGAAGGATCTTTGGAGTTAGAGGGGATGTGAGAAAGAAAGTGAGAAAATTTGTTGCGAGGTTTTTCATATATGACATTGCGCTAACTAAGGCAACTGCAAGCCTGCACATCAAAAATATAATCTTATTGAAGTGCAATGTGGGGCCAAAGTTGCGGTGCTACCTACGCCGCATAAGATTATGGGTCCTTACCTGGATGATGAGTTTACTAAGATGCATTGTTATATAGACGAGTTGAGGTCATCGTGAGAAACTTATGGGGTCACTCTGATGTGTGAGTGTAATAGATAGATGGGGCCAACAAAGTTGTCCATAAATTTTATGAACTACTGTAGGAGGACCATATTTGTAAAGTTAGCTGATGCGTCCAATGAAATTACAAATAAAATATAAATATATGGGCTGATGAAGGATGTGATGAAGGAGATGAGTGGAGAAGATGACTTCGAGCCACCCTAGTGGATATGGAGAAGATGACTTTGAGCCACTTCACAACTCATGTGGGTGTAAGGCACATCTATAATACGAGCACAAATGTAATGTTACTTCTTGTTTGGCTTTTGAATGTGTTGGTTGTCTTTTCATACTTGTCTTCTATGATTTATAAATGACAAGAACTCATTTTGGATATAATTGCATCACTTTTGTCAGACAATACATAGTTTAGGAACCTATACAAAAGAAACTTATTATGTGTACTTATTTTTTGTTATCTTTTCAGTTCTAAGTGTGTAATAATGTTTTTTTAACATCCCCTAAAATTTCATTTAAAATTTCAATCATTTTCCCAATGATTCCAAAAACAACAATACATGCAGTATTTTTATGCGATATTGATATGTGTTCATATCCCAAGGATGCAATACATGCATTGATATCGATATTTAAACCACTGCATGGAATAATAATGGAGATAGATGCATTAAGCGTTGTCATCTCTTGTTAGAGATCACTAATTGCTTTATCCCAAGGATCATACTTGGTGTTTCCAACTGATGATTCCCCTTCAACAAAAGCCATATTGGCACGTGGTTTGTTTCGAAATTCTTTGGGAGCAAGTGCAGATTTAGTATCCAAAATTGTTCTCGAGCACGTTGCACGCCTCGTCTTCCCACAATGAGTGCAGCGAAATTCGTTTTTATTTGAGTTTCCTCTAAGAGGTCCTTGTCCCTTAACTGATATAAAATTTAATGCTGATGCAAATCATTTTGGTACGGTGGAATTAGTTAACTTAAGGTTGCTCACCAAAAAGCCTCTCACCAAATATAATTGTATATAGATTCTTTGGAGGGTAAGGATTCCTTCCAAAGAACCGATACACACTAAAGTTTGAAATCCTAGTGATGACCTGCCAAAAACTTGAATATCCGCAATTGTTCCATTTGTTTCTTAAGATCTTCAAGTTTTAGGGGACAATTTGGTTGCAATCTAGTTCTTCCCATTTCTTACGATGTACCACAAAATCTTCAAGTGTGTTTTCTCCTAGTTAAAGATTATTAATCTTAGGATGAAGTTGATACAAATGAGCCGAATCTTCTTCTTTAGAGTACATTTTAGCAATTGTATCCCAATTCTCTCCGGCGGTTAGGAGAAACGGTAATCCACTATTGATGCTTGGTTGCATTGAATACAGTTGCCAAGACATAAAAAGAAAATTAATTTCCTAGTCATCATGGGACTGATCATCAGTTTGGTGTTCTTTCTTGCTCCAAGACGCAAAAAGAGGTGCAGGCCATACTAGGGAGGAGCTAGTATGAGGGACTTCAGTAAGATGAATCTAGCTTTTGGGGGAAAATGATTGTGGTGCTTCGCAAATGAGGAAGACTCTCTTTGGCGTAGGACCATAGAGCCTCATGGGTTTGGAAAGGGATATCTAGAATCAAGCATATGCTAGCATGGGGATTGGCTTTGCTATTGGGAGTGAGGAAAGAGTTCGCTTTTGGCAAGATGTGTGGAGTAGAGATTCTCCGCTTAATCATGCGTTACCTAGAATAGCTCATTTTTCCTTAGGGAAGAACATTATGATATCTTCTTGCTATTCCTACTTGGGTAACGAGGTGGTATGGTCGTAGGAACATGACAGGTGAAGGGGTGGAGTTTGTGAGACTTACTAATTGTCTCAATCTTTGTAAGCCGGTGAGGGAGGAAGGGGATAAATGTTTTGGCTAAAAGAAGAATCCGATTGCTTTTCGATTCGAACTTCTACGGCTTATTGCAGCACTCGGAAGAAGACGGTGCAAAAATGGTCACGGAAAAGGTGTCGTACTACGGGACTCCCCTGAAAATTACGGCTTTTGGTTGGCTAGTCGGAGGAGGAAGGCTTCTCGCCATTGATAATCTCCAAAGAGGTCAATGATCTTGCCTAATGTATGTGAGATGAGTATGGAGGATGCCAGGACGGTGGATCATCTCTTTATTCATTGCCCATTTGCAAGGCAAGTGTGGGGTAGTTTCTTCATAATTTTTGACATGGCTTGGGTGATGCCCAAGTCGGTAGGGGATTTATTTTTTACATGGCATGGGGTGGGTTTAGGAAGAATTGCTTCAATTTTTCTTTTTCTTTTTTCTTAGGTTGTAATTTTTGTGCCATCTCAGCGCTTCTTTAATAAAGTTTCTTGTTACCCTTCATAAATTTTTTTTTTTAAAAAGTCTGATATCATGGGCCAGCAAGAAGCAGGTGTTATTGCTTGCTCCATTGACGACAAATACCATATCACATCAGTTGCAATTGCAGAAACCACTTGGCTCCGTCATTTAGGGGTGAACTTGTTTTCCCAATAACATCTTGCCCATTACACGTGGACAGTCATGAATGTGATGAAGATTCCACTCAACCTTCTGTCCCACTCAAACCAAACGCTGAGACTAGATCATTATTTTATTCTGGAAAAGATTGCATGTTGTGAAATTCAGCAGGCTGAAATCTTCATCAAGAACATCCTTCTCCTCAACCTTAACATCTGTTTCGCAAGTTTCCTTTATTCCCTCAGAGCATTAAGCCTCAGGGAAGTGTAAGAGAAAAGACAGTTAAATCTTTTATATTATGTATAGTTTTTGTACTATGGAGATGTGTATTGTAGATGCTACCCTTTAGCTTATTCTTGTGTAACTGACCTGTTTCTTTTCATGTTCTCCATATATGTGCTGGACATCTAGCCCTGATAACACATCCAACACTTCTTTCAATCTCAATATATCTCCTCTCTCCTCTCCATCACTTATCATGTTCTCCATTAGTATCAACAATTTACAGTTAAACATGAAAAAAAATTGCCTTCAGAATCTATTTAGTACAAGATAATCCCAAAGGGAAACTCAAGTGGCGCATGCAAACTATTTTATTAAACTAAAACATTCTCACATATCTCGGTACATTGAAAAGTAGCCATACATAGATGTGTAAGTAAATACGTAAAAAGAAAAAGAAAAACATTTTTTGGGAAAGATGACTAATGTGAGTCACAGAAAGTATTTTCGGGGACAGATTACTAGAAGAAGTGAATTTTAACCGTGGCAATAAATATCCTTTAGAAGATAATGTTTTAATAAAAGGATGCACAAGCACATACCCTTGTTGCAACTTTTCTTCAAGCATCTCGTATGCCGGCCTTATGCCATGGCTTGAAAGTAACTTGCGGATGTGATAAAGCGTAATAAGAACTCCAAAGTATCCTTCTATTTCTCCATATTTTACTTGAGGAAGATTTAGTGGAGGTGCTTGACGAAATTTATCCCTTGAATTAAGTAGATCACATGGGCTCAACTGGCAACAATCAATCACAGATTTACTAAATTGTGAACAGAACACTTAGATCCTCAACAACCACAACTGCTAACTACAATGGCCAACGTGAGAATAAGCAGAACCATCCTCATACATGAAATCTTAGAGTTAAATAATATGGTTGGAAACATAAGCCAGATACAAGGAATAGAAATTAGCACAATGCGTTTAATCCTTTAAGATAAGTAAGCAACAGAAAACTCGTTTTGCAGCACAAGGTCTTCAGCTTCAATAGTTAACTACTTCATGCTGGCAGATCAGTTTAGAAATTTCTACTGCACCACTATGTTAGCATTGGCAACTTTGGGAGCAATAAAACCAGTTCTGTTGGCGACTATCAAGGGCTTGCATCATTGTATCCATGCAGTGGTGCCAGAGAATGAGTACTCCAATTTGTAATGTTATATATATGTCCATGGTAGTATGTTCTAACTTGCTCAAAACTGCGTACTTTGTCCATCATCATTAACAGTACATTGTCATTGGTGTTTTTGGAATCATGTACTGCTAGATGGTACATGAGGTGCTTGTTTCCAGATTTGACTCTTGTGATTTATGTATTATATACTTTACACTTTAAGAGTTAACCCTAGTGACATGACGAAAAATACATAAAATTAATAAAATCTTTTGCTCTGCTATGCTCTTTTTGTTTTCTTTACCTTTTTGCACAAGTATAGATGGATTTTCATGTAATTGTTGAGAACTCTATCACAGACAATGACTGGCAACTTGATAACTTTATGAGTCACAGGTGGACTCAAAGTCTCAATTACAACAGCTGATTAATTCAGAGCATTGATTCCATCAAAACTTAGTTCAACAAATTATTTAACCCTGGAGCAATATATGCTTTTCTGGGTCAATGGAAAAATGGTACAGTCTTCTTTTCTCAGTAAATGATACTTTGCCCTTTGTCAGACCCCAAAACACATTAACAAGAAGCAAGAATTAATCCAATCAGCCATGTATCAAACAAAAAGGAGTTAACCAAGAAACTCAAATTAGTTTCAGCTTGAAATTCTACTGAAGAGTTCAGCATATATCTATATCTCAGCAGGACTAGCATTTCACTGCGTCCATAAATGATGTATTGGGTGTTAGCAAAATCTTCCGGAAAAGCCTGATGCTGGGACGATAGAATAGAAATTCAGAATGAGTATATAGCTAAAGAGTTCATCGGAATTCCAGAGAAACGAGTCTGCAATAAATAGTAAAAAGGTGAAAGGAACCATACTGTTGCAACATCTCTCCTATAGAGGACTCCAACTGCACAAAGCCTAGTCACAAATGGCTGTATAGCTTCCAAAAGAAGATCATTTACTCCAATCGCATCTTTACCCATTGTAACCTGGCATTAGTACAGGTAAAATCTATGAACAAGCCAACATTAACATTCAGAACTTTGTGAAGAGCATCTACTAGCACAAACCTCCATTAACTCCAGCTTCCTGTTGTGTACATATGGAATGACATCGTGGTGACTTT
Organism: Magnolia changhungtana; assembly: GCA_030180095.1. Lineage (NCBI taxonomy): Eukaryota > Viridiplantae > Streptophyta > Magnoliopsida > Magnoliales > Magnoliaceae > Magnolia > Magnolia changhungtana. Next base: position 22,826,805 of record JASAUF010000471.1, on the reverse strand, counting down.
CATTGCGGTATTCAAGAGTTGAAATATGTAAATTATCAATAACATTCTGTATAGTCCCCTGCTTTGCTGAGTAATTACATCAATGTAATGATATCAGGCCTACAGAAGAATTAACTTGACTGACCTTCTGTAACTCTACAGAAACTTACATCCTGGTGTCGCTGTTAAAGCTAAGATTCTTAACAGCACTGGTACCGCCATCAACTACAAATGCGAAGAACAGCTAATATCAGGGATCAATAACATGTGCCCAAGTGAGATAAGGATACAGAAAAGCAGTTACAGGCCTGTTTGGAATGGAGGACAGTGCTAGCCTTTTGGGATTTGACACCCAAAAGCATTTGAATCCACAAAGATCAGACTTTTGGTTTCTCCAAAAGGACCCAGCCCAAAGCAGAAAAGCATTGAAAGGGTCTTTTTTAAAATTGGTTTCCTTTGCCTCCCATTCAGAACAAAAAAGGATAGTGCTAATCCTATCCAATTCAATTGGCAACAGAGTAGGCAACAGGCACTAAAAGTATATTAGTATATTATTGGGAACAGAATTATGACACACACCTCACGAACTGCCACACAGTAAGAATAGTTTCCCATTGCTCTATGAGCCTCATCAATCACCAAACAGACAACTTGGTTCACCAAACATGTGCCTGAATTCAACCACCACAAGTAGCATCCAGCAAAAAATGCAATCAAACTTCTCAATAAAATGATAGAAAACTACAATTTCTCAATTTCTCGCAAGTCAGTTGCAACCTGTGTCCAAACATAAAATCAAACATGTATGTAACCTGATCCAGTGATTCTTCTTTTCCTTTTGAATGTATTGCTTGTGTTTCCACACATCTTCTTACATTTATAAATTATATGAATAGACTTTGAATATACTTGCATCAATTCAGTTAGACAGAACATAGATTAGGACCCTATACAAAGAAAACGTATTATGTGTACTTGTTTTTTGTAATGTTTTGATTTATATGTATGTATTGATGTCTTTTTTAACAATCACTGAAGTTTCATTGAAAAATTCGACCAATTTCCCAACGTTTCCCCATGTTTCCAACAACAACGATACATTACGCGATATGACCGATATATCCCATGCGGTAACCGATATGGGTGTGATATGTAACGCGATACCGATATTTCGAACATGGCTTAGAAGGATCATGTAACTGTGTAAAATGCTACCATTGTGTAAATAATATTGACTGTTGATGATCAAAGACAAAATATCGAAGTATGACATAGAGTATAGAGAAAGCTTTTTGTATTTCCCGAAGAATCTCAAATGGAACAAAAGCTGTAGAGACTAAACATTCATGCCATAGATCTACTCCCTGCTCTTGCTTTCTAGCTCAAAAATAGCTTAAGGTAGACTCTGAAGAACTTAAGTACTTAACCGATTGGGAAAAAAAAAAAAAAAGACTCCAGATTCTGGAAAACTCATGAGACTCACAAGGTGGAAAGAAAACCAGCATTGATTTGAATGTAAACAATTTTTCCAATATGAAGAAAAGTATTTATACAACTTTTACGTAGTTAATGTCCTATTTTGTGTCAATTTAAAATTTTCAATCAATCAAGCCATTAGAGATAAAGAGACAACAATACAGTTGTCATTTCCTAGGACTACAGAATACATCTTTAGTTGGAAGTGACATTAACATTTGGTCCACTTAAGCAACAAACAAAACATCCAGTATACTAAAGCAAAAGATCCATGTATTCACCAGATTGAATATCCTTTTCAAGCACTTGGGGCGTAACAAAGAAAACTCTTTTGGCCTTCCAAAAGTGGGATCTTTTTGAAGGATTCATCTGACCTGTCATATCAATTGTCCATTCCTGCAATCAGTTTGATTCCAATAACTTCAAATTACGTACAAGAAACAAAATGGTGTGCCTACATCAAGAGTAATTCAGACACATCAGCAAAAAAATTATCAGAAAAGTATGTTTCGTTTACCTGAGGTATTCCCACAATATTATGGCATGCTTCAATTTGTTGCATGACAAGAGGTCTTGAAGGAGCAGTAAAAACAATTTTCCCTGAGACAAAAGTTCCAAGTTTAATTGATAAAAACAAAGGCTGTAAGTAGGTCCCATGATGTTGTGAGCAATCTCCAACATGTTAATATATATTATCGAGAAACATCTAGCTAAAAAACAGACATGAGTCCACTATCCTTTTTTATTAAAAAGAGGACAAAAATTGTTACAGGAGAGGAAGTGAGTCTCTTATGCATGAGGGTCTTGTTTGGATAACAAGTGGAAATAAAAAATAAAGCTTTCACAATAGTTGCCTTGAATCTTATGGATGAGAATTTGACTATGTTGTATAGTTAATGATTGATTTTTGAAATCCAAGGTTTCCTTTGTTATCCAAACATTTTGAAACATTCCATCATGGGAAAAATTATCCATTTTCTTTTCTTTTCATTTCTTTTCCCATTATCCAAAAATTCCGTTAATACCCTAATTTCCTCCATCCATCTCACAAAACACCAAGGATATGGCCCAAAGGAGCTCACCCACCAAATAAAATTAGCCTACCAAATGAGAGTTATTTGATACTCTGGCATGGTATGATGATTTATCCGCATGCACTCAAAAATTGTGACATGGCAATGATGGCATACATTAACTCAAACTCAACTAGCTAAATTGTGGAACCCACTATAATGAACTCACAACCCCAAAATCAGATTGGTTGAACAATCTTAACCTCTGATTCATGGAAAATTGTTTGTTGACCTTCGGATATTTTTCAACCCTCGAATAAATGTCCACTAATCCCTTAGTTATATAATCAAATAAGACCAATTTTTGGTTTATGAAAGATCTAAACTAGGGCCCATAATTTGGCCAATTCAATTTGAATTACTCGTATTCCAAGTGTACAATTTCTCAATGCATGCATATCATCCTTGCACTCCGTCAAAGTATTGAGTTTTCCTCTAGGCCGGCAGATAAGAGGAAGACAAGGAGACATTATCAATCACAAAAAAAATCGAACAAATAGAGAAAGTCGAGCTATCAAAATCAAACCGATGACCCTTTTATTCCTTGATCTCAAGCAACATTACCTATTAATGAATCTCTAACTTTAGGTCTTTTTTCAAATTGATTTAACTGTGACCCTCCAGCACGAAGAGGAGAGAGAAGTAAGAGTTAATCTCATCATCTGAGAAGTTCCTCCTAAATTGAAAGTTCCAAACCAGCTGCCCTCAAAACTTAAAAAGCAATGATCCACTTAATGTCTTTCTCCCTAACCATGCTATAGAGAAAGGTGGAAGAGATGGAAAAGAGGTTGGTCCATGATGCGGACATCAGTGGTGCTCCCTTAGAGTGTACTAGAGGAGGAGGCATCACCGACAGAGTACCAGAGCGGAGGAGTTGATGTGGATGGACGACGGGTCCATCGGACCCACTTTCTGATGCGCTACGAGTAAAGGAGTGGCATGACCGCACCCCGACCATAGATCCATGGGTCGGATTTCACACCCTACTACACGGGGTGTTCACCCCGGCCATAGATCCATGGGTCGGATTTCACACCCTACCACATGGGTGTTTTAGTTTTGGACTTTTTTATTATTTTTCTTGTTTCAGGAGTTTTATTGCAACTTTTTTTATTTTTCGTTTTTTTGTTATTTTTCTTGTTTCCAGGGGCTTTAGTGCACTTTTACTTTTTCCATAGCTTATATATACGTTGTGAGGAACCCTATTTACGTTGTTATTGAATGAATAAGAATTCGTCTATTTTCTTCCTCTTTATTCAAGAGATTAGAGTTTCAGGATTGACTCTTGGGTGTTGAGGATTCCACCCCGATTTCGGGTTTCCCTCTTTTTAAGATCTTCGAAGTGCAGGAAAAGTTAAGAACCATCCTCCTCCTTTTCTTTTGACGATAAAGGACCTATACCTTCTTCATCTCGAACCCCTCATCCTTCATCACTTTCGTTTCTCTCTGGATACCCCTTTCTAGTTCGAACGGAAAAGGGGGATGGTTAGGCAGTAGAATCAGATTCAAGCTTACTCGTGGACTGACTTATGCTAGATCTGGGATATCCTCATAATCCCAAGGTCCTCCCTTTTTATTGTTTACGTGATCTTATGCTAGGGGGCATGATCCTGATGGAATAACCTCATCTTTGTGTTGAGATTTACCTAATCCTTTTGTTTGGAAACAGTTAGTTAATTGGTGTATTTATTTAAATATGCTTTAACCTGATTATACATGCATCTAGGGTTAGGTTATCACATGTCCCTGCATCAGTCCGAACATCACGAGTGCTCCTAGAAACAAACTTTGGTACCATTGCCAACTACAGTATTGAATTCCCTCCTTGGAAAGAATTTCTTCCTCTAGATTGCCCTCCAGGCTCTGAAAATAAATTGAGGCAATCTCATTTGGTGATCCCACTTATTACACTCACACCATATCTCAAGAGGACGACTTCCTTCCACAATGACTACTCATGGGAAAATCTCGATCGCATTTCCAAAAAGGGCCATATTCATCATCCTTACATCTTTCAACCCCAATATCCCATGAGATTTCAGCTAGCAAACATCTTCCCATTCCACTAAGTGGTACTTCCCTGAATCCTCCTTGCTAAAAGAAAATGTCCCTTCGAATTTTCTCCAACCTTTCCACCACACTAGTCGGGCATTGAGAAAGGGACATATAATAAAAAGCCATGTCCAATGGTCACAAGGACACCTTACTAAGAGTTATTCTTCCTCCAAACAATAATTATTTCCCTTTCCAAGTCACAATCTCTTCTCCAATTTCTTGTTAAGCAAAGTCCCAACCAGTATTGACCACCAGCCAACTATTACATGCATGCCACAAAGGCAAGCAAGCAAAATAGGGTCATGGACAGACAGTTGCTCGGCAAACTGCTAAGCATGAAACACCAACACAGATGTTGGCTGCACAAAACAGTAGTGAACCATCCAAAACATAATTACCAACACAACTCACATGCCAAAATGATCAGGCCACCACTTCACCTTTGCACAACTATTGACCACCATGCACCGAGGGAAAATTGCAAACAATTGATGTTAAGAGCACAAAGTGCCTGACAAGCCCATTGAACAGAAAAATTCTCAATATGAAAGGGCTGAAAAACTCAGCAAGAGATGTTCATCATTGCCATCATCATAGCCTTGTCCCAAGTAATAGGGATTGGCTTCTCTTTCTCAGGATTGTTTGGAAAAGTTTCAGCCCTGCTGCTACCTGACATCAACCCCCCTTTAGCCAAGCTAGAGAAAGGTTGGCGCATTGGTACCAGCCTACCAGGTGGAGGTCTTTTTTATTTCACACACTCCACACACACACCATAGTGGGATTTCACCACCTATGGGTACTCGAACACTTGACCTGGTGTTGAAACTCTTGTGAGCCTACCAGGTGGAGCTCAACAAGAGATATTCACATTTTGTATAAATTAGTTTCAAAGCATTACAAACGCAAGTATCATTTCCCGATAACCTTTTACAATACCAGCAGTGAAATTAACATTCATGTTATGTAGTGTGCAACAAAGCCAAATCACATGCAAGTGTTTGGGGAGAGGGATTTGGGGCTGGGATTTGTGAAACCCATGGATTTCAAATTTCCCATTTTTGTTTTTGTTAAGGATTTGTCAAATTCGTGTGTTTCCCAAATCCACACCCCCATAAATCCATGGATATGATCTTTCAAGAAAAAAATAATGATAAATCCATGGATTAGAGCAAATCCATATCCCTCAAAAACTAAAGACTTGCAAATCTACAAAATGAGAGACTTGCTTGAAAGCAATAAAAGTTATTTCATAGCAATAAATGCTTTGACATTTCGATAAATGCTCCCGAATCCAAGGATTTGAAGCTTCATTCCCAAACAGTGGACTTTGGGATTTGCCAAATCCAAATGCGATGTAAATCTATGAATTTATAAGTTTCATCAAATCCAGTCTCATTTCCTTGACCCCAAACATGGCCTAAGCACATTTATCAATTACTGTTTTCACATTGGTGGCAACTAAACCAATTTGGGAATGAGAACCAAGAGTTCCATGAAAGGGCTAGTGCATGGTGATGCATGTGACAAAGAAGTTGAAGGAATAATACCTTCTGGAAACCATCTAAAATAGTTATACATAACAACTGCAGCGATGAGGGTCTTTCCAAGTCCTGTTGGCAGTGCCACCAATGTATTTGAAAATAGAGCTGTCTTAGTGATTGAAAGCTGGTAGTCACGAAGCGGAACATTAACTGCAAAGACAATGTGACCTCTCAGCATGAAATATTATTAACATTCCATGTGATAACTTTAACAATTCAAAATCAAAGATATACACTTCTGGCTAGAAAATTACATCCCTTTTTATCATTGCTTGAAAAAGAAAAGAGAAAAAACTGCATTATCAAATACAAGAGTAGGCAAGGTTCATTAAATCCTTAAGGGAAAGATGAAGACAAGAAATACACTGAACAATTTCCCCAACTGGAACCCCAAATGAAAAGGTACTGCACAATGCTCAACCTGAACTACAGGCTTTTTTCTTTTTGAGATAGTATTTTGTGCAGAAAAGGCCCACCATTCACCAAGCACATCACACCATAAACACACAATGAACCAAAAAACTCCCCCATCTAATCACCATTCTCCACATTCCACATGGACCATACGCCACATTTTATTTCTGCCCATCCACATACATGGAAAAAAATGGTTAGATGGCTAGGATTTCCCAGTGGGGGATATTTTCCCAACACCAAAGTTCCACCTTGGAGCCCATCAGTGATCATACGTACATTCTGGATCACCAAAAGGCACCCACCAGTGCTGAATGTTGACCCCACACAAAAATGCAGGTAGCTCCGGGGAAGCACTGAATTGGCCGGATAAATATTTTGCTGTGAAAAAAAATCCGTCCATGTTTGGTGGACTCCTAAAAATGAATTTATCCCATTTTAGCTATTAGTAATTATGTATTAAAGATCTTCATCTCTAGTAAGTAAGAGTTTGTGCTAATAGTAATTATGTATTAGACATCTCTAATACATAATTACTGTTAACTAAAATGAGATCTACTAATTTTTAGGCGTCTGCCAGACAGGATCTAAACAAAAGATCAAGATCGGGTACAAAACCTGGATAAATCCACGTCTTGGCTGCCTCTAGATCGATATTAGTGGACACCCTCTCGTCCCCAGTATCCCGAAATCTATCATCACCTCCTCCCTCATAACTTAAAGACCCATTTTTGGGTCGAAAATTGCAATCAACGACATGAGATTTTCCATCAGTTTGGACAAACATATCAAGGGTGGATTGTCGGGTGCCTACGGACTTCTTGGACTTAGGGAAAGTCCTATTACACTTAATGGCCTCACGTGGAATTGAATTACCAAGATTCTCTCGATTAGAAGTCAAAGTGGCACCCTGGCAAGCAACGTCGACTTCTTTGACAGCTGCTTCCCAATCAAACTCCTACAAGCAAGAAACAGAGCTGAAGTAAGAGAGAAAAGGACACAGACTCTGAACTGTGAAGCAATGTACTAGTAGTGTCCATTGCTGCTCTGTGGAATACATGGTTGTAAAGTTGGTGAAAGTGGACAGTCCATCTGGTTGGCCCCACCATGGATGGCCCGCGGTATATAGAACACAGAAGACGCTGAAACATGCAATCCTAGCCTTCAACTGAAGGGTAAAATCAGATATGGTTTCATCCTCCCAGATTTAAATCGACTGAAAAGGTTTTTGGCACAGTACTCCATCCATAGAAGGGCTCACCACTTGACGGTCCGGATTCTCCAACCGTACGGTCTTGTGCTCCAAAGAGGGGCGGCAAGGAATTGATTAGAAGAAAATAAGAAAATGAGGGGCGAGAGGGCGTACATCTTCGTCGTTCTCAAGGGGGAAACGTGATGGAAATGACGATGATGATGATGCCATGGATGATGACGATGATAGGGCTAACGTGGCGATGAAGATGGAAGCATGCAAAGCCCCTGTAGAGAAGATTCAGGTGATGAAATCTCTCTCCCTCTCTCTCTCTCTCTCTCTCTCAGCAGAATCTGGATTGAGGAAGCATGAGAAGAGAAGGGGGAGAGGAAATACTTCGAATCTTGGCGGCAAACTTGGAGGAACTATAGTAGAGAAATGTTGTGCTCGCTACGCGTGCGTGAGATGGACAGGACTTCGTCGTACACGAGTGAAATATCCCTGCCGTTCGTCCAGAAATGTGACCCAGTCGACTCAGAGCTGCGCTCAGCGTCGTCCATATGCCTTTTACAAGTTTTGACCCTGAATCATTATCCAGGATCTCGCCCTCATGCCCTTGCTCATTACGTTGGCAGCAAATGCTGCGACTCTAAGTGCCTGTTTGGATGGAAGGAATCCAACTTAATGCAAATCAAATCATTGCTGATGATGTCTTTGCAGGTATTCGGTCGGATTGCCATGTGTACATCCAATTAGAGGTGGGCAGGACGATTCGATCCAGCTAACTCCACTCATCCTGACTCGTTCAGATCCGACTCGACTTGAACTGAGTCAGTCCCAAGTGAGTAGGCTTCGCCCAATCTGAACTCAAACCGAATCGAGTTCGAGTTACTAACTCGACCTGACTCGACCCAAAACTTGATCCGATTAGACCCGACTTGATCCGAAACCCGACTCTCTAACCCTACCCACCGCACTCTACTCCGACCAAATCCCAAAATCTCTCTCTCCCTCCCTCATCCTCCTCATCTTCCAAGCCCGACAACCACCCACCACTATCACCCTCCTCCTCCTCCTCTCTCTCCTCTCCATTCTCTTGGTCTCTCCCTCCCTCATTTCTCAATCCGACTCGATGCCAAATCAACCCGACTCTGTACTTCTGACCGGATCAGACTCAGTCCAGATCAGTCCAGGCCAAACTGGACTCGGATCAAGTCAGGCATGCTTGACTCAGCATCGAGTCGGATCGAGTTCGGGTCAAGCCTATTTCAAAACCAAATCGAGTCGAGTCATCCTTAACTCGGTCCGACTCGACTCGATGCCCAGCTCTACATCCAATTACATTACATTCCATCCAAATAAACATTACATGCAGTGTTAGTGTTGGGTGGAACAAACAAGTAATTGGATATGCAACACCAAGTACTAAAAGCAACTGGTTTACTGATTTGGTGTCGCTATCTCGGCTACAATCCACTGTCAGATAAACATATATCATATGCATTCCATTCATACCATCCGTTTGTCATAGGTAGTCCACACTACATTAAATTAATGTCAAGTGGATATAGACACATACATGATTGTGGGTTTTATAGACTGGTTGCACTGACTATGGTATATCTCTCTCTTCCGATCTGATCTGATCATCAATCGAGACACATATATGTTGTCCTCAAACGTCAAATAATAAATTGATAACGTCCAAAATGATATCATCTAAACAGTTCAAAAATATTTATAATCATGACACATTGCTATCCTCTTATAGCCATTAACCAAAAACAAAAAACAAAAAAAACCATAATCCATTTTTAAAAAATTGCCCCCCTACCCGTGCTTGAACGCAAACGTCATTACGAGAGCTGTAATGAAGAGGCAAAATACAGATTCAATTTCTCCATGAATATCATTTCACCCTACCTCCTAAGGAGCAGGTATTCCATACTACGTAATGAGATCAGTGGAAGGATGGGCCCATGTCGGAGGTTGTGGAAGAGCAGGTATTCGATACTATGTATTAAGATTGGTAGAAATAGCTAAAGTCGGCAGCTGTGGAAGAGAGGATACAATGCCTTCCTTGTGCACACAGACTTTCTGGGGTTGCCTCCTTGTGGGTGCGCACTCTCGTCTGTGAATCAGAAGCTTCCATGGCATCCTTCAATTTCTTATAAGATTGGTATTGGTACTTGTTGCCACTATAACGATTGACTTGGTGTTAGCATTGCTCCCATGTTTGATAAATACTAAGAACCTGGTCAGAAAATACAACGTAGTATTTGCCAACCGCCAACTGCTGCCGCAACCCTCATGTGAATATTTTGGGTATTAAGTTTGCATCCCAACATATAGCAAGGGGAAGCAAGATCTACGCCTTCCACAAAGTGGACTGGCTATGTGGATGATCTGAGCCAAAAAAACAAATCTGTTTTACTCAATCTTCATTTGGGCCACAATCAAAATAGAAATAGTCAGCTAGCCTATAAAAATTATGCACACGAACAAGCATTTGTACTTTCATAATAGCTGGTCTTGTACTTGCCACACAATGCCTTCTCATCCACAATATTAAAATGGGTTTGCAGAATAAAAGAAAAGCACAATTAATGTTGCAATCAGTGAGAGATCATAGGATCAGATCCCTATAGCTCGTAAAAGTGGGACACTATTTCTTATCCTAACTGTTGATAAATTGGGTCACGGTGAACATAGGGTGCCCCAAAAACATGGGTTGCACAATCATAGCCCATTGATAGGTTACCTTGAAAACAAATCATTTATTATGGAAACAAAGCAAGTCCAAAATCAACTAGAAAAAATGACAGATTGGATGGCTGGTAATATTCTAAAGAACTTTCAAGCATGGTCCACTGGTCAGCATGTGCCACCATAGCACGGAAGATTTAAACCATCACTTCACAGCTTTTCAAACGTTTCATTTGAAGCTTTTGTGGACCATGGATATAACATCCAAAACATTCATATGATGTGTTTCACCATCGGACACGCTCATGCACCAAAAATCCTCTTGATTAGATTATCATATTTGTAGACACTGACACAGGTGCATTTTGCTACTAATAAATGCACAAGATTACAATCTAATAACTATCAAAGAGCTTTTCAATATACGCATGCCAGTGCCAGAATCCTCAATCTAAAATAATACAAGAATGCCATCATCTACAAACAATCCCATAGCACCTATGGGATTTCATTAGTGCCAGATTGTAAAAGACAGACAAAATTCCTCTTGCACCCACATCGTGCACTCACAATTGACAACATCTATGTAGAATGCCGCTATGTTTCTTTCTGATAAATCATAACCAAAACAAATAAAAATTCCCACAGGGCATTGTGTCTTTGAACAATAATTTGTTGCCTACAACAAAGATAGCAAGCAATAGCTAGACTCACTGCATGTTTCTAGCAAAGAAATATACATATTACATCAAAATTTCTATTATAATGGAACAGTGCACTGTTCCACCAGCCACAAATGCAAGTGGCCTCATGGGCGCAGGAGAGGCTAGGATCTAATAATTTGTAACTAGGCCCTGCCAGAATATTGTTTTGGAAGTGAAGATATCAATGTAAAGCTATCCATATAGCTAGAGATGATGGCCCTATATGTCCCTTCTTCGATGCATATTCTTGGAACAAATTATGACTGGACTGGCTTCCAACGTTTCGCTGTTTGGCAAACATACAAAAGACCCAACCTACACCACTTGGACTTTCCTTGAATCAGAACCCTTGATCCCATTCTAGAAATCATCCAAATCTACATCATCATAGTAGATAACTGTTGAATTACTTAAACTGCCCCCTTTCTTGGTGCAATTCTTTGTCACCCTTTTCTTCGACAGACCAGTACTCTCAATGAAGTCATCATGCTCTTCTGAATCCGAGTCCAAGATGCGTGTTGAATCTCTTCTTCTCTTGATTATCTCAGCAATATCATTACTTCTACCAGCGCCACCGCTATTCTTGTCTGTCTTTCGGTACTCTTCAATTGTTGATTCTATGGTTTCCAATACCCGATCTCCATACTTGGTTATCTTTGCCCTGAGTCAAAGAGATATTACTCAATATGAAATTTGGTGACTGATGATAATTTCATGACTGAAAAACTTACTTGCCGATGCCATTGATCTCAAGAAGCTCTTCTTTTGTTCTAGGAATCCGCCTGCTTATCTGCTGCAATGTGGCATTTCTGAAGTTGACAGAAAGAGCATCTTGTCAGGAGTTAGATTTTAACAAGGGTTAAGAGGAACGACAGGGTCCAACTCATCAGCAAACACATGGTTTGCGGACATGAAGGATGCTGTACCTGCCCATAGTTCATTGATCAAACTGTTGATCTGATGGGCTTGGCTCCACAGGGAGGGGTAGTTCTGGAAACCTCTAAAGATAAAAAAGATCATAACACTTTGATATTTGGCACTGAATGGAAACTGTGCTGTATTTCTTTTCTAAACTCCCATCCATAGGCGACAAAATTGAAGGGTTGGGATCTTCTAACCGGGAATATTTCCAGGGCACCCCTTCCAGTCCACAGCCCATCGGATCATCATTCCAATGGCCCCACATGTATGGAATCCTACATGTCAATCCATGTGTTTGCTGCTGAGAGGGGACCTACAATTCTATTAGAAGAAAGGCATGCAGAGCGTAACGTGCAGAAAAAGAAGCTCACCCAAATATGTGATATGCCATGACCCCTTCACCAGCTTCTTTTACAAGCACAGTCCGAAGCATTCGCAAAGAAGCATAAAGCTTGGCAGATAGATTCTGCAACCAAAGTTACCAAACATTTTAGAAGTCAATGACCATACAACTAGAGATAAATGAATGGGCACGAGAAAGAAACCGATAATACAATCTAGCTTTGTGTATTACCAAGTCTTCTTCATCTTGAGGTTGTGCAGGAGTGTCATTTTGTGGGGGGCTTATCTTTCCTGGAAGCAATGGACCTTTTGCTGGCGTCACTTCTGGTCTGGTCAGCTTAGCTGCCTTTACGGACGCAGGGAATCTGCACAGTAGCACAGTTCTTGTTACTAACAGATCATATATGCATGTTTATGCTGCAATTAGAAAGCTAGCATGGTTAGAGCAACCCTGCTTGGATACCATTTAGGAAAAAGGAATGTTATAGAAGTCAGCGAGTTAATCAGTCCATGGATGACAAATTACAGGGTACAGATACATCTGTTTTTGTATAGTGTACTGATCTGCTTGGTCACCAGTTAGACCCACAGTTCAGTGATCCTGGCTGTTGATATGATGGTCCACTGTGGATGGTGATGTCCCAAACCTCACCAAGATTGGAAGCTCCAATCCATAAAATTTGGGTTCCACCAGTAAGGACCAGTGTATCAGTACACCACACATACCAATGCATCAGAACCCCATAATTCCTTGTCCATAGGTGTGTTCTCCAACTCAGAGCACCCATGGTCATGGTTTTTAGCAGTGGTGAAATAATTTACGCAAGGAAATACCACCAAGCTTTTCCCTAACTAGAAGCACTAACTTGCACTTGAAATTGCGTGGATTGTCTACCACAGCACGTGAAAGCTTAGCGGAGCTTACAACTATGGTTAAGTCCTAGAGGGGGGAAGGGTGAATAAGATCACTTAAAATTCTTTACCTAATTAAACTAATTTATCAATTAAATGCAATTAAGGCATAAGGGTCCAATTACATAGACTACAAATGATTCAACTAATTGAGCTACTAGTTTATGAGGTGAGATGTGAAATATTAATTGTGTGCGCTACAAATTAAGTGCCTAGCATACATTCTAATATGCAAAAATATGAATTAAACACATTCAATCATAAGCAAGAATAGATATGCATCCACATAAGCAATCGTAAACATAATGATGTATAGTGGTTTGGCTACTTGCCTACTCCACTCCCGGCGGACGCACTCTCCTCCAGTGTATCGGATTTCACTATCTCAAAGGTTTTAAATCAAGTTCACCTCTAACCTTTACGAGCGTATACTCCCGACGAAGGCCTACACAAGGACTTACACACGTACACACCCATGTTGGTGATGATCCTACACAAAGACCAACACGTACTCACCCGTGTTAGTGACACACATTTCCACCCATGTCGGTGGCTCCTGCGGAGACTTAGTTGGTGTTCTATCGGCTAACCAACAACCACTACAATTATAATCCAAGGACCTGCATATACTCTCGCCGAAGGCTCCCACGGAGACTAACACATGCACACTCGTGCCCGATGGCAGTCCTACATAAGAACCTACATACACTCCTGCCGGAGAAGGTCTTGCACAATGACCTAATTGACTTTGGATCTCAAACTCGATGGACTCTAAATATGACAACTTTACTTGTCGAATTGAGCCCTGTTGTTGTGCCTTCTTGAGATGCTTCTTCAATGCTCTCCTGTGCTTGAACCGGCTTTTCATTTGCTTCCACGATCGTTAATGCAGATGCTTCAGCTCCTACGATCAATCACCTTGCATATAATGCTCCAATAAGGTGACCAAGGCAATGAGATGATTGTTGAATCTCCTACAACTATGGGATAGTTGTTTTCCAATTAGGGATTCACCTAGATAGGTGTTATAGAGAATATAGACAAGGATATACCTATAGGTTGTGTCTAATCTTTAGAAAATGGGAGAGTTCATCCACATCTTCATAATGGAGCTTGGAATGCTCATTAGAGTGATTAATCACAAGAAGATTGGAATGTAATTCTTTGGTATAGAGCCTAGAAGAGGGATTAAGAGTGAGGGAATCACCCATGATCTATTTGCACAAAAAACCCATCATCATGCCCAAGGTCCGAATGCCAACCGGTTTGCAATGGCTACAAAACGGGTAAAAAACGACACCTTTGATCGATCAAGCGCCCCTTCGACAGGATCGAGAAATTCCAGAAATATGTAGTTTTGGTTGCTGAATTGTTCTAGTCATGTTTGATCAATCGAGCGATGAAGCTTCAATCGATCAAGACCTATCGCCAGACTCTCGATAAGATCAAGCTCCTATCAAAAACTGTTGTTTGGGCTGTTTGTTTTACAATAGCTTTGCACCTCTTCAAAGCCTAACTAATCATGATTATTAAGGGTCTAAGGCTTGGTTTAGATGAATCAAATGTTAACCTATGAAGAGAATCCTCTAGAGGTAGGTTGTATTGGAATCTAAAGTGGTCTAGGGCTAGGTTTACCAAGGTACCTCATGATTTACTTGTTGTCTTCAGCATTGATGCTTTAAGTCTCCGAGACTTCAGTCTTCAATGTCTTCCTAGGGAGGCTCAACCAACTCAAGACACCCTAGCTCACGTCATTGAAAAAAAAAAGCACTAATAGTACAAATAAAAAGTAATACTGCAAACTACAAAAGACATAGGCTTCATATATCAATGTTAGAACAAGAAACCCTCCAGATGCAATTGAATTCTCTTTACTTCCAGAATGCCCTCTAACCATTTAAGCCTCATACACGATGGATATTTTGGAAGTGTTCCATACCCAACAAAAGTTCTAAGATCTTATTAGAGATAAATCTGTGGGACAAACTACAATACAGGGAATCAACCTTAATAGACAATGTAATAGGTGACGTCCCAGAAATAATCTCTTAAAACAAGTCCTAAGGTCCTCAATGTTCTTAACAGCAGAACTTCTACACCCATCTGGCCCACATAGCAAGGGATGATACAACTCTAAAAGTCATGAACAAGATCACAACCTTCCTAATCCCTACCATAATGCTGCTAATTTAAAAGCATACACTCACATAATTACAGGAAACTATTCTTATACCATGGTAAACTGGAAACAACTTATGGATCATTAGAGCAATTTCTTGAGATATCATATCCAAGCATGTATGAAACACAATTTAAAAAAAAAAAAAAAAAATTTATAAAAAAGGTATTTCCTAGAAATGTGCTATATGATAACAGGGTAACCTTCATTTATACATTTAAAATAAAATAAAAAACTGCGAACCTATTTCTAAATATAGGAGCTATTTGAGTTTGAACTTAAAATTGTCTGCTTATAGATTAGATTCTATTTGAGTCTGTGAAACCATGGATTATGAAAATGTGGATATCAACTCATCAGCAATATGCAGATGATGGTCTCTGAGTTTTTAGCTCCACCACCAATATGTGAGTGGAATAATCAGACTCTTGTTTCACTGATTTTTTCCAAACAAATCTGCAAATGAGACAAAAGTTGCTCCGACCTGTTCTTATCTCATTTACATGCTGGATGGCGGCTGATTGGGTCATTTGTGAATTGCAGACATTCAAAGAGGCCTTATACTGGTATGAATTTCTTTTTTGGTGGAGTTAAATATCAGGTAGAAACCGACGGATTTTGGCTTTTAAATAGAACAAGGTATGTGAAGGCCATACTATTTCTTTTTATATCTTCGTAATTTGTACCAATAGAAATTGCTTAATTGTCATAATTTTCTGTGTCATTATCAATTCCCAAAGGCCTTCATTCTCGAATCAAAAAGTACATTTTTGTAATAATCTGAAATATTATACTAGATTGGAATTTCTCTAGTAAAAAATTTAACAGAGTGGGATATCTAGCTGATAGAGGTAGATACACATACAAGTTTCTTAAGGCATGTGAAGGCCCGCTTTTTATAACTTCTTAATTTGTACCAGTAGAAATTGCTTAATTGCCATAATTTTCTGTGTCATTATCAATTCCCAAAGGCTTTCATTCTCGAATCAAAAGGTACATTTTTGTAATAATCTGAAATATCATACTAGATTGGAATTTCTCTAGTAAAAGTTTTAACAAAGTGGGATATCTAGCTGATAGAGGAAAACACACATACAAGCTTCTTAAGGCATGTACTTTCTAAATTCTGCCCCACCAAAAAAAAAAAAAAAAAAAAAAACTTATAAATTATTCTTAGATGTGTATAGCAGTCGCCAAGGTCATAGCTGCTTCCCATTTCTGATAAGTGTGGTCCAAGGGTAACCATCTCACCAGCTGCTTATGATTGGTATGCATCCAACATATTTGGATTTGAAGATTAGGCCTATCTTTGGATTCTATACTCAGGGTACACTTCGGGTTGTTCCAGATGTTTACATTGAATGAGCCCAGCAGTGTTGTCCAAATCGTATGTTCACGATATGAATTGTATGATTCATATCATATTATATGGGTGTACAATTCAAATCGTACACCCAAATCGTAAATCTTAAATAACTGTACAATTATCATATGAATCATATTGAATCATATGATTATCACATCAAATAGTACAATAACAATTTGACCACTATTATGATATGCAATATGATAACGATTTTGACAACATTGGTGCCCAGTACTTAAATGAGTGCATCACTTCTTATTAGTTCGATGTTGTATAACCAAGGTTCCCTTATGAACACATACTGCAAGTTTGAAATTTCAAAAGCAAATGTTACCATCAGCAGTGTTTTAAATATCGATGATATCGGCCGATATATCCCACAATATATCTTGTATCCCACCTATGCGATACGAAACATACAAGTAGTGGGATATATCCCACATGTTTGATCCGGTGAGCTTTTTTTTTCCATCATTTTTTCTGTAAATCATGTTAAATCATTGTCAAATTGTTACAAATCCATGATTTTTCATGTTTTGAATGGCAAGAAAAATTATGGATTGGGAACTTCGATTTCGAGATTTGCAGGAGAAGGAACAAGTTGCGGAAAATTGAAAAAAAAAAAAAAATCAAAATCAAAATCAAACATGTATGTAACCTAATCTAGTGATTCTTCTTTTTCTTTTGAATGTATTACTTGTGTTTCCACACATCTTCTTACATTTATAAATTATATGAATAGACTTTGAATATACTTGCGTTAATTCAGTTAGACAGCGCATAGATTAGGACCCCATACAAAGAAAACCTATAATGTGCACTTGTTTTTTGTAATGTTTTGATTTGTAAGTGTGTATTGATGTCTTTTTTAACAGTCACTGAAATTTTGTTGAAAAATTCAACCAATTTCCAATGTTTCCCCATGTTTCCAACAACAGCGATACATTACGCGATACAACCGATATATCCCATGCAATAACCGATATGTATCTGTATCCCAAGCGTGCAATACTTAACGTGATAACGATATTTCAAACATTGACCATCAGAGATGTATTCAACTATTTAAGAGGTACATGTTGAACTAATTAGAGAGTTGTGCTTGAGAGCATTTTTCTAATTTGTCTTGAAAGTTGTATAGGGAAGCCTTTCTGACATTCCTTTGTATAGTTTAAAGAGCTGTGACTGGCTATTTGTAGTGACATACAACCATAACAGACCAAAAGAAGTAAATACTGCACCTTACTATAATCCTCTGTTGGCCAAAGCAAAGATTGTGTGCTTTGGATTCATTTACCTGCAGAACAAAGTTTGCAGGTATAGGTGTTACCCACTTATGCATAGAGAAAAACTTGAATACTCTGGCACAGCCTGATGGTTGACACACCAGTACTAAGAAATTATCACATGGCATACAAGTAATTCAAATAAAACCATCATAAACCAAAAATTACACCTGTGTGATTATCTAACTAGCTGATTGGGGGATATTCAATGGATGGCAATTGAAAATTAGCCAATGGTCCTAATTCCCCGAACAAGTCTCCAAGAAATGAGAATCAGGGAGTAAGCATGTTCAATCAATATGAATTTGGAATTAAAACCTATCTACAGTAGATCCCACAATTTGGATTGTTCAATTTGAGTTAATGCATGCAACGTGCACAACTTCAGAGTGCCTGCATATCAACTATCAAGCATCACAGTCTGCCAGAGTATCAAATAACTATCCTAATTCGGAAGACAGAAATGAACAAGCAGGAAGCTTTTTTTCTTTTAAGTCATGCAACATGTATATAAACTGGATACAAGCTCCTATACCTTCAAAACCGATGACACAGATCCATATATATCACTTTTTTTAACATCCTCAACGAGCAAATCCTCAATAACCAGATGCCGCAATATTCGGGAGGCTTCACCCTTGGCTAAATGTTTTCCAGCTCCATGAAGGCTTTGAGCATCATGTTTATACTTTTTAACCTACATTTACAACAGTTAAGATAACCTATATCTTCTGAATCCGACAATTAAAAACCAAAGAAGAAATGCTTGTTAAAAAAAGGTAGAAATGCTTCTTGCAAGAACATACATATTGGTTCAAGGAGCCCCTGTATACTTCCAGAATATGTGATGATGAATAGTGTTGTCCTGTTGATTTCACTAATTGAACCTAAGTACGAGGCAGCCAAAAAATCAAATGAATCAACCCTGTGCATGGAGAATTAGATTACACAAAAGAAATAACTCCAGCTAGTGGTAGAAATATCAAAATCTAGAAGATTTCCGAACCAGTTGCTTTGCTATGTCAGTCACATCTTTCTCAATAAAATTCATCATTTTAGAACAGTTGTCACAAGTCTTTCTACAGTTTGAAGGATTGAACTTCTCTCCAAAATGAACGAGTTGTAACAAACGTCGGCAATCTACATCGTTCTCACAATAACTGACCTGATCACAGTTAAAATTCACCAGATACATAAATTTGTTTTGTTCAGTTGTGGAGATCATAACAAAAAGATCAGTTTTTAGTAAGTACCATGCGCAAAAGATTCTCAATATTTGTTTCTAATATTTTTCCTGAATTTCCTACAGCAATACTTCTTGATCCAGATTGAAAGGGGCTCTGCTCTATGACTCCTTGGCAAAGCATGTGCTTGACTCGTATCTGAGGCAACCCGAACACAGACCAGAGAGGGGAAAAAAAAAAAAGTTAAAATAGTGCAAAAACCTATCTCAGCATGGGTTTCTAACAAACACAAAATGCACTTTACCATAAAGTTCAGAAGGATGAAGAGATTATACTGATATTGTAACTTACATAGTCACTGTAACTATAATATAATACACAAGACGAACGCAGACCATCTCTACCAGCACGCCCACACTCCTATGCAATCCAGAATGTGAAAAAATATCATGAAACTGTAATGTGAAAATGTAAGCCTTCCCTATTAACATCATTTTGTCTATCCTTGATGTTTTCGGTATCAGGGAGACATGGTATCAGGAATGTGTTTAATTATTACCTGATGGTAACCTTCAATGGACTTTGGAAGAGAATGATGAATGACAAATCTGACATCAGGCTTGTTGATACCTGAAATCTCTAGATCAGTAGGCAAGTATTATAATAGCAAATTTAGGAAAACCTTTAAAAAAAAAAAAAATTCAAAGAAATACCCATTCCAAAAGCCACAGTGGCACAAATTATATTGATTTCATCTTTACTCCATTGTTTTTGAACAAAAGCTCGTTGTTGTGGATCCATACTACCATGATAAAATGATGCTTTATGGCCACATTCCTGAAGAAATACATCACATCTAATAACTACACTTGTAAATCAGGAAAGCGGACGAATACAAACAGAGTCTTAGAAAAGTTACTAGAAACATCAAACAGAGAGAATGAGACAGAAATCTGACATATGTTGTTATTATATTACTAATTTATGCCTTCTATGAGCCCTGACTCCAAGCAAACAAAAAGAGGGAAAAGAAAAGAAAAGCAAATGCCACAAAAAATATGACAACAAACCGGCATTGCAGATCAACTGAAATCTACCCTATGAAAATAAGCAAGATAATCAGCCTGCACAAAACTTAACACAGTATGTGAGATACATGAAATGAGTTCTTGATAGATGAAATTAGCAGTGAATGGCAGCAGTAGTAAATAAAAAGTGGATGCCTACCTCAAACCATTAATTAAACACAGAGCAGAAAGGTAGTCAAAACAGTTACAGATCTAAACAGACAGGGCCTGTTTGGATTGTTGGAATAAAGTTTTCTTCCATGGAAAAGAATCCTTCTCTGATGATGTGATGCTTTCTTATGTCTACGACAATAAAGCTGGGGAAAACAGGATTCATTTCCACAGTTTTCCTTAATGAAAGGGTGTTTTCCTTTACCTTCACAAAAACTTAATAATCCTCATTCTACACTTTTTGAGAGACAGATTTCACTTTTTGACCATTTACCATTCTACATTTCCCTGAAATCATGCAAAGTAAAGAAAACAACCTTTTTTAGGATCGTTTTCCACAAATGATGTAATCCATGGTATTCCTCAGATCTGACGTTTCCTTTCCAAATCTACCTCCTGGAATCCACCAATCCAAACACGCCCTTGGGTTTAATTGGGACCCTTCAAACAGTAAATTCATCATCGTGTCTGTCGTTATGTATAACGATCATTATCCTAAGCTGTTCACTGTATCGTAAAGAGATTCATCAACCTTAACTTTGGGATGACTCACATCCCAGCTCTTTACATTGCATCAAGGTGAAAATCTCAAGCAAGGGCATGAACTATGCATTCTCCTAAGATTGTCACTTGGAATCACCATTAGTAATTACTTGCCAAACCGTAGAGAATTTATCCATCAACTCCCAGGGTGAAGGGATGGTAGAGAACTAGTACAAAACTGAAAACTTAGAGATTCCAAATAGGCAGGACCTGTAACTGTAGATCTGAAATATCAATTCTAGGATCTGTTAGAAGAGTAAATTGTGGCACATTGGATACATTGCATGGGGCGTACATGCAGTACATGGAAGAAACTTTTTCCTTTGTTATTAATATTGGCAAACCCATTTGAGGGATAGTAGTAATAATTGACTAATCAAACTCACGGGACAATTTTTGTCCTTGAATCAAGCAATATTTCTATTAGAAACTCCACCACTTTGACAGAAAGATCTGACTGTTAAAGATTATATGAAGTTCTACCACATCATGATCTACAACGACCTCAATGAAATGACAAACTATTCAATAACAAGGTACTTTTGAAGGTTGGATTAAAAGATCAAACGGAAGATTTCAGTGACAAGGGCCTATTTCGAGGACAAGGTTTACCAAATTAAATTCAAAGCCAAAGAAGACATAAGACAGAATGATGTAAGTAGCTCAAAATTTTCTCATAAGTTTGTGAGAGGAAATTGCGATGGGTCACTTTCAAATTCGAACCCGCAATATACTAGACAAGGAGGTGGAGGAAAGGAAAACAAGTGGATCACAATCCACCTTCTGGGTGTAATAGAGATTAAACGAGATGCTACAAGTGTTTCAAAATTGGGCACTGTTCAATTGAGTGTCCAGAAAGGAAATTCAAAGACAGCGTCAGCAAAGAATAAGAAAGATAATGAATGTGAAGAAGAAAAGCCAGATGGAGGTGGCGATGGAGAGTGCAAGTTGGTGATTGACAATGACAATTGTTGAAATTACATGTCCAAGATGATGCTACAGAAATTGAAGACACGGATGTTGAGGGGTTTTGTCAAACTCAGCAAGTGTCGAGAGGCTTTGACAATTGCTTGATTTCTTTTTTCCATTGATGGCTTGTACCACTATGATGTTTGGTATGATGGTGCCAATGGACGTGTGATGCATGGTTAGCCGTATTGTAACAATATCAGCCCCTAACAATACACGACGCAGATGAATCGGCTTACTAGCAAAAGATGGGTTGTATCGTCCCGCATCGGATGCTACAAGCTGATATGGCCGTTTGGCATAAAGGCCCTCTTCTGTGTTTTTTCTTTTTCTTTTTCATATTATTATTGTACTTTTTTTCTTTTCTTCAACCCTAGAGAAGGCTTAGAAACTTATTTCAGACCATATCTAGTCCTATTTTGGGAATCAAAACACAAGATTTGAGTGGGATTCAGTGAATCAAAGCATGATAGATCGATTTGATGGAAATCAACTGGTAAGCCATAACTTTTTTTCCATTTTTCATTTTCCTTTTGTTGAATTTCAATGAAGGGGTGTGCTCTAGGGGTACTGGTACCACCATAGCTTTATGGTGGTACCAGACACGTGGGGCCCACTTGATGTATTCAACCATCCAATCCATCCATTAGATTCACCTCAAGAAATACCTAAGATCCAATACTTAATCCCAATGCAAAACTAAAGTGGACGGCATCGAAAGAGACGAGTTGGTAGGGAACACGCACCCTTGAATTTAATAGGGACACACTTGAGTCGTAAAACAGCCTGATTTTTGGCATGATCTTTAATATGGCCTAGATGAAGGGTCTGTACGGACTGTATTCTATATATAAAACATGATACCCCCTGCTCTAATCAATGATCAGTGTTCCCTCCCAACATGTTCGATGTGTTATCATGTTGATTTTGGGGGGCCTAGGAGTTTTCTTAGGCGAATCATTTGATGGACAAGTTGGATTATGTGACAAATTACTAGGCCCCATGTCTGGATGTACCACCATAAGGTTACAGTGATACAGATATTGCCGGAGCACGACCTTTCAATGAAACGTGCGAAGCTACACCGAATCATACTTGATTTGTCTTCGATTAGAGCCTAAATGGTTAACTTTCAGCAGTTAAAGTTGACAGATAATATTTTGGTGTTTTACATTTTTTTCCTATTTCCCCAATATTTTTCAAGATTTTTAGGCGAAAAAATTGGCAAATACAGGTCGAATACGCCGTTGATATTGTCATTCAAAGACTTGGTGTGATGTATTACTCCAAAGGACATGGCATTATGTTCAAGACCTTAGGACAGGCAAGAAGGAAAACTCCTACACCATTCAAAAAGATGGAAATACATTCGTAGTGAATCTTAAGCCAATCAAGTGAATGGATCATATACCGGGGACATTGTTCCAATTATCGACGGCATTACTGATAATATCACTGATAATATAAGTATCGTGCAGTCGATTGTACCAAAAACCTAAGTTAATATAAAATTTCTAGATATCGCTGATATTTTTAATACTATTGACAATATCTAGCGACACTGATATCGCCAGTATTTTAACAATATCCATTTCCATTGTGACCAATCTCATTTTCCCCTTGGACAGCCGAAGAAATCCCTCCCTGTAACCCATATAACTATTAAAATTTAAAGTTGCCCACTCATTAATTATGGCATCCATAGTATATACCAAATGTAGATGGTCATATAGATCCATGATCATAGTTCTTATTGGCTTCTCAGGATACACAACACCAACAAGAAGTATGAGTGCTCAATCTTGAGGTTTTGTGTGCAGTGGGGGATAGGATGTAGCGTGACCTCCATCACATGTTGTGTACACATGCAACACCTAGGATGGACCCCAAAGCCCATGGATTTGAAAGACCAAGTGGTCCAATCTGTCTAGAGAATACTTTCAAATATCCGATATGATATGGCCATATTGTAACCATGTTAGCCCACCTCTATACGTCACACTGGACTACATCGGCCCGTATCCTATTGGAATTTGGTGGGGGTGGGAGATGCACCCTTCAATGTCAATATTTAGAGTATAGAGGCTTGATCAACACCTTTGAACAAAATTTCGAGCTAAATAGTTAAAATCATATGGTAAAAATAGTGTGCCAAGCTGGTTGATTAAAATTTTGGGACCTATAGATACACTTGGATGGCATAGCAGAAGACTAGATTAGACTAGATTTCTACATAGGGTTGTGTGAGTCTGGGTCACAAAGATGGTTGTGCATATGCATTGAAATACACAATGCAATTTACTCGATTAAAGCAATAAAACACCACTTATTTCCTACAATTAGAAATCTAGAAGTGAGACTCTTCTAGAAATCCAATGGTGAGACTCTCCACAATCATATCTCTTGTTCCTTTTCATTTCTCTATTTTGTTGCTCTTGTTTCATGCAAGTGATGGCCATAACAAAGTAGTGAGATATATATATATATATATATATATATATATAGAAAGAGAGAGAGAGAGAGAGAGAGAGAGAGAACAAGAATAAGAACAAGAAGAAAGGGAAGGTTTAGGGCAAAAGTTTCTAGCGTTAATCCAAAAGGTTAACACTCTTATGTTAACTAGAATACAAGAATTGTACTCCACAGGTGTACACAAAATAACTAACACACATAAAGAAATTCTTTTCATTTAGAGATGATGACCACTTTATTAAAAGCTTGCCAAAAGCGAGCAAAAGAATACACCATAAAGAAGACAAAATTCAAAAAAGGAAAAAGCAGCCTTTACATAGATAACCCAACCCATGATACAATCTTTAACTATTCTGATAACCTCATACACCCCCTCATGATCCTCTCTATCGCCCTGTCCCATAGATGTTTAGCAGGCGACTTCCCAATGCAAAGCAGCAACCCAAGGTATGTCGAAGGGAAAGATCCAACCATGCATCCAAAGATACTAGCTGGGTGATTGAGCTCCTTCCCCCCTACATAAATACCAAGCATTTCAAATTTTGCCACATTAAACTGCAAACCGGAAACAACTTCGAAACACAGTTAGTTTCCAAAGGTTAACAACTACATCCGCCTCTTCCTCACACAAAAGCAATGTGTCATCCGCATACTTAAGATGACTAATCTGGCCCCCATCACCTAAAGCCTTGAACCCACAAAACAAGCAACTTTCGACAATTTCACGGTGCATCACACTAAGAGCCTCTCCAATAACAATGAACAAGTACATGGATAGGGGGTCACCCTAACTAAGCCCTCTAGAAGATTTGAAATATCCTTTTGGAGACCCATTGATTAGAACATAATAAGATACATCCAATCCACCCCTTCTAATTCTGGCCGCAGCCCACTATATCGATCATATAGTCCAAGAATTCCCAACCTACATAATCATAGGCCTTCTCAATGTCCAACTTGCATACTAGCCCTGCTCTACTTCTCCCTGTGACAAGAATCAATGCACTCATGGACCACCAAAGCACTATCCAAATTTTTTCTTGGTGCAAATGCACCCTGATTTTCAAAGATAACTTTAGACAAAACCTCCTTGAATCTTGAAGCAAGGACCTTGGCAAGAATCTTGTAAGGACCTCCTATAAGACTGATCGGCCTGAAGTCTTTTGGTTACTCAACCTCGTCCACCTTAGGGATAAGCACAATAAAGGAAGCTCCAGGCTCAAAAGGTAGCCGACCTCACTCGAAAAATCCATCATAAAGTCCATAATGTCTTTTTTAACACTATGCCAAAACCTTTGAAACAAAAGTATAGGAAATCCATCAGGAACAGAGGCCTTATCCCTATACATTGACCATAACACCGCACACACTACCTCCTCCAAAATAGGCTTTTCGAGCATTCAAGCTTCGTCAAGAGGAATCTTGTTAAACTCAAGATTATCCAACCTTGACCTCCCCCATTTTTCAACAAACGACAGATTCTTATAAAAAGAGATAATAGAGTCACGGATCTTGATTTTGATGGAAGTTATAGACCCATTGACCAACTGAATGGAGATTCTATTTCCACGAGCTCAAGCACTAGTAATACTATGAAAGAAGTGAGTATTCTTGTCTCCCTCTTTAAGCCACAACACCCTAGATCTCTAGCGCCATTTGATTTCCTCTTCTTTAGACCTATTCGTTGAGAGATCATCCCTCTTAAATCTGCCTTCAGCCGATGGACTATCACCCTCTTCTATAAGATCAAGCACATGAATAACTTCTGTTATCTTATCAAACTCCTCCCTCACCCCGAGAAACTCTTTCTTCCACAACTTTAAGTTTTTTTTTTCCTTTCAACAATCTAAATTTCCTGCATAACCTGAATCCAGCATAACTGTCCATCAGAAATGAGCCCCACCAGTTTGACACTAGCTGCTCAAAACCAACAATCTCCAACCATGCCAATTCAAATCTGAAGGGCCTTGGGCACCAATTCTCTTCTATCACCTCGAGGATAATAGGACAATGCTAAGAAATTACCCTCAAGAGACCGTGTTGGTTCACTAAAGGGAATTTTTCAATCCAATCCACAGATACCAAAAATTTGTCCAAGCGAGACGTTGCAACATTCTCTTGGCCATTTGACCATGTAAATTTGGCCCCACAAGGTTCACCCTATAAAAATAAAAATAAAAATCGTGTTCCATATGAGAACCGCACGGCATTAAAATCTCCACCAACACACCAAGGGGTTTCCCATCTCTACCTAACGCTATCAAGTTCCTCCTAGAATTGATCGCACAGAATATACAAACGCAAGTAATAAACTGAAGAGAAAACCCATTGGAATTGAGACAAAATGTCTCATAACAAAAGAGACTGGCTGAAACTTTCGTGAGAAATGACAATACCATAAACTAACTTACTACCCTCACTGCAAGCAATATCCAGCCAGGTAATGGTCAAGTACATGAGTTTGTTGACTCAATGTTAATACAAGCACATCAGGTAATAACCACATTCAAATTGGAGATGATGATTTTGTTTGGGGAGAGTGTTGACGGACAACTCCATTAACCCACCGTTTTGGAAAAGGTCAAGCATGAACTTTCCTGAGAAATGATATTACCATAAACTGACTTACTACACTCACTGCAAGCAATATTCGACCAAGTAAGGGTCAAGTAGATGAATTTGCTAACTCAACGTTAATACAAGCCAACATCAGGTAATAACCACATTTAAATTGGAGATGACAATTTTGTTCAAGGAGAGTGTTGATACAAGCCAAATCACCACATTCAAGTTGGAGACAATGAATTTGTTCAATGAAACAAACAACACCAAGAACCCTTCGTTTTGAAAAAGGTCAAGCATGAACTTTCCTGAGAAATGATATTACCATAAACTGACTTACTACACTCACTGCAAACAATATTCGACCAAGTAAGGGTCAAGTATATGAATTTGCTAACTCAACGTTAATACAAGCCAACATCAGGTCATAACCACATTCAAATTGGAGATGACAATTTTGTTCAAGGAGAGTGTTGATACAAGCCAAATCACCACATTCAAGTTGGAGACGATGAATTTGTTCAATGAAACAGACAACACCAAGAACCCTTCGTTTTGAAAAAGGTCAAGCATGTACTTTCACGTAGTGTTCGAAAAATCGGTATTACGCTACGTATCACAACCTTGGGATACGGATACATATCGATTATCGCATGGGATATATCGGTTGTATCACGTAATGTGTCACTGTTGTTGGAAACATGGGGAAATATTGGGAAATTGGTCAAAATTTTCAATGAAACTTCAATGATTGTTAAAAAGGACATCAATACACACTTACATATCAAAACATTACAAAAAACAAGTGCACGTAATAGGTTTTCTTTGTATGGGGTCCTAATCTATGCATTGTCTAACTGAATTGATGCAGATATATTCAAAGTCTATTTATATAATTTATAAATATAAGAAGACGGGTGAAAACACAAGCAATACATTCAAAAGCAAAAGAAGAATCACTAGATCGGTTACATACATGTTTGATTTTATGTTTGGACACAAAGATTGCAACCGATTTGCAAGAAATTGGGAAATTTTGATTTCTTCAAAATTCCACAATTTGGTTCATCTCCTACAAATCACAAAATCGAAGCTCACAATCCATTACATGAAAAATTGTGGATTTATAACAATTTGACACTGATTTAACATGATTTACAAAAGAGAGGGAAAAAAAAAAAAAAAAACGATCGAAAATACTCAACGGATTGAACATGTGGGATATATCCCACTACTTGTGTTTTTCGTATTGCACAGGTGGGAATGGGGTACAAGATATATCATCGTATATATTGGCCAATATTGTCGATACTTAAACACTGCTTTCATGAGAAATGACAATACCACGCTGGGATTAAGCAATTGTAATGCCCAAAAGAGAGCAAAGAGAGCCAAAATCCTTATCAAATTCAGCACTCAGGAATAACTTAAGGGACTGAATGGCACTATGATCATCATCTCGTGTCACCATGATAATGTCAATATAGAAAAGGACAATTGAGAGCCCCTCAGCTCACATATAGAAGAGGGTATGATCAGCACGACTTATGAGAGCAGGTAAACTGCGATAGCACCTGATGGAAGTGCTTGAACTACGCGCGTGGGGATTGTTTAAGACCACATAGCTTTATGGAGCTTACAAACATACCCTTCTAGTGATCTAAAGAAATTCAAGATGAGGAGCCCCATACACTTCATATAAATCTCCATGGAGAAAAGCATTTTTTAGATCAAGTCGATGGAAAGGATATGTGAAATTAGCAATGATGGAGAGTAAACATGTACAAAGTTCAACTTGGCATTGGGAGCAAAAGTC
Source organism: Magnolia changhungtana (assembly GCA_030180095.1). Classification (NCBI taxonomy): domain Eukaryota; kingdom Viridiplantae; phylum Streptophyta; class Magnoliopsida; order Magnoliales; family Magnoliaceae; genus Magnolia; species Magnolia changhungtana. The sequence continues at coordinate 22,797,875 of JASAUF010000471.1, read as the reverse complement.
TCATAAAAATCAACTCCTTGAGTATGAAAAAACCCTTTACCTAGAAGACGTGTTTAATAACATTCTACAACACCTTTGAGTTTATGCTTGATGGTACTTTTTTCTATTAGGGATAAGAAAAATATCCCATGTCTGATTTTTTTCAAGAAAAGCATTTCCTCTATCACAACTTGCTTCCACTTTAGGTGAGAGAATTTGGCAAACACTATAAGGAACTATAATAGAGGAAATGTTGGAAAGAAAGGCAGAATAAGAAGGTGAAAAAGAATTATAGGAGACAAAAGTTGGCAATAGGATGAGCGATACATAAAATTGTTGTGCTTTACGCAATGCAACAAGGTTGAAAGAATCAGATTGTGCATTTATACCTAGGTCTAGAGAAATGGAGTGGGGAATTGAGAGGAAGAGCAATGCTCCTTTCTCATCGAACATATGTTTTAGCCCACCGACTAGACGAGTACGAGTGGGGTCGGGATCAACATCAATGAGAAGAAGAGGAAAGCAAGGAGTCCTTGATAATCAAGGTGTTCCATATCTATTATGAATCTTATGATACACCCGTAAAGGTTGATACATATAGGTAATGGCCATGACAGTTACGTGATACGGGGGTGAAACGGGGTACTTGGTTTTTTTTAACATCGTATTGGCCGTTGCGATGATCGTAAAGGCCATTACAGGGCATAACGTTACCCCCGTAATGGTTGAAAAGCAACCACTTTATTTCTATTCATTCCAAAAACTTTCCTACACCATTTTACAATAGATTTCGACAACTCTTATTGTAGTTTTTAAGATTAAAATCGTAGATCGAAGTGATTTGAGTGAATAGAAACTCTGAGGGCCTTTTTTAAAAAAAAAATTTGAAAAACTAGTACTCATGCCCTTTTTTATGATTTATAGTTCTAATGCTTGATTGTGATGTGTAAACATTAGAGACATATAACCATATTCACAAATTCACTAGACAACCCGATACATTCTCACTAAAGAGTGGACCGTTGCACTACCATAAACATGTTAAAAACAAAAAATGAATACATATTTGGAATGTTTACATTATTATGAATTTTCTAGATATTTTTTTTCATAATTTTTCGGTTAACAGAAAATTTTCGATGATTACAGGGGTCATAACGGTCGTTACACCCCTATATCAACTGTTACGGCCAACACTTGTATCTGTAATAGTGGTTACCATTACTGATATGGAATACCTTGTTGGGACAAGAAACTTTGGTGAGGTGAATAAAAGAGACTGTCTTTAAAGAAAATGGTATCCATCAAGCAGCACTTCCCAGGAACCACAAGGGAGAAGCATTTGTAACCTTTCTTATTATAACAATGGTCAAGGAAGATACATTTGACAGCCTTGGTATCCAAATTATCCCAATGAATGCCAAGAACATGAACAAAGCACATATCTAAACACGCAAGGAGGGTTAGGAAAGAGGTTTTTCTAGTTGTAGAACTTAGATGGGTGCCTTCCCCTTAAGAATCTTAGTGGGCATTTGATTAATTAGGTACGCAACAGTTCAAAGACCCATCAGCCCATGGATTCTTGGGAACATTCGTTTCGTGGAGAAGGGCTCGTGCAACCTCAGGAAGATGCCAATTCCTTCTTTTATCCACTCAATTTTGTTTGGGGGTATAAGGATTGGCAATCCGAAATTCAATTCCATGTTCAAGCAAATACCTCATAAAGGTTGAGGAGATGTATTCGCCACCATTATCAAGACACAAAGCTTTCATGTTGACCTTAAATTGATTGGCCGGTATCTTATGGAATATCTAGAAAATGGAGAAAACTTTCTCTTTGGATTCCATAAGATACACCCAAGTAGTGCAAATGAAATCATTGATGAAAGAAACAGAGTTTATAACTACAACAAAAGTCACTAGAGAGAGACCCCAAACGTCAGTTTATAAGAGAAAAAAGGGGTAACACTTTTTTAGTGGGACAATTTGGATAGGAATCGACAATGTTTAGCCTTTGGACATGTTTCAAAAAATAACTCTCTCATTCTATCAAATTTGAGTAAAAAAGGAAATATCTTAAGACTAGAGTTAGATGGTACCAGCGAAATCAAGCGCTAGCTCCCATTTCTTATTGAATTAACCGATCAACTTGCTATCAGATATTTATTTTTGATTCGGTAATATTTTGCAAAAATAAATAAATAAATAAATAACGACAAATTTCACTTTATTATTATTGAGAGAATCAATCCTAGTACGCCTCTAACGCCTAAAAAACCGGAATGGAATAAAAGCCTCTGACAATGTGCCTTTCATACTCTATACGCCCCGGTATATAATACTCGAATATACGCCTTTCTTTAGATGGCATACATAAATGGATCAATTCATTCAACAAGATTCGTTCGGATCAAACCAAGATGAATGGGATTGATCTGACCTCTCGCTCAGATGTAAGACTCCCGCCACCGACAAATGTCCCACACCACGTTTCATGAACTATGCTCGAGAATGAATGAATTGTGATATAACATCGAGGCCCATCTAAGTGATGTGCACAATACAAAGTTCATGGTGCAGAACGATGACGCTATAAAAAACGGTAAGTTGTTTCACTCGGTAATTCGAAAGCTACCGCACCACAAGCAGAGGGATCTTGCACGCAGCCCCATTGATTTGTTTACGATAAGAGCATCAAGTAGCACAACCCGGTTCTATGTCCCTTTTTGAGAAAAATCACCAAACCCCCGGAATCGCTACTTTCGTAGCTCTAATGCCCACCGAAAAGTTCAAAGTCACCTCCCCGCATTAACAACAAAGAAGGTAGGTCTTTCTTTCCTTCTAGAAGCAACCTACCCTCGCCTACGTCCCATATATATCTATAGGAGGCAATGGTAACAACTGGTAAGCATGGTAACAGTATGGGCGGTCGGCCCGGTGCTCCGCATTCTATCTTATCAAGAGTTGTGGTTCAGCAGAGGTAGAAGGAAAGATGGCATTGGTCACTTCACCTTCTCTTCGACTCCGATCAAGGAAAGGATCAGTTGAAACCCCCGAATGGTTTCCGCGAGACTAACATATTTTCCTGGAGAACCAATAAATACTTCTACTATAAAGAACGGTTGTGATAAGAAAGGCTCATTTTTTGTTCCCTTACTACGGTTAAAAGATCCTCTTTAGATAATTCGTCCAAGGGAAGAATAAAATCTAATTAAACTCAAAATAAAGAGGTAGCAATGCTCAAGGGGCACCGATGGACCAACACCTTCGTCTATCACCCGAATTTGTTGATTCACGGCGTCGAGTACTTGCACTTGAGATCTTGTGACTCAACCTGTAGACAAGCCGCTCACGATTAATCATCTGTGTAATCGTGGGGTTTTCGAAAGCAAGTCAATATTTTCTTTTTCCAAAACAGTTTAGCTGCTAGCCGGGTCAACTGACGACTTCTCTTATCTTTCAAACGATGTCAGTAAGCATTTCTTGATATGGAATCAATTTCTCGTCTCTTGCTTTCCAGTTTCCATTAGTCTAACATATGACTAGCTTGGAATCTCCCCTCTCATCGAGGCACTTCGCAATAAGTACATGTCAATGGCAAGCTTGAGCCCGCCCATATCAAGGTATCCTGTATCGGTATCGGTTGGCGTAACGGTGCCCTCCGATACGGATACGGGGGCATAACGGCAATACGGGGGCATAACGGCCCATAACGGTGCCAAAAAAAAAAAAAAATTTGCCAAAAAAATATAAAAAAATATGGATTAAATCCAGAATATTCTAAACATTCCAAATATGCATTAATTTATAAATTGGAACATGTTTATGGTGGTGTAACGGTCCACTCTTTGGTGAGAAGTTGTATCGGACTGTCTGATGAATTTATGAACCAGACAACTTGGATTTGACTACAAAACTCATATATTTAATTTTCTAACCATCTACTATCAATGATAGATATATTAAAATGAATGTAATATGAAAATATCTTACATGTGTAGGTGTTTGCAATTATTTTTCATAATTCATAAAAAAATATAAAAAGACAATAACAATCTGTAAAATGAACATTAATATGTTCTACTATGATTAACACATCATATTCTACCATTAAAACATCAAAACATTCAATAAAAAATGATTTTTCGAATTTTTTTTTTTTTTTTTTTTTTAAAAGACGAAAATAGTGCATAAATAGAAAAAAAAATTATAAAAAAATATAAAATGACAACAACAATCTGTAAAATGGACATTAATATCTTCTACTATGATTAACACATCATATTCTACCATTAAAATAGCGAAACATTGAATAAAAAGTATAAATACCGATTTTTGAGGAATTTTTGGATAATGGCCCACAGAACTTTGAATCAAGAAAATCCTTAATATAAGTTGTTTTTATTTGTAATATCAAGCTAAGAGTGGTTGAAAATAGCAATAGAATAATTTAGGAAGAGTTTAGAAGAAAGAAGTTTTTAAAAAAATGAAAAAACATACCTTAAAAAGCAAAAAAAAAAAAAAAGGCCATTTTTTTAGAATCGGGGGGGGGGGGGTGTAACCATTACGGCCCCGTATCGGTAATGGCCCGTATCGTAACGAATACAGGACACCCTGGCCCATATAGGCTTCGTACTCTGCAACGTTATTCATACATTCAAAATTCATTCTACTGATGAATAGTCTTTCCTCTCGGAAGAAGTAGACCAACGAAAAGGATGGTGGCTACTATCGCAATGGCGGTCTGGAGGATCTAGAAATGGGTAATTCCGACCTCTTCCACTACATCTTTAGTAGCCCCCAGAAATGATTGAGATAATGACTACTCTATCCACGCTCTTCCGTAGGTCGAGAAAGCGCCACGTCCATAGGTAGAGAAAGCTACCCTAGGTAGTGGTTATCCCCGGTAGGTAGTAGTTTATCCAGTAGTACCAGTACCCAACAGACATCTTCTTGCATCTGAACCGGAAGCGGAGGTGGAAAGAACAGAGGTGATTTCCGCAGTACCCAAAGCTAGTTTTTTTTTCGGTATAAGTAGCGGCGACGATTTGAGTAGTACGAGTGAAGTGAATCGAAAAAATGTGTGATTCGATCTAGTCAACGCCAGCCTTTCACACGCGAGTTGGGCTATGTCTCCTGAGGTTTTGCAAAGATCTCTAAATATTCATTTGAAAAAAGAGATGAATAGATAGGGCTGAGCCAATAACTGGGTTGGGTACGGTGATGGGCGAGAGAGGGAATGAAACTTGCCATCCCGAAATAATTCATGATGAGCCCACCAACTTCCTGGCAAGATGCCTATGGTGAAAAACCACCAACTTGTCAAGATCCAAATTCGAAATGGTTCCTAGTCCTTGTCAGAGACCAATGTGTTCGCGTCAGTTCGGGGGGGGGCGCTATGTTCTCAATCAGCGAAGCCTCATAGGCAAGAAAGAACTCCCACTCGGGATTCTCCACTTCGTGAAGCCCTTCACTCTGGTTCTTGACATTGGGTTACTCGCTCACTCAGTCTTATGCTGAATCATACCAACCACTTCCACTATGCACATGACGCACTTACCACTCAAATGGAACAAGACAAAGTCGTCCCTGAATTGGCACCCAAATCGGACCAAACAAAATATTTGTCAGGCTATTGTTCCCTCGAATCCATGGAGTAAGACATCGATTTATGGGATAAGGACAAGACGAAGATGCCAATACAAAATCCAATTCATGGCACATGTAGCTTGACTTGAAGTTTGGAGGGTTGATCACATATTGTTCATAGATTGAAAGAGATAGAGCCCATCTTGCTCATGACCACCTTGATCCTTTGTCCAGCCATCAGATTTTGAAAGATACAATAAGATAGAAAGAATGGGTACATTTACAAACTCCCAGCATCATTGAGGAACTAGAGATATCACTCGCCGATGAAGAGATGCCCTCCATGATGATGACAAAGCACTCCAACCAAAACAAAAGTGCTCAACCACACAGATAAGAGCACAGAGTCCCCAAAACACTCCACAGTATCTTCAGGTGAAGGAATCAAGTCAATAATGCCAACAAAAGAGGCCCAAAAGAAGCTTTACATCAATCATCTCCTTCAAAAAAAAGCATCACAACTCTCTCAAATCGCAACGAAACGCAATAATTTCTGTTCCTAGAGAGGTTGCAATTAGGCAACTGGACCAAATCCAAGCAAAAAATCCCAGAAAAACTGTGCAAGCAGAAAATCAAACTGGACCCTTTTCCAAAATGTTCAGATTTAACAAAATACCTAAAATTACAGTAAATTTATGGAAAAATCACCATAATTCTTCTAAAAAACCATGCTCTTTCAGATCTCATACAATTTTTTCTTTAAGGGGCCACCCGATTATACACCACTGATGTCATCCATACAAGCTGATGATGTCAGCAGACAGCTGTGGGCCCCACCAACATCTTCTCCAATCAGCGCTGGATCAGCTCTAATACCAAGTAGCGAGACGGACAGAGTGAGAAGGGGGAGAGAAAAGAAGAAGAGAAAGGTAAGCAGGGAAAAAATGTAAGAAGAGAGGAGAGAGGTTTAGGACAAATGTTTCTTGCATTAGTCCAAAAGGGCTAACATTCTTTTAGGGCCTGTTTGGCCGGGCGAATCCTATGGGTTTAGGAGGGATGGGAAGGATTTTAAGGCAATGATGGTGGTGTCAGTGGATTGGTTTAAGATCCATGGGATTGCTATATCCCAGGACAAGTTCACTGGGTCTGTTTGGCATGCCCGGCATATCCCGGGATTTTACCTTCCAATCCGTCTAACCAAGGGATGGGATCAATTTTAAGGTAATGATGGTGATGTCAGTGGATTGTTTTAAGATCCATAGGATTGCTTATATCCCAGGACAAGTTCACCGGGTCTGTTTGGCTCGTCATGCATATCCCGGGATATCTTGATCCTATCCCTCCTAATACCGTGGGATCGGTCCGGCCAAACAGGCCCTTATTGTTTAGAATATAGGAAGGTATTCTACAAGTGTACATAAAATAGCATACACAAACACAAACAAGTACATACATGGTATCCTTCCAATCAGCCCTGCTGGTTGCTGGAAATCGGTATGGAAATCTAGTAATCAGATATATAACTATCAAAGGTATTGAAACTGAATTCCTGCAGATATCGATTATTTTCTGCACATTGAAATTTGTATGCTTCCTTTTTCTGATCCTAACCTGAGATTAAACCTGAACTACAAGTGTCAGATTGACCGCCACCATGTTCTTATGCTTTCATTTCCATTACTAAATTTCTACCACAAGATAACGGAAGGAAATCTTAGCTGCATTTCAGGGAAATTCAATGTTCTGGAAGTCCACACTTGAAAACATGAAACCAATAAATGCATTTGTGCTGAATTTACAATAGTAGGAACATCAGGCTATAAGACATTATTGAATCAATACAGTGTCAGAAGAGACTAAGGAAAATTCAAAATATGTTCTAGAGTCCAATTCACCACATACCTTTCACCATATTAATCTCTTGCACAACAAAACGAAACTTCTTACAAGGAAACATACCTGCAACTTCTCAGCTACTTTCTCACAATCCAATCTTGAAAGACAATAAATTATGCCACATTCGTCGAAGTGGTTTTCTCTAATGAATTTGTCGATATCATCCAAGCATTTCTTTGTCTTGGGCATTATGCTATACCTGAAATTTCTGGAAATGTTGAGAATTTTGAAACCTAGCAATCAGAACTCATTTTGCTTCTATGCTTACCATAAATTTGGTCGGTTGAAACTTTGTCGAAAAACAATGCAATTTACAAGACCAAGAGCTCGCACAACATCCTCTTTTACACTTGCTGTGGCAGTAGCAGTTAAAGCCAGCACTGGAGTATTTGGAAACCTTTGCTTCAAAATACCAAGACTCTGGACAAAATACAGCATAAAGTTGAACTTCTGTAATTTACTGTAACGAATTTCAATAAACGAGTTCCAAAACTCAGACCTGATAATCTGGTCTAAAATCATGCCCCCATTGGCTTACACAATGGGCTTCATCAATAACAATCCTAGCAAGTGATCCACATGCATGCAAACTCTCCAAGTGTCTCAATAAAACATCGCTTCTGCAATCAAATCAAGATGTTTCTATAAAGAAAATGATCAACCTGAAAGGTGCCTAGAAGTAGAACCAGATAAAGTTATGAATATAGAAGAATGTCAACTTTCCTGACATCTAGTATAATTTATTCATGATAGCTGATGTTACTAAGGGTTCGTTTATCATTACACATGAGGATATACAACTCAATACTTCAGAGACACCAAAGTATTTATGATGCAAGACACATGATTTAATGCTAGCATGCAACGTGGAGATTATGAAAGAGTCCATAAAGTAATTCAATTGACAAAAGATGCTAATCCACCAAGTAATAAGAGTAAATAATAGGAAATAAAATCTTATTTAACCTAAATCAATTGCCCGCATGCTAAGAAATCACATAAATCAATTAAAACTAAGTTCGATAGAAGGATAGAACTTCCAATTTAGCATAGGCACGTTCCACACTCAAGGGATAGATTTGTAGGATTTATGATTAGGGCTAGGAAAAGGAAAATCTGAAATTTAAAGAATTAGTATTCATGGGATTTGAGAATTTTGGAATTAAGGTTTTTTTTTTAATTGGAGAAAATCTAGGAAAGTTAGGGATTTTTAAATTTAGGGTTAGGGCTTTGAGGATGGAAGAAAGGGGTTGGATGGAAGAAAAGGGTTTTGATATAAGGATGATGGAAAACCAAAAGGGGCCAAGTGTAGCCATACGGTCAACCCGAAGGATTCACACGTGTGACGTGGGATGGACGGGTTAGGTCGATTAGGGTTTGGAGTTGTGGATAGGTAAAGGAAAGATGGGTTTATGAAAAGATAAAGGCTTAAGATGGGAGAATCGAAGGATTCAAAGAAAATATCTTAATGGAGGAGGAGAGAAGATGGTGTGGAGATAGATGAAGACCTCGCACATCCGTTGATGAAGATTAGCCTTGCACCAATCTCTCTTCCAAATCGCATGAAAGTATCTTCAAATCACATGAAGATGGGAGAAGAAAGCAAGACCTTTTCTCTTTTTTTATCAAAAAATCCAATGGAGTTGGATCTCCACCCTTTGTGCTTTTATTATTAAAAATTTAGCATAATTACAACTATGCCACTTACTTAAGTGGCCCATCGTCCAAAATAAGAAAACTAAAACATTTATTATCAACCTCAACTATCAAATAAATTCTAAAAATAACAAAAAAAAAAAAAAAAAAAAAAATAAAGAAAGCAAGATCAGAATCCAAGGGGCTCAGATCTAAAAGATTTGGTGGCCCGATGGCCTAATCGACAAGATCTAACAGCCGGATCGACACGAAATAGCAATCATATGACTAAAATGATCTCCAAAGCAGCCCACATGCATCATCAAACAAATTCTAAAAATAACAAAAAAACATAAATAAAAAAAAAGCAAGATCAGAATCTAAGGGGCCCAGATCAAAAAGATTTGGTGGCCCGATGGCCTGATCGACAAGATCGAACGGCCGGATCGACACGAAATAGCAATCATATGACTAAAATGATCTCCTAAGCAGCCCACATGCATCATCCCAGGGTGGGGTCTTCCTGATGCACCTCCAATGCATGTGGGGTCTTCAAAATGGCCCGGCAGGCCCTATCTGGAACTCGTATCTCATCCATAAATAAAGTTGCGCTGATGTGGGTGGTCGTCTTCGTCTTTGGTACACCCGAGTAGGTCCTCCGGTGTCCTCATCAATTTATCCACAAAGAAAGTTGAACTTCTTCAATGTAATATATTATGCTTTGCATTATAAAACAAGTACTATCTTCTTTTGGTTGGTGTTTTAGCACTAAACCAAGAACCTAAAGAACTTTCCCAATTGGTCAGCAATGCATTTCTCCTTTATATACCAGGAAAAGGAAAAGCGTGTCCGAGTGTAATCAACTTGATCAAGGCCTATATTAAATGTTAACTATATTTTCTGGAAATACAATTGACCAATCTGAAAATTGCATTAACTCAACAAGGTGCTCAAAACTGGGGAAAAAAACATAAATCTTTTACAACTATAAAGGATGATTAAGTAGCCAGGCAAAGCTTGCATCAACTCTCACCGGTATAAACTTCACTACTAATATAAAATGCAAATGGAAAATAGTGATGTAGAAGGGTATCAACATGTCTGCAATCTACTGAATAAAATACCACACACTACCATTCAATCATGTATGGAACTTGTGTGGGGAATATCGATGCAACAGCTCTAAAGAGATAGATGTCTCCTTAGAACCTAAGGGGCCAAGTGTAGAAAAAATAGTCGAAGGAAATGGGAAAAGAAGGAAGAAGAGTAAACGAAAAAGGAGAAGAGATGAGAAGAGAAGGGAAAATGAGGAGAGAGTGATATTTAAGGCAATAGTCTCATGTGTTAGTCCTGAAAGGGGCTAATCCCTTTCTCTCATTGTACCACCGCTGGGTGGGTGGTGTAATCATGTTCAACAAAGGTAAGGCCAACTCTTATATTCAACCCGTGTGATGGGCAATGGATCTATGGTCAGATTTGAAGGATAAGGACAGATTTGAAGACGGAAATTATTCATGAAGGTTATTGATGGAGAAAGTGTATGGGTGAAAGCAAGTAATGATCTAGTTGATTATGTACATGGATTTATACATCTTGCTACATGTGTGAAGATCAATTTTGTTGAAAGTTTTTCCTAGTGTGTATTCAAAGTTCCCTTTGTCAAGATGGATACCAAGAGTGAATAAAATAATAATATTATGTCCCCATCAGAGTCGGTGCCCCTCCAGATCACATCGATAGACTAGATGGAACAAATAGTCTACAATGGGCCACATCTGTACTTCTGTAGAAATTTTTCTAACAAGAAAAGGAAAGTTAAATATCTCACATTGCCCAAACCTGATGAAACCATGACGAACTATGATGATTAGGTAGCAAAAAATGCTCAAATTAGGAGATTGTTGTGGATAGTATGGAGCCACATATCAATACGATTGTCATCTTCTTCAAGACCGCCAAAGAAGTATGGGATAACTTGAAGGAGATGTATTCGGGTGAGAAAAACTTAAATTGTATTTTTGAGCTTCTACAGAATATATTTTCTGTGTATGCAAAATCAAACACAAAAGTGAATAACAGAAATCTCTCATGGAATAATAATAATAATAAAAATAAAAATAAAAATCCTCAAATCAAATGTTAGGATAGTCCAAAGACTTCAGGCTATGGTCCTTCAATGATTAGCCTGCAGAACAAGGCGTTCCAAAACAGTAACGGTGGCCGTAATGGCCACCACCGTTACCATTATCATACAGGTTGTAACAAACGTTACAGCCCTTCTTTTATTTTTTGAAAAACCAGTTACAGGACCGTTATGGACTGTTATGGACCGTTATGGGACTGTTACGGCCTGTTTTTCTGTAACAGCCGTTACGGCCATTTCGACCCCGTAACGCATAACGGTTATGACCGTTACCGTTACGTAACCAATTTTGAATACTTTGCTGCTGGATGATTAGTTTGAATCTCAAAACATGTTCTGCTTGTGCTTCTCAATTGCAACCACCAACATTTTGTTCTTGTCAAGAATACAAAATTCTAGCCCTTGAAAGGTACTCTAAATCTCATGTGATGGCCATGAGCCTTGTGCTAGCATAATTTTTTATAATGCATGTTTCCATGTTTTGTATCATAGTCAGAAATTGCAAGCTCTCTCCAAAATATTTAACAAGTACTGCCCCATTAACTAGTACAAATGCATCTCTATGAATATCAGGTGCATATAAAACCTTGATTCATGGGCCAACACTCACTTGGCAACTTTTTCTGGAGTGACATACAACAGCTTGTATTTACAGCTGCCAGAAATCAATTCTCTAAAGATCTCCTGCTGCTCATTCCACTCCATATTGGCACTTAAGTAGGTGGCTGGAATATTTGCCTGCATAGCATAATTCAAGAGGCATATAATTTGTTAATCAGGTTCAAGTAAGATCCTCATAGAGAAAAAAACAAAGACACCATGTTAACTTGCTAAATCAGGAAAGAGACCAATACCTGCAACAAATGCATAATTTGATCTTGGATGAGTGAGACAAGAGGGGAAACTACCAATGTTATTCCTGGACATATAAGAGCAGGAAGCTGCAAGACAACACTTAGATCATTGATAAAACCAGATCAAATTGGAAGCTTCATGTAATGCAAGAAATTAAGTGACTTCTAAATGAGGGCAAGAAAAGTCACAAATGAACAGTTTTAGCACCACCCTATGTCCAAGATTGACAAAGAGATGTCACCATCAGTGCCTATTAAACAAGTACTAATCGACGTTTCCCCAATAAAGTCAACATATAGCAAAAAAGACATCTGTGGGTATGATCTATCGAGTCAAACACAAGTTTCATTCTAGAGAATAATACTGGGCACACAGTCAAGCCTATCCACATTTGCTTGGTAATCAGTATATGCGACACATTGTCGCTAAACCATAAGAGAAAATATAGGCAACATCGACTGCGCAATTCTAGCCTTCCAAAGCCAGAATCAATTAACTTTCAGCAAATCGGGATCCCAGGAAGTCAGAACCTGAAGATGGTGTATGCAAAACCATATTCAAAAGCTTCAGATCCAAGGCTTGAATGTGGAGGATCCTATCACGATTTCTACTTTGGATTATACTCTTTAAATTTTTTTATTTTTTTTTTAAAAAAAGATATTGAAGCCATCCATTGACAGGCTCCCTTATAAGCAAGGTATTCAATAACGGTAATGGTGGCTGTCACAGCTCCCGTCATAACCATGGCAATACAGGACATAACAGCTGTTACAGCAAAAACAAAACTGCAATGACCCCATAATGTACCATTATGGTGCTGTGACTGACAGCCGTTACGGGCCATTTTTCCATAACAGCCATTACAGCCCCGTAATGCATAACTGAGCCCCCCGTTACCATTACATAACTGTTTTTGGATACCATGCTTTCCAGAGAATAGCAGGACTACTGACTACTGAATGGCTCAAAAGATTGTTCAAAGAAGAGGAAAGTTCACATGGAAATGGAGGATTTGGACAAGGACAAAGCACCAAGCCCATATGGGTTCTCCATGGCTGTTTTTACAAGAGTGTTGGGATATAATCGAAGGGGCCGATGAGCATCATGAAATTCTTATGGTTATGTGGAGTCATGGAGTGGAATTTTCTATACCACAATCTCTAGAGGATGGGTTTGGGGTCTATGTGAATTGAGTGGGCAAAAGGATCCATTCCAACGGCATCTTTTTAAATCTTGGCTAATGAATCCTCTTTTGGGTCTACGACCAAGAGCTTTAGTGAACACATCCGTAAGCTGATCTTGAGACTTGATGTGCAGGGTAGAAATTTCACCACTATTAACTTCTCATCTGATAAAGTGACAGTCGACTTCAACATATTTTGTTCTAATGAAAAACTAAGTTGTTTGCAATATAAGCAATTGTTTGGTTATCACAAAACAACCACATTAGTAAAATTATAGCAAAACACATCTTTTGTAACAACTTTACTCATACAAGGTCTCACGTGGTATGTGCCATAGCCCTATATTCTACTCTTGCACTAGATCTTACTACATTACTTTGCTTCTTATTTTTCCATTTGACTAAATTTCCTCCCACAAACGTACAATATTCGGTTGTAGACAACCTATCAGACAGAGAACCTGCCCAATCAGCATCAAAATACCCTCTAAATGGAGATGATTATATTGCTTATATAAGATTCCTTAACCTCAAGTTTTCTTAAAATACTGCTAAACCCGAACAATTGCATCAAAATGTGGAATTTTTGAAGAACTCAGGAACTGACTAACAACACCAACAACAGACAATATGTTTGGTCTGGTAATATGTAAAATTAGTACTTGTGTTTAGATTATTTTTTAACCTATTTCAATTTTCAATGTAGTTTGTTACATTACATGATTACATTTACATCTGAATGATTATTAGATTATCTATAAAAATTAACAAGCTAACTAACAAGTAACAACTTATTAAAGCAATAGGTATGTAAATGATACAATACATAAACTCAAAATTATGACAATATATATATATATATATATTATTAATGACTTGATGTAGAGATATATTGTACAAACCGAAACTACAAATTAATTACGAATGCAATTTACAAACTACAAATTAGTCACAACTTCAAAAGCTATAGATATTGTTCCCTTATCCATTGTGCCACATCATCACCACCATCATTGTCATCACCGTCATCTCCGACATATACTTCATCTTCATCTGTTTCTTCGTCATCAATTTGGACTAGTTTTTCATCCACATCCAATGGTTGGTCTTGATCATCTTCTTCTCATATCTCCTCAATCCCGTCTACTTCTTGGCCTTGACTGCTACTAGGCCCAGTGCTCACTCCTCTTCTCCACCTTTGACTTGAAGAACTGTCTCCAGGTGTCGATCCAAATGCAACATCTGAGGGTATTCCGTATAGGGGTGCACATTTAACCGGTAGAACCGTAGAACCGGACCGGAACCGTTGGATTGGTCCGGTTTGGTCCGGTTCTAGACAGCAACGGTTCCGGTTCCGGTTCCAAAATGGTCAGAACCGTTGGATACGGTTCGGTTACGGTTCAAGGGGTACGTAAACCGAACAAACCGTTAACCGAACCGTGGACCCGATCCGTTAAACCGTAGCCTAGATCAACACCGTCCATTGACTTCCTTTTAGAATTTAGACCGTGAATAGTGAGCTTTGATCATTTGATGATATAGCCCACTGAATAATCAAGCCTTAAAAGCAGTCACGGCCTTCTTTCGATCGTTGTAGAGATCACGAGGATGTACATGGTTAAGAAAGCTCAACATGGTTTTGATGGGTTCTACCCTCTACGATGAACGGTTGAGATCCATCTCTACACGCATGATGGTGGCCACAACAAAATCACGGATGCTCTGTTTTCAACGAGTTGACGTAAGTCGGCACGTAAGTTCGAATGTAAAATTTGGTAGCCATTTACGTCTTTTGGAAAATCTATTCCGTTCATGGGATTGAGGACGAAAAATCATCGGGAATAGAGTATTTTTGGAGGAAAATCAGCGTGGCTCATGAGCTTATCTACTTCGCCGTCCATTTTATGTTCAACGGTCATACTTCTACAACACTTGCATGGTTTCAAAATGCCACGTTGCCAAGGGTTAAATCTCCCTTCACGTAAGATGAAAATGATTAACGATTTGAATGTGGAGTGGGCCACACCGAAAAAATTGTAAAGTAATCGGATTTTTTTCACCTTTTTTTTGTTCTTTTGTTAATTTTTAAAAAAGCCAGCCGTGGAACCAATCCGGAACCGAACGGTTTTCACGGTCCGGTTCACAGGATTCGGTTCTAACGTGCTAACGGTTCGATTCGGTTCGAAAATTCGAACCGTTAGGAACGGTTCGGTTCCGGTTTTACCCCAAAACCGGACCAAACCGGACCGTGTGCACCCCTAATTCCGTATCGGTATCAGTTGGCATAACGGTGCCCACCGATACGGATACAAGAGTGTAATTGATCTGGTAATGTGGGCCAATATTATAATTGGTACAATTTATTTTATTTTTTTGCCAAAAAAATATGAAAAAATATGGATTAAATCCGGAATATTCTAAGTATTCCAAATATGCATTCATTTATAATTTGGAACATGTTTATGGTAGTGTAACGGTCCACTCTTTGGTGAGAATGCTATATCGGGCTGTCTGATGCATTTATGAACCTGAAAACCTAGAATTAATTGCAAACCTTTTATATTTAGTTTTCTAACTATAATATATATATATATATATTTACTATAATGAATGTAATATCAAAACATCTTATATTTTCAAGTTTTCCTTTTATTTATTGTGCTAGTGCATTGCATACTTCGTGACTCACATACATTTCAATTCAATATATTGATTTAGGGACTTTTGTATCCTATTATGTAATTCATATACCTAACAATTTGATATCATTTTCCTCAATAGATCTTTTTTTTAAAAAAAAAAATATTAAATTGGGGTAAATAGTATTGTCAATTCGGAGCTGATTAGGGGACCGTTTGATGCCCTAAACTAGCCTCAAATTAATGCAATCTATTGGCACTTATCCCACTAATGGATTGGTGGACATTTATTGGACAATGAAAAATGAAAAATATCAAATGGTCCTGTTTCAAAAAACAAGTGTCTGCAAACTAATAGTGAAAATTGTTCAAACAATTTACTTTTGGGATTGTGACTTAGCAACAATGGCCCCAAAATTTAATTGGTTAATTTTGAGTTGATATATACCTCATGTATAAATTTTTAGGGCCATGAACGTGGGGTTCACTCGATTATGTATTATATATACATGTCATCCATCCGTTTTGTCAACTCATTTAAGGGTATTAGAAAAAAAATAGGTAAATCCATATCTTAGGTGGACCACTAGTGGGCCAAGCGGGCCAGTGGCCACCTCGATATATTTGTATATCCATGCCGTCAATCCATTTTGCCAACTCATTTTAAGGCATGGTCCAAAAATTCAGGTAGATTTAAATCTTCAGTGGACCACTAGTCAGCATGCCTTTAAAAGTGGGGCCCACCTCAATGCATTTGTTGCATATCCATGTGGTCCGTCCTTTTTGCCCACTTATTTCAGGGCATGGACCAAAAATTGAGGTTGATCCAAATCTTAGGTGGATCACAAAATAGGCCTTAAGAAGATTTTGACGGTGGGCATTCAATCCCAACTGCGTGGTCCAATTGAGATTTTGATCCCTTCATTTCAAGGATCATGCTTTAAAATGAACTTGAAAAATTATGGATGGCATGGATTTACCATACATAAATCAAGGTGGGCCCCACCCCACGTAATAAAATAGTGAGTGTGCACTATGCAGTGTGCACTGCATATTATAAAAAGAAAAGAAAACTGCGTGCTGTGAAACAGCCACGCCATTCCGTTCATTTTTTCTGGAAAAAGAAAAGAAGAGAGAGGGAAATGAAAAGAAAAGAGGGAAAGAAGAGAGGGGACCAAACCGAGAGAGAGAGAGAGAGAGAGAGAAGAGCGACAAGCTATTGCCAGCCATGCATGAGCATATGATGATCACTGCATGCCAGCGATGCCGCAGCCCCATGATAAGAAGAAGAAGAAGAAAAGGGGAAAAAAAAAAAAAGGTATTTTTTTCCAATTTTTTTTAAATTTTTCTTTAGGGTTTATAAACCGTAACGTTTGTTACAGTACCGTAACGACCATTATGGGCCGTAACGGCTACTACAGTCCCGTAACAGCCGTTACGAACCCAAAAAACAGAGGTGCCCCGTTTCGGGGCCGAATCGCGTAATGGTTGATGTCGTTACCATTACGTATCGGCCGTTACGGCCAAAACGTAACCGATTTGGGATACCCTGCCAAGGACCAAGTTCTTTAGTGTTGGATCCTTTCTATTAGGGTCCACTCTATACATTTCCCTCCAGTCAATTGTTTAATAGATAATAGTTAGAAACTAGTTTGTGGTGTGTGTGTGTGTGTGAGGGGGAGGGGGGGGAGAGAGATGGAAACCTTCCCATGAGGTTAAGCACTGAGGGACATCCATCCCATCAATCAAATGCACCCTTCCATGGTGAGCCATGGGCCTAAAAAACAGGCCAATCCATGACTTAGGTGGGCCACACCATAGACAACAGTTGAGAGTGGATGCTCGCTCATTAAAACCTTCCTGATAGTATATAGGGCCCAGTGAGATGTGGTTTGGACATCCAGCCCATCCATTGTGTGTGTCCCACTTGAATGGGGGGTTGCACCAAATTCTAGGCCATTCTAAAACTTAGGTGGGCCCCACGAAGTGCTTTAAGATGTTTTAGCATGATTTCCCATGGTTTTATATGGTATGGCCCACCTAAGTTTAAAATACAACTGATTTTTGGCGCATCCTCCAACCTAGAGGGGACTTACCAAATGCACGGCTTGGATGTCCATGACACATCACGGTGGGGGCCACAGAGTTCGACCTTATGGGAAGCTCCCATGAGGTCGACCTCATACTAGCACACACACACTAAGTTAGAGTTAAGACCACAAGAGTAACTCTCTAAAACATTTATACTTAGCACTTTCATAGTTTTATGCCGGATAACTATATCCTTTGAGGATATCCTTATGCCCTTTAAGTATAAGTTCAGAAGTTCGGATATCATATCCTTTTTATCCTTATTTAGAACCATTCTCTCCGAAACATAAAGAAATCCTACCATATACATCGCTTCTGCCTCACTCTAATCAGCGGAAGAGAAGCATATTGTAGGATAAAGGATGTAGGCAGTCGAATATAAAAGAGATGACATTTGGTTGCTCCATCTTTTATCTATTAGATATAACACGAGCTTGTAATCATGTTCTTTATAATTAAAGTGTTCCATTATTTTTTATTTGGCCCAATGTATCCCATTGTTGGCTTCTCATCCCATCATAAATGTATCTTCGAGGTTGACAGTTAAGGGACTTGGATTACATAGTGTGGAACACAGCACCAATGTCGATACATGTATACAAGGCAAATCTTTGTGGCCCCACCATAATGTATGTGTTTTATCCAACTGGCCATCCATTTTTCTAGATCATTTTACAGCATGAACCAAAAAATGAGGCAAATCTAAAGCTCAAGTGGACCACGCGACAAGAAAGCGGGGATTGAACACCCATTGAAAACTTCTTGGTAGCGACAAAAGTTTTGGATCAAGCTGATATTTGTGTTTTCCCTTCATCCAGGTCTATGTGACCTTATGAACAAGTTAGATGGCAAATAAACATCAGGGTGGGCCCAAGGAAGGTTTCAACGGTGGGCGCCATTGTCCCCACTGCTTTTTGTGGTGTGGTCCACTTGAGCTTTAGATTTGCATCATTGTTTGGCTCATGCCCTGAAATGATCAAGAAAAATGGATGGCCAATTGGATAAAACACATACATCATGGTGCGAATCCCTTCTTCTTCTTCTTCTTCTCCTTCTTCTTCTTCTCAGATTTGCCACATATACACATACTGGACTCCTCGTCAAATGTTGTGTTCTGCACTACACAATAAAAGTTCACGGTCAAGGGATTGGAAATAAGCCTTCCCGCTATTACATATGGTCTAACTGGGCATATTTATGCTATGGTTTTAAGTTTTCTGCTTGAAGTGCATAATGAAGATTGTTGTGTTGCGGTAAAAAGTCCTAATAGATACCAGTGTATTAAATAGCGTTGTAGCATAGCGTGTAGCGTATGCTACGTAGCGTAGCGTACAAAAAACGCTACGTAGCGTATGAAATAGCGTTAAAAAAAAAAAAGAAAAAAAAATGGTACAAAAAAAAAAAGAAAAAAAAAACATACCTTTTTTTTTTTCTTCTTCTTCTTCTTCTTCTTCTTCTTCTGTAAGAGACGAGATTCTCTAAATCCCCCTCAAATTGATGACTTTGGTAAATCGACATTGATGGCACCCGGCGTGTGGCTTTTGTGAAGAGTCCGAAGTCCGCAGAGATTGCCTCCAGATATGTCGAAGAGTGATGATGACTGGTGGGTCCTTTGTAGAAAATGCCCCTCCTCCTCCTCCTCCTCCTCCTCCTCCTCCTCCTTGTGGTTGCCAAGTGCCAAGAAGCTCTCTCTCTCTCTCTCTCTCTCTCTCTCTCTCTCTCTCTCTCTCTCTCTCTCTCTCTCTCTCTCTCTCTCTCTCTCTCTCTCTCCTTTTCTTTTCGATTTCCCTCTCTTGTTTAGACTTTTTTTTTTGAAATCGGAAGCGGTTTGATTGGTGTATTATAAAAAATGTTTCTAAAACTTCGAATGCAAAGTTGGATCATGAAAGAAAACCTTCTTGTATTGCCTCCTAGTAGGTATGTGTCATGCTTAAGACAATGACACTCCTCGAGCTCCGAGTTGTGCACGAACGGTTCAAAGGAGATCAAAGTTACATGGGCTCCACATTTGAATGATGTATTTATTATATCTACACCGTTAATCTATTTTCAAATATCATTTTAGAGCATTAGCCAAAAAATGAATCGTACCCAAAGATAGTCTGGACCACATAGCGGAGATGATGATTTTTCACCGTTAAAAAATTAAAGTAGGCCCACCATAACGTTTATTTTCCATCCAATCATTCAAAAGGTCAAAAGACTGAATGAAGAGTCAAAACAAATTTCATATTGATCCGTACATGATGGATGTGAAGTTCGTGATCCCAAAAAGGGTTTCAATGGTAGACGTTCAATCCCCCATTTTTTTTTAGAAGCGGTGTGGTCCACTTGATAATTAGATCTGTATTATTTTTGTGTGTCAAGCCTTAAGACGAGCTCTTCAAATGAATAGACGGTTTATATATAACACATGCCTCATGATCAGACCCACAGACTTGCTTGCATCAAATGAAAGGACCGGTACGCGTTACACAACACGTCGCACAATTTAATAAAATGTACACGTGCCACATGGGCCCCACCATACTGTATGTATTTTATCCATACCATCCATCCATTTTGCCACATCATTTTAGATTATGATTCAAAAAATTAGTAAGATCCAAATCTCGGGAGACTATTGGACCACAACATAGGACAAGTGGTTATAAAATGCTCACCATTAAAAATTTCTTAGGGTCCACTTTGTAATGTTTATTTTCCATCTAACACAGTTAATAGGGTCACACTAACGTGGATGAAGGAAAAACGCACATGTCGACTTGATCTAAAACTTTTGTAGCCAGAAAAATCAGATAAATTTTTAATGATAGTCATTTAATTATCATTGTTTCCTATGGTGTGGTCCACCATCCATCCAGCTTTGGATCTGCCTCATTTTTGGGCTCATGCCCTAAAATTATTTGGCAAAATGGATGGATGATCGTGTGGATATAACACATTCATCACGTTTCCTAGTGGGGTCCGAAAAACTTTGACACTCGTGTGCTACACTTCACAATCTGAGTCCTACCTAATTCGGGCCCTTAAAAAATTGTACACGAGACATGGATTAACTTAAAATTTACCAATTAAATTATGGACTGTAATTGCTAACTCAAAATGCCAAAATATTTTGTTTTTTCTTACTATTTAATATTTATCATATATATATATATAATATTTTTTTTAATTAAAAAATAGAAGTATTGTGTAGCTTACGCTACACGCTACGGATTGTTGAACACTACGCAATACGCTACCGCTATTTAAAACACTGATAGATACTTGATGCATGCAGCTTTTTACTCATAGCTTAAGCACTCCTCTCAATTCTATAGGAGGAAATGTGGTGGTTGTTAGAAGACGAAAGAGAGGTCTCATTTCAAAGCTAGCAAATGCCCCCTCCAACAATTCCCCTCGCATCATTGCCTCTACATAATTGGATTTGCTTATTACCTCTAATAGGCATCTTTAGTACCTTCTGCCTCTCCCCTCTCATCTTTCTCGTTGTGTCTAGCTTTCTCTTGTCCCTACTCCAGGGTGTGAGCTCTTTTCCATAGCATGGGGTGTGATTTTCTTCTCTTTTCTTCGCCCAAGGTGTGGACCCCGTGTGTATGCTTTGAGTTGCATGCCCTTTGGTAGGAAATAAGAGTTTTTTTTTGCTTGCCTTCTAAAAACGAAAAAGAAAATCGCATCACACCTACTAAGGGTTCTGATGATTTTTAACGCCTTTAGTAATTGTGCCCGAAACGAGTGATAGAATAATTTGTAGGGCTAACTTTCCTTCA
Organism: Magnolia changhungtana; assembly: GCA_030180095.1. Taxonomy (NCBI): domain Eukaryota; kingdom Viridiplantae; phylum Streptophyta; class Magnoliopsida; order Magnoliales; family Magnoliaceae; genus Magnolia; species Magnolia changhungtana. Next base: position 22,776,092 of record JASAUF010000471.1, on the reverse strand, counting down.
GTCTTTTTTAACAAAGGTCTGTTATTCTAAACGGGTAATACTGAAAAGCTTTTGAGCTCAGGAGTTTTTTTTTTTTTTTTTTTTTTTTTTTTGCATAACCTTTATAGTGTTGAAAAGATTGTTGCGAAACAGGTAACAACTAGACGAAGCTATGGAATCATAAAGAGAATATTAAAGAAGAGAATAAGAGAGATGAGAGAAGGATAATAGAGGGAGAGAGAAACTAAAGAGCTCTCACCCCCCACCCCTTTATATTATTATATTAGGGTAAATAATAAAAATGTTTAATTGCAAAAATTGCCCCTCTTACTTATTCCCTTACAAAACTAAGGCTCATGGGCCTAAAATTTAACCAAAACATATGAAACCTAAGCATAAGAAGTGGACCACCGAAAGGGGACCACTCATAATCATACGTGGCACATGTGGACCCCACATGTGGTCCACGCATGCTCAAGATAAGGGACAAATAACACTCCCCCTCAAGCTAGAGCATATGTATCATGAATGTTGAGCTTGACAAAGAACCGATCTAGATGAACACAATCGAGAGCATTCGTAAATATGTCTACCACTTGATCTTGGGTCTTAACATACAACATGCATATTTCCTTGATAGCCACCTTTTCCCGAAAGAAGTGACAGTCAACTTCAATGTATTTGGTTCTTTCGTGATAAACTGGATTGTTGGCAAAGTTAGAAGCAACCTGGCTATCAAAGTACAACCTCATCAATATATCCACCACAAACCTGAGCTCACACATTAACGTCTTCAACCAAATGAGTCTGCATGTTCCATGAGCCATAGCCCTGTACTCTACTTCTGCGATTGACCGAGCAACAACACTTTGCTTCTTGCTTTTCCACATAACCAAGTTGCCTCCCACAAATGTGCAATAACCTGTGGTCAGATGTTTATCATAATGAAAACCAGCCTAGTCTGTGTCAAAATACACTTCTATTTGAAAATGTCCATTCCGCTTGTAAAGAATTCCACGAACGGGGGCTCCCTTTAAGAATCAAAGTATGTGAAGCACTACCTCCATATGAGACACCCGAGAGCCTGCATAAATTGACTCACTACACTAACTAGATAAGTGATATTCGGTCATGTAATCATCAAATAGATCAATTTTCCAACAAGTACACTATCTCCCTATGTAATCAAATAGTTCCCCTATATCTATACTGAGCTTCAAATTAGTATCCATGGGAGTTTCAACTGACTTAGCCCCAAACGAACCTGCCTCTTCTAACAGACCCATCACATACATACTAAGACGATGGTGCCAGTTATGCTTCGACGAACAAAAAAAAAGAATGGTGTACTTAACTACATTTGCTTGGTAGTCTTCCAAGCTGTCCCACTTCTTCATAATTGAGATTTCTTCTCATTCTGATATCCCTTACCACATTTTCCCCACCAACTCGTAGCAATCTTGAACTTTTACATCTTTGTTTGTGGTTTGTAAAGGACCTAATAAGATGACTTCGATGGCAATTCTTCTAGCCTTTCATAAATTCCTTGCCAATTTTTATGTGTGATAGACCTGCTGACACCAATGACTCTTTTCCCAATTTTGCTACTATCATTCCATATTGATGATCCTATGTGATTGTTTGCCAGGCCAGGGAACCATTTCCCTTTTGGCCATCCATATATCCTGTCAATCACATTTCTCCACAACGTGCTTAACTCCTCTCCTAACCTGTCACCATTTACTTAACAATGTCCAGTTTTTCCCTCTCATATTTCCAATTCCCAGCCCTTTTCACAACGTGCTTAACTCCTCTCCAAACCTCCGTTACCATTTACTTAACAATGTCCAGTTTTTCCCTCTCCAAACCTCCGTCATCTAAAATCTATTTATCCTCTTGCCATGACCTAATGCATTCGAACCGCGAGTATCTTTGAGAGCAACTTGTAGCATCCCCTACCAAGTATGAATCATTCATCTCCGTGGCATCCTCTACCTTTGGAATGAGCATAATGAAAGTCACATTTAAGCCCTTTGTGGTATTGCAAGGGCTATTTGGGATCATTTCTTCAATCTCTTTGCAGTATCTTGGGCCCTCAATGAAATCTAATGAGTGTTTACTTGCCAGGTGGCAGGAAGAGCCGTTTCATCCAAGTGGAGTCACTATTTGGACATAGGTGCCATATGCAGTTATGGGGGTTTATGAAAAGAATGAACTAGCCTAATCTTCAATAATAAAGGATCGATGATGAGGTGGTAAAAAGATCCAATTTTTGGTCATGGATTGGGATTACGCTTAGGCCTGAGTTCAGATTGATGTCCTTATCCAACTTGACTAAGGATTGGGATGCCTTCATTCAGGGCACACCTTAGGCCTTCTTGTATCCTGCTCTTTCAGCATGGAGCTGTTATTGTAGTTAACTTTTTGTTCGTAATGGGGACATTTAAGTGTTTTTTTCAGAGGAATGATTACTTATCAGCCTCCACTTTGCTCTAGTTGTATCTTTGGCTTCTTTCTTGTTTAATAAAATTCTGCTGCCATATATATAAAGATGACCAAATTATGCACCATAATATTGTGGGGCAAAAAAAAATTGAAGGATGATATTTGTACCTGGTAAGTCAGGCTCTTTCCACCTCCAGTTGGCATTAAAACGAAAACATCATATCCACTCATTGTTGCATTTATCACCTCTCTTTGATTAGGACGAAAAGAATGGTTGCCGAACACTTTCTTGTTATTAGCCTGAAACAGGATACAAACAACAGTCACCATTGGAAGCAGAAGTGGAGTGCACGGGAAAACCATCATCCATATGGAAGAGTACCTCCAGCTTCCTTGTCCACAGGAAGTCTGCGCTACCCCACCTTTTATCATTGGATCCTTCAATGTAATTAATTTCAATAGCTTTTGGAGTAAATGGTTCCCTTTCCACAGGGGCTGCAGAAAAACTAAATCTATCCATAGAAGTGAATGGTACAGATGATGACATCCAATTGCTGCAGTTGTCTGACTCATTACGCATATGAACCTGTGCATCAAAAGCCACAGGATCAATCCTCAATGTGTTTACTGGAGGAATCTCAGAATGGAAACCCTTGGTTGTGGTTGTGGCTGTGGCTGTGGTTGCTGAGTAATGTGATCTCTGCCTTTCTTCATCTCTTGTTGAACAATGAAGGTATTTCTCAAGCTGTTGAATTTGCTTATTCAGTTGCAACCTGGCAAACAAAATCAGCCACACATACAAACAGAAATGCGAATGTTTCCACTGTCGAAAGATATAGCAACACAAGAAAATGAAATCAATAGAATAACAAGAATGTCAAAAGGTGGACCAACCGCTCCTGACGAAGTTTCTCCGAGCGTGGAGGACTGAGCTCAGCAGCATTGTCAAGAAGTTCATTTGATATGGCAATAAGAGTGTCCTTCATCTCCTGCAAATGACCTGCAGCTTCTGGGCATAGCCCCACCTGAATCATTGACCAATAAAAACATGAACAACAAGCTGACAACTTCTTGAGATTGCAAATTGCATCAAACATAGCTCATAAGATGTACCTTAAAACCATGATTGCATTTGGCACAAAGTTCCGGTGGCAAGCAATTTCCTTCAGGTCTTGTAATATTGTCCTTGCCCTCAGAAGGAGTGAAGGGAGAAAGCTTATACATTGAGGATTGAGGCGTGCCAGTTGTTTGATAGTGTTCCATCACTATCTGGTCAACATCAATATTCTGAATCCAAAATTGACATAAAATGCATAAATTAGCATCCACGAGCACCTCCATAACTACAAATCCCATATAATTTTATCACCGTAATGAATAAACTACACATTAACCTTCAAAATGTCATCATCTTCTATAGCATCACAAAAATTTTCTCTGAGTGCTGAGTTTTGTCCCATATACACTCCATGGTTACCAGACGATCCATCTCCAAGGTGTTCATGTGAGGCTTTGTACATAAATGATGTGTCTCTCGCATATGGGTTCCCCACTTTAACACGGGCATCAACTTCAGTGGAACTCTTCTCACTTGCCGGCAGAGAACTACTCACGTAACTTACTGAATCACTACCCCTAGCTTGTGAATCATGAAACTTTTGATGTCTTTCTGGATTTTCATGCCTTGTACTTCCGGATGATTGCCGGGTTCGATCAGATGATGTCCACAAGGCATTTCCTTTTCTTTTATCTTCAGGAGAATCCAACCTTTTAGAAGGACAATTATCTGCACCATTATTTTGGACCAATGGTGCAGTTATTCCAGGTCTTAAATAGTTCCTGCATGCCATATGGAAACCACACAGAGCTCTCCAAGCCTGCCAAAGGGAACCCATCTTATAAAATAAAATAAAATAATCTAACAATTCGCATGATTTGTGCATTCCATGCACATACTGGCAGAAGAAAACATGCACACACCTATGAATGTACAAAGTATCAGCACAGAAAAATGCTCATGAATTTACAGTCATGACTCAGTCTGTGGTTTAGAGCTAATTGTAGTATTTAAGTTTTGAAAGATATGCCTATTGAAACAAGATCATGCGGTTCGAACTGCAAATTAGCAAAAAAGAAAGGTATTACATGGAATAAGATGGCACCTTCGCATGACCTCTACTCAACCAACAAACCAAGCATACCTTCTCATTTTCTGGACACTGCAACACGTTTCGAATTACAGAAGCCATTGACCTAAGAACAAACATGAACAAACTATGTGAGAAAAGCAGATTAGAATGATTAAAAGAAGATCAACATACATCAGCACTCATTTCCTGTAATCATATGCATTATATCTAGAGTTGTCTATGGGTACCGAGATCCATAAGTACATGAGATACCTGAGCCCATTTAAACAGGTCGCATGCATGCGTGCGAGTGTGTGTATGTGTGTGTGTGTGTCTGTCTGTCTGTCTGTTTGTCTGTGTGTCTGTGTGTCTGTGTGTCTGTGCGCGCGAGTGAGTGAGTGTGTGTGTGTGTGTAGGTACCAATCTATCTCACTTCACCAAACCAGACCTGCCAGCAACCCTAATTAACCACAAGAAGTAATGATCTAAAGCAATTAAAAACATTGAACCAGGTATCAAAAACTCTGGAGTGATGAGAGACTCTGCTTAGGGTTTGTTTGGGGTGAGGGATTTGGGGCAAGGATTTGTGAAATTCATGAATTTTAAATCTTCCCTGTTTGCTTTTCATTGGCAATTTGTCAAATCCATGGATTTCCCAACCCATACCCCCATAAATCCATAGATTTAGGTCAAATCCAAATCCCCTAAAAAACTAAAGACTTGGCAAATCCACAAAATGAGGGACTCTCAAAAGCAATAAAGCTATGCCCTTGTAATCAATGCTTTGCCTGGAAAATTGCAATAGATGATGTCAAACCCATGGATTTGTAGCTTTACTACCAAACAATGGACTTTGGGATCTACCAAATCCAAATTCAATGCAAATCCATGAATTTGACAAGTTCACGGATTTACCAAAACCATGTTCTCATTTTCCTCATCACAAACAAACCTTAGATAATTTGTGAAATAAATAACATAATCTTACCGAAAACTATACTTCATAATGTTACCGAAAACTATACTTCATAATTTGTTATCACAAACGAACCTTAGATAATCCAAAAGTAGCTATGCATAGTATATTTACAGGGGTTTGAATTTAATTACTAAATCAACTTTAATGTCTCTAATTAGTGTACGTATGTAATGTTTGACACAATGATTGTAATAAGCCCGTTAAAATATATACTTTGCCTGAAAAAGATGAAATTGCAAGTCTCGGATAGGCCACAAGCACAGGATCACATCCGAGTGACTAACCAACGGTTTTTAACTGTTGATTTACATGGACAATGTTTGGACAACGCAAATTATCCTATTAAAGTAATTATAGTGATGCAGTTGATAATCCGATTGTTCTGGTATATCATCAATGGGCCATGTGCCCAATAGATTAGTAGCCTAGTGTACTAGTGACACACATATAACTCTTAAAAGGATTTTACATGTAATTAAAGCTTCCACCTTGGATTTCAAACATCCTCTTTGAGGGGATTTGAAACCCCCGGTTACTTTATGGGCCACAAGCACAGGATCACATCTGAGTGACTAACCAACGATTTTTAACTGTTGATTTACATGGACAATGTTTGGACAACGCAAATTATCCTATTAAAGTAATTATAGTGATGCAGTTGATAATCTGATTGTTTTGGGATATCATCAATGGGCCATGTGCCCAATAGATTAGTAGCCTAGGGTACTAGTGACACACATGTAACTCTTAGAAGGATTTTACATGTAATTAAAGCTTCCACCTTGGATTTCAAACCTCGTCTTTGAGGGGATTTGAAACCCCTAGTTACTTTATGGTGCCAAACATATCAAGGGATTTGAAATCCCCTCAAATCCCCCCCCCAAAAAAAAAAAATCCATGGTGCCAAACGACCCCTAAAGCTACCTAAACTCTTAGCAGAAGATGAGTGCCCGTCGTGTCAAGTGGAGCGCTTACCTTCAGGAGTTTTCTTCTATCATTCGTTAAAAGGCTAGCAACGACAATCAAGTTGCTAATGCATTAAACTGTCACATGCATCTATTGTCATCAATGGCAGTCATTGTTTTGGGATTCGAAAAGATACGACGTGAGTATAACGATGACAAGGATTTCGGAGGTATTTATACAGGCATTCTTAGTGGAGAGCTTGCGAGACACCCACATTTTAGCATTCATGATGGCTACTAGTTCCAGAGAATGCAACTTTGTTTACCCAATACATCCACCCGCAATAATGTTGTTAAGGGAGTTACATGCCGATGGATGTAGTGGTCACTTGGGCCGCGATAAGACCCTAGCTCTCGTTGGAGATAGGTACTTCTGGCCTCGTCTAAAATCAGATGTCGCAAAGATATGCCAATTATGTAGGGTTTGCCAACTTACTAAGGGTCAAAGAAAAACAATGGATTGTATCGACAACTGTCGATCCCACATGCTCCACGGGAAGATCTCAACATGGACTTCATCCTAGGTTTGCCAAAAACCGCTCAAAAAGTTGATTCGGTATTTGTTGTGTGATGCAAGATGATAGAAACTATCCTAAGATGCAATATGAGAGACCAATTACACATTAATTTCAGCAATCAACATGTAAAATTAAGCATATCCTCATAATAGATTCAGAAATTCAGATTTATAACATGATGATCATGGGTTTTCACATACGCGGTGCACAAAAATATAAAATAGTTCAAGAGTGGCCCACTTAGAAGTAGGGACTTCCAATTTAGCAGGGGTAGTGCAACAACCACGTGGATAGATAATGATGCAAGCAAAATTCTGGTTTGGGAAAAGTTTCACAAAAATAAAAATAAAAATAATTCATATTTTCATTAGGGTTTTAGATTCATGGATGGAAATTTAAGAATTAGGTTTTTAGGAATTCAAATGATCTAAGGTTTAGAAGGTTGTAATGGAAAGGAAAAGAGAAAGACAAGAGATGAAGAAGAAACATACCTTTCGAAGAAGAGAGAGGAAAGATGTAAGAAGAAGAATACATTTTGAAGAAAAGGAAGAGGAAGGATGTACCTTGGGGAATCCACCAACAAATAAGCTTCTACCCTTCCACAATTCAATTGGAATGGAGGGTTTCTCACAAACCCTAAAAAACAAAGAGGAAAATTCATTCACACAAGAGAGCTTCTCTGTTTTTTCTTTCTTCTCAATAACACCACTAGGGTTAGAACTCCACCTCCCATGTGCTTTTATAATTAAAAATTCAGAATTAAAAATTCGGCATAATTACAATTATGTCACTCACTTAAGTGGAGTGGCCCATTATCTAAAATAAGAAAACTAAGATACTTATTATCAATCTTAATCGTCAAATAAATCCTAAAAATAAAATAAAAAACATAAAGAAAGCAAGATCAGAGTCCAAGGGGCCCAAATCTAAAAGATCTGGTGGCCCGATGACCTGATCGACAAGATCCGACGGTCGAATCGACACAAAATAAAAATTCTATGGTTAAAATGGTCTCCCAAGCAGCCCACATGCATCATCCCAAAGTGGGGTCTTCCTATTGTACGTCCAATGCATGTGGGGTCTTCAAAATGGCCCGACGGGCCCCATCTGGAACTCATCTCCCATCCACAAAAAAAGTTGCGCTGATGTGGGTGGTCGTCTCCGTCTCTGGTACACCCAAGTAGGTCCTTTGATGTCCCCATCATTGTAGTTGATCTATTTTCTAAGATGGCTCATCTCGTACCATGCTCGAATACAACAAAAGCTCTCAAGATTGCTCAATTATTCTTTCAATAGGTTGTTCATCTTCATAGGCTTCCAAAGAAAATTGGGACTGGTCGTGATACCAAGTTCATGAGTTATTTCTGGAAAACTCTTTAGGCAGCAACAAAAACCAAGCTTGAATTCTCTAGTGCCTACCACCCTCAGATCGATGGTCAAACTGAAGTGATCAACCGTAGCTTGGGGAAGTTACTACGATGTCTTGTCTGCAATCATATAGCTACATGGGACCTCGATGCAAGACAATTAACCACTTGCTCTAAAAGCTCGAACTGTTAGAGTATGACGAATTAATCCCATTATCTCATAGCCCAAGCCCCACATCTCATGGGTTTAGTACCTCAGCCGAACCCCCTTCGTGGGCCCCAAATCACATGAGAGTGTGTCCCCACATCCCACAGGTTACCCCACTCGAGCCCGGTGTGAAATGCGCATTAATCACCCTTGGTGAGGAGTCTCGAACACGAGACCTCTCCCGTGGGCCCCAAATCACATGGGTAACCCACCCCGAGTGTGCCCCTGCATCCCACAGGCGATCCCACTCAAGCCCAGTGTGAAAATGCCCCTGTACTAGTAATACCCATGTCTGAATTTGCTTATAATAACTCAGTCAACAGGTCCACAAGTATATCACCTTTTGAAGCAGTAACTATTATACGACCACATCTTCCAGTTGATTTGGTTCCTTTACCCGTAGAGTTTAGAGCGAGTGCACAAGCTGATGACTTCATCCGCAATATGCAGCAAGTGCATAACGAATTTCGACGAAATATCGCCGCAAGTAATGAAAGTTATAAGCAGCATGTAAATACGAGACATCGCTTTGTTGAATTTGCGGAAGGTGACATGGTTATGGCCCATATTCATCCTTAACGGTTGCCTCCCCCTGTTCAAAATTATAAGGGAGATTACTGCCAATGCTTATGTTTTAGATCTCCCACCAAATTTACCTATCAATCCTACTTTCAATGTGGAAATCTTTCAATCTATCATGGGCACCACACTGATGATGGTATCGAAGAATAAGCCATCACACCTATAAACATGATCGTTGATGTTCTTGATGACCAGATCATCTCCACGCGCCAAGGTGGTTACTAGAAGTTTCTCGTCCATTGGCAAGAACGACCTCTCTCCGATGATACATGGATCATAGCCATAGACTTTTAGTGTCTAAATCCTAACCTTTATGAGCAATATCAGGCCATTAACTCGCCGGAGTTGAGTTCTTTCAAGCAGGGGAGGACAGATGCAGGTTGATTTGGACCCACGGCCCATAGGTCATGCCCGGGCCCATTAAGCCCAAGCCCAATAGCTGGCTCATCAATAAGGAGGCCCGAGTCTCCTTTTAGGTGTCTAGCTTATTGAGGTAATCAGCTAGCAAAATCAATCAGCTAACCATGAACAATCCATTAGTTAAACATTTTTTATGCATTCTTATCTATTTTCCATATTTGTAATAAGTCATTGGTTGTCAATGACATTGTGTTTTCCTTTTATATACGTTTCAAAAGCTTATATAAGGGCCTAGGATGAGTAGTATGAAGGCACTTTTGAATTGAATCAAATTTCTGGAATTGTTCTCTTTTATTTGTTTGAATTCTCCTACTTAGATTGAAGGTGCCTACGCTTGGGCAGATCCTTCCCATCAGCTGGCTGCACAAAAATAGAAGTAAATAACAAAAGTCAAGGTTGGGGAGGATAGTGAGATATCATACCATAACCTTGTTGATATCATTGGGCCTATCCTTCTTGGCCATGGGCCATTCCCTTGGGTCTAACTTGGGTCGCATGCTTTTTATTTCCCTTTTTATTAGTTCATCAAGAAAAGCCTCCCAAAAGGCTCAAAATATCTTCCCTCTCACAGTCACAACCCTCGAAAGGGTAAGCTCTAGAGCCTATAAAAACACCCAACCTTCTATTATAAGCATCACCACTTCCAAAGTGCCCAACCTGTTATTGAACATCTTATTGTTACCTTACTAGATACAGACCATATAATTGAAAGCAAGGAGAGATGCCACAACTCTATTTCTTTTAGCAAGGACTCCTCAATTCCAATCTCGCACTAATGCTATGAAAGAGCTCGATATAGACCCTGCAAATCAAGCATGGCCAAAATAATTCTCCAAATTCCAGCCATGAATTCATAGTGGATGAACAGGTGATTCACTTTCTTCATGTCCTCAAGCCACAAAAATGCATTACTCATACATTAGTGATCGCCATTCCCCTAGTGCGCAAGTGATCTATAGTTAACACAACCACTCTATGTAGACCAGGATAATGTCAAACGGATGCAGCAGCATGAAGAAGAATCATTTGCCTTGCCAAACCATCAGCTACATCATTTCCATCCTAGGGGAACAATCCACGAAACCCATCGAACATCACCTCGATTATCTTGAATAATCCCCTTATCCTGACAACCCACTGTTCCCTCTAGAGCTCCCATCAAAGTTGAGCTTCCACATAGTTTTTAGCTGGGGATTCCACCACATGGGTTGTAGGAGGTCCTCTCATGTCCTCGATGGCCACTAGTCACCCTTTTCTAATGTCCTTGAGGTCTTATAACTTTGATTTTCTAAACAATTCATTAACAAAAACTCTTAACTAATTCAACCTCTTCAATTATCAACTGGGTTACCTATTAAGAAGCCAAGTAGGACCAAGATAATCCAACCAACAACCTATGGGGCCCACATGAAACCACGATTACGCCATTTAGCCTTGTCGTGATGTCATCATGCTAATGTGAATGGACTCCACATGATTTGGATCTTAGTTAACCACTTGGAGTGCATGGAAAGTAGGGGTGCAACTTGGGTTGGGTCAACCCAAACCCAATTGGCCCACCGAACTCCGGGTTGTGTTGGGTTGAGGTTAGGTTGGGCTTAGGTTGAAAACCCTCAACCCAAACAAGGTTGGGTTCAATTTGAGTTGAGGCCTCGGGCGACCAAACCCAACTCAAACCTAACCTTATATGTCGTACATATACATGTGAGTTATGAGTAACACACATAATATAAACGCAAAATCATGGCTTAGATAGAAAATGGGATTCATGCAAGTTTGACATGCATGATCAGTGAACCACCATTATCTTTGGTACATAAAGTCTTCACATTGCGCAGTACTTGACGAATGACATGGATATCTCTGACATGTGATGTTTGTCGGGTTCTCTCACACATGTTCCACCCCCTCACACTCAAGGCTAATATTCAAGAGTGACAACTCACGAGTCATGACTCTATTAGAAAGGTTGGGCTACAACCTATTTTACATAGTCCACACAACACCCAAGCTCTGTAGGGACCACCATGTCATATGTTTGACATCCACTCTGTCTGTTTCCTTAATTTTATTTGTTTATGAGTGCTGATTGTAGTATTTATTTTTCTAGCGTTATTTTGGAAGTTACATGTGTTACTTGTCTTTAATGATGTTATTTAATGGTTACATGTTTGATGCAGGACATGAAATTAAATATGAGGTGCAAGATTTCAAGCTTTAGATCATAACAATTTCTAAACAATTACAAAAAAAAAAAAAAAATCACATCCCACATACGTTCAAACATTCAACAAGGGAAATTTAGGTGGGGTCCAAGCCTACACATGTTTAGGGCTGGATCAAGTAGAATTATAAACCAAACAATACCCAATGGAGTGTAGATTCATCCAATCCTGCAAAGGATTGTTCCCCAATTCAAGAGATTCACCATGTTTCAAATAGGGGAAAACCTAGAATTTGCAAAAGTTGGAAATACTTAGGATCTGGGATTGTCTAGGGTTAGGGTTTGGGATTTAAGGCGAGAGAGAAGAGGAATAGAGGAGAGAGAAGAACCTGAGGTTGAAGAATTTTATTTATAAGCTTCAATGAAAAAAAACCTACATGGGGCTGCCTATTTATAAGAAAACCCTAAGCCCCAAAAGTCGCGCCATGTATGCACACTAATACTTAGAGACGAAGTAACAAAAATAGCAACTAATCAACGCAATCAAAACCGTCCATGATGTTTCTAATAACGATAATAACCAAAACTCAAAATCCTAAATCATCTAGGGTAGTGGGCCACAATCATGAGATCCAATGGTGGAATCCACATGATGATCGGGTCCGCTCCAATGCTCCATAACAAAACCCCCTAACTAAGAAGCCCTCCATAGATGTCGTCATCGATCCAGATCGATAGTGGGGCCTTCCTCCTCTTTAAGTATGTGCATAGGGTGGGAGGCATACGCGTGCACATGATGTCCCCATCAATGTTTCATTTGTGTTAGTTTACTATTTACGAGTGTTACCCATCCCAACCTAATCTAACCCGATCCTAGTTGAATTTCAATAGGGTTGAGCATTTAATACCTTGTGTTGGGTTGGGTGGCTTGGGTTGGATCAAGGATTGGGTTAGGCCTTGAGCCAACTCCTCTTGAAGTTGTGTTGGGCTTGGGTTGACCCTAAACCCAAACCCAACCCACCCGACTCACACCCCTAATGAAAAGGTCCCTCAAGAATGGTTAGAAAAAATACATTTCTATTTTATACTTGCTCCTACTCGTCCTTGTGAACAACTTTGCATATGAGAGTTAAGTTAATAATTCTAATTATATTAATTCTTAAAGATTATAAACATCAAAACTAGCACAAGTAAAGCATCTTGCACTTGCACTTGCACTTGCACCAGTAAGGAGTGAGTTGGTTTAAGTTGAAGGCACTAAAAGGGCAAGGAGAAGGCCAAAACAACGCGGGTGAAGGTAGTATGAAAACAATTGATGACCTATGGTTTGCTAAGGATATGGCCCTTAATAGATTGGAATAGCGAAAACAGAACAAAATTCAATTAGACAAACCCAAACTCGTTAGGATAAGGATTAGATGATAATGAATGCATTATTCACTTTTACAGGGGAACAAAATCATTGGTGATAGGTGGCCAATTAATTCATCAGCCATGCTTGGAGAATTAAGGAATTCCTTGAGAAATTTTTCAATGTTCAATTACTCTCTCTTCACATAGTGCAAGTCACTTCATTAGATGCAACTGTTATTTCCTATGAAAAAAGAGTGCACATCCCTAACTCTTGCTTTAAGATTCTTTTGTTGTTCTTTTTCTTTGGGTTGATCTCTTTTCCTTTCCTTGATGCATTTGTCTTGATCAAGAAAACATAATTTGAAATTACAGTTTAATTACTATAATGAACATGAGATATTTGTTTAAAAAAAAAAAAAAAAATTCTGATTCAAAAAATAGAACTATATAAGAAAGAAGCATCAATATGCTAGGCTATGCATAATAAGCAACCTTCCTTCAGCACGAGGCTTTTGATCTGGCAAGGAGAACTGGAAGTTTGAGCTTAGGAACTTATTTTGGCATGAGAAATTCTCAACTGCATTGGCATGGTACAGCCAATTGACTTTGGGAGTTTTGTCATTGCACACAGGAATCCTGTTGCACTTGCTTTCACTGAAAACAACACCAGAAGCAAAACAATTAGTCAATACAAAAAAGAAAAAAAAGAAAAAAAAAAGGAGGAAGAAACAGAAAAGAAAAGAAGATGGAGTTGCTGAAGAGTATGGAAACAAGTAGATCAAGATGTTTAAATTAACTAAATTCACACAATTGCCACCCTTGCCTCGAAAAATTTTCCGTACTCATCTGTCAATATGTTCACATGCTTCAGATGATAGCACCTCCACTAGCCATGGAAAGTTCAAGAATTAAAAAACCTATAAAAGAATATCCTATTCAGTTAAACAGAGGAAAAAAAAAAGTATTAAACTCATAAAAGATTTCAGAACAGGCAACTGAAGAGAACCATCAAGTGATTTATTGCAAGGGCATGAAAAGTACATACATGCAAATTTAAAAGCAAACACTTCAACCCACTGCTAAAAGACTGCACCAGAGTGTATGACAACTGGAAGAAAACAATTCTTGGTTGATCTATGTCGTTATATAGTTTCTATTTGCATAAATTAGGTTAGAACAAAGTTGTCTTGTGAATTCATATTTAATAGGTTAGCCTTTCAAGAAAAAAAAAATGTTCTCAGCTCATTGCTAAATGATAAGGCATCTGCAAGTCAGGACAACATCATGCAGAGTTGGTACATTATCTCTCCTGTTTATTGGTAGGATGATATTGTGGCACGTATTCACATCACCATGTCCACAATGTGTTCTTGTTGTGCTTAGCATCCCTACAATTGTCGACCATAACACCTGGTCAACTACTTCACAACTGATTCGTGAATACTTCACTCAACAATGCAACTAGCAATTACCTATACTCAGTAAACAGTCCATGGTGATAGTGACTTGTGAATTTCCCATCAAAACAGCATAGGTCTTGCCAAAAATTAGGTTTTCGTTTGAAGTTATGCAGTTCTTGCAAGAAAAGAAGTGCAAATCTACAATGCAGCAGAGTTTCTCAAATAGGCTAACAAACTGGATCTGGTAAGTTCCACAAGCAGTCAAGCACAAGATCAAATCCACCCCCCATCTGGCATCTATCTCACACAAGCCTTGGGATCAAGAGAGTGCATACTGCATAGGCAAGAATCAGCTCTCGATAATTCCCATGGAAAATACAACCAAAACTTATGATCAATGTTTTAAATAGCTTGGGCTGTGCAACATGTAGATTGCACTACATAGCGTAGCCTAGAATTCACGCAACGTAACTCATGAAAATAGCTTAAGTCACAAGTAGTGTACACTACATGCTACATTAATATACAAGCTTCGCTACACACCATGTTAAAATAGTAAAATCATTTAATTTTTTAATTGATTTGTTTTATTTTGCTATTTTACTAAAATATAGTTAATGTTTTCAACAATTTTAGTGAAATAATATGAGCAACAGTATTAAATCAGTTCATTGCTATTTTTATCTTTATATTTACTTCTTGCCCTATTTTTCCAATTATTTTAATTAAAATTCAGCAGTATGCATCGTTTACGCCTCACACCTCAGACTTCACACTTCAGAGGGTTGAATGATACGTTACACACACTTTGCTATTTAAAAGACTGCTTATGATACTCAGATAGTTTCAAATGCTCAACATATCATGTCCAAAACAACATGGAAACCGGTACAGGATAAAATCCCTAAGTAGGGATTCGAATTTGAAGACACTTAATTAGGGATTTCGATTTTCAAATCTGCAAAACCCTAATTAGGGATTGAAAAACGAAAATCCCCAAATGCATACACCATTGTAAAACCCTGATTAGGGCTTGAACATTCAATGTTGGAGAGTAAGAGAGAGAGAGAGAGAGAGAGACACCTGCTGCAATGGCCGCCCGCTGCTGGAATGGCCGCCATTGTGTGGGTAGGTTCAGTTGGAGCGGAGATAGAGAGAGATGGGATGGGTGGACTGTTGGAGAGGGAGAGAGAGAGAGAGAGAGAGAGAGAGAGAGAGATGACGAGAGGAGCAAGGAGAGGACGAGAGAGAGGGAGGTCGAGATCGAGAGTGATCTCAGAGCTAGGTAGGGAGAGAGGAAGGGAGGGAGGGGGAGGAGAGGAGAGAACAAAAGGGAGGGAGGGAGGGAGGGCGGGAGAGAAGGAGACCGCAAGAGATGGAGGGAGAACGGGAGCGGGCTGTTTGAAATTGGAGAGGGAGCGAGGAGGCCCTCCCTAACGCCGTCATGCTCCGGCTATTGCACGTGCGACCCCACACAGGATCTCCCTAACGATATGCTGAATGCGGCCCACCGTGATGTTTATGAGAAATCATAGCCCACCCTGATGTTTATGAGAAATCTACGCCGTAAATCCATTTTGAGAGATCATTTTAGGACATGAAAAAAAAAATAGGTGGATCCAAAACTAAGAGAGCCGCACGAGAGGAAAAAATAGGGATTCAGAGACCACCGTTTGAGACATTCGTATGGCCACAATGTTTCGTGTCATGCAAAGTTTTGTGTTTTCACTTCATCCTAGCCTCGACATTGATGTTTATATGCCATCCAAACCGTTTATAAGGTCATTCCCACTGCGATTAAGCGAAAACACAAAAAATTTAGCCTTGTACAAAATTTTTGTGGCCATAATAATGTTTCAACGATGCTCATTGAATCTCCATTGTTTCCTCTCATGTGGCCCACTTGAGTTTTGGACCCACCTCTTTATTAGTCGCAGTGTCCTTAAATGAGTGCACAAAATGGATGGACGGGTGAATTTCTCAAAAACACACGGTGGGCCCCACTCAACATTCTTGCACGGGAACTTTTTACGGAAGGGTTTAGCAGAAAATTCACATCCATCAGTGCCCCGTCTATCAAGTGAGAGCGGATTAAAAATGTAGGATTTATTTATCAAAGAACCATGAACGTCATTTTTCATAATATGATTCGCTGATTCATGAAAATTTATATTGATAACATAGTGGTCAAATCAGTTAGCTTAACTGAACATTTCAATCATTTACAAAAGTCATTCAAGAAAATGGAGATTCATAATTTGAAAAATAAACCCTCTTAAATGTGTATTTAGTTTATCTGCGATAAAATTTTTGAGTTTTATGATAAATTAAAGAGGAATCAAGATCAATCAACATAAGGCACGAGCAATACTAGAAGCTCGGCCGCAAAAAATCAAAATTGAGTTTCAATGGGTTCTTAGTGAGGTTAACTTTATGCGATGATTTATTTCCAACTGCGCTGGAAAAACTAATATGTTTTTTCATCTATTGAAGTTGAAACAAGGAGAAGAGTTCAAACGGGAGACAGAGCATTATAGTTGGCTTATTTGTCTAAGTTACCAGTGTTGATGCCACCGGTAAAGGGTCGGGCACTCAAGTTGTTTATTGTAGCTTCTGCATAATGAGTTGGAGCTTTGTTAGCACAAGACGAAGATGACTGAAAAAAGTGTGTGGTCTATTATCTTAGTCGAACATTGTTAGATATCGAGAGACGGTATTCCGCTATGAAAATTTTGTGTTTATCATTGTACTTCACGGCTACAAAATTACGACATTATTTGTTAATGTAATTGTAATAACTGATTTAATAAAATATATGTTAAATCGGCTTATTCTGAATGGCCAAATTGATAAATGGATTATCGCATTATCTAAGTTTGGTTTACTATGTGCCATAAATTACAGTAAAAGGATAGGCCATAACAGATTTTTTGGCCGATCATCCTTCAGACATGGAAGATCGACTTTCTTCAGAGGCCTTAGACTTGTATGTGGTTTATCAGTCACTTTGGAGACTAATATTTGATGGTTCAAGCACCGGCAAAGGATCAGGAGCAGGGATTGTTCTAATCGATCAATCTGGTAGAAAACAAAATTTTGCATTTAAGCTTGAGTTTGATTGCACCAATAATTAGGCTGAATATGAAGCATTGGTAATTGGTCTAGAGCTATTGACCGTTTTAGGAGCAAAAAAAGTATTGGTTATGGGCGATTCTTTGTTAATGATAAATCAACTAATTAATTTATTTAATTGTACATGTACAACCATATAGTCATATCATCTTTTGGCGACACAATTACTGAGTAGATTTGATGAAGTCGAGGTAAAACATATAACTCGAGAAGATAATTGTAACACCCCGGTTCCTGAAACCCGAGTGCATTACTCGTTTTCCAAAAACCCGAGCGTTAACCTTTAACAGTGGCTCAATTATCACATATATATTTTTTTTCTTTTATTTTCAGAGTTAATAAACTAGCGGAATATAAGCAAATCAAGTATAAGAGGGGGTCCAAATATACAAAATTAAATATTCAAGTGGTTGCCTGTAAACTTATACAAACCAATGTCTTAACTTTTTATAAAACACGACAGTACAAATTTAATACAAATGAAGTCAGGAATGGAGAGTGGCAAGATCATCTGGCTCCTCTCATTCCACATGAACACCAGCATACGCATCATCTGCGTCTCCTACACAATGAATACGGTTTGATAACGTCAATGGCTATCGAGTGAGGTATAACCCCCAAGATTTATCGTATCATCAGGATAATTAAACATAGTTATCAGAGACAGTATACAACAAATATTACACAATGATTATTATGGAAATCAGATAAGATTCATCAAATACATATTTATTAAATAAATTTCACAAAGATAATCTTGTTTAAATGCATGGATGCATGCACATGCTCACAGACTTGGGGATGCACATCCAGCTGACAAAAAGTCGCCCAAGGAGAACTAGCCATCCGAAAAAAGTACTCAAAGGTACACCCGAGGAGAACTAGTCATCCAGAAAAGACTATGTAACGAAGACACCCAAGGTGAACTACTCTCCCGAAAAAATATTCAAAGGTACGCCCTAAGGAGGAGAACCAGGCACTTAGAAAAGTCCATGCAACAAGGACAGCCCATAGTGGTACAAATCCACGAATAGTATTTTAGAATCACCCAATAAAATACTCTATGGTATAACACATAGTGATCTAAGAAAACTCTCGTGTCTTATATCGACCGCCTGGTCAAGTCCACATGCCATAAAAATGCATAATTAGCCCAACCATTATTGTTCTAATTTCAAACAGTCATTTTAAGAAAGCTCAAAGATTACTATGGGGGGTTTGTCACCCAGCATAGGCCAACAGCTCAGACATAGTGTCTCATTCCACCATCCCTGGCTCATGAAACTAATAAATATAACGTTTTAAGGGTAACCTCCTCAATTAGTAGCCAATCATAGTTCTACAAGTGGATCTTACCATCGTAAGGTTATACGAAGACAATCCATTAAGGCCACATAGGGAAAATATTTCATCAAGCCGCATAGGGCAAACAGTCCATCCTAAAGATGCAATAAAAATGAAATATCCCAAAAGCCACCTAGGCAACAAATGATCCAAAAAATGGCAAGTCCACCAGATAATTTCATTTAATCCATTATGCAAGTGGCTACTAATTTGAAGGCTTCCAAAAACACCATTAAGTAGCCCAAGTGATAAAACAAGTCATGCACAATATCAAAAGCATATACACATATAAAGTGAGATATTTGAGACCATCGCATATTCATATTTGAATGTAAATCTAACGATCAATCATTATGAAGAATTACTCAAATAAAAACTAGCATTTATCATCATTTCCACTGAGTATCATGTTAGGTAATAGATGAAATAAACAAACTACGCTGATTATCAAGATGTAGACAAGCTTAAAGGGTGATCCTCACCTTACAAGTCATGTTGCAATCCAATGTTGAAAAGACTGAAATTGAGCTTCAAATCGGATCCTAACAATAATTCCCAACATTAAACAATTAGATAATTCAATATTTGTTCAAACTAAATTTGAACATAAGATTAAATCATATAAGATGGTGCCTAATTTCATTAAATCAAAATGTAACTATCTATTACACTAAATTATTCACTAATTCCAACTCAATAGGAGATTAGAGATTTATCAAACATGGTCCAAGTCGGATTTCAAGTAAATGAATCTAAACATAGCTTTTATGAATTTCATCCATATATCTAATTACAAGATTTAAAATCATTAATGTAGATTAAATTCTAATTAAATTCCAATAGAAACTATTTAAGGAAATGACTCACTTAGATGCGAATTAGGTTGCCTTAGACACGACTAGGCAACAACTTGATTTAAACTGAGTTAGCCCCAGCCCATGCTCCATCACTAGGTCGACCATATTTGGTTAGCTTCCCTACAAAACTCGGTGGGATTACAACCGAGTTGACTCGGCAGCGCCCTTTCCCCTCTTCTTCCTCCTTCCTTCTATCCATTCTTCATTTCATCTTCTCTGTCTTCCTTTTCTTTTTTACTGGAGAATGACCGGCAATAGCCTCCAAACTGACTTGACTCGGTCCAGACTCCGCTCGATTTGAGCAGGTGCAGCCAAGCATGACTCCACTCATAACCCAACTCGACTTGGTGTGGACTCAGCTCAATTCGAGCTAGTGCAACAACACATCTTCTCTCCATCTCTCTCTCTCTATCTCAATCTTTCTCTTCCTGTTTTCTTCTTCTTCCACGTCTAGTAACCATACTTGCCAAGAACTCGACCCGACTAGTACTGAGTTCACTGGACAGCTGAGTTAACTCAGCTCGACTCGGTTCTTCTCCCTCTCTACCTTTCTTCTATTTCTTCCCCATCCTCTTTCTTTCTTTTCTTCTGCTCTTTCTCTCTTTCTTTTCTCCTTTTGCAGCACCCAGCAGCGCGGCTCGACGCGAGACTCGATTGGTTGAGTTGGTGTAGCAATTGACACCCATCCGCTCTCTTTCTTCTCTCTCTAGTTTTCTTTCCCCCCCATCTTCTTCCTCTCTCTTGCCTTCCTTTTCTGACTCATCTTCTTCTCCTAAAACGAGTCGGAGGAGCACGGACTCAGCCCGAACTCTCGCTAACTCGGACCGAGTTGAATCAACCCAATGCGACAATGGAAAACGACGCTTTCTTTCCTCTCCTTTCTAGTTTTCCATTTCGGAAAGGTATGCCCTAAAAGGCAGCCTCTTATAAGCTTCCCTAACCCTATTTTAGAGGCTTCTATCCAACTAATCGGCGGATTTACTCTTTAATCTAACCGACGAGCTTGGGTTATTAAGCTCGGATTCCTATCAGTATGGTTTTAAACCAACCTTACAGATGGACTTCTGACATGTTGGTCCATCTAATGGACGACCTAGATCAACAGAATGAGGCCCTACCTTAGATGTGCGATTTACAATCAAATGGAGAAGATGACGTGAGCTACAATGGTGGATTTCAACCGAGTGGGCCATCTTTCGTGCTGAGGCAGATGGATGGTCCAGATTGGTCTTAGGATCATTGTAGGACCCACCATTTAGAGAGATTTTCCCAAAAAGTTGGTGGGTTCCAAGATTTTTGGTTGCGGCTATTATTCGAGCACCCACGAGTTTCTCGGGAGAACTCTACTTCAAGCGAGATGCTTTTGTCGGTTGCCCTAGAATGGGTGTTGAGGATTGATTGGAAGGCTTCTAGAAGTTAATGGACGGTCGAGATGGTGTCAACGTAAAAAATAGAAAGATTCCTTTAGCACGCACCTCTTCCTTCACTGAGTAAAACCTAAAAGCAAACAAAATAAGAAACAAAAGGGTTACCGAAGGGTTGGGATTGTATGAATTGAAGGGCCGAGACCGAAGGGTTTCTTTTAGTTCGGATTGCCAACCTGGCAAACAAAATAAGAAACAGAGCTTTCCATTTTTTGGAAAAACGGCCACAGAAGACTGATTTGTGCTTGTGATTGTGAACATGCAGACGTGCTTCCACATGTGGGAGGAGATAGGTTTTGGCCAGATTTGTCCTACAGACAAGATGGACTGTTCGGATAGTTCTAGGTGATCTTGATGGTGGGCTAAAATAACCTTGATGATCTTGCGAAAGGGGAGAATTCCTCCTTTTCGCAAGATTTTTCAACACCTGTTTGACCAGCTGGCTGGTTCAGTGTACTGCGAGTGCATGTGCACACCGGTACACACGCAACTAGGGTGGGGTCCATTGTAATGCTTGCGAGAAATCCACTCCATCCATTTGATACTATGGGTCCAATCAAGGCCCTTGGCTAGCAATCAAGCAGATCCAAAGCTCAATGGGCCATACGTTTGCATTTTGGCCTTCTGATTGTAGGTTCTCATCGATTCGACGGTTTAGATTGCATTTTATTTGATCATCATCGGTCATCAAGGTTTGTAGTCTAATTTAAAGTAGATTAGGTAACCCTACAACTTGATTAAATGGGCAACTACGAGTTTAAATGACTAGATCAGTTCAGAATTTATCCTTTATGGTCCAGGGGTCCTTTAAACAATCTAGATGAATCTAATGACTGGTTTTAACGGTCAGACCCTTTATCGAATAATGCGAAGTCTAGTTCTAATAACCAATCTCTAAACCCCTTGATCAATTGAAAATTTGATGACCAGATCGTGAAGTCCTACTATAAAACTGTCCTAAAATCGATTCTCATTGTTTCTAATTGTTCTAATCTTATCTAGGTAGGAATCCAGCTTTGATTTATAATTAGATAGTCAGATGGTTAGATCTATGGGTTGATTATTCTATTAGTTGGTAATCACCCCATCATGATTGTTAGCAAACTGAGTGGTGGATAACGTAAGTTATTTGTATCATCACACAAACATGCTAATCTATATTATAATAGTAACACTTGAGTACGCAAAAATACGGGGTGTTACAATCTACCCTCCTTAAAGAGAATTTCGCCCTCGAAATTGAACGGTCCTACCCATACTGTGAATGAGAATGTCTCTTTTACAATTTTTCTAATCATTCACCAATTTTCCCGTGAGGCATATTTGGTAGATGTAACGGTCATTAAAATTAGGGTTGTTATAATAATATTAATGCAAATGAAATGATGCAATTAGCATCAGGGCTTCAAATCACCCAATGATTTGAAGAGAGAATTATGGATGTTCAAAGGAAGTCATTACCCTAAGTTTTTCAAAGGGAATTAACTGACGAAAATTTTCAGGTCAAGGTAAGCAATGATAATTGGAGAGTTCTAATTATAAAATATATCCGGTCTTCATAAACGAAGGTTGACTGAGATATTAGGAAGACAACTGTAAATTATGTGTTGATTGATAAGGAGCTATATTGAGAAGGGGTCGATGGCGTATTGTTGCAACATTTAAGAAAAAATGACTCTATGCTAGCCATGAGTGAAGTAAGTGAGAGATTTGTAGAGTACATAAGGTCGGAAGGAAAATGAAAGTCATAATTCGGTGCTATGGGTATTTTTATCCGAGCATGTCTGTCAATTGTAACCAATATGCTAAAGGGTGTGAAGCAAGTCAGAAATATGAGCCGAAACAACTTGTGCCCACGATTGAATTGCATGATATCGTCAAACCTTGGCCATTTTGAGGATAGGCCATTAACTTGATAGGAAAATTTTACCCTCTGTCATCTAAGGGGCACAATTTTATTATTATGACGACCAATTATTTCACTAAATGGGTAGAAGCAAAGTTGATGTCGGGACTCATCTAATTCGTTGGTTTAGAATTTCTAAATCAATCACTATAGACCATTGAATAGCATTTTCATTTAAGTCAAGGCAGTGGTTGATCAACATAATATCAAATCAAAGCATTCAACACCTTACTATGCTTAGGGCAACGGTTGCAGAGGCTAGTAACAATGTCATTAAGAATATTTTATGAAAAATGATTGATGAAAATCTTAAACAGTGGCATGTTAAGTTGTCAACAGATCTTTGGGCTTATCGTAACTCGTTTTGAACAATCACATTAATGAGTCCATTCATACTAGTATATGGACATAATGGTGTGTTACTATTAGAGGTGATTATACCATTATTACGAGTAGCATATCAAACTAACTTGATCTCAACCGAGTTCACAAAAGCTATGCTAGTTGAACTCGATGGCTTAGAAGAAATTTGGCTAAAGGCTTTAAATTCCATTATGACAAACAAGGCTAAAGTTACTCGAGTATATGGTAAAAATCTGAAAAAGAAGGCTTTCAGTGAGAGCGATATGGTTTGGAAAATGATATTGCCTCTTAGGGCTATGGATGTTGAATTTCGTAAATGGTCACCTACATGGGATGGACCATATACTGTGATAAGGTTCTCCATGGAGGAACTTGCATCCTTCGTGATATTGATGAAAAGATAATAAAAAAATCTAATAAATGATCGATTTCTAAAAGCATATCATCTCAGCTTATACGACATATAGAGAGATAAGACACGAGGATGGTTAGAATAACCACAAATGACAAGTAAAGATCAAAATGTTTTGAAAAACATAAGCAAAAATATAAATATTTCATTATAAGGCCGAGGTTAGCAAAATTAGCAAAATACAGTCGGCGAGCCGATTACATTTTTATTAGAGAGAGAGAGAGAGTAAAGGTTCAACCAAAGTGTGAATTATGCATAAGCAACCTTCATCTCATCAAATTCTTTAATAATAGTTCTTTGACGAGTTCAACGATTTGCCTTTGAGTCTTCTAAGATTCTCCGCTTTCCAGAACTCAGTCGAGAAAGCGCAGGACTTGGTCAATGCGATGATCGATGACATCGGTTTTGTGTTTAGCTTCTCTTCTGTTCGTTGCTCTTGCATGACCGAGCATGATGAAGAACGACCTGAGAATTGATGACGTTCAGAAGGGTCTGGGAGTAGTTCGAACACCTTTCGAGGTAGATTTGTTCGGTCTATCGGAGATCGTTACTGATTTTTTTGCACTGAACCTGTAAAGCTCTCAGCATCACTTTGTTGAAGTGATGTTGCGGAGTCCAGTACATGTAGTTGTACCAAGTCCAATCATATTGATCGAAGAATATATTCATTTCCTTGTGTATGGCAACACCTTAATTCACATGAGCATCAAAATTTTCCAGATCTTTCTCGGCAACGAAATATGCATCATCGATGCTCTAGAGTTTTATCAAAGCATCCAGAAGTTGGGTAAGGGAACATCATCATTGACAATGAACCGAAGGCCACGAATGAACCAATATGTCCTATTGAAAGGTGGAGTGAGCGAAAGTTTCAATATCCATGGTAAAGATTTCCCTCAAAAATGTTTGAACCCGATCGACAATAGCCATGAGTGGAGCAAGCATTAGAAAAGGAAAAGAGTTATTGAAGATGGGAAGAAAGAAAATTTGAATGAGTAGGGGAAAAAGCACCAGAGAGTCTTTTATACAAGCATTCGTAGTGAATAATCACGCCTGAAAATGAGACACCATGATGGTTGAAGTGTCCCATTAATTGCATGAAATGTTTCTTAGGGATAGGAAACGAACAAGTACACGACTTCTCATGAATAGGCCAAGTCATTAGTATAGTTATGCACACAAAGGGAAAAAAAACTAAGTACCTGAGATAAAACAATGCTCAATGAAAGAAAGCCTTCTGGTCAATTGTATTAAAGATAAGAAAAATTGGAGACCAACAACGGACAAGTACAAAGCAATTGAAAATCGAAAGATGAGAAATAAACAATCACTTATTCAAGCTTCAACCGCTTAATTTCCCACCGATGGAGAGCAGCTTTGGTTTTAGCTTTTAAGCGCTCTATCTCATCAATCACTGGAGTGTGTTGTAATATACTAGCAATTTCGATGGGTAATTTTTTTTCCTTCTAATGATTTAATCATAATTGATCATTGAGTGGGTCATTTTAAGCATTTTAACCAAGATCTGTGACAATCTGTCTATTAGATCACCAATCTAAACCATACATCATTAATCCAAACCACCTAAATTGAATAGTAACTGATTAATTTTGAAATTTACTGTTAAAATTATTATTTGATAGATGTATTATCAAAATCTTGAGAATTCTTCATTAGGCTACTTAATCTTCCTATAAGCCACCGTTTAATATGCTCTTTGACACAATATCAATAACGCCATACAAAAATCTTGACTTGAATAAGAATACAAAGCTGAGATTTAAGGTCAATAATTCTTAAAATGTTAATGTAGCATATTTTGTGGATCTTAGTAGATTATACTAGCTTCTTATTTCATAACTCTAGTAGATCTACAATACCATGATTTTAAATTATTTTAGCATATATAAAATCATAAAAACTATCCATATGTATCACAACTATACATTTGAGCATAACCCATGGTATTATACATTTTTTTTTTTACCTTAATTTTTTTTTCTTCCCATGATCTTTATAATAAAAGCTTCATTTTGATATAATGATTGGACATGAAAACTTTTGGCATGGTCCACACGATCGTGGCATGTACATACTTCCTTAATACATCTTACTTTGCATGAATGCATATGTACAATCTTTGGTGCACCGCCGCCTTTACAAACACTTGTGATTTCATTACAAATAACCATGATTATTTTGATCAAGAAAATATTTTTTACAATAGGACATAAGATATAAACAATCTGATAATGCGCTTACATCAAGAAGACAGTACTTGTGGGACCCACATATCCATGGCACGCACGCACATATTGTTTGCACCCTCATCAACCATAAAACCTCTCACCATTAAGATGAGAGTTACATGCAATTAACATGTTTTTAGTAGATGTTACATGTATTTATTACATGTTACATGTGCATGAACATTAATGTAAGAGGGCTTTGACTTCTCTTTATAAGGCATGTCAAACTACTTCTTGTAAACACTCAGAGAGAGAAAGAGAGAGAGAGAGAGAGAGAGAGAGAGAGAGAAAATTTTATGAGCTCACCTTTTAATAAAAAACGTTTATCAAATGCTCTAATATTATATCTCTTAGATGTTTTAGATCAAATATAAGTGGGCTCACCACAAGATCATGTCCATCATGTTAAATTATTTATATTTTCTATATCTTATACAGTGTTATAATCCGGTACGTGGAAAATCTATTATAGACATTTAGTGTTAAGTGGGCCCCACATAAAATTATCTGTACATCTAGAAATCTTATATATTAAGTGTAAATATGTATTAAAGATAAATCTAAATTCAATTTGTTAAAATTAAGGAAAGATCGTAATAATGATCTGGATTGTTAAATCAATAATCGGGTCCAATCCAACCGTTGATAAAAGGTTTAATAAACCAGTCAATGAATTATATTTAAGAAAATTAAAAATCTACTTGATCAAATGGTAAATCAGATTATTCGATAAAAGATCAATCAGGACCATTGGACCAACATTATGAAAAATAAGGAAATAAATGGTTGAATTGGATGGATTTAAACATCCAATTGTCTTTAAGGCAGATCTTGATTCTAAGTTAAACTTAACAAAGATACCTTTGATTTATGGTTAGAAACATGGTAAATGGATTATCTATGGCTCAAATCTAATAATTAGGGACTTGATTGACTGATTTAATGGATTAATGTAACAATCTTAGGATTTAACTCATTTTTGCTAGCATTTTAAGAAAATAAACACTAAGGAAGAAATTAACTTGATACTTGTATTCTTGCTATGACTAACAAAAAAGTAAACCCAAGTGGAGTAATAAAATCCATAAGAAAATTATCAAAAGGTCAAAATGGTCGAATAAGGAATAAATGTTATGGGTAAGTAGTCACTATCACGAATAGATTTTTCCGCATGCATTGCATAACAATACATGCGTACTTTTGCTTAACTTTTATAGTTTGTTAATATCTGTTTTAGTGTGTAACTACCTTGGATTTGATATGTCATTTTAAGAACACCAAACAACTCAGGGATCGAGTTATCCCTTAAATTATCGGGCGGAGTTTCTAATGGAACCCAAGTTGGTACCAATAGGGCCTCCTCGGACTACCGTTGAGGCTGGAGAATGAGTTTGGCCAACTTTAGAGTGGGTCACTCATTGCCAGGCTATACAGTTATACATGGTACGTGAGATACCTTAAGCCAACGTTCACACAAGATGTGAGTAAACTCTTACACGCGTTGGAATCATATGAATCTTAGTCGGATGGGCCCATCTATGGTGTAATGTCCCGAAAAAATTCATACAAAGACCCAAGTACCACCTTAGGCAGAAATCACTAAGGACCAAATCCTTTAGAAATTAGATGAAGATTAATTAAGTGCTTAACTAAATCACTTATCGAATTAGCTTGGATAGCTTTCAATACAAACTATAAGACCCAAAATCAGTAGGATCGCTGACGCTACGTTACCCTGAAACCTATGATCAATCTCTAAACCCAGTTGCTCTCGGGAGTGCATTGAAACTCCGTATCGGACCTGGACCGCACGTCGAAAATCCGCGTGAGATGAAGTTCGTAGAGGGAGTGTAGGCGAGGGCATGCATTATTAATACATATCATCCTTGCATTAACCAGAGTAATTAGGAATGCTTGATTGTATTGCTTTATCATTACTGCGTGACTGAATTGATAACATGTTAACCTTTGCTTTATAGTACCATTGAGTTGATCACTCACTCCCACGTTATGGGACAGTGTTTTAAAACACCAACCAACCTCTTTTGTAGTTGCAGATGATGGCGAAGCTGACGAAGTAGAGCCTGACTTTTATGATGATGAGTTCTCCTATATGCAACTTTCAGGCGGGTCTATGTAGAGCATGTTCTGATCGACGGGGATTACTGGGAGGCTGACTAGACGATATTACACATTTTGTATATTTTGGAATTTTACATGTAATCAATTGACCTGGTAACATGATCATACTCAGGAGACTCATAATCACTTATATGCTTTATATACTTATCACAGTCTTCCGCTTGCGTACTTCAATTGTCTCTGGAGTATGATATGCTGTTTTGGTATAATCTCACTCATGTTTAATGCAATAATACGGACAACATTTAATCATCATTATCTATGTTGCATAAGTGATGTGTTGGAACACGAGAGTTGGGCTCCTGCTCGACCCCCGATTTTCAGGGCGTTACAAGTTGGTATCAGAGCATGATTTGGATTAAACTGGACCTGAGTTATGCTCACACGATGCCCACTGATGTACTTTGACTTAGGAGGGTGCGATAGAACATAGAAGCAGTTATAGAATTTTCATTTTCGTCGGACGTCGGATTCAGCCGAAACTAACCTTCGTAGTTCACTCCGTAGGCCCCGTGGATCGTGTAAGACGATCCAAATATCTTCTTAGTCTGTCCATCGACGAGTTTAGACGCCAATTCAGTCAATCCCGCGCGTAAAACACTCCAAAGCGTGAATTTTTGTAAGTGGGAGTGCGAATGTGCATCGAACCAATGCGGGGGGCCATACCGCTACTTAAAATGGGATCCGAGGTGGATCCCATAACTTTTCGGCACCCGGGGGGGTGTGGACCCAGCCCCCATGCAGACCCACCGCCGGCGAGGCAAACGCCCGGCAGGGCCCTGCTAGCTGACCGATGATGTGGGCCCCCATGCACATGTGGGACCTCCCCTCCCACTCTAAAAACCCTCATTTGGGTCATTTTTTGCAAAAATCC
This sequence comes from Magnolia changhungtana, assembly GCA_030180095.1. Lineage (NCBI taxonomy): Eukaryota > Viridiplantae > Streptophyta > Magnoliopsida > Magnoliales > Magnoliaceae > Magnolia > Magnolia changhungtana. Next base: position 22,746,880 of record JASAUF010000471.1, on the reverse strand, counting down.
ACCTTCCAATTCATTACACCAACCCACCTTCCAAGCTTCGAATCTCCTTCTCCCTCATCACAACTCTCCTATTTGTCATTTTGAGTGCTTCAAGCCATACTACCTCTTTCAATTTCCTCTCAAATCTCCTTCCATACCTCTAGAACACCTCCTTTTCCCCATTTGTTACATCATTTCCCTCCTTCCTTCCCATTTGAGAACACAAACTGTGTTTCTCAAAACTTTAACACCCACCAACCCATCTTATTTTCATGGCTTTCTTTGCGGTGGTCACCGCCATCTTCTCCATCTCTACACTCTTGTCTCTCATAACAAGGAAAAGAGTGGCCCCGGATGAGGCCGGGTCAAGCCGACCACGCCGTCCTACGAGGAGGGCGGACGCCGAAGCAAGTTCTAGTGCTGGGCAAGAACGGAGGTCCAAGCGGGACTTTAATCTTCGGATTTCGTTGGAGAGATCCCTGCTACCGAACATGGGCCTTGGCAAGTTCCGCAACTGCAAGGTCGTGTTTGAAGCGCACATCGATGAGAAGTTATCTGGGACGGACCCAGTCATCGACTTTCTCGCGGATAATGGGTGAGGTCCCATATTCGAGGCAAAGGAGCCTGCAAGCGAGAACATTGTGCGCACCTTCTACGCCCTCATTCAGAACCCGCTGTTGAAGCCTCCCTACTTTTCCATCCCTTTGGGAAGGCAGAAGATTACGATTGGTGTGGATAATATTGCTCGTGTCATGGGTATTGAGAAGAGATTGGTGCAAGCTAGTGAGGGGGATTGCGCTAGTGAGCGGGAGAAGAGACTTCGCACACGATTCCTCTATGGCCAGGTTAAGCATTGGAGGCGGGGGACTGACCTCGCTTCGTCCAATATGACCGATGACTTCCGCCTGCTCCACCACATTTTCACGTACAATGTGTACCCCAGGTGGAGCAATCGCAGCGAGTGCACACGCTTGATGGTAGACTTTCTGTACCGAGCTGGGCAGGGAGAGAAGCTGTGCGTGTCTACTTATGTACTGCTACGGATAGTGCAGACTGCGCGCTCTTCTAAGACATCTGTTTTACTCCCCTTCGGTCGACTCATATGCAAGCTTGCACATGAATTCGGCTACAGACTTGGCGCAGAACTTCCTGTGCCAATCAATTTCATCAATGACACTACTCTCAACAACATAGAAATTGGGCCACGACAGCGATAAGCCCGACCCAACGAGAGTGAGGATGAGACGAAAAGCGAAGATGAGGGGAGTGAGGAAAAAGCGGAAGAGAATGAGATAGAGGAAGAAGGACATGCAAGGGAAGAAGAGGAGGCACAAGTGCCAAATTAGGCACCTCCTCATGCCATACAGGTGCCTGATATGGGTCGGGCTGCTTCAGAAGCCCACTGGGCTCAAATTGAGGAGAGTCAAGCCGCCTTGTGACAGGAGGTCGGACAAGTCCGGGCCAAACTTGGACAGGCCCGAGCCAAGCTTGATGAGACCGGGGCCTCTATGAAATAAAAATTCAAGAAGGTGTCTCGCACCTTGAAGGCTATCCTGTGTTGTATGCAGGATAAGGGTGCACCTCCTCCATCATCAGATTCAAACGACTAGTCACATGTGTGGTTATCTTTTAATTTACTTTGTTGTTTGCCTTCTTGTTTTTGTGTGGTAGCCTTGATAGGCTTAACAATATCGTAATTGAAACTTTGCTTAGATTAGTTCACCAGCATTTTCTGTCACGATCCATGTAATGCTACGCCTCATGTATTGTGATAATTTTGGTAAATGAAATGCATGAAGTTTCCTTTAGTTTGGAATGTGAGTGATGTGGATGAGTATATGCTCTTATGCTAAATCTGACACGGGTTGCGCCCTATGTTGTATATAGGGTACACCACCTATAAGCACTCGGAGCACGACTCGTCTTTCACTGGGCGAGTCATTTGATGGGGCACCTCCCTTAAGCGATAGTCGTATGGACTCCAGCTTGGGTCCGATTCACGACACCATGCCGGATTCTCAGTCGGCCACTAGCCTCGCTGCTGGGCCAATACCTATGACACCGCTTGTGGCACCACCTGTGGTACCACCTATTACACCATTAGTTCCTGAGCAAAACCATGCTTCTACCTCAACGCCGCTCATACCTCAGTCGGCTCCTCCTCCTGATAGGTTGGAGTGGGTGATGCTCTTGATGTAGCAGCAGCAGATACAACAACAACAGCAACAACAATAGTTTCTGGCTACCATGACAGGGGTCTTTGCCCAGAGTATGAGTGTGGTTACGCCTGCACCACCTACACACCCTACTGGGAATATGAATACTAACGGACTTTTTGAGCGCTTTCAGCGTTTCTGTCCTCCCACTTTTGCGGGTACTCACAGACCCGATGAGGCTGATTGCTAGCTAAATCGCATCTCTAAGATGTTGAAGCCGCTACACTGCACTGAGGCAGAACAGGTTGAGCTAACCACCTATATGTTCGAGAAGGAGGCTAGTTTATGGTGGGACAGCATCCTACGAACAGTTCTCGCAGGACACGTGTGGACCTAGGATGCCTTTGAGACACTTCCATGGGAAGTACTTCCCTCTCACTTACCGTAATGAAAAGAAGGGTGAGTTTCTTCACCTCCGTCAGGGAGGAATGACTGTAACGGAGTACGAGAACAAATTTACGGAGCTAGCCAAATACTCTCCTTTGATACTGACAGATGAACCGATGAAAATGCAGCATTTTTCAGATGGGTTGCGGCCTGATATCCGCACTCAGACGTGTTGCGCTAACATTCCCAATTACGCCGAGCTAGTCAATATGTCTCTACGAGCTAAACAAGATGGAGACAGAGTTTCTCAGACATGTATACCAATGGGCTCGAGGCCTCAGCCCGAATCACAACACCGGCCAGTCCTAGGTAAGAGGCCACATGAAACTCACCTCCCAGGCCCATAGCTCCGCCGACCCTGCAGAGGTGAACAAAATGTTGGTGTACATACTGTAACAAAGGGGGACACACTGACCCCTTCTGTTTCACTAAGATGAAAGACAACAGTGTCACACCACCTAAGAAGATCGACCGTCAGCTGTCACGGGGTATAACGACTCCATCCCTACGATCTGCACCACTAGCGCAGCCATATTACTGACCGCCTGTACCTCAGAATAGGTCACCTCAATGACTTATGGCAGTACAACCAAACCATCCTCAACAAGTTCGTGTGCATGCACTTGCAGCTGAAGCACCTGAGTCAATAACTGCAGTGCCTTTGACCTTTAAGGTCACTGCCCACATTCAAGGTAAACCTGTATTCCTATTGGTAGACACTGGGTCTATTAAACCAATTCATATGAAAGAATAAGCCTAACAATGGATTACTATACACATTATAAGAATATGGTAACTAGAGGTGACAAATATATTGTAAATAATAGAAGGGTCGAAACGAAAAATTTCTACAACTTCGAGTTGCCAATAAGCTGGTCATATCTTCTCATATTAAAGTTTAGTATGTAGTGTCTATTTAGAAATTATTTATAATCATACTAGGAATTATCCTGTGATTAAATTTGATTATACGTAAAGATATATATATATATATATAGTTGTTTTTGTACAATTAAATTAGAACCCTCGGGTAAGATTGAGTTCTATAGTTTAATACTCCGTAAGCTCATGTTAGAGATAGACTACAGTAAAATGTTATAAGTTTCTTATTTCCCTTGTAAATTCAAGGTTCATACCTCGTCGAGGAGATGTCCCTCTTCTTTTCTGTCCCACGGCCTTATGTCTCTAACATTCCAAACCTCTAAAATATTTTACAACCCTCAACTCTTTCTTTCCTCCCGAAGTTAATGAAACTGAAGTGCAATTTGCCCATAACCCCCTAGCCGTATGATCGAAATGGTGACATACAAATATAATTTTATGAGATTGAAAACCCTTCTAGTATAGTCTTTTGACTATGAGCACCATGGAAGAACTTATTATCCACTAAGTTAAACATAGGTTCAACAAAAACTCTCATTGAACAAGACCCAAGGGACAACCTTATAGACATGAGGTTTGAACCTCTTAATGAATTATAATACTCCTTAAATGCTTAGGATGATCAGGTTTTGAAATTTTAGAACCATATCCCTACGAGGCATTCGCGGCTTAATTCAATTCTCAATCCTGGGTAATTACCAAAGGACTCACTGCTTTGACCGAGCAGAAGACCAGAATCCATCAGGATTAGAAAGGGATATAACGAGTTGTCTGCCTTGGTCAGACGGGCAATCAACGTATCAGATTTGAGCCCACTACAACTGTCTTTCCGTATTAGCCCAATCATAAAGAGTAGATTATATCACCCTCAGGTAAACTTTAACATCAAACACTTAGCACGATAATAATGATTTAGACATTTATATTCAAACCTCAAAGGTAGAAACTTTTAAGGGGGTAGACCAATATGAGCTAGGCTGATGTAGTTATTATATACCCTAACACATATGTAAACCTTTACGTATTACCCTTAGGTAATTTTGGTGACGAAATTGTTCTTTAAGGGGGGTAGATTGTAACGTCTCGGAAAAATCCGTACAAAGACCTGAGTACTACCTCAGGCAGAAATCACTAAGGACCAAATCCTTTAGAAATTAGACGAAGATTAATTAAGTGCTTAACTAAATCACTTGTCGAATTAGCTTGGACAGCTTTCAATACAAACTGTAAGACCCAAAATCAGTAGGATCGCTGACGCTAAGTTACCCTGAAACTTAGGATCAATCTCTAAACCCAGTTGCTCTCGGGAGTGCATTAAAACTCCGTGTCAGACCTGGACCGCGTGTCGAAAATCTGATAACTACGAAACTATACCATTATGACCGCCTTACTGGGCTTGACAACCACCTCAGAAATCAAGTCCTAATAGTATCCAGAAACGCACAACTTGAGCCCGAAGCGAAGTGTGTGAGAAATGCGAATATCTTTAGAAAATGAACTCAGACTTAAGTGAATTGAGTTATTCACTTGCAGACCAAATTTAAGGATTCAGACCGTCAGAATCTGACCCAACTACACCCTCGGATCAGAGAAAATTTTCAACACACGTCAGTGTACTTGTGGCCCCGATTGAGTAACGGTGACCGTTGACTAAACTGATCCTCCACGGTCGATCTGTAAATCTAATCAGACCAAAAACTTAAGTCGACTTAGATCTAATGTTAGGGAGCTTAAGTCCGACTGCATGCAGAAAAGGGGCCTCCGGAAGTGTTCCGTTGGACCGAAACTGTTGCCCTTTAGCTATAACCTAAGTATACCTTGGCCCTGGGGCCATTCCCACCAGTTTTGGGCCTATATAAGCACCTTAAACCCTCTCTCTCTCTCTCATTCCATACGAATTTACAACCCTAGGAGAGAGAAGAGAGAGAAAAGAGAAGAAGAAAGTGAGGAGAAGAGAGAGAGTGTTGGTGTTTGTCCCTAGGATTCTTCCCTGCCATTCCACGTGCTTACCTACTGTTGCTGTAACGCCATTCCGGCATTTCTGATTCCATTATTGGGTAAGAAATCCTAACCCTAACCTGTTTTAGAGATTCTAATAGACCAGATGGCGGGATAGCTAATCTATTCCCTATTATAGGTTGTTGTGATGCCGTGGATAAAGACTTAGCGTTTAAACTGAGTTCGTTATGAGTCTACCAGCGAAAGGTGCAGACTATAAACGTTTAGATTATGATTTTCAAGGATTTCAATGTCAGTTAATAATTTATGACTGACTTGATTGTTATCACATGCTTAGATACGATGTTTCCCGCGCTTTACACATATATATGAACTATGTTGAATATAGTATATTCAATGTGTTTGTTGATATGATTGAATGAGTATGAAATTTGGATTCGTACTTGCTATGATTATTCGTCGTGAATATATGGTTGTTATGCGTGTGACAACTCCTTGGTGAAAGGATTTGCCCTAACACCTGTTATAACCAACATACGTCACGTATGTTGAAGTGTGTAGTCTAAGTGCTTGTAAAAATGTCTGAATGAATATGGAATTTGGATCTGTACTTGCTAGGATTATTAACTATGAAGATATGCTTGTTGTGTATGTGACAACTCTTTTGTAAAAGGGCTTGCTAAGATATATGTTATAACTAGTCTAATACATATATGTTGAAATGTATAGTCCAAGTGTTTAATAAAATGCCTAAATGAGGAAATGCTTGTTGAGATGTATTTAATGAGGGTGTTGAGATAGGATTCTCAATTGCCTTATTTATAGTTACAATTTCCACCATGTAACCTATATCGCTATTTCGTGATTTATGGATGAAATGCCTTTGTATGTTAACATGTGCTCTATGTGTTTGATAAAACGCTCAAATGAGTGTTGTACTTGGATTGTTTGTTAAATGTCTATATGATTATTACATGTCTCCATATGCTGCATTTGAATATGATTGGGACTATTACGTAGTCTAGGTAATCGGTTACAATTCCTGGTTAAGCGGCCGAACTAGTCTCGCTATATTGGATGAGTTCGGTGAATCTGAGTCGTACGACGATTGTCGACAGTGGTATCATGTCGACTAATTCAGCGTACGCTCGTATCAATAAAACTTGTCAAGTAACCCAATTGGCCTATTGTGCGTTTACCATGTATGGACACTATTTCTTGAATCTAAGGTACCAACTACCAGTGTAAAGCCTGTTTAACCTTGGTACCACGATTCACTAAGACTCGTGAGCCGGACATGGTGGTATGGGACACTGTGGTCGAGCTGTCGGCCTACACCGAGGTGACGAGCCTCCCCGTAGTGACCAGTGAGCAACCTAAACTCGTGAGCCGAATACGGTGGTATGGGATACTGTATTCGAGCTGTCGGCCTACAATGGCGCAGCCTAGCTGTGGTCCTCAGTCGGGTCAGTGACGAGCCTTTGAAAATAAACTGTCAGTTGGTAGGGCGTTGGTGGTAGTGACTTCGAGCATACTCTGCGACTGCGTTGAGGTGACGAGCCTTTTCGTAGTAACTAGAGTATAAACTAGGCCTACATTGATCAGGTGACGAGCCCTTTGTAGTGACCTAGAACCATAACATAATATGATATTTACTAGGACTGACGACCCTAGAATGGATCATTGTTTGAGAAATGATATAAGGGAGGTACCTTAGCTTCCTAATCTTGCTATATGAAAAGGTCTAATAAGAACTCGGTAATCACGTTCATGCACCACATTATATGTGCCTTTGGTGTTGGAGTTGAGCACTGTAGAAGGGGTGCATGCCGCGACCATGAGATGAAGTTTGCAGAGGGAGTGCAAGTGAGGGCATACATCATTAATACATATCATCCTTGCATTAACCAGAGTAATTAGGAATGTTTGATTGTATTGCTTTATCATTACTGCGTGACTGAATTGATAACATGTTAACCTTTGCTTTATAGTACCACTGAGTTGATCACTCACTCCCATGTTCTGGGACAATGTTTTAAAACACCAACCAGACTCTTTTGTAGTTGCAGATGATGGCGAAGCTGACGAAGCAGAGCCTGAATTTTATGATGATGAGGAGTTCTCTTATATGCAACTTCCAGGCGGGTCTATGTAGACCATGTTCTGATCGACGGGGATTACTGGGAGGCTGACTAGACGATAATACACATTTTGTATATTTTGAAAATTTACATGTAATCAATTGACCTGGTAACATGATCATACTCAAGAGACTCACAATCACTTATATGCTTTATATACTTATCACAGTCTTCCACTTACGTACTTCAATTGTCTTTGGAGTATGATATGTTGTTTTAGTATAGTCCCACTCATGTTTAATGCACTAATATGAACAACATTTAATCATCATTATCTATGTTGCATAAGTGATGTGTTGGAACTCGGGAGTTGGGCTCCTGCTCGACCCCCGATTTTCAGGGCATTACATATGGTCTTAGTTGTTCACAAAAGAAACTATTTATGTGGTAATGTGACATACTAAGATTCTTGTATATGCACTTGTATCATATCCATATTATGAATCATGCGTACAACTACTTGCTGGGTTGTTAGCTCATTCTGTTGATTGGAAAACCATACAGGATAGAGAAATGAACTGAAGTTTTCACAGGTGGAGTGATGGCTTTGAGAGGCGTACTCTTGAAGATTTGCTGTGAAAATAAAGAATTTTTCATTTTATATTTATTTCTTTTAAATAATGATGTATAAACTTGTGCTGGATATCAGCTAGTAGATAATTGATACTTTTTGACTGGATGGATGATGATTAATTAAGTTTACCATTTGTGATGATTATTGTAATTTTGTGTATAATATTATCCCCTACCCATCGAGTCACGCCCTCGACTCGATGACTGAGTCAAGCAAACTCGGATTTTCAGAGCCAAGGTGTGACACATGTTCTTTTTTTTTTTTTTTTATAAAGGCACCTATTTGATTGATTTCAGCTTTCTGACCATGTCTGCGCTTGGTCAAGGATTTTTCTCATTCCTTCAGCAATCTCAGTTTCGAGATTTGAGCCTTCAAATCGGTCAAAGGATGTGTCCGACTCTTTCAGGTTGATGTATATAACAACTAGTTAATCCATAATAGTTGTAATTTCAATCATCCTAAGGGAGACGACCGAATGCATATCTTGAAGTCTGTCAACCGCACGAAATTTATAGAGTGTAGGTAGTTTGGCCGACAAACTCATCTAATCAAGAGAGTTTAATATTGATGAATGAGGAAGCTAAGTCTCTCGATTGATCCTGATTCCTGATGCAATGATGTCAGTGACACCAAAATGAATGAGGACTCATAATTCTTCATACAACTGCTGAATTTCTAATGAAGGTGTAGGAGACTCGGTCACCAGGATATCACGTGAGAAGGCTTGATCAAAGGAAGATAAGATGTCTTCTATAGGATGAAACTCCTTAGAGGAAAACGACAAGGCATGAGAAATATCGGCCGACCGAGCTAGAGAGGCAGAGATGTTGATTATAGGAATTTCTGTACCTTGACCAAGAGAAGTTTCAACTGGCTGAGATGCTTATTCTTCAAGTACTTCTGCTTCATCCAAAAGAACAATCCTATGTTCATCGACTGGGGTGAGGACTATTTGATCGGTTGGTTCTGAAGATGAAGCAAGCGGAATGGAAGATAACATGTAAGACCCAACCCAATTTCATGTGTGTGCATGTGTGTGTAGGTATGCATTTCGTTTCTCTTGATCCCGCGGTTCTACCGGTCGAATCCTGACGACCCGCGACTCTCGACCCTCGGATAGTGTTTGCGGTCATCCTTAAGTCCGGTCACGTTGACCCGAATCGGATCGGCCCAAAACCTATGCCATCTTGTTCGCTTCGTCGTTACGGTTCCTATGACGTGACTTGTGCGTCTATCCGATGTATAGATCATAAGTTATGTACGTTTCATTTTATGGCCCTTGATATTGATCATGTTGCCCACCTGAGAGTAATGCATGTGGCCCCACTCCCTTTTTGCACAAGTTCCAACACATACACTACACACACCACCTAAACCTCCATAACTTACACTACCAACACCACACACACCACCCAAACCTACCCTACCCTAGCAACTTTGGTTTCTCCTCTCTAGCTAATCATTTCTTTTCTTACAAAACTAATCATTGCTATCTATCTCTCTCCTTATCTCTCTCCCTCCTCATTTTCTTCATTCTAGCAACTCCTCTCCCAAACGTCCCATTTTCCTCCTTTACTCTAGCTCCTTGAAGCTTCAAAACTCCTCAATCCCACCCTTAGAAATTCATCCTAACCGTTGATTCTTCTTCCATGGTGCTAGATCTACCTTGTGTGGAAGATAGAGAGCTTAATATGAAGGTAGGTGCCTACAACTTGCTGATCTCTCTTCTCTTTCTTGATCCTCTCATTTCTTCTTGTATGGGACATGTGGGACCCACTAATCCATAGTGGGGATCCCATTTGATCCCTTGGATGTAGCCCTTGGCCCATCCTACCTGCATGCATTGTTCCATGATGGGGTCATCTCCATGGACCCCATCATGATGTATCTCATAATCCTAATTATTCTAAGGTCATCTAGACCTTTTTTTATGGTGGGGATGGCATCCCCCACCTTAGATTTTATTGTGGGGTCATGGACCCATAAGATGAGCATTGTATGGTTGGATTTTTGCATGAGGGATATATAGTGGTGAAATCCCTCTATGTATGGCCGGATTCTCTCTCTTTTTCTCCTTCTCTCTCTATTTTTCTACCTAATATTTGCTGATCATGAGTGTGTGGCCCACCTCGTGGACCAACAAGATCCCAACCATCCATAGAGAGGGGATGTTTTCACAGTCTCTCCCATTGAATGTGTGACCCCTAAATGCACAAAAAGGGGTGTTTTTGGTGATGGGATGGTTTGGATATTTGTGGGGCTCACTTGGGTGGACCATACCATGAATTCCAAGGGTTAAATCCCCATTTAATGTATGTTTGCAATTTATTTTTATGAAGCATATGTTGTCGTCCAGTCTGTTTGGATAGATTGTGGACCATTTTGGGGCCTAATTTTTGGTCTTTTGGTGAGAAATTTGATGCCATCTAATACATGATTTTTGAAGACCTATGTCCCACCTATAAACCTACCAAATTCCAGCCCCATCTGACCCTTATTGAGGTCTCGAAGGTGTGGCCCAAGTGAGATGGTTAGTCTGAAATTTCTACACTATTCCAACAACATATCATTGTGGAATTACTTAAATATAAAATAATTTTTTCATTGGTAGGCCACATCCGTAGACCCCACTTTGTAGTACACATATGAGGGGACACAAAAACTATTTTTTCTTAATTTTTAGAGGCCTGTAATCCACACCACTGGAAGCTCAGATCAGGGCCTGTAAAAAATCTACACTAAACAGATTTTCTGGACAGTCTGTTTTCTTTAAATTAAATAAAATACTTCTGCTATTATAAAAATTCTGAAAATTTATAGAGAGGTGGCCCACCCATGGTAGGACCCACCTACCAAGTTTCGGGGTCAACGGATCCCTATACAATTTGTGGTGCCGGCTGGATTGGCCCACCAGGCTGGGATGCCCAGCCATGGTTGGCCGTCTACCCTCCTTGTGGGCCCACCTTGATGTGTTGTGTATCCTCGCCATCCATCTATTTGTGGTTCACGTGGGACGTGGTCCACCTTCCTGAGGATTTGCCCATTTTTGGGACCCATTTTGAGCTGTTTTGGGAAGTCATTCAGGCCCATGGACCGTCCACCAAGGACGCCCAACCTATGGGCTGCTGCTGGACGTCCAGTCCAACAGCTGGCCCACTTAATTGACATATTGTATCCACTCCTTTCATCTGGTGGGACCCTCTGTGACATGTGTGAATCACCAGAGATTAAAATAATTATGTAAATTAATTATTGTTAGATTTCCAGTAAGCCCAAATAGTGGATGGGTTGGAATTTTAGCATTTGACCCAAAATGGCTGCCCATAAATGTATGTTCTGGGGTGGCATAGCCCACCAGATTTGGGGACATTTTTTTATACATATCTTGCCCTATTCCCAATCAGGCTTTGGGCTTAATTAGTGCACACGTAAGGCTCACTTCAGTCGGATTTTTATTAGATCAATGTTCATAGCTATTTGATTGGATTTCTAGGCCCATTTGTCCTGGAACTTTCTCAATAGGCCCCTGACCTTTGGGCCTATATTTACTATATTATTGTGATGGGTTTGTGGGCCAAATTATACAAGTAGTTGGGCCTTTGGTTGCCCACTAAATTAACCTTGTACTTAGGCCAAGTTGTAAGGCCCAATTCACTTAATTTAAGCTTATGGATTTGCCCATATGGTTGGAATAACGGGTTGCCCATTAGGCCTACCACAATATGTGGGTTTATGACCCTTATGTTTGGGCCCAAACCTTGCTTATGAGCCTATAACATTGCCTATGTGTTGGGCTTGGTGTATAGCCCACTAGGCCATAGATTGCTTAGGACTTGGGCCTTGTTTCATATTCGAGTAGTGGCGGGCTACCTTTTGAGACCCAGTTGAGGTTGGATGTCCTCCTTGGTGGCCCTAAGGTAGGCCCATGGGTTGCTATGGGTGGTTTAAGGCCCACCATAGGCCCTCTTTAGGACCACTTATTCCCTTAGACACATTTATTATCCTCCTTAGCTTTGCGGGCTACCCCAAAGTATTGGGCCCCCACTAGAGGTTTGTTCCTAAGATTTAATTGTTTAAGTACCTAGACTTGATTCCCTCCTTGGAAAGGAGGAGTATATTCTAAGTCATCATCACCGTATGGTACACCCTCATGACCTATATGCATCATTGAGTGATTGAATTGCATTTGAGTGTGTGGTCATTAGGTTGACATGATAGAGGGATTAAGTTTCCTCTCTTGTGCACATTGTGTGCTTGGAGCTAGTGCATGATTGGTATGCGTGACTCATGTATCGGGCATCACATCTCATGGATATTGTTGCCCTTGCTTCATCAAGGCCCTGCCACCACAGGGGTATTCGTGGATGATCGTTTGTGGACATCGAAAATGTTACTTAAGCATATAGGGTGCATAGGATGCCCATGGGTGAAATTCTCAAAACTTTCATGGTACTAGGGATCTGCCCCAACGCCGTGACCGAGTGGAAACTATGAGCGCACGAGGGCCTTATACCGTTAAGTCGCGACTCTCACTGCCGTGTAGTCGGTTGGGTTGGAATGTGGCCTTACTCGCTTGATGTAAGGATACATTGCTAGGCTGAGTCTGGCCAGCTTGTAAATGGGTTCGCTGCCGACGAGCCTTGTTGGTGATTGGCTGTCCACAGGCGGGTAGTGAGGTCTCTTACGCTAGTTTGATTGTGCGGGTCTAGAGAGCGGTAGTCATCTAGCAGTGTACTTGACCCCGGTGATTTCCTTATGATGGAAATGTACTTGATATGTAGATTAGATATGAGGACTGACATCACTTCACATCGCATTTGCATCGGCTACATAAGCCCTTTATGCATCGCCTTAGTATGACGCCCAGTACTCATTGCATTGTATTCATGACAAGCCTCGGTAAGGCTAGTGATATTATCATTGATCATGCTTCCCTTCCTGTATCTCTTATTATACTTCTGCACGCCATTGTCACACACTTCCACCACCCTCTAAGCTTCTATAAGCTTATGGACGATTGATGCGTGCAGGAGATCCTAGGACGACGTCGTAGCAGCTGAGCTTGGATAGGTGTTAAGCCGAGGACCCCAGTGTTACAGATCTTCTTCCTTCTTCTTTTGTTATCTGATGTATTTTCTTTCAACTATGTACTTGAAAAGTTCAAATTTATAGTGGATTTTGTAATGTATCCCTTCGTTATTTTCGAGATTTACTTGTTGTGATCTTGGATATGCTCGCATTGGAATTAATATACGGTTATGGAAATCCTCCTTTGTTGGATCCCAGGATTGGAACCTGCATCAGGAACCGAGAATGGGGTAGTACGGAGGTTGTCGCGCCTAGAACCGGCTATCAGGTTCCTTGTGAATCCGGTTACCGAGTCTGGGGCATGATATAACATGTCGGCGCAACTGATTCTACAACTCCCTGATCCTAATTAGGTGTGATTGATGTAATTATTGATTGTAAAAGGAGACTGAAGGACTCCATAGGCCGATATATTATTATCTTCTGATTTTTTGATCGACGAATATCACTTGTAGTCTTTTCTGAGTCAGAAACTTTAAGTCTTTCTGTACGGGACTTAACAACGGTTAACTTCTCAATAGCCAAGAGTTCCCTAATTACTATGAAAAGAATGGAGAAAGTAAGGGGAACTGTAAAATAGTTATAAAAGAAAAGAGTAGGAATAACATTCACCTAAATCTGATTGAACAACAATGATGGTAAATCGCTCGACCGCTGGTGAAATTTTGGTAAGATCAACGACCAAAGCTAGATCTTGGTTGGAACGAGGAAAATGAGGAGGATTATGACAATATGTCTTAGGATATTGATTAAAAGGAAGATTATGGTCATTTAATCTATTCTCTTCGTTCAGTCATTTATTAAAGGCCCCATTGAAGTGATTATATTTATGTCTCTTATACACCTCTTCCACTCCCAAGAATGATTTGAAGGTAGAATATCCGACCAAAATTTGGTTTTGTAATAATGCCCGAAGCAGATCAACTAAACATTTCAGGCATAGTAGGGCAAGGAGCTACGAGAGGCCCATGTTCATAAATATTTGAAATGGTTGAAGGAGCTGTAGATGCTAGGACTGAAGCAGTAGTTGGAATCACCTTAGTCGGACCTATTGATCAGGGTCGAATATTGCCTATCAGACCCCAGTAATTACTTGATTTTACATACATGATAATGTTTAAATGCCGGATTTTAATTGTGTTTTTGTTACAGGATGAAATCAGGAGTATTAATTGCAAAATAATGTTAAAAGCATGGATTTCACGTTCTGAAGTCATCAGAGCACGAGAACGACCCCAGGAAATCAAGATCAACGCTCGAGATCCGAGGAAATCAAGAAACTGAAGTTCAAGGGGCCCGAAAAGGGTCCAGAATGCAAGATCACATGTTTCCCGCCATCCGATCAACTCGAAACTTCATACATGTGATGAGGGCCGTAAATCAACCGTACATATTAAATTTCAGCCTTTGAGGATCTCGGGAAGTGGTCCAAAGGACAGATCAGCCCTCATAATCATGATTCTGGGCCCACCTGATATCTGGATATGCCCTAAATTTGGTCTCAACTGTTTAAATAAGATGATAAAGGGGATGGACGGAGCAGATTTCTCGAAACATCACGGTGGGACCCATTTACATGGCCTGAGCGTGCACACAGCACACGTGCACCGGCTGTGCACCGCACCAGCCGAACGGTCAGCGCGTGCGCTGACCCGCGTCCGTCTCGTTCAAAACTCAAAGACGCAACAGCGTCTGCGGAGCTGGTCGCCGGTCGTCGGTTGTGGGGCCCACACATCGCCCAAATGAGGGATCCAGACCATCCATCAACCTCCTGGGGTAGCAATAACCCTCGCCTAGGTGGCAAAAATTGAAATAAAAGCAGTATCAGATCCCAGCCGTTCAAACATGAGATGGACGGTGAGTTCAAAAGTCAGGTGGGCCTCATCAACAGTAGGCCAAACTCTGCATTCCCGACCGGTTTTTCGTCCTCCACGCAATAGACGGAGTGGATTTGTATTTTAATCAATGGAATGGGACCCACCATCATCGCAGCGCCGTTTCCGCCGTCCGCGTAACGCACGGACGCTGCCGTTTTTTCAGAATTTAGTGGGCCCCGTACGTCATCTGTCTGACCGATCCGAGCCGCCCATCGTGTAGATGGGTTCGAGAACTACAAAACCATGCTGATTGTTCACTCCCATGCGTACACACGTGCGTGATATAGAGGCCACAAAAGGGCTACCCGGCGACGTTCAAATCTAATCTTTTTGAGATTTCTTCTGTGGGCCGCGCCAATGGACGTTCAAAACCACTCATTCTTGATTGAAATTTCGTCCTGAATCCAATGGACGGGGTGAATTTTCCAGATAATACCTCTGTGGGGCCCACCGATCACGGTTGCGAAAATTTGTACTCCGAGTCCTTCTACGACTCTGCCACCGATTCCAGCCATCCAGCAGCTATAAAAGGGAAGTTTTGGACGTGGAAAAAGGGGGGAGAACTAGGGGATTCCAGATCTAGAGCAAGGGAGAGAAGAAAAAGAAGAAAGAGAAGAAAGAAGAGAGAGAGATCATCGGTTTGGTGTTTTATTTTTATGAATTTTGTTATTCAATTTTTTAATAGATTTTATGGGTAACTAATCTCTCAGCTAGGGCTGAGATGAAGCCCCTAATTTGATTAGCTCTTGTTTTGGTTGATTTACTTTGAATATTAATTAATTTGTTTCTTTCTCAAAGTGGGCTTTATGGGTTTAAATTCTATACTTCTCCATCTATGAACTTGACCAAAGTATATATATGGATGTTGTATGGATGCTTATTATAGGTGCTTGGGTCTGATCAAGAACAGGTTTCCTATAGAGGAAGAAACAGGGTGCTTTAATGAATGTACATTCCATGTACCCGACCAAGGACATGGGATTTGTTATTCATGGCATTGCTTAAAGGAATTAGACAGTCTGTATGCCCGATTAAGGACACAGATTGTGCTTTCTCTATTTAAGTGGTATCAATTTAGATCAAGGTGAATCAACAGACAAAACAAGGGTTAGGATAATTAGGGGTGGATTCGAAAGTCCTAGTGCTCTCTCTCTGATTGAATTTTCTTCCCTGTTCTTAATTGTTTTATTTTTTTTTCTTAGAATTGTGCTTAGTAATTCATTCCATTATCTGTTGGATTAGTTAAGGAGAATCATAGATTTGAGTTGTGACGACCAGTCCTCGTGGGATTCGACCTCGATCTTACCGAGTTTATTACTACATCACAACCCTATACTTGGGGAGTGAACACCTATCACTGTGTTTTGATGCTTCAATTCAGGTTCAATTGGCTCGACCGTCTTTATTGGTGTTGGGGATGAGACAATCAATGCGACTGAGCTCGCTTCCTTAATCGTATCTTCCTCTGGATAGGAGACACAATCGACTAAGGAGTAGTCAATTTCTTGGTGCTTTCTTTATTTGTCTTCTTTTTCTTGGCCATAGGTTTCTCTACCTTTGATGATGAAGAAAATTAGCTGATAATCAATTAATGAGACCCGCTGATCAGAGTCTCATAAGAGTTTTTCCACCAGAAGTGGAATGATTCTAGCTGTTACAGATAGTTGGTGAAGAGAGGGAGCGTGAAAGAAGAACTTATGGAATCAAACCCTCTTTAGAGAGCTTAAAAGGTGATGACGAAGTCTGTAACTAGTCGATGAGTAGGAGGTTGGTTGCAAGTTCAGTGAATGAAAGGAAATGAGATACTTTGAACTAAACTAAATTAGCGAGCAAGAAGATTGGGGTAGTATTGTTCAATTTTGGCCTTGACATTAAGGCATGTATCTATAATGCCGCTATATGGTAGGCCTTTGCAGATTAGATAGCTTTTCTAAGTTGCATCCTTGAGGCCTGCCATCTCGATGTCAGTCGACTCGTAGTCTTCAGTAAGCCATATCGAACTAAACTCTTTATCTTTGAAGGAGTAGAAAGAATAATTGGACTTATTGAGAGTAAAAGAAAGAAAGAAGTTCATATACTCCACAAAATAATAATTAATCCTAGGATGGATGAGGTTGCGGTGGCTGAAGGAAGTAAAATCTACCCCTAATGGAACATATTTAACAAACTTTATTAAAAAATACTCATAAAACAACATCTACACAAGCCAAATGGGCCCATAAGAGTGGTAGAATCCCTTTGTAGTTGCTTTATACATGTTACGGTAAATGTGATTGAGCACAAAAGGGGCAAAAGCAAGTTGACATCCTCGGGCAAGTGCCTTAACTAGATGGATATATTCCTTGACATTCACACATAGAAGGAATTGACAAATTCACATTAGAAAGAAAGCCGTGTGTTATTGCTCATCAACCTCATCATGAGATTTGCATTATAGAGCCATGTAGGTGGAATATGCCTTGTTGGTATTGTCTGTAAGAGTAAATGGATGTGGACATTTCGTAGCGAATCCTAGATAGACAGAATCCCCAAAGGGCAAAAGATGAGTGAATGCATATACATCCATGATCGTTTGAACCATGAGGCCGCATCTGAAATGGAATGTATTGGTCAATCGACTCCAGAAGGCTAATATCGCTGTAAGAAGGAAGGTATTAGCAGGATATTCATGCAGAGAGTTTGATGCATTCATAGATTCATGCTTTCCTTTATGTATCACCATGCTTTGTTTCAACGTGAGTGAGCCATTTGACCCAACCATTTATCAATTTTGTTAATGCTCACGGAGACTTAAATGCATCGAAGGGTCTGGGAGATTGTCAAAATGGACAAGCAAAACTTCATTATGGCACTTCAAAAAATTAGGTTCAATCTCACGAATCTATTCGTAGGTGATTGCAGGGTGAAAGGCTAGAACAAGCATCAACAATGCAATTTCAGCCTTGATCAGAGTGTTAAATAGGAGATCATTAATCACTCTTAACAACATGACGTCTAGATCTTTGATGAATGATTCCAAATGAAAAGCAAAAATAGAAGAAGAAGACGTAACCATGACGAAATGAAAGAAGAAAACTGTAAAGATGAGTTTAACACAAAAGAGAAGAAGTGGAGAGTGAAGGAAGAAAAACAAACTTAGAGCTGTTTATGTATCGATCGCGATACGTACGAATTAATGAAAGGATAATCATAACTCATCGTATGATATGATTCTATGCGACGTGTTACATGGACAATATAAAAAAGTAAAACAAATGATATTTCTCAATACGACCTCAATCTAGTAGAATCAATGGGGAAACAATATGTGGATCAAAGGTCGATTGCATTTATGGCATTGGGTAATGAAATAATGTCACTTTTACATTTTCCATAAAGGCGAAGCGACATGGGGGCAATGTTGTACTCTATTGTTGACAATTCTGAGAAAACTAATAGGAAGGCAACATGTGACATTGTATAAAAAATATGAAGTGGATGAAAAGATCTTCAAGATACTTGGAGCGCTTTTTACGAAATTATTGTTCGAGTAAATCTAATTTTACACATTAGGAGATGGTTAATGGAGTATTGCGGTTGAGTTACGAGTGAAGAGAGAAGCGCGGTCAACCTGTTTACGATACAAAAGGCAACCAAGAGGACTGAAATCTTGATCAAAAGAAGAACCATCGCAAACAAAAACGTAACAAAATAATAATCTAAATAAGAAAAGAATTTAGAAAGACTTTCCAACTACTGTAACCATTGTAATAAAACAAACTAAAACATAACTATATAAATAATGGATGAATTCAATAGAGAAAAAATCATCACCAACAAATCTCAAAACCAATTAAACAACAAATCTATAAATTTACATTTTATCTTATCTTAAGAGTATCGATAATTCTTAATTATAATTTTTTAGTTGTAATCCAAATCTTTACTCATATGCTAGATTTGTTTTATATCCAATATCACGTAGTTCTTTAAAGAGATATTCTTGCAATTGCTTGTACGGATCAATTGTGAGTTTTTTTTTTGTTTGATTTGAATTGGTATATGAACTCATCCTTAGAAGAAGAATCTCACCTTTCGATTATCACTTAATTGTTATAAAATTCAATCTTCTTAGAATATAGTCATATATGTTCATATTGGATGTATCTACTTATTCCAAGCGCTTGGGGTCAAAGTTGCATACGTTACCCGTCACAAAAAGCAAACTTATCATCCAATAGGTTGACAATCAATTAGATACAACCTAGTTAACCTTAGTGCCTCATATTTCAGCCCTAGCCAGGACAGTTGCAGACTGAGCCCAAAAAGGTGACGGGCCATGCCCAAACCAATGATGATTTTTCAAATTCAGGGTAAATAGCCAATTATTACAATTTTACCTCTTTAAAAATACAAGTGTATTCCTACTTTGAAAAACAGTCCAAAATGACTGACATAAATTTGTAGACCCCACTGTCATGTATATGACATCCACATCATCCATCCGTTTTACCGTAACATTTTGAGACATGGGCCAAAAAATGAAAAAAATCCAACATTCAAGTGATCCATACCAAAGTAAATAGGGGCCCCAATTTTTTTTTTAATGGTAAGTGTTCAATTACATTTTTACTGAAGTGTGGTCCACTTGAACTTTGAATTTTTTGACCCATGTCCCAATTGGCATGATGATGAACACGGTGAATAATCCAAATACATCATGGTGGGCCCCCATATATTTGGGAGCCTCCTCAATTTTTGAGTTGAAAAAGGTAGATGTCAAATCAACATAACAATGAAGGAACTATTGTGATGTATGTAGATTATTTACACCATTCATCCATCTTAATAATTGAATTTAAGGCATAAGTAAAAAAATGAGTTAGATTCAAAGTTCAAGTAGACTACAATAAAAAATATAATGGAACACTCACCAATAAAAATACCAATAAAAATTTATTGGGGCCATTGTTTACTCTCATGGGTCACTTGTATGTTAGATTTTTCTCATTTTTCGGCTCATGCGGTAATGTCAGTCATTTTGGACCATTTTTCGAAGTAAGAATTCCATTCTAATTTCAAATTGGTAAAATTGTAATAATGGACTATTTACAAGGTATTTACTCTGAATTTGGAAAATCAAACAGGCCCTTCAGTAGATGTGGCGACCTTCAAGTGTGTGGGCCATCCGAGCGGCACATAGGGTTGTAAGTGCATTCAACTCGGCCTGTGATGGGGCTTGTCCATGTCCAGCCTGAGTAATGGACCATGACCCGGGCTGCCTCAAAGCCAGGCTTGGAATGGGCCGAAACCATAGTACCCATGTTCAACAATGCATGAAAAGGAGGCCATGGAGCAAACCAACCAAAGCCAAATCACACATCTGGTAGAACATGAACCAAAATACAACCCAAAGCATGCAATCCGCTCACAGGAAAGAAAATGGCAGGAATGCCCATGAATGACAGAGCCGTATCGGCCCAAAACAACCCAAAACAGGGGCTGCACGGGAAAATACAACCCCTTATCCGTAAGTGATTCGATACAGAAAAACTAATTTACAAACCATGGTTATATACAGTGAAAATGCAAGATAAAACTACAACTATTTACCCATAAACAACGCATGCACTTATATGATATTAAGTAATAAATAACTAAAAAGAAAAGAAGAAGAAAGAGAGGGAAGAAGGTGCTCAGCGTCTGATATGAATGGATCAGAATATCCTCACATAAGAGTATGTCAGATTAACGAGAAAACCATCATTGCACCTTCTTTACCCTTCCCACCCAACGCATGGGATTTCTAAATAACAAATCAGGACATCTGAAGAGGAAAAAAGGGGGAATCAAAGGAAGGAAGGGGAGAGAGAAGTTTCACTCCAAAACCCTAGAGAATTGAGGGATGAGTCGTAGGAGAGGGTTTTATATAGGTGGAGATAGTACCGTAGTGGCGACAGTACACGAATGACAGTAGGGCCATCGATCTCATGTCACAGTAAACTAAAAATCGGGACCATCCAATCTTGGTGCTCTACAATGGATGGAGAATGAGTGAAATCACACATGGATTGGATGATCCTAATTCATCTATTAGTGGCCTCCAAAGCAACGGTTAAAAAACAAAACTGTTTGACGGTCAAAATTCAATGAAAGATTGAAGAAAAACAATGCAATGGACCGTCCAAAAGGTGTGATTTTCAAAACAAAAAGCATTCATGGTAGGACCATTAGACGGAAGCCGCTTGAGACGGAAACGGATCGGCTACTCCCCTGCCACCGGCCAATGGCTGGTGTTCGGTGCTCTGTGGGCCCACCATGATGTATATGTTTCATCCATACCGTCCATCTATTTTTCTAGATCATTTTATGGTGTTATAAAAAATGAGTTGTATAAAAATCTCAAGCGAGCCACATTATAGGAAACAGTGTTGAATGAATTTAGACCATTATAAACTTTTTGGAGGCCATAAAAGTTTTGGATGAATTTGATCTTTGTTTTTTTACTTTCATCTGAGTTTGTATGACCTAATCAACAGATTGGATGTCAAATAAACAATACAATGGGCCTTACAAGGATTTTAATGGTGGATATCCAATCAATATATTTTTTTTCCTGTGGTATGGTCCACATGAGATTTATATTCCTCTCATTTTTGGCATCAAGCTCTAAAATGATATTAAAAAATGGATGAAACACATACATCATGGTGGGGCCCAAATAGCACCAACGATTAGCCAAGGGGATGGTGGCAGGGGGAGTAGCCAATCTGTTTCCCCTCGAGACTGCGGCTGTTACTATGGAGCCCACCCATTCTAAGCTCGCATTGTTGTATGCATTTTAAAGGCTATGTTTTTAGCATAGATCCAACGAAACACCCATTATTTTTTATTCAACTCAAACAAAACCTACTAAACCAAAATAGACTTCTACTCGTTCGGACGAACCCACAAAGATGAGATATACCCCCACTTTTTCCAACAGCTTTATCATAAAGATGAAGGGTATTTTCATCCATTACTATATTTTCGTACCCTAAAAACCTCCTTTAGTAGCATAAGTTTCCGGGCGTTAAAAAAAAAAGAAGGCACATCAGCACCACGTGAGCCCAAAATGAGTTAGATCATAGAAGTTTTGAATATAAGTAGATTTTTTTATTTTTTTTTTTTTTTTTTTTTTTTTTTTTTTTTTGCATTCACCTAAGTTTGTATGACATTATCAACAAGTTGAATGAAAAATAAATATTAACGAAACATTAAAGTAGACCTTAGGAATTTTTGAATGGTGATGTGTTTTATCACCATAGTTTCTTGTGGTATAGCTGACCTACGATTTTGTTTGGCTTTATTTTTGGGTCCGTACTTAAAATGATGTGGCAAAATGGATGAACCATGTAGATATAGAATACATGCATTAAGTTGGGCTTATGATAAGGGCCGCATCTAGTTGGGTGAGGCTAGGCCACACCTAATCTGCTCCCATACACCAGCCAGCCACGTTGCTATGAAGAGATGGTACACCCATATTCGGGCATCGTCAAACGCATAGCCTCACACAAGGCGGTTGCTCTATCATCATTATGCTCATGGCAAGGGGCTACATGCATGCGTGATCTTATCTACACATCAGGCAGGGTGCGTCTATTGGGCAAGTAATTATTACCAGTGTCATTGTTTGGTTTAGAGTAAGAATTTTGTCTAAATAGTTGAGCAAACCTCAACCTTATAACAGCTGTACGTCACCATGATGTATATGTTATATCCGTGCGGTTCATTCAACCTCTAGTCAACCACACCACATGAGGATTGAATGCCTACCATTGAAAACTTCTTGGGGGCTATAGAAGGTTTGGGTGTGCCTATTTTTTGGCTCATGCCTTAAAATGATATAACAAAATTAATGGATGGTGTTTACACCCATTTTAGCGCCCTAGCTAGTTTGGTCAAATAAGAAACTGACGCGTGGTGCCACTACACACATAGCACACACTAAAGACGCACTTATAAATGAAGAGATATTCAGTTGATTTCCCTTCAACGTTACGGATTCTGTTATTAATGCGATGACACAAACCCTTGCGCATGCCTTTGAAAGGCTAAATCGTCACATGTCATGTGACTATGATCAACATGTCCATTTATGAGGAAATGTCCTAAGCATGTTTATAAAAGACATGTTGAGGAGCAAATTTGATGTAGAGCGGGTCGCGGACAGTTTCATGGCCAAGATGGATCAGAAAAGGCCTGGTCGACGACAGAAGTAATTCGGACCGTCGGACCTTAGATCGGGCGTATCTCGCAATCCGGAATGAGTTACCTGACATAAAATATATGATTTTGGGGTTGAACGAGCTACTTTAGCCAACCAACCCAGCTATGTAGGGTTGCGATGCCCGGAATTGTGAAAAACCCCTGGATCGACAGTGGTTTCCCTGTTTTAATTTCGTTTTTACTATAAATAGTAAGTTTTAGTTTGATTATAACTCTTCATCCGTCAG
Source organism: Magnolia changhungtana (assembly GCA_030180095.1). Classification (NCBI taxonomy): domain Eukaryota; kingdom Viridiplantae; phylum Streptophyta; class Magnoliopsida; order Magnoliales; family Magnoliaceae; genus Magnolia; species Magnolia changhungtana. The sequence continues at coordinate 22,723,300 of JASAUF010000471.1, read as the reverse complement.
GCTTTAGGAGTTGTGTTCAACGTGAAAAGAGCTTAGAATAATTAGGGGAATGGTTTGGTGAAGCCAAATAGGACCCTTACTATTTTTTGGTCGAAAACCTTGCGCACTAGTAGATATCACGACCGTCTATAAATAGTAAGTTTACTATTTATAGTAAGTCGCGGATTCTAGGAGTTTTAGTTGTAGTTTGATTCTGATTTCTTTCCCATTGCGTGGTACCCCTATTTAAAGGGTTGTGAACTCGTTTTTAGGAATCAATTAATCACTTTCGAATTTTTTAGAATTTATTTCTATTTTCCGCTTTATTTCCTCGTGGATTCGAGAAGTCTCTGTGAGGAGTCCAAAGAAGCTCCGTGGATTCGGAGTAGTTATCCTCATCACGGTCATCCCTGCGTTAATTGGTATCAAAGTGAGGATTCCCTTCGGGCCGATGACAAACAATGAAGGTATGAATCAAAATTCTTTGAACGGTGATTCAGTGATTCGTTATTTTTCGGAAAGAATGGAAGCTTTTCACCGGGAGAGTTAGTTGACCATGCAAGGGCTGCAGGCAACCCTTGACTGTCTTGCGGATGCGCTACTTCCACTCCGAGCCTTAGGCAGTACTCCACCACCTATGGTTGCATCACCACCCATGGTGGCTCCACCGCCTATGGTTGCTGTACGACGTAACTCCGATTTTCGTAGAGTACTACCAGTGGCAAACCGTATGGCTACACCAGATACTTCAAGTTCTAGCGACGAGGATCTTAATGAGGATTTTGCCCGACGACCAATCCATGGAGGTGATCATCTAGATCGTATTGAAAGAGACTATCGAGGTAAGGCTGAACTTCCTAGTTTTAATGGTTTATTACGTATAAAAGATTTTCTCGATTGGTTAGCCGAAGTAGAGAGATATTTTGATTATATGAACGTGCCAGATCATAAAAGGTTAAAATTGGTAGCGTTGAAGTTAAAATCTGCTGCTTCTGCATAGTGGGAACAATTACAACTCTCACGAGCTTGCCAGAACAAGGCGTTCATCTCATCATGGCCATAGATGAGACGTCTTCTTCGATCACGATTTCTCCCCAGTGATTATGAGCAGATATTATTCTAGCAATACCAAAATTGTCGACAAGAAAATTGAACCGTCATAGATTATACTGAAGAATTTCAGCGGTTGGCTACACGAAACGATCTGTCAGAATCTGAGTCACAGAAGGTGACACTATTTATAAGTGGGTTGCGATTGACAATTCAGGATCAAGTTCAGATGTATCCAGTTGGGACCGTGGATGAAGCAGTTCCATTGGTGGGTGGGGTAGAAACATAACTTACAAGAGTTCCTTCTCGTCCCTATCCTTCAACTCGCCCCCCATGACAGGTCCCACGCAAGATCCAATGCTGGCACGAGGAAAAGATCCGGTAGGAGAACGTCCTCAACCTCCTACAACCGCAAACCGTGATACGGGGAGCGGCTCATCTAGACCTCAACGTGCAACACCCACAACAGCGGGCCCGAGTAAGATTTCAAATCCTTATGCTCGGCCAAGGTTGAACAATTGTTACCACTGTGGCCAGCTAGGCTACTTATCAAACATCTGTCCTTAACGTCCCACAACACACTTGACTATAAACGAAGGGGGCACTGAAGATGAGGTCGCAGAAGAAGACCATGGCTATGATGAACATGAACAAACTACTGAAGAAATAGCAGGTGGTGATGAATTGATGGGCGAGGATCGTGACGAATTTCTAGTTGTGAGGCGATTACTGTATACCCCACGAAAGGAATTACATCCACAACGACACAATATATTTCATACTCGGTAAACTGTCAATGAAAATGTCTGTGATGTGATCATAGACAATGGTAGTAGTGAGAACATCTTCTCAAGAATGATGGTGGACAAGTTGTGGCTACCAACGACGAAATATCATTCCCCGTACTCAATTGGCCGGATAAAAAAGGTGAATGAGACCAAGGTAACTGAACAATGCACTATCTCGTTTTCAATTGGTAAAAATTAAAAGGATCAAATATTTTGTGATGTAGTCGACATGAAAGCTTGCCATATGCTACTCGGTCGACCTTGGCAGTCGGACCGTTATGCGACCCATCGGGGACGAGACAATGTCTACGTATTTGTCAAGGATAGTTGAAAAATAATCCTTGCCCCTATGGCACCAGAGAACCACCCTGAGGCCTCTAAAATGGAGGGGAGTTTCCTCTTAACCATTCAGAATTTCATGGAGGAATCTAAGAAACCGGCGAGGTATACGCCGTAGTGGTGAAGGGCGAGGAAGAGGAACCCTCAAACATTCCTCCAAGTTTAAGACTGTTGCTAAACAAATTCAAAAAAGTCTGGCCTGAGGATTTACCTGATGGATTGCCCCCCATGAGGGACATCCAACATGACATAGACCTCGTTCCTGGGGCTAGCCTGTCCAACCGCCCTCATTATCGGATGAGTCTGAAAGAGTATGAGATACTTTAGGAGTAAGTGGAGGAATTGATTTGTAAGAGTCTCTTGAGAGAGAGCATGAGCCCATGCGCCGTACCAGCATTATTAACGCAAAAAAAAATATGAAAGTTGACACATTATGTCGACAGCCGGGCAATCAACAAAATTACCATTAAATATCGGTTCCCAATACCACGGTTGGACGACATGCTCAATATGCTAGAAGGGGCCAATGTGTTCTCTAAACTAGATCTAAGAAGTGGGTACCGTCAGATTCGTATCCGACTTGGTGATGAGTGGAAAATGGCATTCGAGACTAAGGAAGGGTTGTATGAGTGATTAGTCATGCCCTTCGGCCTATCGAACGCACCAAATACTTTTATGCGTTTGATGAATCAAGTTTTAAAACCGTTCACTTGCCGATTTGTGGTAGTATATTTTAATAACATATTGATATATAGCCAAGATGAGGCGGAGCACAGGAAACATCTTAGGCAGGTGCTGCAGGTCCTACAAATTAACAAGTTGTACCTCAACTTGAGGAAGTGTAGTTTTTTAACTGACAGCCTGTTGTTTCTAGGATTTGTTATAACGTCCACAGGCATTCGTGTGGATGATGAAAATGTGCAAGCTATTACGGAATGGTCGATCCTGACAAACATTCATGAGGTGAGGAGTTTTCATGGGTTGATGACTTTCTATCATCGATTTGTGCGAGATTTTAGCACCATAGTCGCACCTATAACAGATTGCATGGAAAAAGGACCGTTCCAGTGGACCAATAAAGCTGACAAGAGCTTTCATGAGATCAAGCATCGTTTGTCTACAACACCGGTCTTAGTGTTTCCTAATTTCGACAAATTGTTTGAGGTTGAGTGTGACGCTTCATACGTTGGAATTGGGGGAGTATTATCATAGGAAGGCAGGCTGGTAGCCTTCTATAGCGAGAAGCTCAGCGAAGCCAGAAAGAAGTGATCGACTTATGAGCTTGAGTTGTACGCAGTTGTTCAGGAGCTGCGATATTGACAGTATTATCTGATTCAAAGAGAGTTTGTTCTGTACACTGACTATCAAGCATTAAGTTTATTAATAGTCAGACTAACATAAATCGTGTGCATGCTAGATGAGTTGTATTTTTACAGGAATTCATGTTTATTCTAAAGCACAAGTTAGGATAGCAGAACAAGGTGGTTGATGCACTTAGCCGTCGTGCATCACTACTTATTACGATGAGCAACAAGGTGGTCGGCTTCGACTGTCTCAAGGAGCTGTATGCTGAGGATGGAGATTTCAAAGATTCTTGGGTGAAGTGTCAAGAAGGTCACTCCAGTAACCTTCACAGACAGGACAATTTTTTATTCAAAGGGAATCGATCGTGTATCCCCCAAAGTTCTCTGAGAGAGCAGATTATTCAGGAGCTACATGGGGGTGGCCTCGATGGACACCTTGGGCGAGACAAGACTCGAACTCTTGTGGAAGAGCGGTATTACTGACCGCAATTAGTACGTGATGTGAGAAAAGCCGTATAACGTTGTCATGTTTGTCAGACCTCCAAGGGGCAATATCAAAATACGAGCCTTTACACCCCGTTACCTGTGCCTGACGGTCCTTGGGAGGATTTATCAATAGACTTTGTGCTTGGTCTCCCACGAACACAACGCGGCATGGATTCGGTGTTCGTGGTGGTAGATCGTTTCTCCAAGATGACACATTTTATCCCATGCAAGAAGACCCTCGATGCAACACACATGGCGAATCTATTCTTCAGGAAGGTCGTACGGCTGCACGGGGTCCCCAAGACCATTACTTCTGATCGTGACACGAAGTTCATTAGCCTCTGTTGATGGATTTTGTGGACTCAATTCGATACACGATTTCAATTCAGCAGTGCTTACCACCCACAGACTGATGGGCAGACCGAAGTTATGAATTGCACGTTGAAAAACCTCCTTCGCTGTATTTCAGGAGAAAAACCGAAGCAGTGGGATTTGGCCTTGTCTCAAGCAGAGTTTGCATTCAACAACATGGTGAACCGTTCGACAGAGAAATTATCGTTCTAGATTATCTATGGACGAGTGCCTCACCACACACTTGACTTGGTCCCTCTGTCCAAGCACCCAGGCATGAGCATTGCAATAGAACATATGACAGATAAAATTATGGGCATCCATACGGAAGTGCAGACTAAGCTACATGCCTCGAACGAGAAGTACAAGGAACAAGCGGACAAGCATCGACGACAAAAAGTGTTCGAAGTGGGTGACCGCGTTATGGTCCATCTGCGCAAAGAGAGATTTTTGATCGGGACGTACAACAAGTTGAAAATTAAGAAGATTGGACCCGTCCCAATCATTCAAAAGATCAATGACAACGCTTATGTTGTTGATCTTCCAGATGACATGGCGATCTCATGGACTTTCAACATCGCGGACCTGACCGAGTATCATGAACCAACGCAGGATGAGAACTCGAGGATGAGTTCTTTTGAAGTGGAGGGGACTGATGTAGAGCAGGTCGTGGACAGTTTTATGGCCAAGATGGATCAGAAAAGGCCCGGTCGACAACAGAAGTGATCCGGACCATAGGACCTTAGATTGGGCGTATCTCGCAATACGGAATGAGTTACCTGACATAAAATATATGTTTTTGGGGTAGAACGAGCTACTTTAGCCAACTAACCCAGCTATGCAGGGTTGCGACGCCCAGAATTGTGAAAAACCCCTGGATCGACAGTCGTTTCCCTGTTTTAATTTCATTTTTACTATAAATAGTAAGTTTTAGTTTGATTATAATCTTCATCCGTCGGGCTTTAGGAGTTGCGTCCAATGTGAAAAGAGCTTAGAATAATTAGGGGAACGGTTTGGTGAAGCCAAATAGGACATTTACTATTTTTGGCTGAAAACCTTGCGCACTAGTAGACATCACGACCGTCTATAAATAGTAAGTTTACTATTTATAGTAAGTCGCGAATTCTAGGAGTTTTAGTTGGAGTTTGATTCTGATTTCTTTCCCATTGCTTGGTACCCCTATTTAAAGGGTTGTGAACTCGTTTTTAGGAATCAATTAATCAATTTCGAATTTCTTAGAATTTATTTCTATTTTCCGCTTTCTTTCCTCGTGGATTCGAGAAGTCTCTGTGAGGAGTCCAAAGAAGCTCCGTGGATTCTGAAGTAGTTATCCTCATCACGTTCATCCCTGCATCAAAATCTATCATGAATTTGGATATGACATCCTCAGTGAGGCTGTCTCTTATAGTCCTTTCGAAATGGAAGATCTCCTCAGATACGTACGGAGAAGCGGTAGCAATCGAGAAGGTTCCGAACATAAGGAGATCAAACCTATGTCAAAGCCAACTTGGTTTGGGTCCGAACCTAAGTTGGGGGAGAGGCTCTCATCGAATGATCCCAAGTTGTCCATTGATTAGGACAACGAAAATAAGAGAGTTGGATGGGAAGGCAAGATTCAGTCTACCCAACATTTTGGAGATAAGAAGAGATAGAAATAGTACTCAAATGCCCCCACAGTCGCATCTTGATTAGAATCTTAGGTCATATCCATCCATCTCTCCTAACATCCAAAACTACCTTGCAGTGAATGCCAGAGGAGGCCCAATCTAGACTATCCAACAACTTTTGGTGACCTCTGGCCAAATCTACTCAGCAGAACATCATCAGAGATATAGAGTGGTCAAGATTGATTTGGATCTAGCCCTAGATCTAGCTATCTTAATTGGAGGGATTACAATAGATTTAGGCCCGGTCCTTGATAAACCATGGGGCATCCCATGATGGATGAAGATCCAAGAAGCCAGATAGTCCAAATCTATCTGGAATCCTTCCCAATCCAAGTCGCCGGTTCCAGAGCAATCAAAGAGATTTCCATATATAGAACAACAACATAAGCGTGAAGGATCCAAAAGCAATAAGAAAACCCTGACGAGGGTTTCATTGCCTCGAGAATCTATAAAAGGAGCAATCAAAGATGAGTTCGAGGTCCTATGCTAAGCGCAACAATCTTTTATTTATCTTTCATTATTTTTTTTAAATATAGATTAGCTTAATTTACAACTACTGCCCGACGACTCCATAATACCTTATGAGTAGAGATAGTCTTTCTGTAGCCTTAAGTTGTAAATTGTGGTTATCTAAGTTCTGATTTGGTTGAGCACACCTGCCTCAATTTGCATGTTCTAATAGGTATATTAAGTATTTATCCATTTTCATTTTGTTTATTCATTTGATTGTCTCGCAAGTTGTAGATTGTAATAAACATCATTTCACAATGTTTAATGAAATTGACAACAATTTGCCTTATTTAATTTGATTGGTATCTTTGTTCATTTGAGAATTGTTTTGAACTTAAAAGTATTGTTGAAAGAGCAAGTCCTTAAGTTCGTAGACTCATGTCTATTATCACATGGAAAAAAGAACTAATTCGAAAGGATTAACCTCATTTCTTTTCACTAGTTGCCTGAATGGAGCGCAAGACTTTAGATCTCTGATCCTAGTCTCTAATCTGTCTGTCTTGAAGAAGAAACAACAACAATTCAATTAACCCTTGAGTTAAGCAGACTTTGACATGCCCACACATCCTACTCACACACATGTGTATCCAATCTAGACCCTTGATTGCATGAGTGGTCCAGCTTGATTGAATTGAGTGCAATAGACGACGTGGATGAAAAACATATATAATGGTGGGGCCCGTAGAGTTTACGTGAGCAATCCGATCCATTTTCCAAAAACTGTACCAATAAACATAAACAAATAAACAAACATTTACCACTGTTTACCTACATTTATAGCTAACCAAACAGGTCATTAAGGCCAACCAAAAGAAAATTGAAGGATCTAAGCATTTGAATGGGTTCTTAACCATCCATCCATTGCTTGTTCAATGTGTGGACCTCATGATGAGTTTACCATCTTGAATTTTCTTCCATGGCCATTTGCATAGTGAGACCCAAGCAAGGGATAGTTTTTATCTTAGATGTCGAACCATGTTGGTACATGGATTGGCCATTACACGTGCGTGGGCGTACATTTTTCTTGTGATTCAATTCCTGGTCACGACTCATGAGTCATGAGGTTGCCCTGTGATCCTCATGTTGGGGGACACATGGTATACGGTATGATCCGTCAATTCCACAAGGAGCATTTTAAAAATGACTACGGTATGATCCGTCAATTCCACAGTATCCAACACCATGAATGTAAGATTTTATGTGGGTCCATTGCTTCCACAAAGTGTTGACTAATGGGTGGACCAACTCTCATTTGTTTATTTATGTTTTAGGAAGATAAGAAGGGCAACTCTTTTATCACCAACTTATGGTAGAAGCCTAAAAAAACAAAGAAAGAAGAGAAGACCCCTCAATACAAAAAATAAAGAAAGAGTTTAAAAAAGAGAAAAAGAAAACGCCTACACCCCGAGCCAAGGAAAACCACAGCTTGAGCTAGAGGAAAAAACTTAGAAAATAAAAAAATCAGTTAAATACAAGAATTGGACATGGGGCTCACAATACTGGACATGGGCAAGCTTCTCTACAGCCTTCCTACGCGAAAAGGCAATCAATGAAATATAAGTTTGAGCTCTAAATAACAAACTACTTGTAACTTTTAGGGAGAAATCAAAAGGGCCAAGATACTCTTCTACAAATCCGAACTGGGCACCTCTACACAAATACTTGAAACATCAGTTCCAAGGAGCCTCATTAGGCCAAGAGAAATAGAAGTAAAAAATGAACTAGTGATATCCTCCCCTAACTAATGATATCCTCATCAAACACACAAATACTTACAACCCTTTTAGTGATCAGAGTAGAGAAAATATGAGGATATCCCAATGCGCCGCAAAGGTAGTGGGCAAATCACAACCAATCCTCAAGAATAAGATGCCCCTCCTAATATCCTCAACAATGAAATTAAGCAAGAAGTGCTTACCAATTTTTCTTTGAAAGAAAATATGAGTTTCTTTCCCTCCAAATATGCTATACAAGTGTAGAGAAACAAAGCTTAACAATAATGGAACAACCAGAGCTTAATGGCATAGAATTAATAAGAAAAATAATAACATCAAATATATTAAAGTAAATTGGATTGCCAATATCAAGCTTAATATGTAAGTTTTTTCAAATCCAAAAGACATAATTATAATTAAAAAATAATTGCTTATTAGGTTCAATTACTACAGGACAGAAAATGCAATTAAGATTGCAGAAATTATATTAAAAGGAGAAAGTCTACCCTTACTTTTTAATTTCCCCTAAGAGGCAAACCAAGCACAAAAAGAATTTTTAGGGATATGGCCTTGGAACTAAAGCAAATCAAATCAAGGGGAGGGGAGGGGAGGAAACTCAACAAGCGGCAATGATGGAAGCAAAAGAGGGCTTGCCAACATAATCGGGCTTCTACATGATCTCATCATCTAATTGATAAATCTTATCGGCTCTAATTTCATTAATATTTTGAGCTAATTCTCTTGAGGAATCAATAGAGATATTATAATTTCCATTAGGAATGAGGCCACTAACATTACTATTTCCTCAATGCCAAACCGTAGACCGCCTATCTGCTAAAGCGACTAGCAAGGCTACCATTGTTTAGCCACAAATCATATCAAAACTTATTAGATTCACCATTTTCTAATAAAAAAATTGGTATTTGTCAAACCAAGAAGACGAATTGAGAGGAAACTTCAAGCCCAAGAAGCATTTGAGGGGATCTTCAGGGACTAGATAGATCTATCATGAATATACTTAGGTTGAACCTACATTCCCTATAGACTTTGCTTTTTAGTAAGGAATTTTCAGAATCGCTTTACAATACAATCCTGACTAGGGAGCTCATGAGAGATGATTCCCAGGCCACCCTCCTCTTTAGTCTTACCAATGCCTCCCACCCTATAGAGTGGACTTTGGATCTACCCCGAAAGAATTGCCTCATATGCTTTTCTATAAGAGATAAACAATCTGTAAGTGGCAAAAAAAAATTCCTCTAAAAAAAAGATGCAGGTTAGATATGGTAGATTTAATAAGTTCAAGATACTCTGCAAAGGAGAGGAGCCATTTTCCAACCCCCAGCCTCTTGTTAAACTTGTCACTAAACGACTAAGAGTCTCTCGACTAGAATTGAGCCTTGATCTTTGTTCGATTGAGGGTTTGATCAATACCGATCGGCAAGTTATCGATGGGATCGAAGATCCCTCAAAAACTACTGTTTTGGGCTGTTAATTTTACAACAGCTTTGCACCTCTTTTATCCTATCTATTTATGATCCAATTGAACTCCTAAGGCTGAGAGATGATCAATTACGGGTTTACTTATTAAGGAACGATAATCTAAAGGTTTGGTTGTTTTGAGTCTAAGATTAGGATCATCAATGTACCTCAGTTTACCTTTTCTTCACTCTTTGATGCTTAAAGTCCTCTTGTATCTTTGGTCTTCAGCTTCCAAATACTTAACCGACTCATTGACACAGAACCATTTGATTGATAAATAAGTACATAAATAAATGCACTAACAAACATAATTTTGGAGCATGATTTGATTGTGGCTCAGTGTCAAAGATAAAAATGAAAAGATGTATAGGCAAGACTTTTATACCAATTGACAATTTACATTCAGTTGATGTATACATGTCAAGCAAACATGTCTTAGTTCAATCCACTCACTAATACCCCCAAAGATAATAAATCGACTAGGATGAATTACAAGTGTGTGTGTGCCTGCGCGTGTAAGATCCAAGGATGGTGGCAATGGGTCTGGTTTGGGCCATAGTGAGGTCAGTCATGCCGTCCAAACCATACCTATGGCCGATCATACCCAAAGCCTGACGTGACCCACTTAAACTTCAACAAGCCCATGCCAAACTCAACCCATTTAATTGTAATTGGATTGGGCTCACCCAACCTGCATGACTGCGGTCGGGTTTTGAGAGTGGATTATGAGGCTAAATTTGTGCCCAGCCCTGCTCAATTAGTACTTACCTACAAACATACACACATTATGTGTGTGACTCTGGATCCTTCGCTTGCCGCAAACAGAAAAAATTTATTTATTGCAATATGATTAGGCCAAATCATTACATACTGCATTTAATATAATAATGTTCACAATGTTGACAATGTCAATGATGATGTGGACCAATCAAAATGCAGAAAAACAAAAAAAAACCTGTTTGTGGCAAGCACAGGATCCGGATTCTGTGTTTATAAATTTATACTCATCATCTATTAAGTTGTTTCAGGTTTTGTGCTGGGTGGGGTTATCTAGCCCAGCCCATTTATAAGCTAGGCGGGGTCAAGTTGCATAGGGCTTAAATGAATCTTGCCCATTTACTTAAACGTGTATGAGAAAAACGAACGATCAGGAAACGATCTATTTTCAACGTATAGATTTGGTCCTCCTGATGAACGGATCATCCTAATTTCGTTTCTAGCCCACGCCTAATAACTACATCATTGGAAGATCCTGTCTATCCGTCACATATGTAGACATCCGATCCATGCAAAAGGTGGGCCCAAACCATGATGTTCACCTGCTATGAAAATCAGGTCGAGCCACTCATTAGGTGGGCCACAGCTGTGAATTAAGTAATATATAATTGGACCTTCGTTAGTTTTGATGTTTTGTCCCTCTCGATAGTTGATCGATCTGATTTCAATATCAGGTTCCTTTACCCTGATCGGACGTTCTACACATGAGACTTTGGTGGAAAGCAATGGCTGTTTAGAAAGTTCACGTATAGACGGTGTATGTGATCAATCATCTTTTATTTGCGGCAGATTCATCATATTCATCATCCTGATCAGCAACAACAGCTATAGAACACCCCTTTTATTGCGGGCCAGCCCCTTTTGTCCCTGGTCTCTACCAGAACATCCTCATTGTAATTTTGCCAATTCAATGAAAATATTTTGCTCAAAAAATAAAAAATAAAAAAATGGGCTGATTTAAAAAAAATAAAAAAATAAAAAAATCACGCGGTTAGACAATCCTACCCATCTAATTAGCAGCCTTGGAGCATACGGGGAAAAGAGAAATAGGTAGATGGAACACTTCAAGGGAAACTAGCGGCTAAGATTGTCCTGAAAGACTATCATGTGAACCTGTTTAGATTGGGCAATTTAGTGGGCTCCACTACAATTATGATCCTTGCAAATAGGTTTGGGTGAGATACTTGAAAATCGTGAAAATTTATGGTGTGAAGATACTTAGAGAAAAGTGTGATGGGTAAGCTTTTATAGCCTGCTTTCCTCTAAAGCAATGTCTTGTCCCATCACCCAATAAGAGAGAAAATCCTAATCTCATTGAATGGTTCTCTTAATTAAGGGCCTGTTTGGTCCATAGAATTGAATGATATTAAATTATATTAGATGGGATTAACATTATTATTGCACAATGATTGTATGTTTGAAATACCATGGTATTGTAGCAATCTAATCCCATGTTTGGGATAACAAATTTGCTATGGGAAAATACCAGAGCAAGCAAAATCATGTTTGGTAGACATTGAACTGTAATCAATGGACCAAATTTACAACAGATGTCTTTCACTTGTACCATATATAACCAGAATGTTACGTGTAAATAGTGTATATGAATGAATAACATGGATAAATGTATGCATCAATGTGGGGCCCATTTCAAAATCCATGGAAATCCGGCATGAGACTAAATGCAATTCCATCCCACCTAATCCCAACCTTTTTCCATCATCTCCAAACGCCCCCCAAGGGTGTGAGATGTTGAGGACTAAGATCCCATCAGGAATGTCTTCCCAACCAAGTACATCTTTATGAGTGTGACGTTATCCGTTGTTGATGCATACATGTCCTGTCTACTTGATTCTTTCTGACTGGCCACTATCAATTGCGAGGCCCACCATACATGTGACAACGCAACCATATGACCCATATACAAAGAATCACAAACACAGGCGAAACAACAATACAAAGAGTTAGAAAAATAAGTCGGAAATGAATCAAAACCGTCCAAGATCTCCAAAATTGCTATTAATACGACCAAACTCACGAGGAATAAAAAAGAAAGAAATAACTCAAAATTTCAACCCTCCATTATTTACTCTCAAAACTTAAAGCTGACCACAATCCGAGATAACAACCTTCTTGGACGTCTTCCCACTGCTAGATCCCACCTTCTCAATAGCCTTCACGACGTCCATTCCCTCCACAACCTGTCCAAACACCACATGCTTCCCGTCCAGCCACTCCGTCTTAGCAGTACAAATAAAGAACTGCGACCCATTAGTTCCAGGCCCTGCATTAGCCATAGACAGGATTCCAGGCCCCGTATGCTTCTTAACAAAATTCTCATCTTCAAATTTCGATCCGTAGATCGACTCACCACCCGTACCATTTCCAGCAGTGAAATCCCCACCCTGACACATGAAATTCGGTATAACCCGATGGAAGGTTGAACCCTTGTAGTGAAGTGGCTTCCCAGATTTCCCAACGCCTTTCTCGCCAGTACAAAGCGCGCGGAAGTTCTCAGCCGTGCGTGGGGTCACGTCCGCGTAGAGCTCCATCACAATACGGCCGACCGGAGCATCACCGGCCGTCATATCAAAGAAGACTTGGGGGTTGGATGACATTATCAGGTGCTGTTTTTAACTTCACAGAAATGGATGTGGTATGAAATGGTGGGAATGGAAGGGTTTTATATGGTCTGTGTTGTGCTTGGTTTGTTGCTACGTATGCTGCATAGTCCCTTAGCCTGCGGGCTGGTTGTTGCGTAAACGGATTGGCTAGCTACTCCCCTGCTGCTATCAGCCGATGGCTGATGGTCGGTGCTCTGTGGGCCCCACTATGATGTATGTGTTTCATCCATGCCGTCCATCTATTTTTTTAATATTATTTTAGGGTATGTGACAAAAAATTAGGTATATATCAATCTCAAGTGGACCACATTACAGGAAAGAGTGTTAAATGAATGTTGACCATTAAAAACTTTTTGGGGCCCATAAAAGTTTTGGATCAAACTGATATTTGTTTTTTAACTTCATATAGGTCTGTATGACCTAATAAACAGATTTTATGTGAAATAAACAGTACAGTGGGCCTTAGGAGGATTTTAATGGTGGATATCCAATCACTATTATTTTCTTGTGGTGTAGTCCACCTCAGATTTATATCCGTCTCAATTTTTTTAGATCAAGCCCTAAAAATGGATGAACGGCATGGATGAAACAGATACATCATGGTGGGCCCACGGAGCACCGACCACCAGCCACCGGGCTAGTGGCAGGGGAGTAGCCAATCCGTTTCCGTTGTTGCTTGCTGGGTTTGTGCTGACTGTTGACCGGTGTATTTGTTGAGATTTGCTACAATTCATCTTTACTTATTAGTGAAGGATACAACAGCACTATAGCCGTTGGATATGTGGCCATGTGTCAAATATCTAAATCGTTTATATGACGGGTCTCAACTTAGATAGTGATATGTGAAAAACAAACTCCCAGATTGGGATATTTAAACACATGGGTTATTAACTTTTATCTTTCAATCTGGATCGACGCCTTAACCGTTGTTTTAGGGGCTATTGATTTAAAGGTTAGGATTCAATCTTTAATGCTTTTTAAGGCAGGCAGCGTCATTAGATAGGTATATCGTCAGATCAACGGTCTGGATGACCGAATATGACTATAGATCTTACTGCTATAGTCGCTACCTATTGTGTAATAATTCGTAGGGATGTATTGTAGCATACCTTGTATTTGTTATGGATGATCATCAATGAGAAGTGTACTCGAATCGTTGTTCTGTACTCAGCCTCTCACACGTGCTGATTTTACTATCTTTTTTGTCTAAGATATGGACACGGTCTTCAACGTCTGATGAGCGGCTTGGATCGTGCACTCATGTGCAATCTCAGCACGTGTAAGAGGTGAATATGTAAAAATGCACTTGATCGATCGGGTGCACTTACAGTTTCCGTTTTGGGGTCCTAGAAGCCGGAGTTCCGGTTACGTTGCCTACCTTTGGTAGAAAAAATGGGCCCACATGAAGTCATGTTCGGTTGATTAGAACCGTACATCTTATGGGAAATATTTTGTGTGGGTTATGGCCTCAAACTTAGATACAAGGATGGTTCAGACCATTGACTGGTTGTATTCAACAAGCAGTTAAATTAAAATAATCAAAGGTTACATTCCAAAGACAGAAGATGGACAGATCTGATTAGTGCAGGTGGGCCACATCCAGCGACTAAAATTGGAGGACCCTCGGTAGTGAAACATGCAACGGGAACTCATTGAGTGGTGTGCCGCACACCACTGACTTCCGTGGTGTTTTTTTTTTTTTTTTTATGTCACCAAGTTATGTGGGTCCCATCATGTTGTGTGTTATATATCCACACGGGCCATTCATTTTTCCAGATCATTTTAGGGCATTTCTACAAAAAAAAAGAGAAAGATCCAAAGCTCAAAGCTTAAGTGAACCACAACATAGAAAGCACCAGAGACAATAATTTCTACGGTTGAAATTTTTCTAAGTCCCACATGATGTTTATTTGTCATCCAACCTGTTTATAAGGTTAGACAGGCTTGGATGAAGGGAAAACACTGTTGCATATCAGATGTCTTCAATTGGTAGATGAAATGCAGGTTTTGATTGATCAACCACCCTGTCAATTAATCGAGTGAGTATTGAATTATATAAATCGGTATTTGGATAGTTTTGGACAGTCTCAATCGATCAAATTATTGGTCCAATTGATCGACATAATTTAGAAATACTTGTAATCTCTCTATACACTTTTGAGCACGTTCGAGCGATCGAACATGTGGTGCTCGATCCACCGAGGACCACTCGATCGATGAATTGCTTAATTAGTTTCCTAATCCGAGTGTTGTGATATATATATATATATATATAGTAATGGTCTCCTATGCACCATGTTTCATGATACCTTTTACGCACCTTTTTCCCACCGGTCATGCAACTTAGATATGTGTGTTTAAGATGGGCCTCACCGTAATGTGTCTATGAAATCCACTCCGGCTGTTAAATTCGTGATAGTAATTAAGTCGTAGGGCATAACAATACGATAATTTATGATTTAGGTGCGCCCCACCAGGTGAAACAGTTTGGATAGTGGGAGTCCTTTGCACTATTTTTTCTCATGTGGCCTACCAGAATTATGGATGCAGCTGATGTTTAATTCATATGCCTAAATTAGTGTCATTCTCCTTATGGTCGGAGTGGATTTTACAAACACATCAAGGTGGGCCCACCTCCAGTCGTCCCTGTATTGGTGGGTCCCAACGGATTGCACGTTGAAACGGTCGGTAGCCAACTTGCTTCTGGTTAGGTGCTGGCGGACCTAGAGCTGTGCATTTGTGACCTGATCCGACCCATTCCGAATAGAACCGACGACTAAGATCGGGTATATATCGGGTTGAGATTATCTATATATATATACATATATATATATATATATATATATATATGGGAAAAGGTTTGCGCTTCGGGTTCGTGAGGTAGTCGCATGGATAGATCTTTGTCTAGGATGACCCGACCGACCGGAAAATCGGTCAATCCGTGACCCACACCATGTTAAACCATAAGTAATGCCCATATAAAAGACCCCACTGAGTTTTCCATGCACCGAAAATTGACCGAACCCTCATTCGAATGGTGGGCGGGTAGTATAAAATATATATTTTTATTTTTTTAACTTTAACTTTCATAACCATCTGTTTTTCTTACTGACTATCCCTTTCCCTTCTTTTCTTACCCTAACTCAACCCAACGAGACGGACGACCGGCTCGAGGCTAGATCTTTTTTATGATATCCACGCCGTGGCATTACTACCATGGTAATTACGATACTGCCATCCATATTCTCCTCCTGCATTTGTATCTGCATGCTAGAATTGAGGGACTGAAATGAAAATCTCTCTATTTTTTTTTTTTTTTTTTGTTTTCCAGTAGAGAAGCCTTTCGGGCTCATTACAAAGCCCGTCCAAGCATACATCCCCTACAGGATTATCACCCAGGTTATTATCATAATTTCTTATATCCATTTCTTTTTCCTCTTTTTTGATTTAAAAAATACTCGGAAATCTCTGCGCTTTCCTCCAGCTTTCTATCCGTTATTCAAAGCTCTTGGAATCGGCATTAGGGTTTTATCGTTAGTTTAATCAACGATTTGGACCGTCCATTTTGATCGGAGTGCTATTTATGGGCATCTGATGAGTAGTATTTGAAAATTGGACTGTTTATTTAGGTCTAATCGACGAGGGAAAGTATGAGATTTGATGAGTTGAATAGTTAAAAGATGAGCTTCTTTTCGAATGCGACGGTACGAATTGCAGAAGAGTTATTTGATACTCTGGCGGAGTGTGGTAATCCATAAACAGTCAAGCATGAATTGTATATCTGTCATACATGTAACTCAAAGTAAGCCGTTCGAAAATACTTTAATTACTTTAAAATTATATATATGATTGAAATGTAGCACTTAATTAGTCTATAATCTAATATTTTAATAAATTTTTATATTAAATCTACGCCATTGATTATTTTCTATTCGCTACAAAGCCATCTAGATGTCTGTAAATCAGATATTTACAGTCGTATATTATATATAATTCTAAATCAAATATATATATGATGGGAACCATTTTATGGACGGTGTATATGGTGTTGAAAATTTGACACGTATGTGAATTATTTTGCATGAGCATGAAGTGTCAGACTCTACCAGAGTATCAGGTTATTCGCAAAAGTAAAGGCGCGCATGTGGCTCTTTGAATCCAAATTTGAAGATGAGTTGCATGATACTCGGGCTGCCCATGATACTTGATGCTCATGCACTTAGAAGTTGTACATGTGGCATAAATAAAATCAAATAAAACTGACTAGATTATGAATCCATTGTCTCCAAATCAAATAGCAATATCATATTAGTTGGAAGATCCTAACCTTTGATTGCTGGACACATGTTTGTGGAAATAAGAGAGTTAGATATTTTCTTTTTAATCTAATAATAAATCTTTACCATTCCAATATTTTAAAAATAATTCTTATATAATTTTGACGGTTTAATTTTATTAATTATATTTAAAATGTGCAGTTTCTAAGTGCCAACGTATCATTTATCATGGTCCTCAAGAGTATCAAAGGTTTTCTGAATTCAGCGTGGATTAGCTTGTAACACCCTGTACCCCTGTTACTCAGGTGTTACCTTTTAAAACCCACAAATGTTAAAACTTAAGACTCGTCAACCTAATGACTTAACTTGACACACACAGGGCAGGATCTTTTAAGCGGTGTGGAGGCAATCCACCGCGACCCTGGAGACTCAATCTACACTCCACACTAATCAAAGAGGTAAGCAGGACCGAATCACCTAAGCTCAATCAATTTTTAAGACCTTGTGCATTAGCATTACTCTAGAAAGTCAATCCACGTAAGTCAAAGAGTAACCAGTGGAACACCCATGTACATCAGATATGCATTTAACCGTTGAAAACAAATATCGAACCCGTTTGACCGACGGATCACATCATACGAGCCATATATAGCCCAAAAAGGAATATAACGGCCCACTTGGGCCTCGGTTCCTTCCCGAACCAGGGTGGGACCCTTATATCTAACCCCCAAGACGATCAAACGGGGCCGATCAAACACCAGAATCACAGTGGACCCTCAAGACTGGGTGCACGTACACCTAAATGGTAATGCACGGAGTACACGGGACGGTCATTGCTGGTCAACCAGTGTTTGACCGAACCCAATTACAAAAGGAAATCCCTGAAACATTCCCGCCAACACACTGTTTCAAAATATTTTTCTTTGAGCCTCAAAGTGGGCCACTATGGTCACTTTCCATACGATCCAAGCCGTCCATTTTGTCTTTGGGGTCCACCCCAACGAAACCTTATAGGAATGGGGCCCCCTAAAAACAAATGAAGGAGATCAATATCAACCGTCCGTTCTCCTTGTCATGGACAGCTGGATTCGAGAAGCATGATCGGACCGTTGGGCGTAAGGGGGTGAACCACATCATTTTACCTGGGAGGTTACGAGCATGCACACACCATCCCAGCGGATCCTCTCTCTCAAACCAAAAATGGTTAGGCAGAGAGGAATTACCAGCCGGATTTTCCACTCTCAAGAAAAAATAGAGACAGCCATCAGTGGCCGTTGATTGGAGATTTGCAGAGTAAATCTTAGCCGTTGGTTCTCCCCCCTCCCTGCCTATATAAGGAGGTCCAGCCCTCTCAAGTCCTGCACAGTAGGAAGAGTGAGATAAGAAGGAAACTAAGAGAAAAAGGAGAGAGAAAAGAAAGAGGGAGAAAACAGAGGGGAAGGAGCCTCGTCGTTGGTGAGCTTGGAGCCCACTGCCTCCAATCAGCCTGTGAAAACCGGACTGAGCCGAGTCAGTGAGTTTACACAACAGCACCACCACAGAGAGGAAAAAAAACGAAAAAGAGTAGGTGAGGACGGTGGGTGTGTGCGTGGTAACCCAAGTTTGGGTCGGACCCAACTGTTGGAGGTAAGACTTCCTTCCCATTCCTTCCTTTCTAAAGGAAAACCCAAGACCAAAGCCCCATCACACCTCACATTGGCCGAGAAACACCATCAGTAGGGACTGTGTACATGGCCAAGGACAGACCCTGTTTTTAAAGATAAATATAGCCCACGTTCGAGGCCGAACATGGCCTGAGTTCAGGCCCTGCTTGGGGCCGAACCACGGCATCTAAATGGTCCCAGTGTGGGACTGAAACCCAGTCCAGAAACAACTCACAGAAGCGACCCTTGATGAGCTGCTGCACACCTCAAAAATCGGACTGAGAAACGGGCATTTTTCAGCATAAAAACGGCCATGATCGGACCGTTCTTTGGCTAAGAAAAGTGGTAGTCACCATGCCTTCATTTGGGGCGTCGACGTAGGCGTGAAAAGGCCGGGAAAAGAGCCGTGGTGGAGCCGAAAATCAGGGCCGAAAATGGTCTCCAAAACGGATGAAGAAGAGACCGTTTTCACGTCAAAAGCAAGGTGCTGCGCAAGTTGAAAATCAAGGTGGGCTGCGACTGGGCCTAGCCAAATGCAGGTGGGCCTCACCAAAGACTAAGGGGCTGCCTTGGGTTTTGGCCTTGCACACGTGCAGGTGGGCCGCACCCTGCATTAGCGGGTGGGCCTCACCTTACAACTGTGCTGAGCCATGCAGGTAGACCCCACTTCGATGATGGGGTGTGTCTGGGCCGTCCATCGAGGGTTAAGGCCTGGACGTAAGCTCCTGCACTTTTTTAAAACTAATATATATATATATATATATATATATATATATATATATATATAATACATGCATGCATGCAGTTGTACTTGCATATGTACCCTCATGCATGAAGAGCGGTATATATATATATATATATATATATATATATATATATATATATATATATAATACATGCATGCATGCAGTTGTACGTGCATAAAATATTATGTACCCTCATGCATGAAGAGCGGTGCCTGTGGTGTGCATCCGGGACCACCCATCCATGTCAGACTTCAGCCGGGTGGGCTGCACTATCATATGATTACTGTGGGCCCTAGGCGTTTTACTCTTAGTCCGTCCACCAATGGACGAACCCAGATCGTCTAGTGTGGGACGAGTGGCTGTACACGTTAACAAAATTTTGTTGACAGGAAATGCGTTGAGACAGTGTACATATAGAATGCCATATGTTGGTGCAAAAATCTTGTTCGTCCTCCTAGACCTTCGTGTACCTGCGGAGCAAGAAGACAAAGGAGACCCTGGCTAGAGCAGGGGACCCTCCGATGCCAAAGTCAGGTTGGAAATCTGGGTCTTAAGGTATTGAAGAGTTCTAGGATAGAGTTTTTTGCGTACCTCCCAAGACGATGAAGGTTCTTTTTTTATAGCTGCTGGAGCATTCTATCATATGAGGATTCTTCTCTCAGTATCGTGTGCGGGATCTTCTCCCATTATCGCAGAGATTGGATTTCGCTCGTTTCTGGTCTCTATCCGATCCCGTGACCTTCGGGATCGGAGATCTCATCCCGAGATACTCGGGATGACGTTTTGTTCTGCGCTGTCTTTCCTTCATTTGGCCGATCCAACAAGTGGGTCGGCCCGATGCATGCCCGGATTGCTGGTTCGTCGTCCGAGCCGACTTAACTTTTGTCTCGGCTTAATGAGTTTATAATCTTCCCTCGGATCCAACGTATCCTTCGGCGACCCGAGGCACAAGGTCCGAGTCTCCGGACTTAGTATCTTTTGTCCCCAACAGTAAGCCCCCTTACTCCGTGTGTTTCGTAAGACACTAAGGAGTAACGAGTCTTGAGTCGGTTCATAACTTAGTCCGAGGCAATAAGTAGGTATTTAATGCGTTCTGTGTCGTCTTTGATGGGAGACGGTTCAGTTTCTGACATCGCATGCGCCGACAGCCATCAAATCGTTCGCCCCGCCAATGAGAGTTGGACACGTGGCAAGGGCATTATTGTCGTCAGTCGACGTGCGCCACGTGTTGAGCGGGAGAATTGATGAGGGCGTCGAATCATTTCCCTATTAATTGCTTCCGCCACATGGCAACCTTATAAAAGGGTGGGGGGTCCCGCATTTCGAACTTCTACTGCTACTCCCGCTCTGCATTCCCTTTGAAGTTTTTTCGATTTTTCCTCTTCTTCCTTTCTTCTTTCTTAACTGTCAGCGGCTCCTTCCGCCATTTCTGCTTTTCTTCCTTCCTCCGGTTAGTCCTTCCCTCCTCTTTAGTTATTGATAATGGCGGCTAGAGGTTCTCAAAGTCCTCAGGAAGGAATTTTCGGAGACGAAGGCGAAGCGCAACGTTTTTGGAACGTTGCGGAATCGCCTTCCTTACTAACAGAGATAGCAGTTGATGCGAATGCTGCTTTTCTTTCTGAGAGGGTCACTGAAGCTCCGGCGGAGCGCCCTGCTTCTGTTGGTCATTCTCGTGGTGGGTCGTCTCTGATAACCCGCCCAGGAAGGCCTAACCCTCCGATGGATTTGGAAGAGGAAGAGGAGGAGGAAGAGGAAACGCTGATTGCCGAGGGAACCTCTGGGACGGTTCCGGTTGATAGGTCGGCGCAGGCCGAGTTCGAAGGAGAAGGATCGGGGGATGATCTAAGCGGCCCGGTTCCTTCAGTCTTGACTGAGGCGGATTTGGACAGGATCCGAATCAGGTATCACATCCCTGAATCAATTATCACTTATCTCCCCCGTCCGAATGATTTACCGGATCATCCTCCTGCTGGGGCGGTCGCGATCTATCAAGTCGCGATGCAATGCGGCTTGCGTCTGCCCCTTCAGCCCATTGTCCGAGGCGTTTTATCTCGTATTCGGATTGCCCCCGGGCAAATAGTTCCGAATGGGTGGAGGAACTTATTCGGATGTGCGGTATTGTGGGCTGAGTTGGAGCAGCCGCCGCTAACAGTTGACGAATTCCTCCACTTGTATCAAGTGCGTGTAAACCCGAACTATCCCGGTTTTTATGTCTTCGCTGCTTGGCGGGGCAGAGGCGGCTCACTAATAACCGACCCTCCCACTTCCAACAAACATTGGAGAGAACGTTGGTTTTGGGCCTGTGGTCGTTGGGAGACGACTGAGTCGTGTCCTGCGAGGCTCGTGTTCCTCGGGCGTTCCAGAAAGCAGGTGACTCGGCGTTTTTCTTTAGTCCTTCTTGTTTTTATAACGTTTTGAGTCTGACGGACTTATGTCTGACAGATATTCCGAAGAAGCGGCAAAAACTCGGATCCAGTGCCTTAGCTCGGATCAAGGAGTTGAGGACGTTGGATCCGACGGATAGGTCCTGGAAGGTGCTCCTACAGCCAGAGCGTCTTCATCTCGCAGGTTTAGACTCGGCCGTCACAGGTAATTGAAAATGTATCTTCTTGTATTCTCTGAATCTTAGTTGACTTTCTTCGTCTCTTTTTTATTTTAGATTTGGCCGAAGCTCGACCCCATCTTAGGATTGTTCCCGAGTCGGTCCCCGCGGAGATGACTGGAACTCGGCCTCCCCTTAGGGCAGTTTCGAAGATAAAAGCTCCCCCGCGGTCAGTTCTTCTGTCAGAGCCTCGGCCGTTGAAGAAATAGAGAGTGGCGCGGAAGGAGAAGGAACTTGCAAGTTCTTCCGCCCCCACTGTCGTCGTACTTTCTGACCCAGAGGAAATGGCAGAAGTGAGGGAGGTCGCAGCCACGGAGCCTCAGGCGGCATCCGACTCGGGACATGTTGCGACGGATGTTCCGAGACAGGAGGAGGAGACTAGGGCTGTGTCTTCCAGAGGGGAAGAGACGAGGACTGCATCCTCCAGAGGGGAGGAGACGAGCCAAGAGGGGCCGTCTGTCTTGCGGACGGTGGTGTCGGGGATGGTTCCCTGGGCCTTAGCTCATGGGAGCGAAAAAGAGTTCATCAGCCTCTACAACGCTCCTACGTCGCAAACCGTCGGCCATGCGGCGAGGGTGCTCTTTGAACTTGCGCCCTGCTTGGTTAAGGCCTGCAAAGAATTGTCTTCGACCCACCGGCTGCAGGCTCTCTTGTCGGAAGCGGAGGGGCGACGCGAGAATGCCGAGATACAGGTTGGTGTTCTGATGGGCGAGGCGGCCCTTGCCTGGAAAGCTGCCGAAGACGCAAAAGCAGAGGTAGCTTTTTCCAGGAGAGCTCTTGATGAAACACAAGCCGAGGTGGCTCGGGTGTTGGCTCTCCTCTCCAAGGCTGAAGAAGAGAACCGGCAAATCCTCGCAGTTCATGCTTCTTGTGCGGATGACTTGGCTCGGGCTAAGCTTGAAGCGGCGGGTCTTATTCAACAAGCCAACGAGAAGACTCAGGAGGCCGAGAAAGCTAGGGACCAAGCCGTTCAAGCCTTCCTTGAATCTAAGGAGTTCGAGGATGAGAGGGATCGTCTATTCCAAGGCGGATACTTGGAATGTGTCAACGACATGAAGAAGACTTTTCCGGATCTCGATCTCTCAGGAATTGAAGGAGGAGTCTCGGAATCTGAGGACCCCGAGGATAATCCCGTTAATGTCGCTGCTGATAAGGCGGTTAGGGACGAGGCTGGTACTTCTGAACATGCCGAGGATAATCCCGTTAATGTCGCTGCTGATATTGCGGTTAGGGACGAGGCTGGTACTTCTGATCATTCGGACGGAGGGTCATTTATTTATTTTTATTTTTTTATTTTTATTTTTTTATAAAAACATTTGGAAGATGAATGAAAGATAGCACTTGATTTTATTCATACGATTTGGCTTTAATCTTTCTTAGTTCGGAGTTTTTAAGCTTTGAGTGCCGAACTAAAGATGAATGATCTTTAGGTGCTCAGCGTTCTAAGGATGAGGCAACGATTGGCCGTTTAGGTCTTCTAGCCGGTATGTTCCTGGTCGGATGGTACCCGAGACAGTGTAGGGTCTTTCCCAGTTTGGTCCCAATGTACCCGACCCAAATTCCTTGGCATTGGGAAATACTTTTCGGAGAACCATTTCGGAGAACCAAATTGCTTAGTTCGGAGTTTTTTTTTATAAGTACATTTGGAAGATGAATGAAAGATAACACTTGATTTTATTCATACGATTTGGCTTTAATCTTTCTTAGTTCGGAGTTTTTAAGCTTTGAGTGCCGAACTAAGGATAATAAATCTTTAGGTGCTCAGCGTTCCAAGGATGAGGCAACGATTGGCCGTTTAGGTCTTCTAGCCGGTATGTTCCTGGTCGGATGGTACCCGAGACAGTGCAGGGTCCTTCCCAGTTTGGTCCCAATGTACCCGACCCAAATTCCTTGGCATTGGGAAATACTTTTCGGAGAACCATATCTCCCATTCGAAACCGTCTGATCTTAACTCGGGTATTATAGAACCGAGCCACTTGTCGTTGCCGTGCCTCTGTGCGCAGCCGTGCCACTTCCCTTTGTTCGTCCAGAAGGTCGAGCCCGAATGTAAGGAGTTCTTCATTTTCCTCCGCATTAAACGAAGTGATTCGAGCCGAGGGTAATTCGATTTCAACGGGAGTGACGGCTTCCGAGCCATAAGCGAGTGAGAAAGGAGTTTCTCCTGTGGCAGTTCGAGTTGTGGTTCGGTAGGCCCAAAGAATTTCCGGGAGTTCTTCGGCCCATGCTCCTTTGGCCCGGTTAAGTTTGGTCCGGAGATGTTGCTTGATAACCTTGTTAACCGCCTCAACCTGTCCATTAGTTTGAGGATGATAGGGCGAAGAATACACGTTTCTGATCCCGAGGTTATCGCACATCTCGCGAAAGCTCCTATTATCAAATTGCCTTCCATTGTCTGTAATAATGGTACGGGGTACTCCGAACCAAAAGATAATATTCTTCCACACAAAGTCGGTGATCTTCTGTTTGGTTATTTTAGCTAATGGCTCTGCCTCGGCCCACTTCGTGAAATAGTCCACTGCCACCACAGCAAATTTGGTCTGACCTTTTCCCATAGGGAGTAGACCTATAATGTTGACACCCCACTGTGCGAAGGGCCAAGGACCAGTCATTAGCGTCAATGCCTCGGGAGCTTGCCTTGGAATCACCGCGAACCTTTGACATTTATCGCATATTTGGACGAGCTTGCGAGCGTCGTGCTGAATAGTAGGCCAATAATATCCCTGTCGTAGGACCTTATGGGCGAGAGATTGCCCTCGAGAATGGTTTCCGCAGATTCCTTCATGGATTTCACGCAACACATAGTTTGCCTCAATGGGTTTGAGGCACCGCAGCAACGGAGCGTAGTAACCTTTTTTGTACAGAGTTCCGTTGAGTATGGTGTAACGGGAGGCTCGGACCTTAATTCGTTGAGCCTCGGCGCGATCTTCAGGTAGCTTACCCTTGTCAAGATATTGGATGATTGGATCGATCTAGGAAGGTTCCGAGTCGATTGTATTGACGACCGAGCCAATTGGTTCATTTATACTTGGCTTAGTGACGTATTCGATAGGAACAGACCTGGGTATATCATCTTCATCGGCGGAGGCGAGCTTTGCTAATAAATCGGCTTTGCTGTTTTCTGTACGAGGGATCCAAGTGATGAGACAAAGTTGAAATCCATTGATCATTTCTTTCACTTTTTCCATGTACGCTCTTAATTGTTCTTTCCGTGTCTGGTATACCCCGGTAACTTGATTAACGACCAACTGAGAATCGCTGAAAACATTTAAGTGCGTGACTCCCATGCTCGCTGCGAGTCGGAGGCCGAGTAACAACGCTTCATATTCCGCTGTATTGTTCGACGCTTGGAATCCAAGTCGTAAGGCATACTGCATATAGGTATGATCGGGGGTTTCTAGCACTACCCCAGCCCCACTTGCCTTAGAGTTGGAAGAGCCGTCAACAAACAATTTCCAGGTAACAGGGCAGGGCAGAGATGGGGGAGTGGTTGTTGTTTCATCAAGTTGCTGATCCTCGGGCATATTGTCGACCGAAAGGTCGGTCAGCGGTGTTACCTCGGCGATAAAGTCAGCGACGGCTTGCCCTCTGATTGCTACTTTCGGCCTGTATTGAATGTCGAATTCACTTAGTTCGATCGCCCACTTCGTGAGTCGGCCGGAACCCTCTGATTTCTGTAATACCTGGCGAAGTGGAGGATCGGTCATCACGATGATGGTATGGGCATGGAAATACGGCCTAAGTTGGCGAGAGGAAGTTATTAGGGCCAAGGCTACTTTTTCCAAGTTTGGGTATCTCGTCTTTGCTGGCAATAATGCTTTGCTAACATAATAAACCGGCAGTTGCTTTCCTTCGGATTCTCGTATTAGGGCCGAGCTAACCGCTGCCTCGGATACCGCTAGGTAAAGGAGCAGAGATTCCCCTGATTCGGGCTTTGATAAAAGAGGTGGAGAACCGAGATATGATTTTAATTGCTGGAATGCCGCTTCACATTCTTCCGTCCAATCCATTGTCTGTCGTCCTTTCAACTGTCTGAAGAAAGGGAGACATTTATCCGTGGCTCTGGACAGGAAGCGATTAAGTGCCGCTACTCGTCCAGTCAACCTTTGAATGTCCTTAATGGTTTTAGGAGATTCCATATCAATCAAAGCTTTTATTTTCTCAGGGTTCGCCTCTATTCCTCGCTGACTAACTAAGAAACCGAGGAACTTTTCAGAGCTTACCCCAAAGGCACACTTACTCGGATTCAACTTCATCCGAAATTTCCGTAGGATGAGAAACATTTCTTCCAAATCATCTACATGATCTGCCGCGTGTATACTTTTGACGAGCATGTCGTCGATGTATACTTCCATGGTTCGGCCTATAAGCCGATCAAAGATTTTGTTAACCAGTCTTTGATAAGTGGCGCCAGCATTCTTCAAACCAAATGGCATCACTCGGTAGCAATAAAGGCCTTTGTCAGTGACAAAGGTAGTTTTTGATTTATCTGTTTGATGCATTACAATTTGGTTATACCCCGAGTACGCATCCATGAAACTAAGGAGTTCATGTCTAGCGGTACTGTCCACTAACTGATCTATCCTTGGAATCGGAAAGCTATCCTTCGGGCAGGCTTTATTTAAGTTAGTATAGTCAATACAGACCCGCCACTTCCCGTTGGACTTCTTTACGAGCACGACATTCGCGACCCATTCTAGATAGTGTATCTCTTTTATGAAGTTAGCCTGGAGGAGCTTGCTGACTTCTTCTGCAATGATGGCGTATCGTTCAGGGCCGAGCGGTCGTCGCTTCTGTCGGATCGGTCGATAGGACGGATTAATGTTGAGTCGGTGAGTGATCACAGACGGGTCGATTCCAGGCATATCTGCATGGCACCAAGCAAATACGTCGGCGTACCTGCGGAGCAGGGCTATAAGCTTTTCTTTCAGGAGTGACCGTAAAGACGAGCCAATTCGTACTGTCTTGGACCCATCTATTTCGACCAAGGGAACTGAGATAAGATCTTCAACTGGCTGCCCTCGTTCATGACTCCCGCCCCGAGGGTCCAACGATTCAATCGTTGATATGTTGACCAGACTTTTGTTGGCGGGTCCTTTTACAGCTACCATGTAACAACGCCTCGCATCTTGCTGGTCTCCTTTGACAACTCCCACTCCCAATCGGTCGAGAATTTTAGCGAAAGATGGTATGTGGATACCACGGCCCGGAGGAGACTTAAAGAAGGTCGGCCGAGTATGGCGTTATACACTGAGGGCTGATCGATGACCAAGAATTCGACCATCATCGTCGTATGATGTGGGGCACTACCAGCGGTGAGTGGTAGCGAGACAATTCCCTCAGGCAGTACTTGTCCTCTGGAAAAACCGATTAATGGGGTCCGAACTGGACGAATCTCCATTTTGTCGAACACCTGAGTAAATAACACGTCTGCAGATGATCCCGTATCGACGAGTATCCAGAATACTTTTCGGTTAGCGATAGTCAATGTGACAATTAATGCGTCATCGTGGGGATGATAGATCCCTCGGGCATCTTCCTCTGTGAATGAAATGGAATATTTTTCTCTTTTCTTTTCTTTTGTAGGTTGATCTATAATCATGAGCTCGGACGCAGGCTGATTAAGTTTTCTCGCATGATTCCTTCGAGCATTGTTTGAGTCGCCTCCGCCTCGCGGACCGCCAATAATTGTTCGAATTTCTTCCATAGGTTGACTTTCGGCCGGTCGTCCTTCGGCTACCCCGGCCTTGACCATGTGTTCTTTGAGTCGGCGTTCCTTTATGAGTCGTTCGATCTCTTCCTTTAGGTGACAGCAATCACTTGTATTATGCCCGTGATCACAATGATAATGGCAGTATTCGTCCTTGTCCCGCCGATTGAGATTACTCCTGAGCTTATGGGGTCAGTTAACAAAGCCTTCGCTTTTGATTTCCATCAGCACCTGCTCCTGAGTTTTGTTCAGGGGGGTATATGCGGAGAATCTTCGATCTGGTCGCTTGCCCGACCTTCGCTCATCGTGCGCTTGGTCATCTTTACGCTTCTTTCCTTCGGTTGAGTCGGCTTCTTTTTTGGCCGACTCTTTGACCAAAGATTTAGTTTCACGCATGATCCGCGTTTCTTCGGCGTTTGCATACTTATCTGACCGTACCATAAACTCTGCTAAAGTATCGGGCGAATTTTTGTCTAGAGACACTAGGAACGGCTTGTCCCTAACTCCTTGCATGAGCGCATTGAGAGCCATTTCTTCTGAATATTTTCAAACCTGAAGAGATTCGAAGTTGAAATGCTTGATATAATCTTTCAACAGCTCTCTCTGCTTTTGAACTATGTTGTTCAAATGCGCAGGGGGCTTCCGTTTCTTTTTTCCGCCGATGAAGTTGGTGAGAAAGGCGTCACTTAGCTCCACGAATGAGCTGATGGACTTTGGTTTTAATTGTTTGAACCACAGTCGAGCTACATCGGTCAGTGTAAGAGAAAAGGCTCGACACATCACTCATCCGAGGCATCATGGAGCTCCATATAGGTTCTGAAGCATTCGATATGCTCTGTCGGGTCGGTCTTACCGGCGAAGGAAGTGATTTGAGGTAATCGAAACCTCTCGGGCAACCGAGCCTGCATTACCTCATTAACGAAAGGGGATGCCTTTACCTCGGATCTGGTCGGATACATATTCCGGCCATGCTTCATGTCCGCCATTTCTTTCGCCATTTCTTCCCGCACTTCTCTTTTAAAATTTTGAATGTCTGCTTTCCAAGGCTCACCGCTCTCTGCCGTGCCTTCCATGGAAGGTCGGTTGCGCCTTCTTCTCTCTATCTCGTGTCGAAGGTCGGTCGGAGGCAAGGAAGCGTTAGCCGACTGAGCCGGAGATGGCTCAGATACGCCCTGGGGTTGACTCGGCCGAAAAGACTGCGGCGCAGAAGGTTGAAGATCGACCACTGCAGTCGGTACATGTGCTGTCTCCCCTTGGAGAGGCGGAGGTGGTTGCATTTGCTGATACATTCGTTCCAGCATCTGCTTCATCATATTCATATCGGATCAGATTTCTTAAACCTCCTGGTCCAACCGTCCATCGTTCCGACCCCGCTGGTTATTGCTTGTTCTGGTCGTTCCTCGTTGGCGGTTGTTAGGTGGGTTCTGGGCTGCAGGCACTGCTACTGGGCCCGCTGGCCCTGTAATCGCGATTTCATTCAGATCTTCTTCTGGGACTATCCTTCTAGTCATCACCATGAGGATAGAATCCAATATAGAAATATGAGATGGCTTTTTGTACGGGTCCCACAGACGGCGCCAAACTGTTGGTGCAAAAATCTGGTTCGTCCTCCTATACCTTCGTGTACCTGCAGAGCAAGAAGAGAAAGGAGACCCTGGCTAGAGCAGGGGACCCTCCGATGCCAAAGTCAGGCTGAGAATCTGGGTCTTAAGGTATTGAAGAGTTCTAGGATAGTTTTTTGCGTACCTCCCAAGACGATGGAGGTTCTTCTTTTATAGCTGCTGGAGCATTCTATCGTATGAGGATTCTTCTCTCAGTATCGTGTGCGGGATCTTCTCCCATTATTGCGGAGATTGGATTTCGGCCGTTTCTGGTCTCTATCCGATCCCGTGACCTCCGAGATCGGAGATCTCATCCCGAGATACTCGGGATGACGTTTTGTTCTGCGCTGTCTTTCCTTCATTTGGCCGATCCAACAAGTGGGTCGGCCCGATGCATGCTCGGATTGCTGGTTCGTCGTCCGAGCCGACTTAACTTTTGTCTCGGCTTAATGAGTTTATAACCTTCCCTCGGATCCAACGTATCCTTCGGCGACCCGAGGCACCAGGTCCGAGTCTCCGGACTTAGTATCTTTTGTCCCCAATACCATACATATGAAGTAGGCCCCATTTGGGACCCACGTTGAAATAATACATGTAGGGTGCATGTGATGTATACTAATTAAATACATATATGATGCATGTGATT
This sequence comes from Magnolia changhungtana, assembly GCA_030180095.1. Lineage (NCBI taxonomy): Eukaryota > Viridiplantae > Streptophyta > Magnoliopsida > Magnoliales > Magnoliaceae > Magnolia > Magnolia changhungtana. The sequence goes on along the minus strand of JASAUF010000471.1, from coordinate 22,693,009 downwards.
GTAATATTCAAATATGTACAGTGAACATGAGAGGATGATGAAACATTATATGTACTTGATGTACGTATGATATCCGATGTGGAACCCACGTAAAATAATATTTAGTACATGAGAAATACATGGGATATATAATATTTAAATGCATATCAGATGCATGCAATCTATAATATTTAAATGTACATTGCATACCTGTGAGATTGATATAAAATAATATATGTTCTTGATGTACGTATGATATCCCCATGTGGGACCCACCTGACACTCATGATTGAATGTAGACCGTCCAAGGTCTAGATGTGGCCCGCCTTAATACATCTATTTCCTCCAAACCATCCACCTGTGGACGCCCAGCTCTGGATATGATCACCCAGATCCATAGCTTCACTGGCGGACTGAGTGAAGATACCTCGTTGCAACACTTGAGGTCTTGGTGCCAACCTCTAGCAGGGTGGCTAACATAAAATATGTATTAACAGGGGTGGTGCTAGCGCCATCAGAACCATTCATTCAGTGCTCCCCTGATGGGTCATGAGTGGTCAAGATACTAAGATATCATCTGATCATTAGAAATTTCTATGGGCCAAACATGTGGATTCCACCTTGATATACGTTTCCACATATGCAGTGGGTCCCACCATAGTACAAGTGTTTCATCTGCACCGTTTGTGCCATGAATCCCAAATGTTTTATTCACAACATCCATATAACAATGGGCCCCACTACCGATATATGTGTTCTTCATCCACACCGTCTAGCCCTCTGGACGGGTAAGGCCCACCTCATAATGTGTTGCACCATCCGTGGGACTTCACTGCGATGCATCTGTTAATCCAAGCCATTGATATACCTGACAACGTGAACTATCATTTTTAAGAGATTCTTTGAGTGACCTCGGGCAACAAGAAGACTCAGGTCGAGTTCGAGAACACTACCATACAGGTGATGACTTTCCCTTGGGCTTTCCATTTCTAAATTAGTTAAACATAGTTTACACTAAATTACCATCATTGTGATACTTGCTTTCACTATATGATATGCTCACATATTAGATAATCCTTGAACAATGATCACTATTCACACGATTTGGTAGTATGTCCTCTGTAGTTATTAACTCATGATGTGTCCTTATATGCCTTATTTGAAATAATATATTGTTACATGTTAACATGATTTGTCTCTATACATGACCTTTTGATGCTACATATGGAAGATTCCATGATTGTATGCAAACCATACTTGGGATGTAATTAGACAAAATGTGTGAGAAATAGGGACCTTGAACTGGTTTCATTTTGATCAAGATATCCTATTAAAATATCCCAAGGTGGAGGACCTCATGAGCCGGGGAAGGTGGTGATGGGACACTATGCCCGAGCTGTCAGCCTACGCTGGGCTCTAAGCTCCCCGTAGTGACCTTGAGCTTACTTAAATTGGCTGATTGTAATTGGATTAATAACGGCTGGCTAATCATGCACTCATAGCATATTGGCGATGACGGATGACTAATTCTGGATGCTGTAGCACGTGCCCCAGAGTTGTTGGGGTGTCATTTCGCTAGCTCCCAGACCATCGACTATCGATTCCTGTCCGACTGGATGATTTTCCCAGGTCAATGATTTGCATGGGCGACGAGCCCAAGTCCGGCTGGATGTGCATCCCCAGGCTGATGTGCATTCATACATTCATGCATCTAATAAGACTGCATATTACCTGTTTTGGATTACTGCTTGTTTTTCCTTTTAACTATGTTTGCTAAGGCGGAGATGTGTAATCTTGAGGGGAATTCACACTGAGTTGGCCACTTATCCATCAACTATCCAATCGTACAGAACATGCAGGGACATATGTAGAGGATGTCGGTGTAGACCTGGAAGGTGCGACTGTGGAGCCCGAGGGAGAATTCTATGACGACGAGCCGCTTCACAACGTGGCGGCATATTTTGGTGTTAATCAGTAGTTCGATACTTTATGTTTTAGTAGTTGGGTATTTTGGACTTTTAGAATTTTGTAACTAAGACCCCCAGCTGAGCGGGTCAAATATTGGGCTCTTATGAATATACATGCTTCTTTTGGCTATCGCACTCTGAGTTTTCATTCTGCTGTTTCTCTGATTTATAAATTCTTGGATTCTTGATAACGAGTCTCGTACTCGGGTTTTTAGAAATCGGGGCGTTACATAGCTACTGGCAGGTTAGTAGCGAGAGTCCCTACTGAAGAATCGTCTCTAAGTTTCGTGGGCCCCATATGTTTTGTATCCACGCCGTCCATCCATTTGGAGAGATCATTTTAGGGCAAGATCTAAAGAATGAGTTAAATCCTAAGCTCCAGTGGACCCTAGCAGAGAAAACAGTGGGGCGGTGATGCCCACCATTAAAAACTTCTAAAAGCCACAAGAGTTTTAGATCAACCTGATATTTGTGTTTTCCCTTCTTTCATGTCCTTTTTAACTTTTGAACAGGTTGGATTTCAAATAAACATTATGGTAGGCCGTAGGATAGTTTCAACGGTGGGAATCAGTCTCCCTAATGTTTTCTATGGTGGGGTCCACTACAAATTTTTATTTGCTTCATTCTTTGGTTCGTATTCTAAAATGATATCTCAAAATGGATGGATGGTGTGGATACAACACATACATCATAGTAGGGCCCACAGAACTTGGTGATGTCACTTCAGTAGCCTAATTCACGGCCCACCCGTTCGTACAACCCAGAGCTTGAGGAGCGTTAGTGCTCGTCTTCGAGCGACACGTACCTAGAGCTGCTTATAGCTGGTGTCAGCAAAGAAGTACGTTTTTTTTTGTTAGATTGTTAGTACACCCTATTCATAACATTATTGTACTTGAAGCTTCTTCAGGAAGCTATAAGTTGGTGTGAGCTTGTGTGGGGGCTGTCTTGAATTTTTTGGTTTATCCACACCGTCTATCAGTTTTTCCATACCATTTTAGGGGTTGGTATTAAATTTTAAGTACATCGCACCATAGGAAACAATGAGAATAATGATTCTTATACCGTTGAAAAAATGAAAGATCAAACCTTGCCCAATCCGATCCGACTCGGGTTTCCTAACCGGGTCAGACTCGGATCAGTTCTAAGTCAGCAGAGTTTGGATCTGTTCGAGTCCGATGACCCGGATTCGGTACCGGATTGGATCGAATTCGAGTCACACCCTGCAAATTTCAAACCAAGTCGAGTTGGACGAAATCCGATCCGACTTGGTCTGATGCCCAGCTCTAGGCGGACCCAATAAGTATGTATTTAATTTAAGTTGTTCATCCATTTTTCTAATTCAATTTGTGGCATGAGCTAAAAAACGAGCAAGATCTAGATCTCAGGTGGACCACACCATAAGAAAATAGTGGATTGAACTCCCACCATTAAAAACTTCCTAAGGTCCACCATAATATTTATTTTCCATCCTACCTATTGGTTAGGTCATACATGCCTGGATTAAGGGAAAACAACAATATCAACTTCTTCCAAAACTTTGGTGGCCCCAAAGAAAGTTTTATTGGTGGGGCATCCCTATACTGTTTTGTGTGCCATAGTTCACTTGAGATTTGAATCTGGCTCATTTTTGGGATCATGCTAAATAGTGAGCTTGTGAAATGGAACAGACGGCTTAAATTAAATAACTACATCATTGTTGGGCCACTAGCACTGACCAACAACTAGGTGGCTACCGACCATTTTAACCTGCAACGACAACATCCTAACCAATACATGGTGGGCCCACCTTGACGTGCATGTAAAATCTACTCCGATCGTAAAGGTCATGAAGTTAAATTTAGACATATAAATTCAACATTAACCACATCCATAATTCTAGTGAGCCACATGAGCAAAAAGAGTGCCAGGATGCCCACCATCCAAACTTTTTCACTTGGTGTGGCGGACTTACATCACAAATGGGCCTAATGATTGGTCTCCATAAATTAATTTCCTCAAGGCTACCAATGGTTCGAGTTGATTTTACATAAACATCATTGTGGGCCTGTAAAAATTCAAAGGTAGGCACCCTCCTCTCCTACTGTTTCCCTTTTGTGGCCCACCCAACTCACAAATCTGCCAAAATTTTATGACCTATGGGTTAATTTCTATCATAAAATCAATGAGTGATGTGGATTTTAAGGATGTGTCATAGTAAGGCCCACCTTAAATACACTTAGACAAGTTGCATGAATGGTGGGAAAAGGTGCGTAAAAGGTCTTATGTGGTACAGTGCGCAGGAGACCATTACTATATATATATATATATGTATATATATATATATATATATATATATATATATATATATATGGGTGTAATTGCAAGATTATGGTATTCTAATCGGGGCTTAAACGTTTATAGGGTTTGGAGATGAGAAAATAAGGATTTTTTGATTATAAGTTCACTCATCTCTAGTACTTTTCATTTTCATAGTAATCGATGTCGCTTCGTGCTATGGTTTTTTTTCATGAGGATTTTTCCACGTAAAAATTGTATGTACTTGTGTATGCTTTGTTGTGTTTATCTTTTGCTTGTTGGATTCAAATTTGGGGTTTGTTTTTGTGGTTTCCTAACAAGTGGTATCATAGCTAACATTGGATTTTGAGTTTGAATTCGAAACATGTTATCGAAGGAATCAAATGTGAAGTATGAAATAAAGAAGTTTACTGGAATAAGTAATTTCGAACTATGAAAAGTGAAGATGAGAGTCCTTCTAATTCAACAAGAATTGCAACGGGCACTCATTGGTTAAGCGAAGCATTCTAAATCTATGAGTGATGCAGAGTGGGAAGAACTTGATGAGAGAGCCATTACCTTAATCCAATTATATTTGACGAACAATGTTTTTTATAATGTCTTTGATCAAAATACCACTGCAAGGTTTGGATGAAACTAGACAATTTGTATACGAAGAAATCCCTGGGCAATCGTCTATATCTTAAGAAAATTAAAGTTATACAATCTTAAGATAATGGAAGGGTCTGATATTAATGAACATATTATCATGTTTAGTGATTTTTTATTTTTTTATAAATTAATGAATGTGCAGGTGAAGATCGAAGAGGAAGATTAAGCCATAATCTTGTTGAACTTACTTCCAGCGTCTTACAAGAATCTCGTAAACACTATGTGCCACAGTAGGGAGACCATGGACATTGAAACTGCCATTTCAGCCCTTCATGCGAAGCAATTGAGAAAGAAGGACAACGGTGATGGTTCTTCTATGAATGCATTGGTCAGTAGGGGAAGAAATTTTGATCAGAAAAAAACTCGCAATCGAGATCCAAGTCAAGGGGTAAAGGCAAGATGAAGTGCTGGAATGATAGTATGACTGGACATATGAAGAAGGATTATCGGAATCCCAAAGCTCAGGAGGGAGAGAAATCATATATGAAATTGCAGTTTAAGTTCAATAGCCGCTGCCTTAGGAGTTAGAAAATAAGACGGGGGGGGGGGGGGAGGGGGTGTGAATAAGACTTTTTTAAAATTTTAATTTAAATTGCAATCAGTCACCTCTGATTATTCAAGTAAAACAATTAACTAGTATATGAATATATTAACTCAAGATTAAAGTAAAGCATCATGTGTGCATTTCGTCAAACATGTTAGCTGCAAATAGAGACAAGTATTTATATTCATTCAACAAAATTAAATAACTATAAACAAGAATGATTCAACTCATTGCACAATGATATATAATGGTTTGGCTATGTGCCTACTCCACTCCTAACTATCGCACTCAACTCATGAGTGTACTAAATTTCACTAACATGATGGTTTTAAATCAGGTTAATTAACCACAAACCTTTACAACCTACACAAGGTCTAGACCACACTTGTCCCACTTAAGAACAAGTAAAATATTCTCCCATGGGAGGGCTACACAAGGTCTTACACAAGATTTGTCCCACCTAAGAGTAAGTTGTATACTCTCCATCCGGATGCCTACACAAGGTCTTTGAATGTGAATTTTGATCACAAACTCTAAACCCAGATCTACATAAGAGAAGGGTTCTCTAATGGACTCTTACACTAGACATACCTAGCTAGGTAAGCCCCATTGATTGTGCCTTGTTGAAGAGCTTCCTTTTATCATGGACAAGCTTCTTCTTCAACTCACTTGAACAACAATCTTGATTGAATCTTCGGTTAAGTGACCAAGGTTAGGGAGATGAGTTAGGTGAGTCTTCTTATACGATAGATCTTTGATGGATAAGAAGAGGTTTTACCTACGATTACATTCAATGCCCTTTATGAGATAAGATTTGTTAATAAATGTTAAGGTAAGGGCCATTGATGAATGCTGAAGTTCATGTTTCATTCCGAGCTTTGAATGCTTAACAAATATGCTTAATTACAATAATTGAACAATGAACTCCATGAGAGAAAAGCTAAGGAGAATGAAATAGACAGATAAAATCACAACCAAAGCTCTCACGAATTTCTCTCTATCTTGCAATGAAACCCTTACAAGGGTTAAATAGACTAGCTTGCAATGGTAAAAAAATGGTCAGAAATCGGGACCCTTCGAAAGGATCAAGCATAGGCTCAATAGGATTGGGGAACTTAAGATTAAAATGAAAATATTGTTGACCAATTCGATATTCCAAATCGATAGGATCGAACAGATCTTCAATCCCATTGAACAGGTCTTCGATCCCATCGAACATTTAAGATTTTAAAGTCAAAGCTTGCTGGATGGTTTGAATGTTTAAATTGTTTGGATCGAGCAGGTCCTCCATCCCATTGACTCTCTCGATCTCATAAAAAATTCTCTCGATCCCTTCAATCGATTCAATTTCTCTTGTAAGGGTTTGTTGAACATATTAACTGTCCAAATCAATCCCATCGAAGCCTATCGATACATCTAAATGGGATGCTGTTCTTTTGATCTTCAATGCCCATATTTCTTCTAAGACCGTAAGCCTTTAACCATAGATTAGATATACTTATGAGGTCTAGGCTAACTGAGGAAGCAAAGTTTTGAGTGTTTTGAATAGATCAAGGTTAGGGTTTAACTTAGGTGAAGTTGCACGATCTAGAATGTTTAAGTCGTTAAGAGACGAGTGTCTTCGAGAATTCAAATCTTTAGCATTTGGTGCTCATCGAACTCTAGACACAATATCGATCATGTCAATTAGCAAATCTGTGAACTAACAATTTCCCCCTTTGTCAATTATGCGACAAAACCTAACATGGACAAATATGGATAATCCCAAAACATAAATTCATTTATATGCCGCTATATACATGATATACACAATGAATTACAAAATTTAACATGAATAACTGACACAACCGAGTCTTTAATGCTCCCCCTAAATTCATACACCAAAGCTATCCTGTCAAAAGATAATCGACACTTTGGTGGGAGTATGTTCTCTCCCATTTTGTCAGTGATTAACAAAGGTTAACAACATGAATAGAGATATACCAAGATAGTGAACACATGCCAATGTACATGACCTAGATAAAAATGTGCCAAGGTGAGTGCAAAAACATATGTCACGAATATAAAGGAGAGAAGCAGATAATCACTAAAACATAAGGAGATACCAATCCTCAATATGTATACCAAGAAGACACAATATGTCCAGAACATTATATATCCAATGTCATACATAAATATTAGAGTATCTTCGATCATCTAAAAAGATATCTATGATCAGGATGATCACACATATACACAAACTTACAACTCGACTAATCTCTCTTGCTCATGACTCAAATGCTCCTAATGTGAGGTCCTGAAGCTGATGTGTCATCAAGGTGATAGGTAAGGTATGCGAGAATATCTTGGGTTGTCTATTGGAGGGACTGGACCATTTGCTTAAAGTGCGTAAGTCACTCTCCATGCTGTTGTTGCCGCTCATAAATCGGTTATAATAAGTCCGACTGTGAAGAAGGGGCTGAGTCTTGAGTACTCTCTGGATGTGGTCGTGCGGTCTCATCAGCCGTGGGCGGGGCATCATTGTAACGCCCTGGAAATCGGGGGTCGTGTATATACTTAACTCCCGAGTTCCCGGGGTCACTTATGACCGGTTTTCAATTAAAGTGCGTTTATGGTTAATTGCGTAAATCTGGAATTTTCTGGAATATGAAGAATCACCACCACATGTCTACTGAAATGGAAGAGACCCAAAGCATATACATATATATAAAAACGTCCAAAAGAATAAAGGGGGCGCACGTAGCGTCACCCGACAAAATGCCAAAAGAATGGTGAGTCCAAAATACATAAAGCCGAGCCCACACTCAGCGATCCGATCCTGCCTCTCCAGTCGGCAGGAAACCATCCATCATCTGGAAGTACGACAGCTCCTCGTCGAAAATAGCGTCGCAATGCTCCATCTGCTCCGCATCCCCTGCATCTATGATTGAGTCTGGTTGGTGTTTTAAAACACCGTCCCAGAGTGAGAGTGAGAGTGAGTGATAAATTCAGTGTGAACTATTAATCTTAAGTTATAACAGGCATCAATTATAATATGAATTTAATGAAAAGCAGTCAATCAGCAACACCTATAACTCTTGTTAAATGCGTATGCAATGCGGTGGTATGATGCATGCCCTCGCCACAACGCGCGACTCCATCTAACGATCGCATATGGCAACACTCCCTCAGAGCGACCTCGACTGCCGAGTCGCCACCCTAACTAATGCAATGCAATGCGATCGTGTTAGCTGAGTTATTAGTTAAGTCCATTCATCCAGTAGATTGGGGATCCTGATTCACCCTACGTATCACTGTCCTAAGCTGGTTGCGAGGCCAAGACCCCATTTACGCGTGAGGCCAAGTTCCCGCGGTCCGTGATCCCGTCAGGGTCGTCATCCTCGACTCCAAGCACATGAGGAGTGCCGATAGGGAGGGGATCGCTCCTGGTCACTACAGGGAGGCGTGGTACCTCAGCGTAGGCCGACAACTCGGACATAGTGTCCCATTCCACCATGCCCGGCTCATGAGACTGTGGACCAATTGTAATCTAGTTATCAATGGGCCACAATAGTTGTAAGGTGCATCAAGTTCCATACATATGTGAGCGAACATGGTTAACAAACAGGGTTGATCAGGTTGTAGGCTAGACCGCGCGAATCAGGCGAGCATGAGACGAATGACCTCGGGCACAAGAGACCCATGTAGTTGAACTACAGCCACCCGAACACTCCCGCCCAATCCATGAGTCTAGCCCTAGCGTAGTCCTACCGATGGGACAACCATCTCTCGTCAGGTTCGTGACCATCCCAATAGGGTAAAAAGGGGGGTCTACAACATGCCCACTACTCATGTTATCAACTAGCACATCCATATTATATTCTCATGCATCTTAACCATACAAGCAAATACCTCTAACAAGCAAGCAAATATCATCACGAAATTTAGGTGCATGTGAGTGTGTGGGTGGTGTGAGGAAGTTAAACACTTCCTCCATCTTGAGAAATCATGAGTATAAGGGTAAATAATCACACAAACAATGAAGCACCACATATGAGGGAAATGAATCAACAACCATGAGCATGTTATCATCCAAACATAATATCATGGGGAAGGCAAGATCTAAATCACATTTGAGAGCTAAACATGCATATCCAACCAATTTTCAACAAATACGAGATCCCTAGGGTTTCACTAGAATTTCTAATATGACATCCAAGTATTCAAAATCATTAAATCCACACTAAAATTGGTGCTAAGCCACCTAAGAACAATAGTTCGCACCTTCGAGTCGTTGAAGATTCGGAAAAACAACCTAGGAGTGTGGATTTTGGGGTCGATCGGCCGGAATCCCTAAAATATCCATTTGCATGTTAGCACTCTATGTAATCTACCCTCCACATGAGGGTTTCAAGAAAAATTGGTGATGGATCTTACCTAGATGATCGATGGAGCAATTACTGTGGTTGTGGTGAAAGGATTTCTCTTGGAAAAGGGAGATGCAAGACTGGCTTCCTTGGCCCCACCTCAATTCTAGGGTCCACCATAGCTCTTCTTGGTCATTGGATAATGTGGTGGCTATGAGGGAGAGATTTGTGGTTGGGAGATGGAGAAGTTATGAAGAAGAGAGATGGGTTGTAGGGGAATTGAGGATTTATGAGGGAGAGAGGTTTGGTAGTGGGAGATTTGGGGAAGTTATGAGGGAGAGGAGGAAGGGCTTGTTATTGGAGAATAGAGTTATGAAAGAGAGCTAGGGTTTATTCCCTAGAGTTGGCTCCCTTGGCCTTATGTTTCCAAGTTTTCCCAAAATAGCCCTATAGGATTCTATTTGATGTTGAGGCGGCCCTATCACCCCTCCGACCACCAAATTTGGTGTGTAGGTGCCTCATGGCCCGATGAGGGGCTATACAAAGTTTAAGATCAAACGGATTAACGGAGATGGGGTTTCGAGCATAGGGTTTCTTTCTTTAAATGGCCCGGCGGGGCCATTTCTGATTGATGGGGTATTTCTGGGGGCCCTCTAGTTATGAAACTTATAGGATGGATGTTCTACGGCCCGATGAAGGGCTATGTAAAAATTGGAGGTGATCGGATATGGGGTTTGATCGTACGGGCCCGATTTGCGATCAACGGTCACCGTGCCACGATCGGGCCCCAGATTTGGTGGACGGACGTAGAAAAATACATCAAACCTTGACTGTAATTTGGAAGAAATCCGACGGCTGGAACGCCTGGTATCCCAGTTTTATTTGTAAGTGCCAGATTCCAATCTGGCATTGGTGGGGCGCATTGGGCAAGCGCCAGATGATACTTTTGGGTGTCCACTGGGTCCGTAGTCTGCGATGGACCACAAACCCAGTGAGATCTATGATTTTCTAAATTTTTAGATTTTTCTAACCTTCCTCGGTCCGGGCGGCCTACTACTTACATTAGGGTAATGCGGGCTACAACCGGCAGACGGCCCGCACATGGTCTGATCGTGACCAGACAGGACCACTCGTGTATAAGCTAACATTGAGTACCAATGGTCAGTAAGTGATAATATAAGTTAATTACATTAAAAAAAATTTAAGGATTTTTAGAAATCCAAAACAGTAAAAATTCAGGATGTTACAATCTACCCCCCTTAAAAATAATTTCATCCCTGAAATTGCCTAAGGGTAATAAATAAAGATATTATTATTTCATTTGTTTAATTTTTGCTGGTTTCAGGTTTATATACGTTTTAGGGTATATATATTAAATACGCTAGCCTAACTCATTATGATCTACTCCCTTAAAAGTTTTCGCCTTTGAGGCTTGAGAACAATGTCAAATACTTTTTATCGTGCTAAGTGTTTGATGCTAAAGCTTACCTAAGGGTGGTATATTCTTCTCTTTATGATTGGGCTAACACGGAAAAACAGTTGTGGTAGGTTTTGATCCCATACGTCGATCCTTTTTCTAACCAGGGCAGAAAGATCGTTGTATCCCTTCTTAGTCCTGGTAGATCCTGGTCTTCTGCTCGGTCAAAGCAGTGAGTCCATTGGTATTTGCCCAGGAATAAGAATTGGGTTAAGCCGAGAGTACTTCGCAGATGTGTGGTTCTGCAATTCCGTAGTCCGATCAATCTAATTGTTTAGCCATCATTGGAAAGTTTACATCTCCTATTTATAATGTTGTTCCTTCGGTCTTGGTCTACAAGAGTCCTCGTTTTAATTTATATCCAGTTTGGGGTTTAATAATTCTCTCAACATGCCTACAAGTAACGATCATCCTAAAAAGTTTTTAAAGTCACAATTATATATATATATATATATATATATATATATATATATATATATATATATATATGAATTACCATTTCAATCCTATGGCTAGTGGGTTATGGACAAATCACGCTTTGGTTTCATAAATTTTAACAGGGAAGGAAAAATTGAAAGTTTTAAGGTATTTTGGTGGTTTAGAGTGCTAATAACGTTAATATGGGCGCAATAAGGTAATTATTCATACAAGCATTCACAAGACGACAAGGAAATTCCAAAACAATCCATACATTCACATAAATTTCAAAATGCCATAGGTATGGCCAATTACATGTTACAGCATGGATTTCAAAGCATTACTAGATAGGCTAGACGTAACAAAAATATAAGTTAATTAAGCAAAGGTCTTAACCATCCTTCAATACATGTATTAGACCTAACCGCATTAATAAACTACTAGTCGTTAGTAAGGTCGTGGGGCTACTCGTCTGAGTCGGGCGAAAGTAGGGGCGCTTCCTCCCATAAGGGAAGGAATCGTCGGAATGGTGAAAAAGGAGATGACGGTCGCTAGGAACGACTTTTCCCTCGGCTAGGAAGGATTTAGGTGTGAGGAATGTGGGTGGATCTTGGAAATGAAGTTTGAAGATGGGTTGGGAGAATGGAGAGTAGTGGAAGGAGAGGAAATGAAAGAATGAAGTAGGGAGATAAGAGGATGTGAAGAAGAAGAAGAAGATGGGTTAGAGAAGATTTAGGGTGAGAGAGTGAGAGGGGAGGAAAACGTGCGTTGGGGTTCTTGTGAAAGGTCTATTCTAGAAAGATGTTATAAACTGATTGATGATTTTGCTGAAGATTCTCGAAAAACCGAAAGAATCCAAACAGACTATAGGTACTAATATACAAGGTATGATTGGCCGATCAAGTGAAGTGAGGCAGTGGCAACATTGCCTTGAAATTTTTGACAGTTGAATCCTACCTATTTTACCGAAGCTCTTTTGAGGTTGTGTGATTTACAGTAACTATTCTCCAAACATGGTTGAAAAGAAAATTGAATCCATAATACCTTTCTTTCAATACATACATATATATATATATATATAATGATATTAATAAACAAACACTTTGACACATAAGCAAATGGGGCATTATGATTCTCATCTAGTAAATGAATTTGACAAAATAGTTGGTACACAAATAGTATCAAACACAATGTACATCTTTAGTTAAAATTGTATGACAAGACTCATTGAAGAACATATTACATAGAAGTGCCATGGTTGGAGATAGGTTTTGGAAAATGAGATTTGAGAAGATGCAAATTTGAGAGAGTGGGTAGTGAGATTTGAGAAAAGTTGAAGAAATGGAGAAGGAGAAGCAGGTGAACCCTTTTTTTTTTTTTTTTTTTTTTTTTTTTTTTTTTTTTTTTTTTTTTTTTTAAGAGTGAATGAGTGAATGGAGTGGGATTTGAGAATGAAGTGTGAGGTTGGGTCTTGGGGAATGTATGTTGAAATGGGTTTGGGTTGGGTATGAGAAAAAAAATGGGAGTTAGTTGGAGAGAGTAGGTTTGATGTTGGCTTTGTGAATGAGATTATGTGGATGGACTTGAGAATGGGGTTGAGAAAAAGAAAATGGTTAAGAAAGGGTTTGGGAAGGTGGTTTAAAGGTGAGGAAGAGGAGATGGAGAGTTTATAGAAGGAGAAGATGAATTTTGAAGAGATGGGTTTGAGTATGGAAGAGTGAAGATGATGGAGTGGGAGTAATAGGAAAGGGGCTCTATTTCTTGTAAGGTTTCTTATACTTTCGGTAACTGAATTATTTTTAAAATTTTTATAATATTTTATCATTGAGTTTAAAGACATCACACAAAATTTTATCTCATTTGGAATTGTAAATAAATTATTGAAATTCTAGGAGCAACAGCTGTCCGAAATTAAAAAAATTTTGGACAGTTGACAGATCAGCTTAATTTTAGATATATTATAATTTTTATTTTATTTTTTCTTATTTTCATATAAAACTAGACTTATTAATCTTTAATCTGGCTTTTGAATCACCTAAATTAGAGTTGTAACGAAGGAGATATGGATTTTTGAAGTTGACCTAAAATTGCAGGAATTTTGGCGGGGGCAACACTGGTCAGCAGGGTGGGCGGCGGGGCGAGCACGTGGGTGGCGGGGTGAGTGGCGGGGGCCACGCGGGCCATTGGAGCCTTAGCGGGGTGGCCACGCGGGTCGGCGGGGTGACAACGTGGGCGGTGGGGTGACCTCCCCGATTTATGGCCCAGAGGTCTTTCGGCATTCCCGGGCGTCGGAAAGGCTCCCTGGGAAGTGCCATATATGATTTTAGGGTAGAACGAGCTGATCTACGCAATGGGCTTACTAGTTTCATGATATTCCCCCCAGTTAGTGGCTAAAACCTAGTTTTATTTCAGTTTCACTATTTTTCGGTAAATTTTCGTTCACCCTCAACTCTTTATGACCAAATGAGTCTAATCTATCAAATTTGGCCCGATGTTCACTCATTTGGTCTAGGACAATGGTTTTGACTGTCAAATCATTTAGTCTCCAGCTCGTTTCTACCTATGGGCTGAGGTCTTGCAAGACTCCCAGACTCATTCTCTAGCATCGCTACCTTCTCTTGCTACACATCCCTAATCCCTGGGAAGTCTTACCATTCGTCTAAAATTACCGGTTCCAGTTTTAGGATGGTTCCTATCATTCTAAGTCTTCGTTGCGTTTCCTATCGTTTATGTATCGTTATTGTGTTTTCTCACAAGTCAGCGGACGAGTAGTGAGTTCATGACCCATGACCCAATTAATTCCAAACCATGCTCTGATACCAACTTGTAACGCCCTGGAAATCGGGGGTCGTGTATATACTTAACTCCCGAGTTCCCGGGGTCACTTATGACTGGTTTTCAATTAAAGTGCGTTTATGGTTAATTGCGCAAATCTGAAATTTCCTGGAATATGAAGAATCACCACCACATGTCTACTGAAATGGAAGAGACCCAAAGCATATACATATATATAAACACGTCCAAAAGAATAAAGGGGGTGCACGTAGCGTCACCCGACAAAATGCCAAAAGAATGGTGAGTCCAAAATACATAAAGCCGAGCCCACACTCAGCGATCCGATCCCGCCTCTCCAGTCGGCGGGAAACCATCCATCATCTAGAAGTACGACAGCTCCTCCTCCTCATCAAAAATAGCGTCGCAATGCTCCATCTGCTCCGCATCCCCTGCATCTATGATTGAGTCTGGTTGGTGTTTTAAAACACCGTCCCAGAGTGAGAGTGAGTGATCAACTCAGTGTGAACTATTAATCTTAAGTTATAACAGGTATCAATTATAATATGAATTTAATGAAAAGCAGTCAATCAGCAACACCTATAACTCTTGTTAAATGCGTATGCAATGCGGTGGTATGATGCATGCCCTCGCCACAACTCTCCCTCGAGCGACTCCATCTAACGATCGCATATGGCAACACTCCCTCAGAGCGACCTCAACTGCCGAGTCGCCACCCTAACTAATGCGATGCAATGCGATCGTGTTAGCCAAGTTATTAGTTAAGTCCATTCATCCAGCAGATTAGGGATCCTGATTCACCCTACGTATCATTGCCCTAAGCTGGTTGCGAGGCCAAGACCCCATCAACACGTGAGGTCGAGTCCCTGCGGTCCGTGATCCCGTCAGGGTTGTCATACTCGACTCTAAGAACATGAGGAGTGCCGAAAGGGAGGGGATCGCTCGCGGTCACTACGGGGAGGCACGGTACCCCAGCGTAGGCCGACAGCTTGGACACAGTGTCCCATTCCACCATACCTTGCTCACGAGACTGTGGACCAGTTGTAATCTAGTTATCAATGGGCCACAATGGTTGTAAGGTGCATCAGGTTCCATACATATGTGAGCGAACATGGTTAACAAACAGGGTTGATCAGGTAGTAGGCTAGACCGCGCGAATCAGGCGAGCATGAGACGAATGACCTCGGGCACAAGAGACCCATGTAGTCGAACTACAACCACCCGAACACTCCCGCCCAATCCACGGGTCTAGCCCTAGCGTAGTCCTACCGATGGGACAACCATCTCTCGTCAGGTTCCTGACCATCCCAAGAGGGTAAAAAGGGGGGGTCTACAACATGCCCACTACTCATGTTATCAACTAGCACATCCATATCATATTCTCATGCATCTTAACCATACAAGCAAATACCTCTAACAAGCAAGCAAATATCATCATGAAATTTAGGTGCATGTGAGTGTGTGGGTGGTGTGAGGAAGTTAAACACTTCCTCCATCTTGAGAAATCATGAGTATAAGGGTAAATAATCACACATATAATGAAGCACCATATATGAGGGAAATGAATCAACAACCATGAGCATGTTATCATCCAAACATAATATCATGGGGAAGGCAAGATCTAAATCACATTTGAGAGCTAAACGTGCACATCCAACCAATTTCCAACAAACATGAGATCCCTAGGGTTTCGCTAGAATTTCTAATATGACATCCAAGCATTCAAAATCATTAAATCCATACTAAAATTGGTGCTAGGCCACCTAAGAACAATAGTCCGCACCTTCGAGTCGTTGGAGATTCAGAAAAACAACCTAGGAGTGGATTTCGGGGTCGATCGGCCGGAATCCCTAAAATACCCATTTGCATGTTAACACTCCATGTAATCTACCCTCCACATGAGGGATTTCAAGAAAATGAGTGATGGATCTTACTTAGATGATCGATGGAGCAATTACTGTGGTTGTGGTGAAAGGATTTCTCTTGGAGAAGGGCTAGGGAGATGCAAGACTGGCTTCCTTGGGCCCCACCTCGATTCTAGGGTCCACCATAGCTCTCCTTGGTCGTTAGATAATGTGGTGGCTATGAGGGAGAGATTTGTGGTTGGGAGATGGAGAAGTTATGAGGAAGAGAGATGGGTTGTAGGGGAATTGAGGATTTATGAGGGAGAGAGGTTTGGTAGTGGGAGATTTGGGGAAGTTATGAGGGAGAGGAGGAAGGGATTGTTATTGGAGAATGGAGTTATGAAAGAGAGCTAGGGTTTATTCCCTAGAGTTGGCTCCCTTGGCCTTATGTTTTCAAGTTTTCCCAAAATAGCCCTATAAGACTCTATTTGATGTTGAGGGGGCCCTATCACCCCTCCGGCCACCAAATTTGGTGTGTAGGTGCCTCATGGCCCGATGAGGGGCCATATAAAGTTTAAGATCAAACGGATTAATGGAGATGGGGTTTCGAGCATAGGGTTTCTTTCTTTAAATGGCCCGGCGGGGCCATTTTTGATTGATGGGGCATTTTTGGGGGCCCTCTGGCCATGAAACTTATAGGACGAATGTTCCACGGCCCGATGAAGGGCCATGAAAAAATTGGAGGTGATCGGATATGGGGTTTGGCCGTACGGGCCCGATTTGTGATCAACGGTTACCGTGCCACGATCGGGCCCCAGATTTGGTGGACGGACGTAGAAAAATACATCAAACCTTGACCGTAAATTTGGAAGAAATCCGACGGCTGGAACGCCTGGTTTCCCGGTTTTATTTGTAAGTGCCAGATTCCAATCTAGCATTGGTGGAGCGCATTGGGCAAGTGCCAGATGGTACTTTTGGGTGTCCACTGGGTTCGTAGTCCGCAATGGACCACAAGCCCAGTGAGATCTATGATTTTTAAAATTTTAAAATTTTTTAACCTTCCTCGGTTGCTGGGCGGCCCACACGGGCTGTCACTAAGTGTAATCGGGCTACCTGGCTTGACGACCCACACATGGTCTGATCGTGACCAGATAGGACCACTCGTGTATAAGCTAACATTGAGTGCCAATAGTCAGTAAGTAATAATATAAGTTAATTACATTAAAAAAATTTAAGGATTTTTGGAAATCCAAAACAGTAAAAATCCGGGATGTTACAATCATCCACGTGCTTGGTTGGGCCAGTTGCTGGTGCATTGGTTGGAGTTGTAGCTGCGATGTCTGACATGTTGGCCTAAGGGGGTGGAAGCCTCATTTTCCTCGGGTTCTCAAGGACTATCTCCGTAGGAGGTACATGGGTATCACTGGTAAGTGAGAAGTCACAATCCCTAGCTAACATGTAGATCAGATGCCCAAAGGGTAAGGTGGTCGTTCGACCAAGACTACGAGTTTTTGTGGAAAGAGTAGACCCAATCAATGCGCCATGACTGTCCATTAAGCATTTTTCAAGATCATTCATTGTGAGTGGTGGACCACCTAGTAAATTACATATTCTTACTCTATTTTTCATTCTAAATCATATGACTAGAGTGAATTTATAAATATGTCGGACCCTTTATCCAAAAAGTGGACCGTCCTTACCCTCTTTCTAGTGTGGACATCCAATGCTCTTATAAACAGTGCGTGCGTCCCCTTTTTCCCTATTGTAACGTCTCAGAAAAATCCGTACCAAGACCCGAGTACCACCTCAGGTAGAAATCCCTAAGGACCGTACTCTATAAAAATTTAGGCAAAAATTAATTAAGTACTAAATTAAATTAATTGGTGGATTTAGCTGAACCACTATTTATATAAATGGCAAGACCCAAAACCACCAAAAATCACTGACTCAGCACTACTTAAAAACCTAGGCGAAATCTCAAAAGTCGGTTGCTCCTGGGAGCACATTGAAACTTTATATCAGACTTGGACCACACGTCGAAAGTCCGATGACCTCGAAACTATAGGAATATGTTCGTCTTATTGGGCTTGACAACCATCACGGAAATCGAGCCCAAATAGTATTCAAAAACACACAACTTGAGCCCTGAGTGAAGTGTGTGAGAAACGCGAATATCCTTAGAAAATGAAGTGAAACTTAAGTAAATTGAACTGTTCACTTACAGGCGAAATTGAAGATTTCGAACCGTCAGTTTCGAAACGAACTTCACCCGTGGGTCGGGAAAATTTTCCTGCACATATCTGTATGCTTATGGCCCTGATCGAGTCACAACGACCGTTGATCTGATACAGGTCCTCCACAGTCGATGCTCTAATTCGATCATATCGAAATCATAACTTGGCTTAGATCCATGGTCAGGGAACTTGCTCCATGCCGTAGGGTGAGTAATGGACCTCCAGATGAGCCCCATTTGCCCAAAACGGACACTCGTTGGCTATCACCTAAGTATACTATGGCCCTGGGGCCATTGACATCAGTTCTGGGCCTATTTAAAGGTCTTAAACCACCCCACCCCTCTCTCATACGAATTTCTCTAATCCTAGGAGAGATAAGAGAGAAAAGAGGAGAAAAGAGTGAGGAGAAGAGAGAGAGTTCGGGAGATCGTTACTAGGATTCACTCCCACCACTCCACGTGCTGATTCGCTTCCCCACCACTGCTACATGAATCATTCCAACTGCGGTTTGGGTAAGAAATCCTAACCCTAATGTTGTAGTTAAGACTTAGAATGGTCGTTTGTCGACCTAGCTAACGGATTTCATGATTTAGGTATCTGTTATTCCTCTTTCGGGAACGTAGGATTCGAACCGAGTTCGAAACAAGATTTTTGACGAAAGGTGTGGACTATAAACGTTTAGGTTATGGTTTTCAAGGCTTTCAATGTCAACTAATGATTTATGTGTGACTTGATTGCTGCCATATTGTCTTACTTATGATGTTTTTGATATATTATACATGTGTAAACTATGTTGAGTATATGATGTATTCAAAGTGTTTGTTGAAATGATTGAATGAACATGAAATTATGATTTGTTCTTATCATGACTGTAAGCTTAGGATTCATGTTTGTCATTGGTATTACAATCACCTTGTGTAAGGATTTCCCATAATATATGCCGTAACTAATCTAGTTTATGTATTTGGTATTGTGTAGGTTAAGTGTTTGATTAAATGTTTGAATGAGAAATTGTTAATATTCAAATTAATATTCTAATTAATATTCTGAAATTCGACTTATCATGTAGTACATAAGAGTTAAAATCTCAGGGCGTTACATTTTTTTACCTAGTCAATTCAAAACTTATTTATGCAATGGGTGTAGAAATAAAACAAAAAAAAAAAAAGAACTGATTTCTGGGAGATTTGAGAGGAGAGAGAAATCTAGTTGAAGACAAAAAAGAGAACCGATTGTTGGGAGATTTGAGAGGAGAGAGAAACCTGGTTGAAAAGCAAAAGAAGAACCGATGGAGACTTGAGAGGAGAGATACTAGAGAGAGTGGATTTCTGGCTTTGGAAAGATCCAGCATATAAACCATCGATCATTTTCAATTAAATTGTAAAAATTTCCATACACGTGGCTCACCTGATCTGCAGATCAAGATAGTTTTTGAACGAGATTGATCATATTCATGGTGGGACCCACTTGGTGGGTGTTTCTGACTTCTCACGTATACGCTACATAGTGGCACATGTGCAGCGAATCACACCAGTCTTCCCTGGCGCCACAACGCATTAGTAAACATTTATTGGATGCTGCGTAGGATACGTACCACACCCTAAAGAAACATTGAATGAATTCCATGTTTCATCTGAAAATGGAGCTCGATGTTCCCTCCACGGCTCCGCTAGGAGCCCCACATACCAGTTGTGTCCGTGGCATTGAAACTTTTCGAGAGAGAGAGAGAGAGAGAGAGAGAGAGAGAGAGAGACCCATACGCTGCATCTTATGAATGAATGTTGAGTGAGTGTGGTTGGTCGAACTCATAATTAAAAAAAGAAGTAAATGGCCCACAAGTGCCATTTCTGGCAATACATTATTTGGAGGGTCGATTCAGATTTCCATCGTCAATGCATGCACTGATTTGGATTCCATAGTCAGTGCCTGCACTGATCACCGTTCAAGCTACCGACAGTTTCTGGTCTTTAAGTGGGCCATCATCATTTTCTCAACTCAAGTTCACAACATGGCCTTCTCACTGTGGCTAATGACCATCAATGATTTGGAAACGGATTGGCTACTGACCCTGACACTAGCCAACCGCTAGTGGTCGGTGTTCTGTGGGCCCCACCATGGTGCTCTGTGGGTCCCACCTAAAAATGAGGTTGATCCAAATCTCAAGTGGACCGCATAGTGTTGATTGAACACCAACCATTAAAAACTTCTCGAGGGCCACAAAAATTTTGGATCAAGCTGATATATATATTTTTCCCTTCATCCAAGTCTGTATGATCTAATCAACAGGTTAGATTTCAAATAACCATTACAGTGGGCCTAGGAGGATTTTAATGGTGGACATTTAATCAATACTGTTTTCCAATGGTGTGGTCCACCTGAGATTTAGATCTACCTCATTTTTGGGATCAAGCCCTAAAATTATCTTTTAAAATGGATGGACGGTGTGGATAAAATACATACATCATTGTAGTGTCCACATAGCACCGACCACTAGCTACCTGGCTGGTGGCAGCGTGACTAACAAAACCGCGTCCGAATGATTTTTCATGTACGTGTTGGCCAGAATATATTAATTCCTAATAGCAATACCATGCTTAGGGATTTAACCTTTAAATCTGGGTCATCTTCAAATGATCCAAACCGTTAAAATGATAAGTCTCACTTTGTTTGATTGAAAGACATCAAATAAAAGAGCTCAGTTAGATTATTTCAACCAATTGATAACGTATCTCTTTTGCTTTAAAATAAACATTCATCATAATCTTTGTATAATCAATGATTTGAAATATCCAATTTCATTATATTTTTGTTCATCCCTCATCCAAGGAATACCCCATCGGATAAATGGTTTGTGTTATTGAAAAGATATACTGAAATTGATTGAAGTGTACCTTATTGTAATACGTTGAATGGATTCAAGCATATTTCTTTTATGTAATGATGCTGGGTAAACAGTAGACTCGTGCTGTCAGTTTGTGCAAGTGGGACCCACTCTTCACTTATAAAAAATGTTGGTACCATGGGTCGACCCACTTCGGATCCATGCACCGACAACCCTAATGTTGGGAGATCTTTGCTATGGGATATCGTGGTTTATTGAATGAATGGGAACAGTTGATGCATTTTCTTTTCTGGCCCATCTATTCAAAGGTTTATGATTTTTAATATTGGAAGATATTTGGTGCTTGGATCATTCGGAGTGTGCTGGCAATATGAATGGGTTGATCAATGGTGAAAATGGCCTAGCTTATAGAAAATAAAAGTCCTGATAGTGCTACCACGATTGTGCCAAATACCACTGAGATTTTGGAAATCTAGCAGTAATTTTGAGTATAACATAGATTATAATATTTTTGTGATATTATTGCAAAATTTCAAAATTTCAGCAGAATTTAAAAATAATATATTGTTATTATGATTTTATCGGGAAATGGTTCAATACGGTCGAGCTCATGGGAACTCCCCATGAGGTCGAGCTGTGTGGGCCCCACCATGATGTATGTCGAACATCAACACCGTGCATTTGATAGACCCCCTTTAAAGTATGGGATATCCCAAAAATCAGCTGCATATGGAACTCTAGTGGGCCATACCATCTAAAATCATGTGAAGACATGCCTAAAACATATAAAAGCACTTGGTGGGGCCCACCTGAAATTTGGATGCGTCTGAAACTTGGTCTGACCCCTCATCCAAGTGGGACACACATAATGGATGGGCTGAATTTGTGAACCACATCTCGGTGGGCCCAAAACATGATTATGAATGTTTTAATGGAGGGTAACCCCTCTCAATGTTTGTATGTGGTGTGGCCCACACAAGTCACGGATTGACTTGATTTTTAAGCCGTAGGCCCACTATGGAATGGTGCATCTGACTAATGGGGTAGATGTTGGACATATAGAACCTTTTCCTTATATATATAAATATATATATATATATATATATATATATATATATATATATATATATAAATGCACTTGTGCACCTTTGCACACATGTCATGGGCTTTTAATATGAAGAGTTCACGTGATGTGGCATCCCATGAAACCCATGAGGACCAACTTTCACCTTGATCTGAAACTCTGTTGGGCCATAGAAAAGAGATGTGAATCAAGTAAGGTAACTATTTTCTTTCTCCATGGCCCACCAAAGTTTTGGATCAAAGTAAAAGTTGGGCTTTGGGGGTTTCATGGGGTGCTATATCACACTACGTGTGATGAGTTCTCAAAAAGTTGTCACAAGAACTAGTTCTCTAGTGTGCACCTGGGTGCCCCCGCGCGCGCAGACACACACATATATAGAAACACACTAGAATCCTTAAACAATTCATTATATAAATATATATTTAAAAAATTACATGATTTATTATTTATAATAATTTTTTGAAATTTATTATCTTTATTGAGAGTTTCTCAATAATATCTTGAGAAAAATGTCAAAATTTGAAAATCTCCATAAAATTTGCTTAGCGGAGAAATTGTTGAGAACCAGATTTATCATTATAATATTACCATGGCCCCATCTAAATGATTTGGTAATTATTTGTTACTATGATGGAGGGTGATGAGTCATATGCATGGAGAAAAAATAAAATTGGACACTAGGCATAGACCTAACTTAAACCACACTATCTCAATCTTGGGAGCCAATCTGGAGAGGTCAGGAACCCAAAATCAAATTGATATAAGAATCCTAATCTTGAATTAATTGGTATTTTTTTTATATTTTAATTATGTTATCTACTTGTCATGTTGACTGTCAGTTAGATGTCTACCAATTAGACATTAATTTGGAACATATTTCAACGTCAGTTTAATTAATAATCTAAAATGGTTCCCATGATTTGGACCGTTTAATTGCATTATTAGTATGCCACATGCCACATATACAATTTAGGTAGTGCAAGCCACATGTAGAATTTAATTGCATTAACACGCTACATGTACTTTATAGAGTGCAAGCTGGTGAACTTGGGGAATAAAAAAGTCTAATAATTTATAATACGATGTGGTATAGTACTTGCCCCAAAACCAGGGACGAATGCTTGGTTCTCTTCTCAAGGGAACTACCTAATGGACCATAAATTTTAATGATGTATGAAAATAATTAAATATATAGAAACATTAGGATCTTTTTAAGAATTGAATATCTTAAAGACATGATCTATCTCACGGGGTTTCAAGCCCACGTGTCCGGCTTGCTCGAAAGCACGTGATGAGGTCGTCCGGATCCTACCACTTGAAGATCGAAAGCCGTTCCCCACCCGTTTTACTCTTGAATTCATAAGAGAAATTTTTTGAATCCATAAGAGAAATAATATAATTATGAGATTTCTTAATTGATAGATTCTAACAAAATGACTTTAGCATATTTAAATAACCTTAAACAAATTTTAAAATGCAATTAAAAGAATCCTAATCAAATAAGGAAGTAAATTCTGAAAAACACTAAAGTTTTCACCATTCTTCGACCTGTCGTTGATTTGTTGACTCGATTCATCGACCTGTCGTCGATCGGTCGAGTCGATTGGACGAATGGGCTCAAAAATGTTCAAAGACAAATTAAATTTTTTAAAAATTTTGACCTGTCGGATAGAAATTATCCAACAACCAATCTAAAATTTCTGGTAGAATTCGACCAATTAACCATATCCGTCCATTGGTCTAACTATGCTAAATTTTAATTCTTATTTGAGTTCTTCTTTGGGTTTATTGATCTATATCCTACGTCACTATCCAAGGTTTTTTAATGCAAGGTTTTCTAATGCACATGCATCTCGACCCATTACACATCTTTTTTTTTTTCTTTTTCTTTTATCAAGGGATCAACTCCTACTTTCTCAATATCATTGAAGTAGTGTTGGGTCTTATCAATGCAATAATGCTGTTACGGTTTTTCTTCTTACATGCACACTAGCTCAATTATGGCCATCAAAGTGGGTGCGGGGAGAATTAAAACCCTGGCCATAGTTTCTTCCTTTAGGCCATCCGTCCATCATTCAACTCGATTTGCTAGCCTCTTGAAATTAATTTAGTAGTCATGAATAATTCTCCTCTGTTGTAATTTCAGGTATGACCAAGATCTTTGCATTTAATTGGTTGGTCTGAAATGGACACAGAAGACCATTACAAAATTGGGCCATATGTTCTTGCAGATGGAAGGACGCTCATTGAACCATCTGATCATCCTCCAGCGTGTTCTAAAACTTGAAAATTTTGTTCAATATGATAAACCTAACTAGTATGTATGATCTTCGTCACAAAATTCCAAAAAGTGGAGACGTGTTCCTTGCTTGTATGTATGAATATCACAGTATCTCTAATGGAATGTTGTTTTCGATTCTTCTTCCAACTTTTAAACCTTGGCCTATATTAATTAATTAATTTACTAAGCTCATCAAGAGAATCACTGAGCGCTTGATCGATCCCTTTTGGAGGATGATCCACCTCCTAATGTATAAAACACATGGGGGGCATTTGGATCATAAGTTAGTTAAGATAAGCTACTTATGGGTTTCTACTGATTAAGTAGATAAGTCTGTTTAGTAAGCAACATATTTATTAGTCAAAAAGTATGTTTGGCTTTCAACATCATAAGTAATTATTCCTTAGATCTGTTTGATCCCCCTCACATCCACTATCCATCATCTGGGGTCAACCTTTAGTGTGGACCATTCATTGTGTGGGCCCACCTTTGATGTGGGCCATTCATCATTATAGGGACTGTAGGGACTGACCTTTTATGTGCACCGTTCATTATATAGGGCTTATCTTTTATGTTGGTCATCCATCATGTGGGGCCCACCTTCAATATCCACAGGCCATCATGTGGAGCCCATCTTTGATGTGGACTGTCCATTATGTGGGTCCCACCTCTGATGTGGGTTGTCCATCATGCATAGCCCTTCTTGGATATGGGCCACTCATCATTAGCATGGACCTTTGATGTAGAAATCCATCACGTGGCGCCCACATTGATGTGGATCATACATCATCTGAGGCCCACCATTATTAACTGCGCATCCTGGAGAGAGAGAGAGAGAGAGAGAGAGAGAGAGAGAGAGAGAGAGAGAGAGAGAGAGAGAGAGAGAGAGAGAGAGAGAGAGAGAGAGAGAGAGCAGTGACTAGAGGAGTAAATGAGGCTAAATTGCCCTTACAAACACTACTTGGCTTAGGCGGGCTAGGCTGAGTGTATGATGTACACGGTCCAAACCCGGCCACATTGAGAAATGGGCTTTGATTTTAAGGCTGACCCCAGCCCTCAAGCTTGATACTCCAACTGAGTCGGTCCACGTCCAAAAGCCTAACCGGCCAGCTATCCAAATTGACTTCCCTATTAATAATGAATAGAGATATTAAACTAAGAAATTAAACCCATCAAACAAAAGGTTAGCCCTGGTAGGCGACCAGGCACTACTAATACGGAGTCTGGATGGCATTTGGATATCAAAGGAGGTGTTAGTGGGATGAAGGAGTGGTGAACCCTATCTTGTGAAATGACGCCATTTCAGAAAGAGTTGTCTATGCTTAATTTTTGGAATTCGAGTATAGTAAATAGCCTTATTATTTCAAGACTTTTCAATCCTTGAAGACCCAAAAATATAATTTGGAGTAAATCAGAAAAATTCAAGATTGAGGAGTTCAAGTTTCAAAAGGTTCCGAATCATGAACTTGTAAAAAATCAGCATGTCCGGAAAACAGCTCAGCCCAGCTAATGCCACCAAAATTCTGAAGTAGAAGAAAGTATCTGTTGCTTAGTTGTCAATATCTTAGAAATCAAAGCACTCAATATCCACTCCACATGCAGACATGTGCTGTATCGATCCAGATCGAACTGAGTCTTTCACCTATAGTGTGTTGACGTGGACTCAGTGCCCCTTGGAAGCCAAGGCACGTTACTTACTGATGATATTTGGTAGCTGCTTGTCAGTCTCACTCGCGTAATTTTTGGGATGAACGGTCTAGATCGTATATATTTACCACATCTGCCAATGTTTAGTGCTTTATGACTAAGTTAACAGCGTTGAGCACTGAACTTACCTTTACAAAGAGTCCAATGTACATGTCATATGGTAGTGTGGCAAATGTGGCAGAGATTTTGAAAATCTTGCAGCCATATCAAAAGTAAAAAAAATAAAAAAGACTAGAAATGATATTTTCGGGAAGCGGATTGGCTGGTGTACCACACACCACGGACCTGGCTGGTGTGTTGACGCCACCAAGTTCTGTGGGTCCCACCTGTCCCACCATAAGGTCAAATGCCTTAAATTTTCGAGTCCGACATCCTCGACCACTCAAGGGACTGGCTCAACTAGTCGAAGGTCTCTTCAACTGGTCGAAGACCTGCCTCGACTAGTCAAGGGTTATGCAGACGGTGTGGGGTTTGTGTGCGGACTGCGTAAATTTGAGGTGGTTTTTAGGGATGTGCATAAGTGAGAGTTCTTCATCTATAAATAGAAGTTCCTAGGGCCATTTTAAGATATTTTAAGGCTTTCTAAATGTATTTGAAGGGTTTCTAAAAGGGTTTTAAGGTTATCAAAGGTTGTAGAAAGGGAGAGATTCAAGCTAGCCTGTTTGAATCGAGTAAGTCTTTTTTCTTTGTAATTTCTATTTTCATAGTGAAAATCTGTCGTTTTGTGTCGTAATTTTTTCCTAAAAGGATTTTCCACGTTAAATCTTCGTGTTTCTCTTGTAATTACTTGGTGCTCTTGGATTGCTATCCTAGATCCAAACTTGTGCAATTGCATAGCACAAATCCCAACATTATAATCATTTAGCGAGCTTGTTGTAAGAATTTAGCTAAAAAATAAGATAGATCGAAAAGATCGAGTGGACTATACTATAAAAATAGTGGGAGATTGAACATTTACCATTAAAACCCATTTTTTCCTTTCATCTACGTCTTTTTTTTTTTTTTTTTTTACACGCACACACACCCCCACACACTCACGCTACACGCACACATACCCCACACACTCACGCCGTGGGATTTCACCACCATGGGTACTCGAACCCTTGACCCGGTGTTGAAACTCCAAGGAGTCTACCACCCCAGTAAGAGTAAGGACCCGGTGTTGAAAACCCATTTTTCCTTTCATCTACGTCTAAGTGACCTTATGAACGGATTAAATGGAAAATAAATATCATGGTGTAGTTTATTAAAGCTTTGGATATGACTCATTTTTAAAAATATGTTCTAAAATGATCTTACCAAATGAATGAACTTTGTCGATATAATAAATACATCATTTTAGGGCGTATATAACGTCGATATCTCTTGATCCATCCTTATCACTCAGAGCTCGAGGAATGTAAACATATGTACACATGCCATGCATCCAAGTCTGTGATGTGTGGTACACTAGCCAATTCACATCCATATTTTCACTATAAAACTAGGAAAATAGATATATTTAAAATTTACAATTACTTATTAATTTATAATAAATATTTATATTTTCGGCAAGATATTTCTAACAATATTTCGATAAAAAAACCTCAAAAATTTGAAATATGGGGAGAATTTCCGAAGCTGATAATGCCGAAAGCGAGCCTTGTTACGATGTCATCAGGAACATATAGCATGATTCTGGTGATGTAGCAAGGATCCCGACTTTAGCTAGTGTTGAGATACCAAAGTGGGCCACCGAAAACGTGTTAGAATTTAACAGTTATAATACAATCTTAGCACGTGATCTACAGGGATTTACGAAGATAAAATATCTATTTCTGGCCACTCGGTGTTACCATGATGAGATTATGCAAAATTTCCACGCAGTACCCAACACAAAATTACCAAAGCTAAGGTGATTCGCGCGGTTAAAGATTGAGGATGACACGCATGCTAATGTGGCACAAATATACTTGGTCTATCCGATTCATCAATTCGGGTCCACAGTAGACATTGTCCGGCCTTTTTTTTTTTTTTTTCTTAATTTACACGCGCGAAAACCACCACACACTCACACCATAGTGGGATTTCACCACCTATGGGTACTTGAACCCTACACCAGGTGTTGAAACTCCCGAGAGTTTACCAGTAAGGAGACATTGTCTGGCTTACTCTTGCACGGGTGGTAGACTCTCAGGAGTTTCAACTCCCGGTCAGGGGTTTGAGTACCCGTAGGTGGTGAAATTCCACCAGTGTGTGTGTGGGTGTGTGTGCGTGTGTAAAAAAAAAATTAAAAATGTAAGGAGACATTGTCCGACTTAAATATCAGATTGGTCTGGTCATTTGATGGTCTACATGTGCATTGAATTTGAACAATTGGTCAATTTCAACCGTCCATTTATCTCATATACAGATGGCACATTGGATGAGCGGATCAGCGGGCACGTCCATGAGGACCCTCCTGATGAATTGCTCCGATCGTGGACACGTGCGAGACCATCCACCCCTTTAATCTCTCCTCGCGTTTTTGCATTTGTGAAATAAATGGACGGTTAAATCCAGACGTCATTATTCTGGCATTGATTCTTTTCTTAGGGTAATTAATTGTGGTTCTTTTGAGTTGGGTTGGAGGTTGGATTGCGTACTGACTACTCTGTGGGCCCCATTATAATGTATGTGTTCTATCCACGCCTTCCATCCATTTTTTCAGTTTATTTTATAGCACCAGACTAAAAATGAGACAGATATATATCTCATGTGGACCACACCACTGGAAAGAGTGATGATTTAATACTCACCATTAAAAACTTCTTATGAGCTACAAAAGTTTTGGATTTCTCTTCATCGAGGCGCGTGTGACCTAATCAACGGGTTGGATGATATATAAACATCACATTGAGCCCTAGGAAGTTTGTAATGGTGAGCATTCAATCTACACTGTTTTCTTATGGTGTGGTCGACTCGAGACTTATATTTTCTCTCATGTTTCGGGTCATGATCTATAATGATCTGAAAAAATAAATGGACGGTTCGGATAAAAGAGATATATATCATGTAGGGCCCATAGGACACTATCAGTAGCCACCTCGCTACTGACGCTGTAAGTACACAATCCGCGTCCTGCCGCGTCATCCCATATCCCACCTAACACAATCCAACCAACTTTCCATTTCTCTCGACTTCACACCCTCCGTTAACTCCCAGCACATGTGCCATCACTACTCGTGTGAATGATCTGACCCATTCATAAGATATGCCTGGCCATGCAGCATACATGGGAGAAAATTCAGGCTGGCCCACTAACCCGTGGGTTAATTTAGTAAGCATGTGCAAAGCTGTCAGTATAAATTTTTTAACTGTCCATCTTTTCCTTACATGTTTGGCCCTTCTGACAAGTTTTCCCACCTGAATTACACATAAAATCATCTCTAATGTTGGGCCCACCTTATGCACGGCTCAGATGTCTCGCCATAGAAATGTATATGAAAGAAAGTGCGTGTGGGAGTAGCAATGATCATGTACGTCCACTCTCTTTCCACTGAGACTAGCCTTTTAAAATCCAACGCATGTAAAGTCAAAGAACGTTTTCTATTTTCTAATTTTTGTATGGTCTCTTATCCACTACAAATAGGGACCGTCGATGGTGGTCCAGGTCCACTCAACAACATTGGTTGGATGGATGTCTTTTAAACTCAAGAATGACTAAAAAATGGTGTCAGCTGCTGGCCATTTCACTAAAGTAAACGAAGAATAAATGAAATCAATACATAGATTATGATGGGCCCACATACTTTAATCACCTACCAAGAAGGAAAGAAAATAAAAAATAAAAAATAAAAATAAAATCCCATCTCCACTTAGTGCCATAAGGTGGAATAATCAATTGCAGATGGTCCTGGTCCTTTCCTTTTTCTCTCTTATTTATTTATTTTGGATATATCTAAGAAATTGCAAGGTCCAATGCATCACAACCTTAGTGTGATGATGCACAATTCGGTCCAAGTGGTCTATGGTTAAATGATCTAGACCGTCGATCTGATGATCTCATCATGGACATGGAAATCATAACCCTTGAATCAGTGGCATATGATATGAGTAGACATGTTAATGAAGAAACATCAACGTTTAAGAAAGAACGGACGACGTTGTGGCCACTTAGTTTGACGGTTACTGTTGAATCATTTGATCATCCACCTGAGGAATCATGTACAAAATATTCCAACCTTAAGTTGGAGAATTCTCCAAAAATCCCCCCTGATTCAACAATCTAACCCTTCTCTTGGTGGTCAGTAATCAGATGCTTGTCATAGTTTAAAAGAGGGTGCTACAATAATCCACTTTCAATTGAGAGATTTCGGTACAGCTGTACGCTAGTTTAGTTAGCTAGACTAGACTCGGAAAATTTCAACTAGCCTTGGCTTGAAATTGGATTTGGACCCAGTCGAATTGATTTTTGGATCTTGAAAATATTTTGAGCCGATTTCAAGCTTGCATGGGTTTCGACTCAACTCAGATCAAACCTCAACTCGAATCAACTTCGATTGAATCGGCTCAGTAACTTGGTTATTTTGATTTTGATGTTGTTCATTGAGTGTTTGATGAAATGACTTAACAAAGTGTTGTTTCGGGTGCATATATTATCTGTGGAATTGGTTGGTGGCGAGGAATGAATGGATATGAAACAAATTATTATAGGAAAAAAAGAACCTTTACATTATAAAATTGTTATTATATTTTGGGTTTTAAGTTCTAAGTCAAGTGTTTGATGAAATATCTGTAAATTGTTATTGTTTTACATTATGTGAGAAATTAAAAATGTATTTTATGTATGAGTAAATATGGCCTAGGCACTCAGCTCCTAGTGACCTGAGCTGCTGACCGAACTGAGCCGAGATGGCCAGTAAAGCTCAAGGACCAAGCTGAGCCAAGTTAGAGCTGATGTTAGTCATTGGCTGAGCGGAGCGGATATGTGCCAAGCTTGACTCGGCTCTACTCGTGTACATCTCTGAATTTCGGTGGCATGGTCATGTACACTGGGACCGATGACATTGACTTTGAAGGCTGGTGGACAACGTGATATATATTTTGTTTGATGAAAGATAATCATACGGTAAATTCCGTACTTAATGATTTTCAAAGTGTCCTTCGGTTTTTATTCACAACCGTACATTTTCTCAGTTAATTTTGACCCACCTGACTGGTGGACGGCACTGATTCTTTTTGTATGGAATCTACATAGTGTTACCTTTCAGATGGACGGCTTGGATATCGCACTGGTGGTGTGTGCAATAGCTGAGTATGGGCATAGCAGAAACACCAACCGATTAATAGACGGCTAAAGATTGGATGGCTAAGATCTTCCCATCTTGGACATATGTGGGGGGCATGGTCCATCCTAGGTGTGGATTTTCTTATCGATACAAAGGTTTGCCCATGGTCATTCCATGTACATGCATGGCATTAGCATACATACAATACACGTGTGAAAAGTGGTGCGCAGGTGACCCACGTAAGTGGCTTCGACATACTTTCGTGTCCGTCGTTCAACGAACGTGTATCCTTCTGTACATCTCACAAGGTGGCTTTCTTTTTTCTTCTTTTATATATATATATATTCCTCGGCCTACTAAAAATAGATACATCCAATGTAGCCAGGGAAGAATGCCAGCTCGACTAGCGAGAGAGGATGATATGTGTCCCTAATGTGGGTAATCTGGGCCCTTCATCGGTGACTCGCACCATGTATATTTATAACCTTAAAAAGAGTCCGGTTTGGTAGTCAGGTGGGCTAGTTATGCACAGTGAATATGGACCTTTAATTTTAAAACACACAAGTATGGCCCACCTGATCAATGAACCGAATTGATTTTCAGGTGTTTAGGTATTTTTGCCATGAGACCAACTTGATAAAAGGCCCGGATCCTGAACCGTTTATCACATTATTTAAAAAAGATAAAAACTTAAAATTTTAATTTTGCTTTTCATTTCTATTGGGAGATAAAATTTCATATATCATGGAATTGGGACCAATACTACATACGATCATAGCAATGGAGAGGAATTTTGTAATTGGATTATATAAAGATAAGAGGGGTTGAAGGTTAGACCCCTCTTCTCCTTCGACAAAGACTCGGTATAGCTGTGGAGAGGAAACACAAAAGGTAGCTAAGGAAAGATAATTTCTTTTGGATACACATTGTATGTATGCATTTACTTAATTAAATGCATTTGTACGTGCGTTGGCCGGTGTTAAATATAAGGAAGTTCTTTGTTTCACTCCAATTCAATTAAATAAGATCACTCATGTGATCATGGGTCTAGATTGGATACACGTATATGTGGGTAAAATGTGTGCCTTGTTGAAATCACCGCCGTAGATTCTAAGATCTACATTAGCATTAATCTAGGATATAGAACCGTTTTGATAGCGTGCCTTGATCGGTCTTTGCCTCCTGCACACTTATGCATGTATGCTTTTGAATGGGGAGAATACGTGCATTTAATAGTGTGTGATAATAAGATTGGTTATGGGAAAGAGTCCACCCATCGTAGGACTCGTCCTCTCACCCACGTCTCCTTAATCCTATTTTAGGAAGAGAAGCCGTGTCCCAATACAACTCTATACAGAGTTGTCTATTGTACTTTATGCGCATGATAAACTATGTACATCCATCAATAATGTGGGCTCCGCTTTGATGGTTATGCGATTGATCCAAACTAATGATTATGTTGTCAGATGGAATCATGCCATATATGGCCCATAATTCCGATATGCTTGACTCAATGGTTAATTGAATTGTTGGTGTTTCCTTCACCAAGTTGAACAAATTGGAGACTAAGATCAAAGATACAGTCCTCTTGGCCACCAAAATTGTGCTTCACTCAGGTGATTAGTGAAAGAAAAAGTTGTTAATCCTACCGAATGAGTTCTTTTTGACTCGTGATAATAGACGTGTGTCTACGAACTTAAGGACTTATTTTTTCACCAACACTTTAAGTTGAAAACACTTTTCAAATGGACAGAAATATGCATTTAAATTAAATAAAGGCTAAATGTTGCCAATTTTATTAAGTATTATATAATAATGTATGTTACAACCGACAACTTGCAAGACAACCAAATGAATAAATAAAAATATATATAGATAAATACCTAATACACCTATCGAAACAGACAAATCAATATGGGTGTCACCAACCAAGGTGAAACTTGAAAAAATCATGATATATAATATCTCTACTCCTAAAGTACTGTAGTGGGAGCCGCTAGGCAGTAGCTAAACTAAGTTAAGCTACAAAAATATAAGATAAGATAAAAGATAGATTGATGTGTTTGGTGACTTTGAGCTCTTATTCGATTGCTCCTCTTATAGATTATCGAGGTGGTGAGTTAGGGTTTTCTTGTGGTTTTTGGATCCTTCACACCTACATTACTAGCTTTTTGCATAAGAAAACCTCAGGAAGATCGGGAAACTCTCAATCAAGAAGGTCTACAAAAAGTCTGAGGACAACGGACCTTAAATTTTCATTCACGCACATATATTCTTCCCTATTGGACTCTTGGGAGTATCTTTCGCTCAATCATAACCGTTCATCTAAGCAACCTGGTCTAGATTACTCAATTCCTGACAGGAGGAGTGGGCTTTGACATGTAATTCGGGTCCGTCATCAGTGATAGCCCAATTCATATCCTTCTTCAAGCCCATTGCCCATTCTTTCTATTACGATTAGAGCATGATTATAAACCCAACCCAGATGATGCCGTTGGCTTCTCATAATGTGGGTCCAAGTCATAAATGGGTTTGCTTGGACACCAGTTTGATCTTCGGATCTCCGGAATCTTCTAGAATTCTACAATCTTTCCGAAAGTCTCTGCGAAGATCTTCCATTTTGGAAGGACTGTGAGAGACGGCTTTGCCGAGAAGATCATAGCTGGATTTGTAATAAGAT
The DNA here is from genome assembly GCA_030180095.1 of Magnolia changhungtana. NCBI lineage: Eukaryota > Viridiplantae > Streptophyta > Magnoliopsida > Magnoliales > Magnoliaceae > Magnolia > Magnolia changhungtana. Next base: position 22,658,619 of record JASAUF010000471.1, on the reverse strand, counting down.
ATGATCTCTCGATAGCTCTCTTATAGATGTGGTAGACACGCTGCCTCATTAATGGGCACGATAATTATGGACATGTGGCCTACATTGATTTGTTCTTTAAAAGGCAGGGCTAAGGGTTCGTGTCTCTGCATTTATCATTGAATGTGTATCGCTAAAGGAAATATCAACGATGATACTCTCGAGTGAGAATATGTTTTGTGCTAGTTGCAGTTTCGTGGTGTTCACATGTGGTGACCTTTGATTGGCCCACATCAGGGTGTTGAAAATAAGTATAAACAATGCCCCCTGCGTCCCTTCGTATTGAGAGATATGATGAGATTAGGGGTGTACACAGGTCGGGCCGAGTCGAACTGGCCTCAGCCCGTTCAGGCCCGTTCAATAGCCACACAAGGCCCGAACCCGACCGGGCCTGGTCACCGGGCTAACATCTCCAGCCCGAACCGGGCCCAGCGCAAGTTTAGGCCGAGTTCGGGCCAGTTTCGAACCTTCGAGTTCGGGCTAGTTTTGAACCTGAGCAGGCCAGTTTGAAACCTTATAGCAAGTTCATGGAAAGGACATTGGTAGGTAATCCGCGTTCTATTACAAGGCCCTCGATCAACGGTTTAGATAGTTGAATTATAGACTCCACAAAAAATCTAACTAGTTAGGACATTTACATATATTTACATACATTTGAAAAAGCATAAAACAAAACATTTTATACAAATTAAATACAGTCATACACGGGTCGGTAGAAATTTGAGGCGGTCGGTTGAACCGAGTTGGGCCGAGGCGGGAGGTATCAACTCGGCACAACTCACTTTCGAGGCCTAGAAAATTGACCCGTCTGACCCGAACTCGAGTTAGGGTCGGTAAAATCAACTTTTCGGTAGGGTCGGCAACTTGGCTTTGTGTACACCCCTAGATGAGATGTATAACGATCAAATTTTCAGCGACCGTTTCAACACCGGGATTGACTTCTAACCATCGCAATTTAATGTGTGGACGTGTAAAATTATTGCCTGTAATTAGTGACGGCCTAAGCTTAACAACTTGGCTACCATTTATTGCTTGGGTAAGGATGGAAGATTAAATTTTGATCGGCCTTGTTCTTTAGACTATTGTGGGGCCAATCTTTGTCACCGCTCTATTCCCCAGTTGGGCTTGCTTGATCAGCGACTGATTCTTCGATCATGGATTCCCACAAGGTCGGGTAGTGCTTTTTAAGATATCGATCGTTAATTGGATTTTTACTTTCGCAGCTGTTTATATCTTCCAATAAATAAGTGTCACCACATAGGACTTTACTCATAGCGGTCCTTCCCATGTCGCCTTCCACTTTCCGAATATTCTATCCATTGCCCGATTAAAAGTTTGGTCTTCTATATAAGCTTACCCTCGGCAAAGCTTTTTTCCTTTACCTTCTTATTGTAAGCCCCGACTACTTTGAGCTTTTGGACTCTAAATGCTTGTTTGACATCTCTACTCTAATGTAATAAGAGCTTTTCAAATAAGAGCTACTATAATAAGCTTTTTTTGTTCTCGCTCTTGTTTTAAATAAGCTTGTTTGGTAAATCACGTTTTTAAAACCATAAGAAGCTCTTATTTGAAATAAGCGCATTTGGTAACATGTTCAAATAAGAAATTTTTGAAGGGTTAGTTGATGTCATTTTTTAAGATTATAAGTCCATTATAAGAGCAATTTAGACGGTTGTTTTGGTTGACCATTGATGTGGATCGTCCATTATATGGGACCCACCTTGATGTAGGTCATCCATCATATGGGGCCCACCATCAATGCTAATTGTCTTTTATATGGGGTTCCTCAATGTCCACTACTCATGATCTGGAATCCACATTTGATGCATTCATCCTGTGGGCCCCACCTTGAAATGGGTTGTCCATCATATGGGATCTACTTTTGATGTCTACCATTTGTTGTATGGGGCGCCCCTTCTATGTGGATAATCTATCATGTTGGGCCACTTTGACATGGGTCATCCATTAGGTGGGGCCCACTTGATGTGGACAATCCATCACGAGGGGCCACACTTTAATGTGGGCCACCCATCATGTGAGGCCCACTCCGTCCATTATGTGGGGCCCCACCTTAAATATGGGTCGTTCATCATGTGGGCTCACCTTTGATGTCAACCATCCATCACGTTGGCCCACCTTTAATGTCCGTCATCCATCACGTGGATCCCACCTTTGATGTGGACTGCTTAACAACCGGGGCCCACTTAACGTGGATGGTCCATCACGATGGGCCACACTTTGATGTGGGCCATCCATCATATGGGGCCCACCTTTGATGTGAACGGTGCATTATGTGGGCTCACCTTGATGTGGACCATTCATCATGTGGGGGCACCTTAAATATGAGTTGTTCATCATACAAGCTCATCTTTGATGTCCATCATTCATCATGTGGGCCCCACCTTTACTATGGACCGCCATCATCTGGGGCCCACTTGATGTAGATAGTCCATTATGTGGGGGCGCAATTTTATGTGGGTCATCCATTACATGGGATTCACCTTTGATGTTCGCCATTACTCATGTGGGTCTCACCTTTGTTGTTGACCGTCTGTAATAGAGGGTCCAACCATCAATATGTGTCATTCATCAAGTGGCCCACATTTGATGTCAACCTTCCATCATGTGGTCCCATCTTTGACTTGCTATGCTGCAAATAAACAATGGACCAAGTCTGTCGTAAAATACAAATACGTTTTAGTTGGCTGTTGCAACAAATTAAGCGAGATCAAAACAGGTCGCAAAAACAGCGGATTTTGTTCATTGTTCTAAAACTTGGCAATGGATATGATCCATCATGAATTTACTGCTTATCGAAGATCACTGACGGATTTGGCCCGTCGCTAAATTTTCTTAAAATATCGATCTACATTCACTGTTTTTTGAATATGTTGCACCTAATAGTCATTTCTTTGGATCAAATGCATTACTCTATATATTACAAAATGCAGTATTTAAATGTAAAGTCGATCTTTAATCTTTAATTACACCAAAATATTATTGACGCAGGAGCAAACTTCCAAGTGTTTTGATTTTAGTCCAAAATTTATAGATAAAAAAGCAAGAAACTTACTGGCTTGAGGCAATGAAAAGCTTGAGGGTAAACACCCAAATCGTCTTCCTTATCACTCTTATTAGGGTAATTGCAAAGGGAAAATAAAATGTCACAAATCTCAAGAGAAATACATAGGTTGATTGATATTGCATCTCTATTTCCTTTAGAATCGTCTACTTGAACATTCAAGCACAAAAAAAAGGAATGTCAAGTATGGTTGCCGAAAGAACATTTTTTCTGTAGCAAAAACCAAAAGATACTGATAAAATTTTAAGTTATTTTTAGTTGGTGAATCTCTAATTTCAATTTTCTCTAAAACCCATTTTAGGATTCTTTCCCTTTGATCGACTGAATTCCATGTTAATCCAATCGAAATTTCATGGCACACAACTGGAGTTGAAGAATGTAATATAAAACATGTCGGAAAAAAATAAAATAAAATCCTATAATGTATATTTGTTGCATTTTGAATTTCTTGCACCTGCTAAACAAGCATTTATTGTAAAGAGAAATGCATATACATACAAGTAACAGATAGACGAGTAGAGGTTGACACCATGAAGAGTATGGTTAAGGTTTTGAGTAACGCAACCATGCAAAGGAACTGAAATAGAGAGCTAAACACGGTGGCTATGGAGAACATCTTAATTGTTGAAACTTGAAAACCATGAAATTCAATCAGAACATCAAGAGTAGCAATAAGGAGGCATACAAACCTTGTCTGCAGTTGTAACAACAAATGCTACATTGTCTCTATCCAAAATTTGCAGGCCTGAAATGATCTGTTAGTAGTAGGCCAATGGAAATGGAATTCATTAGTACGGGCCATTTTTCATGTTTGGCTGCTCGGAAACGGCTGGAGATAGATTCCTTCAGGAATTTATTTCATGTTAACAAACATTTTATGATTCGTTTTCAGAAGTTGGCTATTAGATTCCATGGAGAAAATATAACCTTTCTAGAAGGTATTGACTCTCTCTTGCTGTAGATCTGATCTAAGTAGGGCTCAGCTTTAGATTTGATCAAATCTGGCATAAAACCAATCAGATCAAGTTCACGTATCAAAATTATTTGAAGAGAAAAAGAAGTGCTAGAAGAATAACCATTTGTTAGTCTGATTCCAACAATAAACAAGTTCATGTGAAAACTCATTTAGCAAATGGAGATACCTGCATCTAAGAACATAACATTTAACGCCAAAAGGACTGGCAGCAGCATAGACGTAGCCCTTCATTTGATTAATATATCAAACACTTAATATGAAAGCTTTTGTGTCATCAAGACACTAGTGGAAAAGAAAGAATGGGTACGACATTCCTTTTGACCATACATCCAAAACTTCTCAAGTTGACACAACTAGAACAAACTTTGAGTTGAGTTACCAGTGGAAATGTCCGTCAAGATTTAAGACATGAAATTCGATTATTTCATCAAGTCTAACTCAAAAAACTTGATTGAGAAAGGAACTTTTTAGGTGGCAACCAAACAGGCCATGAGATGATAATAATGACACCAACAGAAAAATAGTTATCAAATGAAGAAAGCACCTGTGTCATGGGTTGATGATAACTTCCTCTGTCCACCTCATCTTGTCCCTCCACATATGCTACAAACAAGTATAAACAAGCAATTACACTGATTATTGAAACAAAATACACTCATTATGCATAGCAAGGAAAGTTGCTTCTTTCAGAATGAATCTGATTTAACTGCTGAATTAGAGTGACTTGGATCTGAGCTGAAATAGATTGAAATGGATCTATTAATAACACAACCATTGTAACTGTCAAGAAAAATAAATAAAATAAAAAAATCCACTAAGTTTTAGCAAATTCACAGGCTTGAGTTGCACATTGATCTCAAGTCTGAAACCTAATTCAGTTGAATTGTCCAGTTACTAAGATTGGTTTCACTCCAATCACAAATCAAATGCTTTAAAAGATATAAATTTGTTAATAAACCAATGTTTGTATGTTGCCAATCTTCGGGCTTGACAAAATTCATATCTAAAAGTCAGGTCCAAAGTTGGCTCAATATAATCCATATCATTGACCTCAGTTCAAAGTCAGTACCTGTAACAGCTCAGTGCAACCAAAAGAATATACACGTGAGGACATGACATCTGCATGTCAATGATATATAAGCCAATCATGGAATGCTACCTTTTTCTTATATTTGCCTACTTTTCATTTTCATATACGAACTTGTATATGTTGCAAAGAATGAAACTTTTTGCATCCTAAAGCACCTGAAAAGGTTCGTTTAGTTGTGCGTAGAAAAAGAGGTGAATAATGCAACTTACGTTAATGTACCTTAGTAAGGGCAGGGTTTCTAAAGCAGTCTTGAGGAGGATAATGCTAGCTATCAATACTTGATACCATTGTGATGTGATATATATCACAGGAGGCACAACAGCATTCACACTCAGTTTTATGAAATCAAATAGGGAGCACAAAACATTAATACCATCTTATTTGGGAGTAGCAGATGCAAATGCAACGAACACCAGTTACACGCCAGTCACGTTTCCTTGCTGCATTCTTTTCAGGCACTGAGGTAGAAAAAATGCTTCCAGGGATTTTGAGGAACCACATTGACAGTCCTTGGCGAGTCTAGATCACCCAATTCTTCAAAGGAAATTCATGATGGTTTCATGTCCCTGTCTGAGACTGTCAAATGAATCAGATTAGTCGCACACTTATTCACCACTGTATCTTTCAGGGAGACCAGACTGTGTGGCCTTTTTCAAGGAATAAGGAGAAAAAATGGAGCATGGAAAAATCAAACAAGCTAAAATCATCCAATTGCACCCTTTTGTTCCTATTTAGGATGCATTGGATGCTCCAACTGAATTGAATAGTGATAATTCAATAGAATAAAATGGAATTGACCAACTAGGTCTAGCCCCACTAAATTCATTACTAGGAACTAGCCCCAGCCACCCACATTGCAATAAAGATCATTTTAGGCACAATGGAAGTGCATGAATTTGCAATATTGGGTTGGGTGGTCATTATATTAAGTCAGCGACACACTCAACTCGGTCATTTCTTTTACATAGCAGGAGAAACAGGGGCTTCCTGCCTTCCTCACATGCAAGAACAGATCCCTCTATTGTGACACCCACACATTCTCCAGACACCACTGCACATTCCAACTAGAGAAGTCGGAAAAAAGTAGTGATATGAGGCATGAATTGGCAAGGAAAGTTTTTGCTTCAACACTTACAAAATCCTTAGAAGTGCATCGATGTGGTTATACCACCAGCACACATTAACATAGTTTGATGATGGTGCTTTTGGAAATGCTTAATAGAAGGCAATATCATCCTATGAAGCTAGGTATCTGAAATGGCATCAACTTACATTTCCAAAACTGACAGAAGCTCTGTGACCTTTTGTCTAGCAGCTAGTTCAAGAGGAATAAGAGCATCTTGCTTGTTAATGCATTCCTGTTAAGAATTACCCAACTTCAACAACTGAAATGGTATAGGAAAGATAAAAGAGAGAGAGCGGATTGGGTAGGACTTCACAGTCATATCATCGAACAAGCTATGTGCAGATTTCAAATCACCACTCTGCATACCCGAAACTAAAGTGGTTCAAGCATAAACATCTCTCACTGGCATTTCATCAAATAACTGGCGAGAGTCATCAACACACCCGCACTTCGCATACACATCCACAATCGAGCTTGAAATAACCACGTTCAATAGGAACCCAACAACCAAAACCTGCCTATGAATCTGCCGAGTAAGCTCCAACAATCGACTTTGAGATAACCACATTCAATGCTGGCCCCACATTTTTTCCTTGCAGTGAAAAATGCAATCGAAGCCCTAACCCTAGAACTGATATCTTTTTTACAGGAAGGACTTGAAACTAGAAACCCTAACCATAGAATAACTGCAACGGAGTAGAGTACACGAACCGAGTTAGCTCGGTTAACTCGCTCGACTCGAGCTGATTTTTGGAGCTCGATAAAATTTGGAGCCGTGTTCGAGCTTGTCCGAGCTCGAATCGACTCGGATCCAACCTCAACTCAAAATCGAACTCGGTTCGAACTAATTCAATGATTCGGTTAGTTTGATATTGATGTTGCTCACCAAGTGTTCGATGAAATGACTCAACGAAGTGTTGTTTCGGGTGCATACATTGATTGGTAGGTGGCAAGAAAGGTATGAATATGAAACAAATTACTACAGAAAAAAACATTACATTATAAAACTACTCTTATATCTTGATTTTGATGCTACCTACTGTGTTTGATGAAATACCCGTAAATTGCTGTTGTTGTTTTGTACACCGTGAGAAATTAAAGGTACACTCCATGTGTTTGAAAAAATGCCACGCATGCTCGAATACAGCTCAAACTAACCTAAGCAGGCCGATTAGGCTCAAGGATCAAGTCGAGCCAAGTTCAAACTGGGTCAGCTAGCGGCCGAGCCGAGTCCCGGTTTGACTCCCGTGCAACTCTAATTTAGAGAGGGTTTTTAGATCAGGGAAGGGGGAGGGAAATCATGTGGGGCCCAACTTAATGTATATTCTATACATCCATCCCGTCCATCTATTTTTTAATTTCATTTAAGGATGCAATATCATGCCTTAAGAAGATCCTAATCTCAATGGACCACACCACTAGAAACAGTGACGAATGGCAATTACAAACTTTTTGTGGGACATATATGCTTTGGATCAAGTTGATCTTTGTATTTACCCTTCATCTAGACTTTCTTGACATTATTAACAGGTTGGATTGCAAATAAACATTATGAAAATCTTATTACAGGCTCTTTTGAATTTTTAATGGTGAGGCACTCAAATGTTTTTATCCATATTCACCGTTCATTTTGATAGTCTATTTGAAGGCATGAGTCCAAAAATAGAGCCAAATGAAAAACTTGAATCAACCACACCATAGGAAGCAATGCCAACAATGATGCCCACCATTGAAACCTTCCTATGGCTAACCATGATGTTGATTTGTTATCCAACCTGTTTATTAGATCAGATAGATATGGATGAAAGGGAAAAATAAATAATAACTCAGATTCAACAATTATGTGGCCACCAAGAGGTTTTCAACTGTATGAGTTCCATCCCCACTACTTTGTGTGGTGTGGTCCAGTCAATGCTTATATCTGTCTCATTTTTAGGCTTATGCCCTAAAATTGTCAGTCAAAATGGATGGTCGGCGTGGATTAAACATGAACATCAATGTGGCCCCACAAAACCCATATAGAACTGTTCATCCATATGGTTTGTCTCAATTTTTTCAGACTTTTCAAATTTTTATGGCTACAAAATCTTAAATTCTTTCTAATTTATTAATTTTATTCAATACTCTCAATTTTATTCAAAATCTCAATTATTTTTCAAACTTTTACATTTTTTTTTCCTAAATGTTGATTTTTTTTCTAATTTCACAATTTTTTTTTTCGAATTTCTCAACTTTTTTTCAAAATATATCTCAAATTTTTTTTTTTTTGAACTTTCACCCTTTTTTTTTTTTTTTTTTTTTTTGCAAAATGTCAATTTCTTTCTAACTCTTCAAATTTTTTTTTTCCAAAATTTCATTTTTTTTTCGAACTTCTCAAAAAAAATTTGCAGAATACAAAATCTCAATTTTTCCAAAAATATCAAAAATTTTCAACTTATGCATTTTTTTTCAAAATTCCCAAAAATTTTCAAACTTTTACAATTTTTTTTTTTCAAACTTGTTAATTTTTTTTTTCAAAATACAAAATCTCAATTTCTTTATAAAAATATAATTTTTTAAAATCAAAATCTTTTTTTTTTTTTTATATCAAACATTCAAACTTATCAATTTTATTCAAAATTCTCAATTTCTTTCTAAATATATTATATTTTTTTAAAGTATAAAAACAAATGAACATTATGGATATACAATACATCCATCAAGGTAGGCCCCACGGTCAGGGCGGAACTACGTTGGGTGAGGCCAGGGCCGCACCTAATCCACTCTCCCTTGGTGGGTGTTACCCTAGCCATGTAGGGCCCACCTTGACATATTTTCTATAAATCCACACCATCCATATAGTTTATCATCTTATTTTAGGAAGTGATCCCAAAAATTATGAAGCTCCAAATCACAAGTGGGCCATACTAATGGAAACAATGATAAATAACCATTAACCACACATTTCTTGAGTTTCATGAAGTCAGCAAGTTACTACGACATTTTGACCTAAAATTTTGGTCCCATTTGGATACCCAATCGAGCCACTCTATTCCACTCATCAAGAGCTTCTATTTGACTGGTCACTTTCCCGTTTCAGTTTTAGAAGAGAAAGATATTGGGCAGACAAGATTAATCAACCATTTGATGGGCCATATCTTACAATCCAGTAGTTAGATTTGAATGAAATTTAATCTAAACATCTGAAATCATTTACTCTTCAATATGGACCAATTAGATTGTCCAAAATATGTCTAGATTTAGACAAATTGATCGCACTCCAAAAACCAACTCAACTCTGCCCGAACCCAATTTCGAGCTGAGTCGAGTCGAGTCAAGCAAGCTCACTGAGCCACTTAGTTCGTGTCCAACTCTAATCAGAGTCACAATAAATAGATAGCTGGAGAGAGTTATTGGAGGATTTTTTTTTTTTTTTTTTAAAGCCCATTCTAAAGAGGATTTGAGATGTCTTAACTTGCGAATGGGAGCATTGTAATGAGTTTTGAGAGGTTAGTGCATGAATTGACTGAGAATGTTCACTGAATAAGTACTATCGAGTCTTGTGATGTCTAAGTAGATGAGACACCTAACAAGCTGTTGATACATGGTATGATTCATGAGAAAAGCTCCTCGTTCATCAATCAAACGCAGGTTTTATTCTGTAGGAAAACTAGTAGGCCAAGCTCCGAGATGACCACTATCCTTGAGGATATCGAGGGTATATTTGCATTGTCTTAAAAAATTTTCATTGGTGAATGTGCCATCTCAATGGCTAAAAAATACTTTAGTGGACCAAGATATTTAATGTGAAACTTGGTATGGAGAAATGCTTTCATGGCAGCGATAGCAGATTGATTGTTCCCAGGGGATAATATCACCCACATAAACAAGGACCATAATTAAGGAGGTGTCATTGGAATTAATGAAAACCGAATAATCTACCAAGGATTAATAATATCCATACTCTTTGAGAGTGAAGGAGAGCTTTTCAAATCAGTTTCTTAATGCTTGTTTGAGACCATATAAAGACTTGTTTAGTCTACATATGTGTTGTCATATAGACCAGGTGGAATTGTCATATAGACTTCTTTGTGCAGATCCCCATGTAGGAAGGTGTTGTGGACATCTGGTTGATGTATTATCTAATGAAGAATAGCAGCAATGGCCAAGAGGCAACATATTGTGACAAGTTTCACAAATGGAGTAATTAAATTCTCATGATATTCTAGCCCTTCAACCTGACTATACACTTTCACTACCAAACGTGCTTTGAATCATTCAATTATACCATCAACTCGATGTTAGACTTTGCACACTCCTTTATAGCCAATAAATGTTTTCCTGGTGGTAAATGTTGTAAGGTTCATGCATGATTATGCTCCAATACCTTAATTTTCATTGTCATTGTGTCACGCCAATGAGGGATTTAACATCTTGAGAAAAAGGATGTCGACTCATAATAGGAAGAGATGGAGGAAAGAAAGGCAATGTGATTAGCAGAAAAACGATTATATAGAAGGAAGTTAGATATGGGATAGGGCGTACTTGAAAAAGACTCTGAAGAAAGTGAATTAGGAGAGGTGGTGGGTGGTAAAGTGGGACAGACATCATCTTTGGGGTGGGTAGGTCAAGTGATTGGACAATGAGAATGGTGAAGGCCAAATGCAATAGTAGAGGGTAGTGGGTCAGGAACAAGAGTGTTGAGGATTAGAGGTGATGAAGGATGATCAACGGTTAACTCGAGGATTGGCATGTGAATGACAGGAGAATGTGAATCAGAGATGGCAGTTGGGGGCTTGAATGGAAATGTTTCTTCAACAAATGTCATGTTTTGAGAGGTGAAGATACATAAAAGGATAGCTAGTAAAAAATACATTTAGAAGCATGTGGTGCAAATTTGTGTCGATGAGAAATAAGAGTACGAGAATAATACAAACATCTAAAAGCCCGAAGATGATTATAGGATGGTTTACATTTGAAAAGCATTTCGTATGGCATTTTACAATCTAGATTGGGAAAAGGTATGCGATTGACGAGAGGAGTAGTTGTTAAAACACATTCCCCCCAAAATGATAAAAGTAAATGTGCTTGAAAATGCAAAGCCCGGGCAACCTCAAGGAGATTTTGATGTTTGCACTCAGCAACTCTATTTTGTTTTGGGGTTTCAACACAAGTTCGTTGATTAAGTATGCCATTTTCTTTCTTTCTTTCTTTCTTTCTTTCTTTCTTTTTTTTTTTTTTTTTTTTTTTAATTTAAAAATAGTCTTGCATAGAATTGGAGAGAAACTTAGTAATTGTCGGTGCGAATTTGGAGAACTTGACATTGGAACTGATTCATGACGATGGCACAAAAAAATTGAGAACTAAACATGTTCTATAGACACCCCACCTAAATGCTAAAGATACTACTTTTGAACCAATTGGTTGAACCTCGATAAAGCTACACAGAGAATTTGTAATCACTGTCAAACAACCAGGAAAATTTAGAGGTAGAACCCATAACTGATCATCCTAAACAAGGCCGTCAGACCCGATCCAAAGATTTTCGACTCTCGGTGCCTTGGTAGGGGCCATTGAACAACACTATCTTGGTTGTACTATGATAAAACCACACTTATCTTCCAAATAGGACCTTAAAAGTCAGTCAAAAAGGAAACTTTAGTATAGGCTCTTCCTTAAAACAATGAATGGCATGAATCACCCGATCTATGACCCTATAGCTCCAAATTAGGCATGCAAAAACCAAGGAAAAAGGAAAATTACAGCCATTGGACTAAAACAGAAGGAAAGCATATCGTTGACTCATCATAAGCCGACGACCACCTAGAACCCTTTCGCACCAACCAGGGATTAGGGTTCCCTCTAAGAGATCTTGTATGCTCGAAATTTGCCAAGTGTCCACCATCGCCTCACCAGGAGCCGACGGTTTATCTCTATAAATTGGACCACCCTCAGCACCCCATTTAGATAGCATTGGAGACCCCCGAGAGACCCAAGATCAATTCAAGATGCCCATTAAGAAAGGAGGTTCTGCCATACAAGAAGCCAAGAACTACCATGCTAATGCCAATATCCCGTTTGACACGAAGCCAACTACGAAAAAGCTAACTTTTTAAAGAAAGTGAGCCAGTTCTAGAGTAAGGTTAGAATCAGGGATGTCTGATCATCTCTTGTAATTAAAAAGATGTCGATTTCCCTTTTTCTCTCTCACATCTTGATCAAGATCATAATGTAGTCAATTCCACACATTCCAGCATATCATATACCGCTTCATGCATTTTAACAGCTTTTTTTACTTCTACTCATTTATATATTTTGCTTGCTTGCCTGTGGTTGTTTGATTCCATATATTAAGGCTAGGAATTATTTTATTTTTGCATGCCCAATCCTCCTACAGGGCTATGCAAAGCATGGCTAGACATACATTACCGTTACAAGTTTGAAATTCTCTTAAAAGTTTGCATATTCCTTAAAGTAGAGACGATACGAAATATGGAAGGAGAGAATGCCTTACCCCTTCCTCTTCTATAACCAAAACCCTTACCCAGACCTCCACAGTTGTAGGCCAATCACGAGTCTTTTTTGGGGTATGGGATTTTATGATTTTCTGACCCTAAGGTATGTTTGTGAACCCTAGCTGACCATAAACAAGAGCAAGCGTAATCGGTTAGTGCCAATTCCAAATATTTAAACGTACCATTTTGGGCTGCCTTCGAAGGAATTGCACAACCAAGTGTAGACATCCCACCCTATACTGATAAGCTGATTGAGTTTGAACAGATAGATGGTAAACTAAAATCCCAATCCTAAAGTCTAAACCCTAGGAACCCTAATCCTAAAACCCTAAGCTCAACCCAGTTGGCCTAATTATAAACCCTAGATCCTGAGTCGGCTCAACGAATCAACTCACCCAGTCAACTCACTGAGTCAACTCACTTGGTCAGCCTACCCAGTCAACTCACCTAGTTAAGCCCAAATCCAAGTTTGAACTAAAGCTTAAGAGCAAGCCCAATTGGAGTACTATGCAAAACCTCAAATATAGCAACCTTCACAACATAGCCTCCACATGCTTGGAGGAGGTTGCTTGCCAAAGCAAGGACTCGAACTAGGGACCGACAGCAGCCAGCTTACCGCTGGCTATGTGGCACTCCCCCTCCTTAGGGTGGCGTCCCTCGAGCATGCAGAGAAGGTTGCCTGTTAGCCTCCACACGCTTGTAGGAAGTTTCTTGCTAAAGCAGGTACTCAAAGTGGGGACCGACGGTAGCCAGCTTACCATCGACTATGTGGCACTCCCTCTCTTTAGGGTGGCGTCCCTCAAGCATGTGGAATCTCACTTTTTTAGACCCTAAGTGTGTAGTCAGAGTGTATTTACTCCGATACCCATCTCATTCTCTAAAATTACCCTTTTACCGCCTCATCCAACCTATGAGATGTGGTAATATCTAATCTTAACCCTTCAAACACCTTTTACCCTAGGATCACGAGTAATTACAAGAAAACTGGGTTTGTAGGCTAGAAATAGCTCACTCCCTTTCTCATTTCAAGCACCTCACTATATTTAGAGCATTAGGAGAGGATCAAGCATCCTTCCTCCTTAGCCATCTTTCCATCCCTCCACCAAAGAGAGTGAGAGAGTCCAGCCCTGGTCTAGCCTAACCTAGCCAGAGCTTAAGTCTCCTGAGTTATCTAAGTCTTAATCCAAACCACTCGATTTAGCCTTGCGATACTACCGTTCATCCAATCGTTTAAGCTTCAACCAAGTTTCATCAAATTAGAGCATTAGCATCATGCAACATTCATTCCCTTCTCAATCCCTTTACTTCTAATTAGGGGTGTACACGAACTGAGCTAGCTCGGTTAGCTCGCTCGACTCGACTCGAAAAAGGTCGATTCGACTTGGTTCGAGGTTGAGTTCAAGCAGGCCCCAGCTCGGCTCGACTCGGATCGAATCTAGCTCGAATCGAACTCGGATCGAACTAGTTTGGTGACTCGGTTACTTTGCCATTGATGTTGCTCACCAACTGTTTGATAAAATGCCTCAATGAAATGTGGCGGGTGGCAAGGAAGGTTTGGTTGGTGGCAATGAAGGTTTAGTTGGTGGCAAGGTGGCAAGGAAGGTTTGGCTGGTGGTAAGCAAGATATGTACATGAAATAAATACCTTTTTTTTTTTGTTACTTAGAAGGTGTTTAAGAAAATACCTGTAAAACCATTGCCCCTGTTTGTAAAACAATGGGATTTTGAAGTTGCAGTTCAGGTGTTTGTGGAAATGCCTCAATGGCGAACTGGACTCGATCTTGGCTCGAACTCGGCTCGAGCTACTAACTGAACCGAGCTGAGCTGGCTAGTTAGGCTCGAGAACCGAGTCGAGCCGAGTTTAAGTTGAGGTCAGCCACTGTTTGAGCCGAGTCGAGCTGAGGTCAGCTCAACTTGGTTCGACTAGATGTACACCCCTACTTCTGATATACATCATCATTACATTGTATTCCATCGTTTTCTCATATCTAACTGGCGGGCGTATACTCTATAGCTTGCCGATATAATCGGAGTAGGCCCACCAAAAACCTTAGCCAGTTAACTGTTGTTTTGTCGTATACATTACATTTCATCATTTTCTCGTATTTAATTAGTGGGGGTATGCTCTGTGACTTGCCGATATAATCGGAACTTGCTCACCAGAAACCTTAGCCAGCTAGTCATCGTTTTATCATAAGCATAAAAACAAATCAAGCATCCCATACATCACATTTCTACACACATTGAACCATGCACTCAGTCGTTTCAGACATACGCTCTGCGGCTTGCCAATATAATAAGATCCTTCTTATCAAAAATTTAAATCGATCAATCACCATTGCCATTGCATCGCATTACATTTTCTGCACACAAGAACTAGTTCTGTTCTTAAAAAATTAGTATGATCTTGTGAAGTAAAAAATCGTATAATTATATAGGCAAAGAGGGTCTAACACCTCCCCTCTCTATAATTGCGGTCCCTTGCTTAGAATATCTGCAACTCCAACTCAAAAGTCATCTTAGGGCTAAGGATCCTCGGGTTCTCAATCCTAAGTGTTTTTACATGGTCTAACCGACTTGTATAGGATCGAAATAATTGGTTAGTGATGACTTTGGTAAAATATAACACCTTCTTACTCACCAAATGACAGCCCTCGGGCGAGGCAACCAATGGAAAAGCAAGCTAATCTCCCACCCCTTTGGGAAATCCCTCCTCAACATCCACACCAAGGAAACGAGGTGAAATCAATTTAATCATGTACACCTTGCATCACAACCAAAGGGTGGCATGCAGGGGGGGGGGGGCTCCTCCTTTACTCCTCATGATGGACTACGTCGAGATAAAGGGCCAAGCCTAACAGGTAGCATTCTTAGTTTTAGATTTAAAATGCATGAGATGAACCCAAGTATGACAAGAATAATCATCGACTCGGGTGGTAGACTCTTAGGTCCTGTTTGGGCAACAGGATTAGAAGGGATTAGGTGGGATTGGATTCATCTGGTTCCGTGCCAATTCCACTCCATGTTTGGCAAAGCTTGGAATTAGATCGGATGGAATTACATTGGGTCATGTGCCAATTTCACTCAATGCTAGCAAGTTGTGTAGGTCCCACCCTGATGTGTGGGCTATATCCACACCGGAGATTATTTTAGAGCATGGGCCAAAAATCAGGTAATTCTAAAGCTCAAGTGGACCCACCACCGAAAGCAATGGGGATTGAATAATTACCATTGAAAACTTCTTTGGGGCCACATAAGTTTTGGATCTACCTCATTTTTCGGCCCATACCATAAAATGAGGTTACAAAACAAATGAACGGTTTAAATATAATACATATGTGTTATTATGATAATTTCAAATGATGGTGGGTATATCCATTCAATGTACCACCGTATTACCAACAGCATTAATCTAATCCCATGGAATCACGGGACAATCCCTGCCATGGGTAATAATGATGTTTTTTTGAATACAATCCCACCTAATCCCTTCTAATCCAGTTGCCCAAATAAGGCCTTAGGAGTTTCAACTCCTGGTCTAGGGTTCATAGGTGGTGAAATTCCACTAACGTGAGTGTGTGGGGTGTGTGTGCGTGTAAAAAAAAAAAAAAATCGTTGATAATTTTGAAAAAAAAGTGTGCACCGGTGTGGGATAATCACCCTAAGGGCGTGTTTGGACGGGCCCATCCCATAAGGATTAGATTGTACCAGGGTGGATGGCAGGTAATGATGGCTGCGTCAGTGGATTGCTGGCAATCCCATGGGATTTTTATATACAGGGAATCTAGCACTGAGTATGTTTGGCCCGCCTGACCAATCCCGAGATTACGCCCGGCCAATCCCTTCCAATCCGTCCACCCAAACATGTCCCAAGCAAAATAGATGGGATTAGGAGGGATTGGGTGGATTTCAAGGTAACGATGGTGATGTCAGTGGTTTGCTGGCAATCCAATGGGACCAATCCAGGCAGAAGTTCAACGTGCCTGTTTGGCACACCCGGCCAATCCTGGGATTGCTCCTTCCAATCCCTTCCAATACAATCTAATCCCATCCAGTCTGCCCGGCCAAACCGGCCCTAAATGTACAATGAATCTACTGAAAAGAAAGTGTGCTTTGGAAAAGGACGACGAGTTTGTTTTGCCTTTTGATAAGCATCACAAGAAGAAAAAGACGAAAAAGTAGCACATGAAGTTGATGGTATTGGAGATGAGTGAGATGTAGATGAGTAACCAAGATGCATGCTCCAAATGTTGAAGATTGTAGGTTGAGCAACGAGCATGGTTGAGAGAGGCAGGGACTGGGGGTTTATGGTAGTGGGAAAGTCCATCTTGTACTTCACCTACTCTCAACAGCTTTCTTGAGGACATGTCCAAATAAAAAATATGACATGGCAATTTGAACTTTTAGTTAGCTAACTAATAAACAAAGATTAAAATAAAATTTTGGGACACAAAGAACATCTTGTAGAACCAAATTTGAAGATAAAGAGATCGAGCCGACATGAGTGATAGGGTGACGTCTCTAATCGGTAATTCGATGGGTAAAACATTAAAAGTTTGTATAGAATTTGTAATAAAAAAAAAAAAAAAAAAAAAAAAAGAGAGATTTAGTGTCATATGAGCAAAGCCTTCACTATCTATGATCCAGGTGGTGGGTGAGGAATAAATTGCTGAATTACATAAGAGATAAGGTGAAAAAGATGACATGCTAGACGATCAGATCCGACAATCGAAAAGAGAAGATGGGTCAGGTTGGGTTGGGTTTTGGCAGCATTGCAACAACACTCCACAGAGATGGGATTCGGATCGACAATGGTTGGTAAGGTGAGCAATGACGCCGAAGACGGAGAAAATATGTTTGGATCAACAGATGGCAGCAACAACACAGTGATTTTATGTTTCGCAGGTCTGGATAAAGGAATTAATAAAAAAGAACGAAATGAGGATATATCCAGTAAAGAGAACGATTCAGAGCTTTGAATTAAAGGCTATGATATCATGATAAAAAGGAATTGAAATATTAAAAAGTTACTTGTACTTTTTTTTATTGAAAATAATGCTGAATTTGTATAAGAGAAACAGTCTCAAAAAGAAAAATAACAATTAATTACAGTCTAATCTTCCTAGTTAAATTCAGGGTCGTTTGGCACCTTAGATTGAAAAGGGTTGGAGGGGAATCGAGGGGGTTTCAAATCCCCTGGTTGTTCGGCAGCATAAAGTATCCAGGGGTTAGGGGGTTTCCAATCCCCTCTTTGAGGGGGGTTTGAAATCCACGGATGAGAGCTTGAATTACACCTAAAATCATTTCAATAGTCGCAGGTGTAACATGTGTGTCACGGTACACTATCATTCTAATGGGCACATGGCCCACCAATGATGATCAGCACCGACCAAACATTGTCTATATAAATTTGCACCGTCCAAACATTGTCCACGTAAATCAATGATTAAAAATCGTTAGTTAGTCACTCAGACATGATCTTATGCTTGTGGCCCATCCGAGACTTGGAATTTCATCATTTTCAAGCAAAACATATATTTCAGGGGGCTTATCACAACCATTGTGTCAAAAATTACATATCTCACTAATTAGAGATATTAAAGTTGATTTAGTAATTAAATTCAAACCCTGCAATATTCCATAGGTACTCTTGGAGAAAAGTTGATTCACATTCAAGGGTGGAGGATTACAAATTCAGGGGGCATCTAATCCTGGGGTTCCGGATCCAGGGGTTCCAAATCCACGCTCCCAAAGAGGCCCTTAGATGAATAAAAAAAAAAAGAAAAAAAAAGAGTAAAAATATGCAAAAATGATGAAATCTATCCTAATATAGTAAAATGATTTTGGGCTAGTGGTGAGTGACTCTAATCTAATTAAAGCCACGGCCCTTGATAAAGTGAAACGGTGGAACATGATTCAGGATTTTGACCCGATGATTTAGCTGACGTGGTCTGGATAGAAAGCAGATTGCGTTCTGCCCTTGCTTGGACTGTCTTTTGGATCCAGGCTCTGTGGGGTCCACTGTGATGTAAGTGTTTTATCCACGCTGTTCATCGTTTTTCTCATATCATTTTAAGATATGAGCCAAAAAAATGAGGCAGGTACAGGTCTTAATTGGACCACAAAGTGGGGATTGAACGTCCACCATTAAAAAACTTATTGGGAGTTGGAGAAGTTTCGGATTAAGCTGATAATTGTTTTTTCACTTCATTGGTTGGATGGTCAAAAAAACATCACGATGACCCATAGAAAGGTTTCAACGGTGGGTGTCATTATCACTGCAGCTTCCTTTGGTGTGGTCCACTGGATCTGTGTATCTACTTCAATTTTAGGATCATACCTTAAAATGATCTAAGAAAAGCGATGAACGGCGTGGATAAAACACTTACATCACAATCCGTGCCCTTGGATCGAAAGCAATCCGACCGTCGAAGTCCGGCGTGGGTTTTAAAACGATAGGTTGTAGCTGTTGAAAAGGCAGTAAGTAATGTCAAACGCACATGAAAGAAGCTCGCGGTGGAGACAATGGACCCGATATTTTGAATCTATGGGAAGACGTCGACGCCCGATATTTCGATTACTATTTTGAGGAAAAGTAAAACGGAACGGCAGACGGAAAAAATCACATGAGGCTATTTCCGTGATATTCCGTTCCTTTCCAAAGTGGGCAGCACGTTCCGCGCTGACGCTCTGAGCAGTAGATGCAGGACACGTGGTACCTTTTCAAGAGGTGGTGGGCCCCACACCCGGGAAAGGCCGAGGTCGACTCTGACGTGGTGCTTCCGGAAGCCAACACGAGACCGGCCCAACTGATGCTTTGCATTTTTTTTTTTTCTTTTAAAGGCTAGAGCCGAAGAAATTGACGGGGAAAATTGCGAGTGCACTCCAGCGATTACACTTTTATTGGCATTTGCTACAGCACGTGTCAGGCTTTCACACGAATACCGTATCCAAGCCGAAGATCAGGTAAATCCCAACTTCTATATGTTCTCCGTAGAAAATTGAATCTGGGCCACACGTTTAACTTTAACATAGACCCTGGTCATTTTCTCTTTATGCTTGTTTGGTTTTCCAGATTCATTGTAAGTAAATGGCTAGTAAATAATTAATTATTATAATTTCACCTTGTTTTTAAGTGGACTGGTACTTTTATTAGGTAAGTTTTTACTGTTGACTCTACTTTTCTTTTTTCGAGTCTAACGAAACTTACCTTATCAAACTACAACTCAAAAATTCCTTACTTTTTCAGTTGCTTTTACTTGAAAAAGAGAATATTTTTGTCCAACTTGAAAACTGTACTTGAAAAATCTACTTTGGTAATATAAATTTTCAGCCATTAAAAGAAAAAAAAAAAACATAAAAAGTTACCCTCTGCGGTGCAAAGTTTTTCTTTTTATTTTGAAAGACTGATTAAAAGAATTGGGTTAAATTTGTGGGGCCCATTGTGATGTATATGACATATCCATGTTGTCCATCCATTTTACTAGAACATTTGGAGACATGAGCCAAAAAATGAGGTAGATCCAACGTTCAAGTGAACCACACCAAAGTAAACAGTGCCCCAACAAGTTTTCAACCGCAGGTGTTCGATTCCATTTTTCCAGTAGTGTGGTACACATTTTTTGACTGATGCCCTAAATTCAGTTGAAATAACGGATGGACAGTGTGGATAGTCCACATACATCACGGAGTATCAACCGTCTGTTTCCGGAACTATGCAGAGTTGCTCGACAGCTGATAACACCAGACCAACGGTTTGGATTATGGAAAGAAGGCCCCACTTCTCGTAGAAGAAGCCAAGTAGAAGTTTGCATGACCTCGGGTGCAGTAGCACATAAATGAGCTAAAATATTAGGACCATGGTGTCATGGGTTCCTTCCATAAACAAATATGCTGCGGTGGGCCAGATGGCATCAGCGCCTGCCACGTAGCAATCTCACTGTGGCCGTTTCAGTTTGACGTGGCAAGCAATGGAGGCGAATGCATATAAATAGGGGTGGGGTGGGATCTCGCTTCCTATGTTATTTACTTCCAAGTAGCAGTATTCCTTACTAGTGCTGCATTTCTTGTGTGTGTGTGTTTGTGAGAGAGAGAGAGAGAGAGAGAGAGAGAATGCCTATGGTGGGAGGAGAAGGACAGGCGGTTACAAATGGGAGATGTGAAGAGAGGGGTGTTGGCTCTCTCTTCTCTTCTTCTTTTACGACGTATTCGATTACACTCAAGGTATATGTATATAAGAAGAAAAAAGCTATCTTATGTTATTCTCTTGCCGGTATTAGAAAGAGTTTGACAACCGTTGCTATCAAAAGAATCAATGCAATCTATTTCACTCGTTTTTTGACGTTATTTTCTCTGGATATGCAGTTCACAGACATCTGCTACCGTATAAAGCTCCAGGAAAAAATGGGGCCCAACAGTAGTGGAAGCATCAAACGGTTGCTGGGGGGCCGAAAGCCTGATCAGACGATGATTGAGGAACGGACGATCCTAAACGGGATTACAGGGTTAGTATCCCCAGGAGAAATCCTAGCCATCCTAGGTCCGTCAGGCAGTGGAAAATCAACGCTCCTAAACGTACTAGCTGGACGTCTTCAAGGGAGCTACACCGGTACTGTTCTCGCCAACGGCCGTACTATGACAAAACCCATTTTGAGAAGGTCGGGATTCGTGACACAAGACGACATCCTCTACCCACATCTAACCGTCAAAGAGACTCTCGTCTTCTGCTCATTGCTTCGCCTACCAAAGACCCTCTCCAATAAGGAGAAAGTGCGGGTGGCAGAATCCGTAATTTCGGAGCTGGGTCTGGGCAAATGTGAGAACACGATTATCGGTAACACGTTCGTGAGAGGAGTTTCAGGTGGGGAGAGGAAGAGGGTTTGTATCGGGCACGAGATGCTGGTGGACCCGAGTCTGCTGATCTTAGACGAGCCAACGTCCGGTCTGGATTCGACTGCGGCGTACCGGCTGGTTTCGACGCTTGGTACGCTGGCCAAGAAGGGGAAGACGCTGGTAACGTCGATGCACCAGCCCTCGAGTCGTGTCTACCAGATGTTTGATTCGGTTCTGCTGCTATCCGAAGGCCGATGCCTTTACTTCGGGAAAGGATCCGACGCGATGGACTACTTCGCGTCCGTCGGCTTCGTGCCTTCTTTCCCCATGAATCCTGCTGATTTCATGCTGGATCTCGCAAACGGTGAGTTTCTTTCTATCTTCTTAAATTCATTTGAATCGGACCGAGTTGACTCGGCTTGACATTGTTTAGCCGGCCGAGTTAACTCTCCACATATTCTAATCGACGAGCTTCTCCGACCCCACACGTGTGTGCAAAAGGCTCATGTACAACGCACATACGTGGGAGATCCCATCCATCCATTGGGTAATGCCCACATTCTACATTTTTAAAGGGTAGATAGACTCAACCATGCACCTAACCACTTTCAAACGTGTTTTGGGTGCGCCATGAAGTGACATCACCAAGCTCTGTGGACCCCACCACGATGCATGTGTTGTATCCATACCGTCCAAACATTTTTAGAGATTGTTTTATGGCATTACAAAGAGAATGAGATAGATCTAAAGTTCAAGTGGACCCCACCATAGAAAATAGTGTGGACAGTGACATCCACCGTTCAAAACTTCTTAGGGGCCACAGTAGTTTCCGATGAATAGGATGGATCTCAAAAATACATCACTGTGGGCACTATAAATGTTTCAACGGTGGGTGTGACGGCTCCCACGGTTTTCTGCGGTGGGTCCACTTGAAATTTAGATCTATCTCATTCTTTTTATAATGCCATAAAAACATCTCTATAAATGGTTGGACGGTATGGATACAAAACATGCATCATGGTGGGGTCCACAGAGCTTGGTGACGTCACTTCTGTAGCGTTTTGGCTACTGACCTTGTCAGTATCCAATCCGTGCCCATCTTTTTCTAGTCCAGTCAGCATGTAGGCACCTAGATAAGTTAGAGAATTTCAGCTGCTCCATGGCTTGTCCCAGCAGATGAACGATCTGGATAGATCGAGACGGTTGTACGGGTCCCACAATGATAGAAACGCTTTCGTGTAGGAACTTTTAGGAATCGCTAACTTAGGCGAATCCGAGTCGTTGAACCGCTGTTCTGAGTGTGATAAACGGCTGGATGTGATTGCCTTTCCCGGGTTACTGCCCTTAGACGTGAAAGGTGACGTTAGTGAATAAAAATAGATGAGAGTAACGCTCATATCTTCAAGCGCCAAAGGAAAACGCATCACACGTACTAATCTAGCAATCTTTACCTGATCTGGACCGTTCATAAGGTGGACCAACCGTGCACGGAATTCTCAGGATGTTTGTCGAATCAATTTCCTAGTTCTGGATTAAAGGTAGGGCCACCGTACGTACAAAATTGCCACGTTGCCGGATGGTGCGTTTGCTTTTGCAGCTTGGAGATGAGGCGTTTGGAACTAGCTGTCCATACTCGATTGATACGTACCCGTAATGGCGAAATATGGGTAAGTGGGAAATGATGCTCTGTTGCATTCCACGTGTCCCTCTTGACTTGCAGTGGACGGTCCTCGACGGACGGTCCCCTTCAGCCCTTTTTCCTCTTTTTGTTTTCTGGGTTTTTTTATTTTTATTTTATTGTGATAATGCCTGGATATATCATATATCCGTCCTTTTCCAGTAATGGCACATGTGTCCGTATTTCTCACTCTCAAAAAGTGACACCTTTTGAAGCTATTATTGTGGGGCCCACCGCCCCTAAACTCAATGATCCGGTTCATCTACACCATACACGTTTATAAGTCCATTTCGTCACCTACAACTGTTCACGAGCCCCATTATTGATGCCTTGCATCTATCAGATGATCTTAGTCATCCATTCTTTTGGCTTCCAAGGAGTTTTGCATTAGTAAACGTAGTGAAATGATTATTTCCAAAATAATAATAATAATAATAATAATAATAAAACCAAACATACCCTAAACGAAATAACTCTCCCCATTTTGCAATGTTTGAAAATTTTACTTTGATTTGAGAACTTAAAACAAAAAATATATTTTTAATCAGCTTATAAAATGTCTACGGACCAAACGTTTTAATCAAGACCATGCTCCATATCATGTCATAGCCTTTAAAGGCAAGTTTGGGCTTAAACCATCTTGAAAATGGCCACTTGTAGGGTTGAGATAGGTTACAACATCATGGATGGAGACCAAACTTCCTACTTTTGGACATTTTTAAAATTAAATTACTTGAAAAATAATTAATTTTGTTTTTAATTTGATAGGGTGTAAATCCTTTCAGTGCGCCCTTTGGGCTATACTTTTGGGAGCGGATTAGGTGCGGTTCAGCCTCATCGTGGGTCCCACCTTGATGTATGTATTGTATTTCTTGTCTATTTATCCATTTTTTCCAAATCCCTTTATGAGATGAACCTAAACATGAAATAGATTTAAATCTCAAGTGGACCATACCATAAGAAGCAGTGGTGATTGATCATTGGAAACCTTTCATAGGCTATAAAAGTTTTGAATGATGCTGATATTTATTTTTTCCATTCATTCGTGTCTGCGCAACCTTATCAGCAAGTTGAATGGCAAATAAACATTACTATGGGTGTTATAGTGGGCCCTTAGGATGTTTTAAGGGCAAATCGGATGAATGGAATAAATATAAAACACACACATCAAAGTGGGCCCTATGGTTAGGATCGCACCGTGTTCGATGAGCCCAAGTTGCACCTAATCTGCTCACAAAACTTTTATCCTTGTCTTTTATTGAACATCTAAGGATAGGGAGAATCATTTCCTCTTTTTCTCCTTCCATGGACATTAGTGGTTCATAGTTTATGAACGGTGCATATTTTAGAAAAAGCTTTTAGTAAATGGATAGCAGTTGGAACGTAAATGGGCGGTTTGGCTAGGGACCCCTACCACTAGCCAATGGATAGTAGTTGGTGTTGGTCCTACTAAGATGTATGTGTTTCATTCATGTTATGCAGGTTACCCAGTTTCATTTTTCATATATCCTCTCATGGTATGAGCAAAAAAATGAGGTAGATCTAAATCCCACTGAGTTACATCACAAGGAAATATTGTTGATTGAACACCCACCATTAAAAACTTTTCAAGGCTACAAAAGTTTTGGATCAAGCTGATATTTGTTTTTACTTTCATCCTCATCCAGGTTTGAATGACCTAATCAAAAAGTTCGATTTCAAAAAACATTACAATGGGTCCCAAGGGGTTTTTAATGGTGGACATTAAAACACTAATGTCTTCTTGTAGTGTGGTCCGCATGAGATTTAGATCCCCCTCATTTTTGGGATAAACCTCTAAAATGATTCGGAAAAATGTACACACGGCATGGATAAAATACATACATCATGGTGGGCCTCATAGAGCACCAGCCACTAGCCACCTTGCTAGTGGCAGCCAAGGGTGAAAAATGGATGAGCTAAAATTCAAAATGATTTAATCATTAGGTAGGCCATACCTGTGAGTGTGTCGGTAAAAACAATAAATAACAAAAAACAAAAGCAAGGAGTAAGCGGACAATTTTTCCTTTATTAATATGTTTCAGTGGAGTCGTACACGTTTAGGCTCAAGAGGATACTAAAAAGAGATTTCCAGTATATATCAACAGGGTTTTTAGGGAATTTTCTACATGGCTCGGATTTTAGCCACTTGCCATTAGCGAAATGAACTTTTGTGCGTTTTCCCTACAACCTCTCTCGTCCTTTCTCTTGTTGCGTAGATTACACTCTTTCACTGATCTGCATCTACAAGCATCCTTTCCCTCTCTTCCATTCTTTTTTTATCCACTTGAGTTGCACTGTCCACCTCCTGATAAGAAATAGTGGCCCAAATCTTACAAGATGCAGGCTTTACATGGACAAGAATAAGTATGGTACATTAATTTTAATGACAGTTGATATGATTGAACCCACAACAAAGGTCTATAAGATGGGAAAATCATGACCCTTTTTTGGAATTTAGCAAATGGATGGTGGTGTCAAAAAAAAAAAAAACCCAAAAATGACAGCTATGATGTTCCAATGTGGGTGAATTCTTGTGCATTGGCGTTGGCAGTGTGGCCCATCATGTCAGATGTTCATATCAGTAACATGTAGAACTAGAAAGTAGGAACTTTTTGTACTCATCATCCTATAATACCTCTTATTCTTATATCCTTAAAAAAATCTACGGTGGTCATTTCCTAAAAGGAAAAAGGATTCCTAGATTTTCCTTTCCCTTTTTTTTATTTTTATTTTTATTTTTATTTTTATTTATTTATTATATATTTGGTGGGAGGCATTTGACAAGTGTCTTCTCATTATAATAATGCGTTTTGAAGCAACAATAACTTGGTGGGGCTTTTCTTTTATTCTTTGACACCATCATAGTAATATAGAGAATATGACGGAATGAGTTGCGTGATAGAGCATCTCTATCTGTGCATATATCCATTTTGAAAAAAGAGAAATGGATGTGGCGCACTGTATCTCCCTTTGTTGCTGAAAATCAGGTCAAACGGACCAAACTCTTATGTTACTTTGTGTCCCTTTAAGGACAGAAAAATGAGTCATTTAATACTCTGGCGGACTATGACTACCATATCCATGCATGCAGCTGCCAGTCGTTCATTGCCATCAGATAAGTGGTTCAATTGAAAATTGTCACTATAGTCCAAAACAGATATTCCAAAACATTCCCGACTCTTAAAGTTGCCTGGCTTGCTGACTCAGTTGACTCAGATTAACTCGACTCACTTATCTTATTAAATGATTTTATTGATAAAATAATTAAATTTTACAGCCAGCTAGGAATCTCTGTTAATAGAAGACTTCACAAGCTGTTTTCCTATTTTATATCCCTTGCACTGCACTTAATTATTTTAAATATTTATTAATAGTCCCTTTTTTCCCTACCTTAGACGCCTAAAAATGAGTTCATCTCATTTTAGTTATAGGTGTTTGGTTGATATTATGCACCAAATGACCAAATATAATGGTAACTGGTACCACCAAACACACCACCCTTAGTAATAACTATATATGAGAGATCGTGGTTGTTGGTAATTATCAAGATTATTTTGTAATCCTTTCCAAAAACGAAATATAATCTTTGAGATGAATGCTCACTTGCACACTTTTGCACACGTGTCATAGACACAAAATTTGAACGGTACACGTGATGCGGCACCCATTGAAACCTTATTAGCTTAACTTTTAGTCAGATAAAAAACTCTGGTGGGCCATGGAAAGAGGAAACAATTTCCTCCATTGATTTGCATTTCTCTTTGCTATATGGTCCACTTGAGTTTTGGATCAGGCTGAAAATCCGGCCCATATAGTTTCAAGGGGTGCCGCATCACGTGGACCGTTCAGATTCTATGCCCATGACACATGTGCGAAGGTGCGCAGGTGAGCATTTCTCTAATCTTTGATCCATAAAATGGGAAGAACTCATTTTTAGATGCTTAATGATTATCAAATATCGAGTTGAGTCTCGAGTCAACCAGGTTTTCAAACCATGGTCTAAAATCAATATCTGTAGTTTGAGATTAGAATCATTGTACTAATTTGGTCTTAGGATTATGTGCTTTTTATACTGGGCCCTGTGATTTGGATGGCTTAGTTTTGAGATTCATGTCTGCCACGTGTATAGTGGCTATATCCATGCGTAGCTATCAGCCCACTCTGCCAGAGTATCAATTTTATTCTCATCCCACTTTGGGAGGACCAGCCAACAGCGATTACCTAGGCGTCGATTGCTTTATATAGACAAAGAAATCTTTGACCTAAAATGTCACACGTGGCAAATTTGGTATGATCATGACCTTCCATTTATTGTACAACAGATGCAAAAGTCAAAATAGTTCGAATCGAATTTGAAGTGGGACTTTGGGCCCTTTGTGTTGTTATTGCTTTCGGCTTTCAAAACGTGGGTTGGGCCCACAATAATAATAATTCATGGCATGCTAGAATTATAGGCTATTGCACCACCTCAAACAATAATAATATTTTATTCATAGTGCGTGTAGTATTTTAGTCGGAGGAGCTTTTCCACCTCTTGTTAGGCAATGCACCAGCCATGGTTCTTCGCGACCCTATTGTACATTTCTTTGTACGGTACTGAATCTTGACCGTCCATCTAAGACGCCTTACCATGTGATGTAGAGCGGGTTGCAGACACTTTCATGTCTAAGATTGACCTGAGAAGGCCTGATTGGAGGCGAAAGTGATCAGGACCGTCGTAACCCTAAAACAGACATATCTCACATACCGAAATGAGTTATTCGATTATATATGATTTTGGGGGTAAGAGAAGTTACTTTAGCCACCTAACCTTGCTATGCTGGGGTTGCCCACGCTGAATTTATGAAATTCCATCAGATTGACGGTCGAAAATCCATTTTATTTCCGTTTTTATTATTTATAGTAAGTTTTAGTTGGATCGTACTTTTGATCCATTGAGTTTTATGAGTCTTGCCCAACATGAAAAGGGCTTAGAAAAATGAGGGAATAATGTGGTTAGGCCAAATTGGAAACTTACTATTTTTGGCTCGTTTTTTATTTTTTTATTTTTAATTTTTTTTATCATCAATCAAGCTATTTTTGAATTTATTAAAATTATTTATATTTTCCTATGGATTCGGAGTAGTTATCCTTGAGTAAGACAGTGTTCAACCTCATCACGTCCATCCCTGCATCACCATGGATGGTTCATGGCATAAGATCAGGTAAAGGACAACTGAAGGGAGAATCCTAGCCAATCATCATTAACTTGAACGGCCATAAATTGGTTCCAACGGTGGGACATCCACTGAAGAGCCCACCACTCAAATAAATACAGGAACAGTGAGATATGTCCCATCCCCAACAATCAGGAAGGCGCACTCCTTAAGTGAGCCACTAAATATAGACCATTATTTATATGTTTCCTAACCGTCCATTCTCGTCATACATGTGTCCCACATTGATCCTGCACTTGTGTCCGTCAGCACTCCTAGTGCACTCTCTACAGGACAATCCAATGGTTGTTACGTAAGGATGGACGTTATAATCCAACACTAATATAGTAATAGTTGTTTATTATAATGTGAAAGAGAGGTTTATATAAAAACATTTCTTCTGGTTGTTGTGGTGTAGGTGTGGCACAGGTAGAATCACAAGGAGATACGGAGAAGCCCAATAACATAAAGCAAGCCCTTGTCGTGTCCTACAACAGCTTGTTAGCTCCTAAGGTGAAAGCTTTCATTGATGCTGACACTTACAGGCTCCCAAAAGGTATATTAATCCACACCCTCCATCATTCATTAATAAACTCGAGCTTTGATGAGCCCACAACATAACAATCTGGCCCCACATCTCAGATGTGGGTATTGTTTGTGGGGTCAGCAAAACCCAAGAAAAGAAGGGATAAAAAAAAATGTTTCAAGATCATCATAATGGGACAGAACCATGGATGGGCTATGGTCCAAAAATCAGCTAGGCTGGATATTTTCAATATTGTTCTCCCAAGTTGAATGTGGTTCATGTACAGTCATGCTCTAATATTGGATCACCAAAAGACTTTTGGATCACAGCCCATCCACTGATCTGATTGTCATCATCACAAATGATCATGACTTTTGGATGGTGGGCCATTCATTATGAGGCCCACCAGATGTATGGTCAGTCTTGTGGGGTCCCACCCTGTGTTGTGAGAAGGAAGAAAGGAATATAAAACCAATGGTTCTATTAACAGGGAGCCTAAGGTCCAGTGAGGAGGACAAAAGAAGCAATGGCTGGTTCACTCAATTCACCATCCTCCTTCACAGAAGTCTCAAAGAGAGAAGGCATGAAGCCTTTAATTCTTTAAGGGTCTTCCAAGTTGTCGCGGCTGCGGTGTTGGCCGGCTCCATGTGGTGGCACTCCGACATGCGTAATGTCCACGACCGCCTCGGTCTCCTCTTCTTCATATCCATCTTCTGGGGTGTCTTCCCCTCCTTCAACGCCGTCTTCACCTTCCCCCAAGAACGCGCCATCTTCATGAAGGAACGGTCATCCGGCATGTACACGCTCTCCTCTTACTTCATGGCTCGCCTGGCCGGAGACCTCCCCATGGAACTCATACTCCCCACAGCATTCATCACCATCTGCTATTGGATGGCAGGCCTTAGGCCTGATGTGGGTGCATTCCTCTTAACATTGCTTGTGCTACTTGGGTATGTTCTGGTGGCCCAAGGACTAGGCCTCGCACTCGGCGCAGCTATCATGGATGCTAAACAGGCGTCGACAATGGCCACAATCGCCATGTTAGCATTCCTACTCACTGGAGGATTCTATGTGCAGAAGGTGCGAGCTTGCATGACATGGCTCAAGTATACCTCATTCACCTTCTACTGCTACAAGCTGCTCATACAAGTCCAATATGGAGTAGGCGAAGCAACCGCATTGTTGGGTTGTGCCCATCATGGGAAAGGGAGCAAAGTCGCTTGTGGGTTCATCGAGGAGGACATCAGTCCCATGGTTAGCGTTGCTGCCCTCGTTGTCATGTTTGTGGGGTACAGGTTACTGGCTTATGCGGCCCTTAGACGAATGAAAGCGTGAATAACAACTATGACATTTTGGAGTGGGCTACTTCTCATTGACATTACATCAACATGAAATGTTGAGAAGGTTTCGACCATTCCATCCATCCATGTAACCATGCATCCCTGACTGATCACTGGGGAATGTCTTGCAATGGCAACCCAAGTGATGAATGCAAGTGTTAGTAAAGCACATTGACAAACGACTTACTGTTAAGGAAATAGAGATGGAGAAGGAAGACTATGACCAGAAAAATTGCAGCGAAATGTCGCTTACTAGTGAATTTTTTAACCAAAACCCAGTAATTATTGGTTACTGTCAATACCTGGTAACCAATCTGCAATGCTATGTTTTCTTTCCATCTTTGTTCAATTTCTACAAAGAGAACAGGTACAAGTGTGATTATTATTAGTAGATTAGATGAATTAATTGGACCCTTCAGATTCAAGCCTTCGACACTGAGAGATGCGGGAAATGTGATTCATGAAGAGGGTACTTTGCAGGCACATCTGCTCATGTTGGTGAGGACATTGTGCTTGAGATTGTTCAATCAGTGTGAATTTTTGGGCCATGCTCCATCTACAATGGACCACATTTCCGATTCCTTATTAGCATACACAATGACTGCATAAAAATGAAGAGGGCTATCAGGATATTGAATGAAAAATATTGGCAACGATACGTGCTGCTTTAGTTAGAAACAACCACAGCGAATGTTAAACAAGTACTGGAACAAAGAGTATGCTTAGCAGTAACCAGACCAAAGAGCTGAACTGCAAGCAAGATGAGAAACAGATTCAAGATCTGAGAAGGGAAGGACATTCTGAATGTTTGAGTAAAGCTTGTAGAACTCGAGGTGAAAATTTCTCAGGGAAATTCCATCGAATTCCATTTAGAATAAGATGATGGGAATGTTCGTAGCACAACGATTTAGAATAAGATGATGAGAATGTTCGTAGCACAATGAGAAGGGTAAAACAAGATTGTGTCAATGACAATGACTAAAAATAAGATGAAATGAGAGAAGGATGTTTGGTCCTTATAAATGGAATCAATCCAATCAAAGGATGGATCAACTCAAAGTAATGAATGAGAATTAATTACCTTGTAATACAAGAAATGAATGCAATAATCTGCTAACATTAAGAAGCAGACTGCATCACCCAATGCCATGGATGACGATGCTCAAACTAATGCCCAAACCCCTCTTCAGAAAGGAATGCCTGTGCAACATGCCACAGTTTAGATACATGGTGAACCAAAAGATTATTTGGCCCATCTGACTGTCAGATTGATGGACAGTTAAAAATGAGAAATATTCTGTTTCAACGAGTGTCCAAAAACCAGTGGTGGGTTATTCAACTAATCTGATTTTCGGACTTTGACTTAGCGACATTGAATCCCACAATTTAGTCGTTCTAATTTGAGTTAATGTATACCATGCACACAATTTTTTGAGTGCCAGCATAAACTCTCCTTGTACTTCCATAGATTGTCATTGGCGCAGGGAGGGATGTGATGAGGTTGTTCACCGTCTTCCTCAGGGTATAACTACTCTGAATCCACATAGCTATCTTGACTCCTCACAGAGCTTCCTCGAATCCACGAGGGATAAAAGCAAGAATAATTCTTAATAAATTCGAAATAATTTGATTGATAAAAAATAAAAAATAAAAAATGAAATTACACTTTAGACTTAGATTCCAACTCAAACACCCTAAAAACGTGACTTACTATAAATAATAAACTTACTATTTATAGACTACCTCTATTCTTAGTAGATTTCATTGTTTTTGGCCAAAAATAGTAAGTGTCCAATTTGGCCCAACCACGTTATTCTTTTAACTTTTCTAAGCCCTTTTCATGTTGGGCACAACTTCTACAACTCAAAGGATCAAAAGTTATACACGAACTAAAACTTACAATTTATAGTAAAAATGAAAGTAAATGAGACTTTTGACCGTCTATCTGATGGAATCTCGCAAATCCGGCGTAGCAGGGTTGGTTGGTTTAAGTAGGTTCTCTTACCCCAAAATCATATATAATATGTCGAAAAACTCATCCCGGTTTGCTAGATACCACTGATTTAAGTTTCACCACTGATTTAAGTTTCTGACGGTCCGGATCATTTCCGCCTCTGATCAGGCTTTCTCTGGTCCATCTTTGCCATGAAATTTTCAGTGACCTACTCTACATCACTCACCCTATTAGCAAATCATTGAAAACACATCCCAACATCATCATCATAGCCTTCGTCCCACCCATTTATGGTCAATCTTTAGGACCCCTGTTTTGCCAAGGAAGATACTTCCCAACATAATTTGATGAATTTTCACAATCCAACCATATGTTAAAAATGGGATCTACAACTGCACAAAAGACCAAAAGAACATGCTTCATGCAGCAAATTGTAAAAGATTACAAATATGTTTGACGAGCCTTGCCAATGTTGCAAAAATAAGATGGTTTAGTTCAAAGAAAGGCGTGTAGATTGTAAGGTTGCTCAACGTTTCCTAGAAGAGATGGGCCCACCAAAATGTTCTTCTGCTAGTCTAGGTTTGCCAATGGCAATTGATCTGTATCTGTAGTAGAGATACTTGAGAGCTAGAAGTGGGCTGATCCTTGCATCAACTAAGAACTGGAACAAAGATACAGTTCCATCAGTACTTCTGCAAAACCATTGAAGATTATAACCATAAGATGAAAGTGAAACTGATTCACATTGGGAGAGACTGAAGACGCGATCCTTAATTGCCACATGGGCCAAATGTAGCATGCTGGTGCAACATTCAGCCCATTTGTCAGGTGGGACCCACCAAGAACATCCCTAGGAGAAAATATTGACTTATTTATCATCAGGTGGGCCACACATTGGCAAGAAAAATCGATGCCTAGAGAAAAATGACTAACAACAAACATGTTGATATGATGATCAGCATCCCCAATGTAACAACAAGATCTCCAACTGCATACATCTGAAAAATGCACAAACTGAAAGCTAATCCATTTCACTCTCTTACTGGCGTTCGCATACGAAGATTAATGAAGAAGAATGGATTTGTTTATCCGAGATTTGAAAATACCAACTAGGTTGGATCCATTAGAATATATAGTTTTCATTTTCATGCCCCAAGGGATCCTCCATGAGCATGTGGGAATAGTCCATTTCTATGGACCAATCAATTGCCCAGACAAGCATTATATTAGGAAATGAAAACTATGCAAAAATGTTCAGGGCTATACGGACCCAAACCGTAGACCTACTTGGTAAAACAGGTCAAACTGATTATTGCCGAAATAATTTGAACTGTTTCAAAGACAACAATACACTTGTGTTGATTTGGAATACAATAGGTGCCTGCATCTGCAAATGATGTGACTGTTAATTAGAGTAAGTGATGAGCTAAAATGAAGAATGATCAAATTCTCATGGGCCCCACCATCTTAGATTCTTTCTAAAGAAATGCTCGAGAAAATTTCAGAGCCCAATCTGAAATTCTTGGTTACTCTGAAACAATTCCATGTTTTTTTTTTTTTTTTTTTTTGCAACAACTTGTGATTTCATGCCCAAATCCGATGGGTTAAGCAATTGCATCCACAATTAAAAGGGATAAAATTGAATATAAGGGTATTGACCTATGGTCTAATTGAATTTATGACCTTTGATAGAGTGGAATGGCCTAAAAGATTCATGAAACTGACCTCAATTAATTGGGATAAGGCTATGATGATGATGATTGAATATTAGGATATTCTTGTTATTCAGTGCACTATGAGTCGTAATACTGTTATCTGCAATTCTAGAAGCTTCCTAAGCAGTACATTTTTTAGATAGGTTTGAGAAGATTTCTAGGATATGTACAGATAAGCATGAGAGGATTTCTAGAATTTTTCCTAGATGAGAGTTGAGACACTTGTGAATACTATACATTTGTATTCCTTCTATTTATTCAATCCAGACAAATATTCAACCTTTCTAGGGTTCTATATCTTATTTTAGTGAGTCCTTTGATCTGATCCACTTCTTAATCCATGGCCTGCAATCTTCTATCATTTATGAAATGTTGACTTCAATAACACCTGCCTATTAATCTCATCCCCATGGTTCATTTTCTTTATTCCTTTTCTCTTCTTCCTTAATCTTTTTCTTTCCATTCAAAACCTCATCTAAAAAATAAATTTATGTGCTCATACACACCAATAATACCCAACCCCAACATCAATTCCAAACCTTCTTTCATACCATCCTCTGAAAAGAAGAAGAGAGAAAAGAAATGGAATTGCAGGCATGAGATGCTCTAATAAACTGTATTTGTGTACTTCCAAAAATCAATCCTTTTGATCCATGTCAATGGCATGCTCAAAGAGCTCCTCCCTGCTGTAAAAGTTGAGTTCTTAGAATCCAAGTATTCTCAGTCTTGTAACTTGCTCATCATAAGCACTACCTTAATGGCCTCATCCATTTTCAAATTTCACTCTTGTTCACAATCAACAATCCTTTTTTTTTTTTTTTTTGGAACTGCAATTGACAAAATACCCTTCAAAACCACATGAGATTGGGCACCCTCAATTTCTATAGAGAAATGAGATTAAGAGAACTTGAGGGCTGAGTAAAACATTTTTTGAAAGACCGATTCTTGATATTTGATTCCCCCTTGGCCCTTGTCCTCTACTTTGTCATCTAAATTCCCCTCATGGCCATGCCCCCCACCATTATCATAGTTGTGGAATGCAGGTATGGAAGGTCATTCCTTACAACTATATATCAAAGTAGTTCTCTTATCTATATTAGATAGACAGGACGGTCTCCAGGCTCGTCGAAGTTGATATATTCTTACTACTTTCTCTATTGGACCCAAAGAAACCAGACCACATGGCGGCATCATAGCTGCATCCCCCCTCCCCCAACACCCTCCCTTCAGTTCAATCATCACCCTTCTTCCATCATTGTCTCTACCTATTTAGATCCTCCCCTTTCCACCCTCACCTTGATCATATATGAGTGACCTTGACAGTAAGGAGCAGAGACATTTCAGAGGGAAGTAATCCATCTACCAACACTTCCACCCTCCCAAACTCTATTTCTTATCTGCAAATAAAGTGTGGATAAATCTCCAACACCACCCCACAGCAGGAACCTAGTATCATGAATGTGTTGACATTGATAGAAGCCACTAAATATTGAGCTAGAAAATCTTGATAGAAGTTCCAGACGTAAAATTACAACAGCTTAAGACTACAAAAGGATTGTTAGCCTTTCCACCATTTGTTTTGAGGATTTTACCAATGATGCAGGGAGGGACATGATGAGGTCAATCGCTGTCTTCCTCAAGGAATAACTACTCCGAATCCACGGAGCTCTCTGGACTCCTCATTGAGCTTCCTCGAATTCATGAGGGATAAAAATAGAAATAATATCTAATAAATTTGAAATAAATTGATTCATGATTTTTCAAAAAAAAAGAAAAGAAAAGAAAAGAAAAGATATTACAACCAGCTCAAACCTAGGACGGAGTTTTAAACTCAAACACCCTAAAAACATGACTTGGTATAAATAGTAAACTTATTATTCATAGACTATCTCCATTCCTACTAGACTTCATGGTTTTTGGCCAAAATAGTAAGTGTCCAAATTGGCTTAACCATGTTATTCTCCTAACTTTTCTAAGCCCTTTTCATGTTGGGCACGACTCCTACAACTCAAAGGGATCAAAATTTATACTCGACCTAAAACTTACTATTTATAGTAAAAACAAAAATAAATGGACTTTTGACTATCGATCTGATGGAATCTCGCTGGATGCAAATCCAGTGTAGGCAACCCTGCATAGCAGGTTGGTTGGCTAAAGTAGCTTCTCCTACCCCAAAATCATATATGATATGTCCAGAACCCATCCCGGTTTGCAAGATACGACTGTTTTAAGGTTCTAATGGTCCAGATCATTTCCACCTCCGATCGGGCCTTCTCTGGTCCATCCTTGCCATGAAAGTGTCTGCGACCCGCTGTACATCAACCGACCTCTTTTTCTGATGGCAAAAGCAACCAGATTTAGAAGCAGTCCATTTCTTCACCCAAATGGGCATCACCATGTTCCAATTTGAGTTGATCCATTCTCTGAATATCTACAATAGAGATTGAACCAAACTTGAGTATTGCCACAGCACAGACCTTCCACAGGTCTGTTTGCTCCCTTGTCATTGCGTTCTCTTTGCTCCCTTGTCATTGCATCACTCACCACAATCCTTCTCTCATATCTACCATCCAATAGCTCCTATTTTTTCTGGTTTCCCTGAACCTGTTAGAACTTGCTTACAGTTCACTCCAAACTTTCCGTATGGGCTTTTTTTTTTTTTTTTTGTTAAACAATCTAACCAACAAAAAAACACGAGATTTATTCAAGAGAAATCTGGGGCACTCTTACTAGATCAGAGCTCTCAGGTGCACAAGATGCCACTCTGCCTACATACTCTCCACACCATACAAGATGACTTGAAACCTTTTCAATATATCTGAGGTGGGATAAAACACAACACAATAAAAATAAGACAAACACAATAAAAGATTGAATTTGTATTCTCAACACTACCTCTCAAACTCCACATTATGGGATTCAAGATCTTCAATTGTACAGCTTGTCTTGAGATTAAGCTTTTTGGCATTCATTAAATCTTCTCTTGAAATAGTAGGGCATAGCCGAACATTACAATCATCAAGGCACTAAACCGTCATTCACGCACTAAATCCTCTCAAGGATAGAAAAGCAATATTGAGAGAACTACAATCATAATGGTTGAAGATAAAACTGCAATAGTATGTATATGGATCTGAATGTCGGTATTGGTCGGGGTATCAGCCCAATGGAAAAATGATACAATACGGCATCACGTATAGGTATCGGGGCCGTTTCTGTCCATATCGGTCATAATTTTTTTTAAAGCAAAATAATATGAAAAAATATTAAAAAAAGAAAGAGATATCCAAGAATCTATCTTTTGTTTTTAAAGTATTTTGACCACGTATTCAATGTTGTATCTGACTATTCTTTGATGAGAATATTGTATGTCAATTTGACCTGTCGAAGATCAACTAAATGGACCCTAAACATAAATTAAGTATGATTTGGTGAATGACCCATTACATTGAAATACAATTAAAAGAAGAAGAAAATGAAACAAAAGTGAAGGTTTACCATTCTTTTAAAATTTTTCCATAATAGTCCAATTTACTTTGATTTGTTGAATTTCATCCAAATAATTTGTTTTGATATTAAAATAGGTTTAAATCTAGCCTAAAATAAGCTTTTAAGTTTCTTTCATAGTTTAAATTAAGAAAAAAAAGAAGATGTGTGAAATTTTAAAAAATAATAATCAAAATTGGGCTTGTATGAGCTCATCGGTCGTATATACCTCGTATCGGTGCCAATACATCCCATATCGGCAGATACAGGTCCATTTTTTCGTATAGGACCTGATACAATCCCGTATCGTGTTCGCGTATCGGTTCATGTCAATACGGATACAATATAGCCATATCGATTGAGACGATACCGATATTTATGTTCATGAGTACACAATATGTGAGTGAACTACACCCACAACATATGACAAATGCCAAATAAAGAAAGACACTATTAATGGAAAACAAAAGCTCCAATACATGTTGAAATCTTCCATGCCAAGTTGAATTGAACATGGGTCCTTACTCTTGTTCCGGTGGTAGACTCAGGAGTTTCAACACCGGGTCAAGGGTTCGAGTACCCATAGGTGGTGAAATCCCACTATGGCGTGAGTGTGTGGGGGTGTGTGCATGTGTTTAAAAAAAAAAAAAGTTGAATTGAACATTACAATTTGAGTGAACTACAGTTTGAGGATGCTATGCTCCTCTAACCCTCCAATTTCAACATGTAGCGCCTCGACCACATCTACATTAACATTCAAAATTCCTGAAAGAACAAGTTTTGTCATGCCCCGTACTATGTATATAGAGTGTGCACCCTAATACCCGAGTTATGGTCCATGACTTATACACTAAATGTACATAAATCCACATATCATACATTATTAATTATTAGTAACTAACATGTATTAATTCTAAATCATCAACTTATTAACATTTATACACCTAATTATTTTCACTTATTATCAATTCATCCATAACATTTCACTTCACTTAAAGTAATATATGTGTTTTATCACATTGTCCATCTATTTTAGGTCATTACAGGGCATGAGCGAAAAAAAAGGATACGGATCAAATCTGCATACTTTGCTGTCAACCTGGTATATTTTTGTAACACATTTAATTATTTTAAAGAGCTGTACTTACATCAGCATAGATACGTGGCCCAATAAAAATTTCGGGAGCAGGAAATCCCTGAACCTTATAAATAAAGGATAGGCCAGGTAGAAGGGACGCGGATGAGCTACTAATAGAGCTGTACACGAGTCGAGTCGAGTCGAGTAGGGCGATACTCGTACTCGGCTCTTAACGCTTGAGTGCTGCTCGTACTCGGCTCTACTCAGCCAATGAGCAGGGACTCCCTGCTCGTACTCTACTCGCCCGAGTACGAGCCGAGTACGAGTAGTAAACGAGTATATATGGTCACCTCATGGTACGAGTATCTATAGTTGTTCAGGAATCAGGCCTAAATCAAGCCATTTCACTCCTCATAGTAGGCCACAGTATATAAAACAATGGTCTGACCATCCACTTTTTATACTTTGTAAACCACCTCCACGGCTCCACCTTAGGAAAACGGTCTGAAGTTTAGGCTTAAAGATCTAGATAGTGGGTCCCACTTGATGGAAAGCTAAGATCTTGCACGAGCATGCCACATGGCATGTTTTTTTGGTAGTGAGTGACCGGCGTTTCACACGTGTGTGGGCTGCTTAGCAAACCTCGTATGTAACAACATATATACGGACGGATAGGGGCACCGGACACAAAATGGTGGGCCCAACACATAGATTCTGTAAAGATTCTGTAATCCATCAAAATCAACACATATATTCTATAATCCATCAAAATCAAAAAAAAATTCTTACCTGATGGACGAACAGGAGCACCGGGCAGGGGTGGGACGAGGCCGCGACAGGCGTGGCGAAGGGACGAGGCGCGGATAGGGCGTCGGCGGTGCCGAGACGAGCCGCAGCAGCGGACAAAGGCACCGGCGGGCAGATAAGGACGAGCTGCGGAGTGCGGATAAGGCGGCGCGTTGACGACCGACGAGCCGCGGGCACGGCACCGGACAGTGGACGCAGTGGACGAGTGGCAGAGAGAGAGAGAGAGAGAGAGAGAGAGAGAGAGAGAGAGGGGGGGGGAAGAAGAGAGACAGAGAGAGAGAGAGAGAGAGAGAGAGAGAGAGAGAGAGAGAGAGAGAGAGAAAATGGCCGAATGGGTAGGGTCCGTAGGGACAGGAAAGGGGAGGGTTTGTTTTTTTTCGATTTGGGCAAGCGGGCGAAAGCTGAAAGCGACCGGGACTAGGGCTTCAAATGTATATATATGGCCTTGGTCGAGTAACGAGTCGAGCAACAAGTCAAGCAACGAGTCGAGTACTACGTTGCTCGTACTCTACTCGAACTCAAAATGAGTAGGAAAAAACTGCTCGTACTTGGCTCTAACTCAGACGAGTTGAGCATCAAGTTGAGTATTCCGAGTCGAGTCGAGTTGAGCGAGTACCTGAGCTTAGCTTGCTCGTGTACAGCTCTAGCTACTAACATGTTGAGTAGCAAGACTCGCTATTGAAGTGATGTCACCTAGTTCTATGGGTCCCACCATGATGTATGCTTTATATCCACACCGTCCATCCATTTTGAGAGGTCATCTTAGGCTATGAGCCAAAGAATGAGTCATATACAAAGTTCGAGTGGACCCCACCACTGAAAACAGTGGAGAGTGATGCCCACCATTAAAAGCTTCAAACCACAATTTTTTGATCAAGCTAATATTTGTGTTTTACCTTCTTTAATGTCTGTGTAAGTTTATGAACAGGTTGGATCTCAAATAAACATCACGGTGGACCATAGGAAGGTTTCAACGGTTGCGTCACTCTTCCCACTGTTTTCTGTAGTGAGGTCCACTCTAGCTTTGAATCTGCCTAGTTCTTTGGATATTTCCCTAAAATGATCTCTCCAAATAGGAGTTGTTTACAATTTTATATATATATATATATATATATATATATATATATATATATATATATATATATATATATATATAGGAAAATGTATAATGCGCTCAAGCTGATTTTTAGGCCCCATGAGGTCGAGCTGTGTGGGCCCCACCGTGATGCGTTTCGAACATCTACCCCATCAGTCAGATGCATCATTCCATCGTGAGCCTAGGTCTCAAAAATCAAGTCAATCCGTGACTTGTGTGAGCCACACCACATACAGAAGTGGGGAGGGGCCATGCACCATTAAAACATTCATAACCATTTTTGAGGGCCCACCGAGATGTAGTTTGCAAATTCAGCCCATCCATTATGTGTGTCCCACTTGAATGAGGGTTCAGACCAAGTTTCAGGCGCATGCAAAACTCAGGTAGGCCCCACCAAGTGCTTTTATATGTTTTAACGATGTCTTCACATAATTTTAGATGGTATGGCCCACCTGAGTTCCGTATACGGCTGATTTTTGGGATATCCCATAATTTAAAGGGGACCCATCAAATGCAAGGTGTTGATGGTCGACATGCATCACGGTGGGGCCCACACAGCTCGACCTCACGTGAGCTTATTCTCAGCTCGAGCGCATTGTACCTTTTCCCATATATATATATATATATATATATATATATATATACCAATCTGACCTGATAACAGAGGATCCTGACTCAAATTGGATACAATCCACTGGCATCACCATCATTACCTTGAATTCCACCCAATCCCTCTTAATCCCATCTATTTTGCTTGGGACATGTTTGGTTAGACGGAGCAATCCCGGGATTGGCTGACGTAATCCCGGGATTGGCCAGGCAAGCCAAACATACTCGGTGGTGAATTCCCTGGATATAGCAATCCCATGGGATTGCCAGCAATCCACTGACACAGCCATCATTACTTGCCATCCACCCTAATACAATCCAATCCCATGGGATGGGCCCATCCAAACATGCCCTAAGAGGCTAATTATACTAAGTATAGTACCTCCGTTTTTATGTATTTAATTGCCTCTGTTCCTTCCAGCTAGGGGTGCATACTGGTTGGTTTGGTCTGGTTCTAGGGTGAAACCAGAACCAAACCGTTCCTAACGATTCTAGGATTTTTGGAACTGGAACTTGACCGTTGGCACCCTAGAACTGAACCGGAACTGAACCGTTAAAACCGGTTCAGTTTTAGATCGGTTCCACGGTTCTGGGCTTTTTATAATCCAGCCCAATTGAATGGGAGAGAGAGAGAGAGAGAGAGAGAGAGAGAGAGAGAGGATCGGTTCCACGGTTCGGATCTACGGATCAATTCACGGTTCGGTTCGGTTCTACATACCCCCGAACCGAAAACCGAACCGACGTAATCGGTTCTTTGATTTTTGGAACCAGAACTGAAATCAGTGCACTCTAGAACCAGACTAAACCGGACCATTTAGTCGGTTCCGGTCCGGTTCCATGGTTCTACCAGTTCGATGTGCACCCCTACTTCCAACACTGTTTGAAAATTCGCGTTGGCTCATCCTAGCCACATATCGTAATGATGCATGGCAGACCATCCAAGTTATAGGATCCATATGAAGCATGTCTCTAAAATAACATTGATTAACCAATCCTAACCATCTATTTGGTGGCTATCAAAGGGACAATCGATATTAAATATCAAGCAGTTTAAATTTGAAAGGAAAATTCAGATGGATAATATTAGCTCTCACCGTAATATACTTCTACACTCTTTGAAAAATAGTGTTGACTTTTCTGAAATCTCACGGGAATCTCTATCAAATGGCAAAATTAACTTCCATTGAGTTATTGCTTTTCTGCGCACTTGAGGCCCACTGTCACGTATAAATAGCATCCAATCCGTCTAATGGGGTCATCCAACCATAAGAAATGGACGTCTAAAAATCATATTAATCCAACAATCAGGTATGCCACGAGACAGAAAACAATGGAAAACCACCAATTCTCATCCTGAGCCTTCTCTAAATTGTGGGCCAATGAGTCGTTAGATCAAATTGAATCTTGGATTTCCTCAGTTTCATGGTGGAATGATCAGGATGAATGGTTTGGATGATATGCACGCACCAAGGAGAGCCCATATGCCTACAACAAATTGCCTACATAATAGGGGCAAAACCGTCAACTGCTCGATGATAACGATTTTGTTCATATGTACGTTGAATACGCTGACAACTCTGAAAAAGGACGGGACTCAGGAGGTGTTTAAAACAATTTTGCTTTGAAAAATAGTGTTGACTTTCCAGAAATCTTACAGGAATCTCTATCAAATGGCAAAATTAACCTCCATTGAGGAGTTTTATGTGCACTTGAGGCCCACTGTCATGTATAAATAGCATCCAATCCGTCTAGTGGGGTCATCCAACCATAAAAAATGGATGTCTAAAAAATAATTTTAATCCAATAATCAGGTAGGCAACGAGACAGAAAACAATAGAAAACCACTTATTTTCATCCTGAGCGTTCTCTAAATTGTGGGCCACTGGATAGTTGGATCAAAATGAATCTTGGGTTTTCCCAGTTTCATGGTGGAATGATCATGATGAATGGTTTGGATGATATGCACGCACTAAGGAGAGCCCAGATATCTACAAGTAGTTGCCTACATGATAGGGACAAAACGGTCAACTGCTCGATGATAACGATTTTGTTTCTCTGTACGTTGAATACAGAGAAAAAAGAGGAGACTCAGGAGGTGTTTAAAACAATTTTGCTTTGAAAAATAGTGGTGATGGCGAAAACAGCGGCTACTTTGGAATTGTTCTTTCTGATTTTTCATAATGGTCCAATTCACTTTGATTTGCCCAATTTCATTCAAATAATTTATTTAATTTAATCTTAAAATAGGTTTAAATCTAGCTTAAAATAAGTTTTTAACCTTCTTCCATAGTTTAACTTAAAAAAATAAATGTGTGAAATTAAAAATAAAAATAAAATTGGGTTCGTATGAGCGTATCAGTCATATATGCCTCATATCGGTGCCAATACATCCCATATCAGCCGATACGGGTCAATTTTTTGTATAAGACTAATACAACCCCGTATTACGTATCGGCTTGTGTCAATACAGATACAATATGGTCGTATCGGCTAATACGATACCGATATTCATATCCATGAGTATCTAAAATGTGAGGGAACTACACCCACAACAGATGACAAATGCCAAATAAAGAAAGACTATTAATTAATACAAAACAAAAGCTCTAATTCATGTAATCTTTCAAGCCAAGTTGAATTGAACATTACAGATTGAGGTGTCAAGAAGAAAAAATGTTAGAACTGTTGTTGTTAGAGATGTCTTAAATCTCATTTTGGGTTCAATGATATTGAACCAGCTTCAATGACATTGAAGCCAGTTCAATGACATCGAAGCCGGTCGATGCCATCAAGTTTTGTTTGGATTTTTTCCCCTGCTCGTTGGATTG
Organism: Magnolia changhungtana; assembly: GCA_030180095.1. NCBI lineage: Eukaryota > Viridiplantae > Streptophyta > Magnoliopsida > Magnoliales > Magnoliaceae > Magnolia > Magnolia changhungtana. Next base: position 22,614,669 of record JASAUF010000471.1, on the reverse strand, counting down.
TTTTTGTCATTTTTCGATGACATCGAAGCTAGTTCAATGTCATCGAAGGTTTACGCAGATTCATTTGTGGAAATGTAGATTCTACGATTTTTGTTTCCTATTCCGATTTTATTTATTTTTTAAGCTATATAAAGGGTTGTATGCGGAATTAGGAAGTATTTTAAGGGAATTCTAAGGCATTTTAGGGTTTCTAAAAGAGTTCTAGGATTTCAAGGAGTGGAGAGAATGAGAGGTTTGAAGATTGCTCAAGCCGAATAAGTCCTCATCTTTGTAATATGAACTTTCATAGTGAAATTTTCTGTCGCTTTGTGCTATGATTTTTTTCCACAAGGGTTTTTCACGTTAAATCTCTGTGTTTCTTATGATTGCTTGGTGCTCTTGGATTGCTATCCTAGATCCATATTTGTGTGATTCCACAACATAAATCCCAACAAGTGGTATCAGAGCTATCGTTGAGGCACATATTTGAATCTGTAGGATAAGCATCAAGGGGAAATGCCAAGTTTGATATTGAGAATTACTCAGGCAAAAATAATTTTGAGTTATGCAAGTTTAAGATGATTAATCTATTAACCAAGTAAGGCAAAGTTAAGGCTCTTGAAGAGCAAAAATTGTCTATGAAGGATGATGAATGAGAGACTCTTGATAGTAATGCTTTAGCCTCCATCCGTTTGTGTCTCATGGATGAAGTTCTCTACAATGTTATGAGGGAGAAAACTGTGACTAAGTTATGGGCGAAGTTAGAAGATGTCTATATAAAAAAATCATTTTGAAAATCGTCTACGCTTGAAGCTACAGTGTTATAACTTCATGATGACAGAGGGTGGGGATCTAGATGCCCACATCAGCAACTTTAATAAATCGGTGTGCAAATTGCTAGATATGGAAGAAGTGATCAAAGATGAGGAACAAGCATGTATGTTGTTGAATTCTCTTCCAGCATCGTATAAGTCATTCAAGGACACGACGTGCATCACAAATAAAACCCTAAGTGTCGACGCCGTTATCTCAACTCTTCAAGGGAAGGTCATGAGAAAGCTTAACGACGACATAGGGACATCTTCCGATGCACTGATTACGAGATGTAGGAATTCAAAATAAGGTACAGGATCTGCAAGCTCTATATCCAAATCCAAGGACAAGGGCAAAGGAAAGTTAAAGTGCTGGAACTGTAGGATGAAAGGACACATGAAAAATGATTGTGCAAATCCTAAATCTAAGAGAGAAGAATCTGAAGCTTCGTACGGGGAGGCTAACGCTGCTACGTTAGATGGATCGAGTGGATGTGATGGTGATGTCTTGCATGTGTCTACGATCAGACGCTCATACGATGATCGTAGGGGTGAGTGGATTCTAGACACAAGGGAATCCTTTCACATGACTCCTCATCAGAGTTGGTTTGCCAGCTACAAAGAGTGTGATGGTGGACAAGTGTTATGGACAATGATAGTGCCTGCAATATTATAGTTGTTGGTGCGGTGCGCATCAAGACGTTTGATGGGACATAGCATACCCTGATTGAGGTGAGGCATGCTCTCGACATGAGGAAGAGCCTGATCTCTCTCGGTGTACTTGAGGCAAAATGATGTAAGTTCACTGGGCTTGATGGTGCCCTTAAAGTATCTAAGGGGACACAGGTAATCATGAAAGTAAAACGACTCGGTAATCTTTACAAGTTGATCGGGAGCACTTCAACAGGTGGAACTGCAGTGGCTGTAGCGGATTCCACCTTTGCACGTGTGAGGCATGCTAGCCATAGTCACATAAGCGGGCAGGGCAAGAAGGCTAAGACGTGCGAACAAAGATACAAAGTAAGTGGAACAACTACTAGTGAGAAGAATCATACAGCATAATCGTATGATATCGATAAGGTACATAGACGTCTCTAACATCGTATATGTTCTTGTTAAAGACGAAGGGGATCCGTCTACTATTTAGATAGTTCTAAGTGAGCCTGGAGCTGAGAAGTGGAAGGTGACTATGGACAATGTACCAGATCGACACGTGGGAGCCGGTGGAGCTTATAATGAGCTAAAAAGCAGTTAGATGCATGTAGATCTTCAAAAGGATACAACATAGATACAGAGCAAGACTGGTAGCGAAAGGTTATACTCAGAGAGAAGAGATGGACTTCTCAGAGATATTCGCGCCAACGGTATAGGTGTCTATCAGATTCGTGTCGGCGCTGATTGCCCAATACGATCGCAAGCTGAAAGGATGGATATGGAGACTGCACTTCTGCACGGAAAATCGGAAGTGTTGTTATTCATGAAGTAACCAAAGTGGTTCAATGTTTAAAAGCGCTGAGAAAAAAGTTTGCAGGAGATCGTGGTACAACTTGTCGCCTAGGCAATGGTATAAAATTTGATTCCTTCATATCGAGTCAGGAATTGTATGTTGATGACATGTAGATAGCCAATCATATCATGTCTGGAATCAACCTATTAAAGACTTGGTTAAGTGGGACATTCGAGATGAAGGATTGGGGGGCTGCAAAGATAGTTCTTGGCATTGATATTCATAGAGACTGGAAGAGGAGCAGGCTTTGGTAATCAGGTAGAATTCCTTGAGTAGGTATGTGATGGACCAAGCAAAGCCGGTGAGCGTTCCCTATGCGGTTCACTTCAAGTTTTCCTCAGGATATGTCCCAAAACAGATAAGGAAAAATAGGATATGTTTCATGAGCCTTATTCGAATGTGGTTGGCAGTGTATGCCATGGTCTGTATATAGGTCGGTTATTTCACAGGCAATCGATGTTGTGAGCAAATACCCCGACAAGCAACATTTGGAGGCGGTGAGATGGTTACTTCAATACATTCGAGGTACAGAAGACTACGCCTTATTTTTGAGAAGACAGGAGCGAAGGTGATTGGGCATGTGGATTTAGATCCGACAGACGTGCTCACCAAGATTGTTCCTTCAGAGAAGTTCAAATTACGTGCAACTTCTCTGGGCTTGGCGATGACGTAAAAGAAGGACGAAGTGTGCACGAGAAGCATTGATGAAGCTATGATGCGAAGTAGAGATAAGAAAAGAGGACAAGGAGCTACGTTTGAAGATTAAAAACATGGTGGAGATTGTTGTTGTCAGAGATGTCTTAAATCTCATTTTGGGTTCGATGACATCGAAGCCAGTTCGATGACATTGAAGTTGGTCGATGCCATCGAGTTTGTTTGGATTTTCGCCCCTGCTTGTTGGACCGTTTTGTCATTTTTCGACACAAATTCGTTTGCGGAAACGCAGATTTTGCGATTTTTGTTTCCTATTTCGGTTCTAATTGTTTCTAAAGCTATAAAAAGGGTTGTATACGGAAGTAGGAGGTATTTTAAGAGAATTTTAAGGCATTCTAGGGTTTCTAAAAAGGTTCTCGGGTTTCAAGGGGTGGAGAAGATGAGAGGTTTGAGGATTGCTCAAGCTGGCTAACTCCTCTATCTTTATAATATGAGCTTTCATAGTAAAATATTCTGTCGCTTTGTGCCGTGGTTTTTTCCCACAAGGGTTTTTCCACATTAAATCTCTGTGTTTCTTGTGATTACTTGGTGCTCTTGGATTGTTATCCAATATCCATATCTATTTGATTTCGCAGCACAAATCCCAACAAGAACTCATGTATTTTGAGGATGGTAGGCTGATCCATTTCCCCAATTTCAACATGTAGTGCCTAGACCACATCTACATTAACATTTAAAATTTTTGAAAGAACAAGTTTTGTCACGCCCCGTACTATGGATATATAGTGTGCACCCTCAAACCCGAGTAACGGTTCATGACTCGTACACTAAGGCATGTTTGGTCCGTGGAATTGAATGGTATTGAATTGTATTAGATGGGTTTAACATCATTATTGCACAATGATTGCATCTATGGAAATACCATGGTATTGTAGCCATCCAATCCCATGTTTGGGATAAAACTTTTGCTATGGGAAAACACCAGATTAAGCAAAATCATGTTTGGTGGATCATGGAATTGTAATCAATAGACCAAATTCACAACAGATGTTGTTCACTTATACACATATATATAACCATAATGTCACGTGTAAACGGTGTATATGAATGGACAACATGGATAAATGCATGCATCATTGTGGGGGCCACATGTGTAGTGGATTTCAAAATCCACAAAAATCCTGCATGGGACCAAATGCAATTTCATGAGACTAAATGCAATTCCATCTCACCTAATCCCACCCTTTCCCATCCTCTCCAAATGCGGATGGAATTGCACACATCAAATGCAATTCTCTCCCAGCTAATCCCATCTAATACCCTACGCCAAACTCCCCCTAAGTGTACATAAATTCAAGTATCATACATTATTAAGTGACACAATTTACATTTAAATTATATCATCAACTTATTAACATTCATACACTTAATTATTTTTAGTTCACTTATTAACAATTTATCCATAATATTTTACTACACTTAAAACAATATGCTTGTTTTGTCACATCGTGCATCCATTTTAGTGCGTTACACGGCATGATCTGAGAAAGGAGACGGGTCATATCCGCATCCTTTGCTGTCACGGGCCACGGTTTTTTTTTATTTATTTTAAAATAGTATATTTGGCAACATTTATTTTTCAAACAGTTGTACTAACGTTAGCATAGACACGTGGCCTAATAAAAATTTTGGAATAGGAAATTCCTTTACCTTATAAATAGGTGAGTTTTGCACCATTTAAAAAAAGGGAATTATTGTATCTTTAGTATATTTTATGAAAATTCTAAAGCATTCCCCTCCTTTTTTAATTAATGCACGTGCCTTTGGTGGAATCTTACAGGAATCTCTATCAAATAATGGCAAATTTAACCTCCATTGAGAAGTTCGTTTTCTGTGCACATGAGGCCCACCGTCATGTATAAATAGCATCCAATCCATCTAGTGGAGTCATCCAACCATAAAAAAGGACCTCTAAAAAATATATTAATCCAATGATGAGGAGGCCGCGCCATAGAAAACAATGGAAAACCATCCATTTTCATAATGAGATCTCTCTAAATTGTGGGCTACTGGATAGTTGGATCAAATTGAATCTTGTATTTTCTCAGTTTGATGGTGCAATGATCAGGATGAATGGTTTGGATGATATGCATACACCAAGGAGAGCCCATATATCTACAACAAGTTGCCTACATTATAGGGGCAAAACCGTCATCTGCTCGATGATAACGGTTTTGTTTCCGTGTACGTTGAATACGCTGCCAACTGCTCGATGATAACGGTTTTGTTTCCGTGTACGTTGAATACGCTGCCAACTTTGAAAAAAGTTGAGTCTCAGGAGATTTTAAAACAATTTTGCTTTGAAAAATAGTGGTGATGACAAAAACAGTAGCTACTTGGGAATTGTTTTAAAATGAGAGAGAGAGAGAGAGAGAGAGAGAGAGAGAGATGGAAATCTACGAAGAAGTGGTGATCGTTGGAGCAGGGATAGCAGGGTTAGCAACGGCTCTGGCGTTAAAGAAGGTAGGGGTCCGGGTATTGGTTCTTGAGAGGTCTCAGGAGCTACGTGCCGCTGGTGCTGCTCTAACTCTTTTCCCAAACGCCTGGCGAGCACTCGATGCACTTGGAGTTGCTACCAACCTCACCTCCATCTATCCTCCTTCCCATGGGTAATTAAGTCTCTCTCTCTCTCTCTCTCTCTCTCTCTCTCTCTCTCTCTCTCTCTCTCTCTCTCTCTCTCTCTCTCTCTCTCTCAATGGGTGGGCATCCACTCCTAACTGTTGTCTGTGGTGTGGCCATTTAAATAATGGATTTGCCTGATTTTTAGGCTAACAGCGCACTATGAAAGGGTGCATCTGATTGGTGGAGTGGATGTCCGACATACGCAACAGTGGGGCCACAAAGCTCGATCTCTTTGGAAGTTTCATGAGCTCTGGCCCAGTAGGGGTGTAATGGGGAACGCAGATTGCGGACAGTCCCCGCCCGTCTCCAGCTGGGAACGGGCTTTGAGTGGCCACCGTGATGTATGCGTTTTATCCACACCATCTATCCATTTTTCCGTATCATTTCAGTGTATGGGCCCAAAACGTAGGTAGATCCAAGACACAGATGGACCATGTAATGGGGATTAAACTCTAAACGTTGAAAACTTCTTGGGGGCTAGAGAAGTTCTGGATGAGCTGATATTTGTGTTTTATCTTCATCCAGGTGGGCCCTAGGAGAGTTTCAACGGTTATAATCATTATCATCAGTGCTTCCTATGGTGTGGCCCACATGTTTCTTAGATCTGCCTCAGTTTTGAGCCCATATTATGAAGTGATAGGGAAAAATGAATGAACAGTGTGGATAAAACCCATACATCACAGTGGTCACTCAAAGCTACTACCTGTTCATAATTGGAGATAGAGGTGGGCATCGAGCCAAGTCGAGTTGAGGTGGGCCAAGCTCAGCTCGGCTTGTCCATGTTGTAATCGAGTTCGAGCTCGAGCTCAACCTCGAGCTCAACATTGAAGCTTGGCTTATCTGCCAAAGCCGTCGAGTCGAGTTCGAGTTTACCTCGAGTCAAGTTTGAGCTTGTTGGGTGAGAGAGTAATGGATTATGTTCTTAATCCTCCTCCATTAATGAAAAATTCAAAAATCTTGGGAGAATCAAAGCAAAACCTGATGAAAAAACCAAACAAAACTTCGAATCGAATGAGGAAACCTATAAGAACTGATCTGTTCTTGATCTTCTTCCACCAGCAGAAATTCAAGTACTAAAAAAGAAATAGAGCAGAATACATATCAGAAATCCAAGTAAAGAGCTCTAGCCAATCAAATCATTGATTTCCTTGAAGCCCTAACAAATCCGAGAAGAACCCATCTCGGATTTCTTGGATTTCTTGCCTAAGAAGTAGATCTCAAGAGATTGAAATCATACTATTGTGGAGCTGAAATGAAAACTGGTGGTGGTAGTCTGGGCGAGCGTGCAGCTGACAGCGGGTAGAGAAAGAAAATAAACGAAAAGGGAAAGGGAAAGGGGGTGCGTGCGGTCGGGTAGAGACTTTAGGGTTTGTTTTCTTCTTCTTTTTTTAAGTTAAAACTTAAAACTTATATTAATAATATATATATATATATAAAATATAATATAATATTTAATATATTTATTAATCGAGCTGAGTAGAGCTCGCGTTCAAGCTTCGAGTCGAGTTGAAATGCCCCCTAGTTGAACTCGGCTTGAACTCAACTCGAGCGTCAATTAATTAGCTTGACTCGGCTTGAATGGAGCATCAAATAATTAGCTTGACTCGGCCCGAATCGACCATTCAAGCCGAGTCAATCAGAGCTGACTCGAGCCGAGTCGAACAAGTTTTTCGAGCTAGCTCGACTTGTGAACAGCCCTAGTTGGAGATGGGCGGGGTAGGATGTAATCTGCATTAGTCAATGGGTTGGGTTCGCCCACCCAGTCTTTGGGCCTGGCCCGCTTGCCTAAGTGTACTTCCAATAATATGACGTCAAGAGGAAAAAGAAATAAAAAGAAAAGAAAAGCTATTTCACCAACTATAAAAAGGGTTTTCAGCTCATGTGGGCCAGGCCCACCATCCAGGATGGTCTTTAGGTGAAATCTATCGTGACCACCAGGTGTGTCACACATGTTAACCTAGGCCTGAAAGTCAGCCCAATCCAAATTTTAAGTGGAACACACAATTGAAAATAATGTACATGTCAACACTCACCCTCTAAACTATTTACTTTGTGTGCCACAACTAAATAACTAATAGATTTGATGTTTGTTCCCCGAGCCTACGTTTTAGCATGGTATCTAATGATTTAAGTAGATTTTATATAATCATCATAGTGGGCTTTGTTAATATTAATGGTGGATGTCTCTCTCACATTTACGTTGCGTGGCCCCACCTAAATCACATGTCACCTTAAATTTTCAGCCATAGGCCTAATATAAGATTACACATCTAATGGTCGGAGTGGAACTAACATACACATCACAGTGGCCCCCCCCTATAAAATAAAGGGCGGCGACGTGCAAATCACATTAAGATCGAGATGAGTTTGTTGGGATTTGTATTGCGGAATCATACAGATCTAAATCTAGGATAGCAATACAATGGCATCAAGCAAATACAAGAGAACACACAGATTTAACGTGGAAAACCCTTTCGGAAAAAAACCACGGCATAAAGCAACAGAATTCCACTATAAAAACATCAATTACAAAGAGAGAGGACTTACCCAATTAGAACAACCTCGAATCTTACCCCTACTACACCCTTTGATAACCCTAGAACCCTTTAGAATACCTTTAGGAAGCCTTATAATAACTTAGAATAGCCCTAAGGACTCCTATTTATAGTTTAGGAAACTCCACTTACGCACCTAGTCCGGAAAAGTCCAAAAACAGCTTCGAATTTACGCAGTCTGCACAGAATCTGCGTAACCCTCGACTAGTCAAGCCGAGGCCTCAACTGGTCGAGCGACCTCGTTGATCAGTCGAGTCATCCCCTCGACTGGTCAAGCAACCCGGATACCCAAAACATGTGCTCACTGGACTTTGAGTCGAGCAAGCCTCAACTAGTCGAGCGGCCCACTCGACCGGTCGACCCAGGCCCTCGACCGGTCGAGCGGCCAAAAAAATGTCAGATTTAAGGCATCTGACAACAATCTCCACCATGCCTTCAATCTTCAACCGTGTAGCTTATTGACCTCTTTTCTTATCTCTGCATCACATCATAGCTTCTCGTGCACACTCCATCCTTCTTTTTCACCATTGTCAAGCCCAGAGAAGTAACACATAACTTGAACTTCTTTGCAGGAATGATCTAGGTGATCATGTCTGCCGGATCAAAATCCACGTGCTCAACCACCTTTACTTCTGTCTTCTCAAAAGGAAAGACATAGTCTTCTTACCATCTCACCGCTACCCAATATTGCTTGTCGGGGTACTTGCTCACACCACTGATAGCCTGTGAAATAACTGGTCTAATCCAGACCATGGCACACATTGCCAACCGCATTCGAATAAGGCTCATGAGATATCCTTCTTTTTCTCATCTGTTTCAGGACATGTTCTGAGCAAAACTTGAGAAGAGACGCGTAGGGATGCTATTCAGCTTTACCTAGTCCATTACATCCTTGATTAATACCTACACACAAAGTATTCCTCCTATGATTATAAAAGCCTATTCCTCCTTCAGTCTCAACGCCAAAAAGCATCTTTGTGGCCCCCCGATCCTTCATCGTGAATGTCCCACTTAACTGAGTCTTCAGTACATTGATTTCAGATATGTCAATTCCTAACTCACTATGAAGGAATCAAACCACTATCTAGGCGACAGGTCGAACCACGACCTTCTACGAAGTCTTTTCTCAGCCCCTTTAACTTCAAACCGCTCTGGTTACTTCATGTAGATCTGCTCTTCATTTTCCATTGCAGAAGTGCAGACTCCACATCCATCCTTCCAGCTCAAGATCACATAGGCTAACTAGCGCTAATCACGGATCTAATAGATACCTGCTATACCATTGACGTGAATATCTCTGAGAAGCCGATCCCTTCTCTCTGAGCATAACCCTTTGCCACCAACCTCGCCCTGTATTTATATTGTATATATCCTCCTAAAGATCCACCTGCATCCAACCGCTCTCCGGCCCATTGGAAGCTCCACCCGCTCCCATATGTCGGTGTGATACAATGAATCCATCACATCGCTCATAGTCACCTTTCGCTTCTCAGCACCAGGCTCACCTAGAGCCATCTGAATAGAAGATGAATCCCATGCGATATTGGAGTCGTCCATGTACCTCGCCGATATCCTGCGATCATGTCATGTGATTCTTCTCACAGGTGGTTGATCCACCTGCTCTGTATCCCTGTCCGCGCCTCTTAGCCTTCCTACCCTACCCGCTCATATGGCCATGCCCAACATGCCACATACGTGCAGAGGTGAAATCTGTTACATCCACTGCAACTCCACCTTTTGAAGTGCTCCCGATCAACCTGTACATGTTACCGAGTTGTTGCGCTTTCATGATTACCCCTGCCCCCTTAGATACTTTAAGAGCACCATCAATACCTGTGTACTTGCATCCTTTTACCTCAAGCATGCCAAGAGAAATTAGATTCTGCTTCAAATCAAGAACGTGCTTGACATCAGTCAAGGTACGTTCCACCCTATCAAACATCTTGATGCACACCGAACCAACAACCACAATATTACAAGCAATACCATTGCCCATAAATACCTGTCCATCATCGCACTCCCTGTAGCTGGTGAACTAACTTCGATGAGGAGTCATGTGAAAAGATGCCCCTGTGTTTAGCATCCACTCATCCTTACAATCGTCGTATGGTCGTTTGAGTGAAGACATAAACAAAATATCACCATCACATCTACTCAATCCATCTAATGTGGCAACATTAGCCTCCCTGTACGAATCCTCAAAATCTTCTCTCTTCAATTTAGGATTTTCACAATCCTTTTTCACATGTCCTTCCTTTCCACAGTTCCAGTACTTTACCTTTTCCTTGCCCTTGCCCTTGCCCTTGCCTTTGGATTTGGATCTAAAACCTGAAGAACCTGTACCTTGTTCAGAATTCCTACCCCTTATAAACAGTGCATCAAAAGATGTCCCTATGTTGTCGTTTAACTTTTTCATAGCTTTCCTTTGAAGGGTTGAGATAACGTGTCGACACTCAAAGTTTTATTCGTACTGCACATAGCGTCCTTGAATAACTCATATGATGCCGGAAGAGAATTCAGCAACATACATGCTTGTTCTTTATCTTTCATTACTTCCTCCATATCCAGTAATTTGCAAACTAATTTATTAAAGATATGAGCCTCCAGATCTCCACCCTCTGCCATCTTGAAGTTATACCACTGCCGCTTCAAGTGTAGGGCGATTTTTCGAGGATTTTTTCGCATAGACATCCTCTAACTTCGCCAATAACTTAGCCACAGTTTTCTCCCTCATGACACTATAGAGAACCTCATCTGTGAGACATAAACGGATCGATGATAAAGCCTTCTTATCAAGAGTCTTCCATTCATCATCAGTCATAGTAGACTTTCGCTCCTCAAAAGCACCATCTTCGCCTTGCTTGATTAAGAAACTCATCATCTTGATCTTCTATAACTCAAAATTATTTTCCCTGTGTACTTCTCAATATTATACCTAGTGCTTGCCATTATTACTAATCCCTCAGATTCAGATCTGTGCCTCAACGATTGCTTTGATACCACTTGTTGGGATTTATACTGCGGAATCATACAGATCTAGATCTAGGATAACAATACAATGACACCAAACAAACACAAGAGAACACACAAATTTAACGTGGAAAACCCTTTCGGTAAAAAACCACGGCACAAGGCGACATAATTCCACTATGAAAGCATCAATTACAAAGAGAAATGACTTACCCGATTTGAACAACCTCGAATCTCACAATTACTATATCCTTTAATAACCCTAGAACCCTTTAGAATACCTTTAGGAAGCCTTAGAATACCTTAGAATAGCCCTAGGGACCCTTATTTATAGTTTAGGAAACTCCGCTTACGCACCTAGTCCGAAAAAGTTCGGAAACCGCCTCAAATTTACGCAGTCCGCGTAGGATCTGCGTAACTCTCGACTAGTCAAGCCGAGGCCTCGACTGGTCGAGGGACCCCCTCGACCGGTCTAGCATCCCGGACACCCAAAACATGTGCTCGCTGGACTTTGAGTCGAACATGCCTCCACTAGTTGAGCGGCCAAAAAAATGTTAGATTTAAGGCATTTGACAACAGAGTTATTATTCCACATGGGCTCCACATTGGTGTTAATGTGAAATCCACTTTGAACGTGTTTCTAGTAGACAATAAGATTGGAAATAGTGTATAGGGCAACACTCACCCTCCAAACTATTTTCCCATGTGTGGCCCATTTGAATAACTAGTGGGCTTGATGTTTGTGCCCTAAGCCTAAGTTTTATTGTGGGATCTAATAGTTGGAGTGGATTTTATATAATCATCATGGTGGACGTATAAATTTATATCAAGAGTGGGTGTCTCTCTCCCAACTATTTCCCTTGGTGTGGCCCACATAAATCACACAGTAGCATAATTTTTTTGACAATGAGCCTAACATAAGATTATAGATCTAGTGGTTAGAGTTAATCTCACATACACATCATGGTACCCCTGAAAAATAAAAGTTAGGTTGTCTTGAGGAGGGTTATTTTTCATACCCATCACCCCATCAGGAGATGAGTTAATTATTACACATGAATATTTTTGGAAAGCGGGTTGGTGGTTTGGGTAGGTTCCACATTGGTGTTGATGTGGGATCCACCTGGATCACTAAGTGGTGTGACATGTTTGGGCCCATGCCTAAATATTGGTGTAGCATCTAATGATATATATATATATATATATATATATATATATATATATATATATATATGGGAAAAGGTACTATGCGCTCGACCTCACGATATGCTCCCATGAGGTTGAGCTGTGTGGGTCCCACCGTGATGCGTGTCGACCATCAATACCGTGCATTTGATGGGTCCCCTTTAAATTATGGGATATCCCAAAAATCAGCTATATACGGAACTTAGGTAGGCCATACCATCTAAAAACATGTGAAGACATGCTAAAAACATATAAAAGCACTTGGTGGGGCCCACCTGAGTTCTAAAACTTGGTTTGAACCCTCATCCAAGTGGGACACACATAATGGATGGGCTGGATTTGCAAACCACATCTCGGTGGGCCCAAAAAATGATTATGAATGTTTTAATGGTGCACGGCCCCTCTCAACTTCTGTATGTGGTGTGGCCCACACAAGTCACGGATTGACTTGATTTTTGAGACTTAGGCCCACGATGGAATGGTGCATCTGACTGATGGGGTAGATGTTCGAAACGCATCATGGTGGGGCCCACACAGCTCGACCTCATGGACGGTCCCATCATCTCGAGCGCATAGTACCTTTTCCATATATATATATACATTTGATGGGTCCCCTTTAAATTATGGGATATCCCAAAAATCAGCCCTATACGGAACTCAGGTGGACCATACCATCTAAAATCTTGGGAAGACATGCCAAAAACATATAAAAGCACTTGGTGGGGCCCACCTGAGTTTTGAATGCTGTTGAAACTTGGTCCGAACCCTCATCCAAGTGGGACACACATAATGGATGGGCTGGATTTGTGAACCAGTTCTTAGTGGGCCGAACAAATGATTATGAATGTTTTAATGGAGGGTAACCCTCTCAACTTTTGTATGTGGTGTGGCCCAAAAAAGTCACAGATTGACTTGATTTTTAAGCCTTAGGCCCACCATGAAATGGGGCATCTGACTGATGGGGTAGATGTTCGACATGCATCATGGTGGGCCCACACAGCTCGACCTCATGAAAAGTTCTCATGAGCTTGACGGCATAGAACCTTTTCCCACACATGAAAAGTTCTCATGAGCTTGACGGCATAGAACCTTTTCCCACACACACACACACACACACACACACACACACACACATATATATATCATGTTGGGCATGTAAGAATTAAGGGTGGCCGTATGGCTAATAACTTTTTCCTTTGGTGTGTTCACTTGAATCACAGGTTAGCTTGTTTTTTTCACCTTTGCCTAATGTAGTATTATACATCTAGTGGCCAGAATAGATTTTACATAAACATTATTGTTTATTGTGTGCCCATGAAAAATCAAGGGTGTGCATTCCTTTAAAATGAGGCAAGTCCAAAGCTCCATTGCTCTCACGGGGTTATAAATTACAATGCTTCTAGTTGCATTGAGGCACTTATATAGTCCAACCATTGATCAAGACCGTTCACTGGGTTCATCACATATTTCAAGGGCTACCATGCAAATAAGAACCATTAATTCATCAACGGTCTTTAATATGGACGGTCAAAAACAATTACACGAAAGTAGGTCCAATAAAAGAAATTCGATCCATCTATTTATTAGGGCCTGTCATGGATTGCTTTTTAATCTAAAGAATCACTTTTGTTATGCAATTGTAAACATTACATCGGTGGGTCCAAAAATGGATGGCTGTGGAAGGTAAGGGTAAATCAAAGATGGATTGGGTCATCCCATCAGTAACATTTTAAAAGTGTTTTGGACTTAATGGACGGTTCAGATAAACGGAATGGACTATCCAAGTGAACCAATGTAACCTGTGAGCACCATAACTGATAGCACTTGAGTATTTCTAATGAACATAGCCTATATCATAAATCATACTTGTGAATGGGCCGAACTTGGGCTGGGCATACTCATCTACGCCTGAATAGGCCAGTCGTTGGGTGGGCCAGGCAGGCTTCAGGCCTATGTTTTGCTTTGTAGATTGGGCTTGGACGGACACCAGCCCTGCCAAGGTTAGCCGTTTGACATCCTTACTTATTTTGCAGGGGATCCGTTACTAGTGTGGCTACTGGAGCTCAACAGCAGGTTTCTTTCTCTGGACCCTTGGACAGGTAAAAGGAATTATAATTGCTGATTTATCTGGCACTTGTCTAGTTGTCTTGCCTAAAATCAAGCCCATCAGTGAGTTCAAACTTCAAAAAAAATGGAGGGCTGGATAAAAAGGTGACCATATCTATACTCACTAGAGCTGGGCACGGGACGACTCGACTTGTCTGTTTTGTTCAGACCCAATTCGATTTGAACTAAGTGGGTGAGTCGATCTGATTTGAACTCAAACCGAGTCGAGTTCAGGTCACCCAGTAACTCGACTCAAAATCCAACTCGATACTGAATCGATTCGATCCGAAACTTGACTCGTGCCCAGCTAGTGGATAGCCGCTGCACCTCACCCGACTCAGTGCCGACTCGACTTGACTCGGTACTTGTGATCAGGTCGGACTCAGTCTGGATTAGTCAAGGTGAGACCCGAACTCGGATCAGGTCAGGTACGTTGAAGTCGGTACCAAGTTAGTCAGGTCTATTTTAAAACTAGATCGAGTCGAGTTAACCTTAATTCTGTTAGACTTGACTCAATGCCCAGTTCTAATTTATTACTCACGATACATGAATGGCCCACTTGATTGGGTCATGTACTATAGTGAGATACGGTGGGTACACACACTTTCATGTGTGCCGAAAGTGGATGTGCGTAGCTTTACAACCATTTGGGATTAATAAACCTCTCTTTTTATTTATTTATTTAATTAATTATTACCCCCAAGCTAGAAAAATAAAAATTCACTAATGGACTGTCTAAGCAGGGGAAGTATGGGAGTGAGGTCGGTGCATAGGAAAGCATTGCTGGAAGCTTTGGCTGAGGAACTGCCACCTGGCACAATTCGATTCTCGTCAAAGCTTGCATCCATCAGCAGCAACGAAACACTCCAAGATTCGCCTACTTATGTCCTTCACATGGATGACGGCGCTGTTGTCAAAACAAAGGTAGGTTCCTCACTTTGCAAATGCATGCATGCAGTCACTACACAGTCTTAAATGTACCTGGCAGGACAATTAACTACTTGCTCTAAAAGCTTGAACCGATAGAGCATGGCGAATTAATCCCTTTTATCTATAGTCCAGGACTCAAATCCATGGGTTAAGTCCTCATCCGAACCCTCCTTGTGAGCCCCAAATCCATGGGTTCTACCCTCTCGTGGGCCCCAAATCCATGGGCTCCGCCTCACACAAGTCACCCACCTTACATAGGCCACAAATCCATGAGTTATGCGGGCCACCCACCCCGAGTGTGCCCCTGCATTCCACAGGCCACCCTACTCGAACCCGGTGTGAAAATGCCCCTGCATTAATCGAACCCGGTGTGAGTAAACACGAGACCTCCGCATTAATCACCACTCGGTGAGAAATTAACCACTTGCTCTAAAAGCTCGATTCCCAATCACCTACGCTCTAATCCTTCCAATTAAATATATGGTCCAAAATACATTAATGCAGTAATTTTATTTTATTTATAAACAATTATTTGGAAATGTTATTCTCTTTAGAATCTTCAAATATATGAAAAATAACAAGGCTTGATGCTATCAACTCATTCTCAATATGTGAGTTTCTACGTTGATCCTTCTCTGGAGTCGTGATGGTAGATGATGTCCAAAAACGGCTACATTAATGCAGTAATTTTATTTTAATTTTTTAAAAAAAAAAGTCTAAACAATTAAATTATAGAAATGTTATTCATGACAGTCTATCAACTTTTCATCTTCTACCGAATATATGAAAAATGACAGGGCTTGAATTCCATTTTAACTTGTCTATAACATGCAATAAAAAACCGACTATGTCTATAAAGCAATGAAATAAATCAAAGCATTGATCCTAGCTACGTGAAAACTGAGCCTTCAAAACAGATGGTAGATGATGTATCTTGAGCAGAGAACGAGAAAACGGAGAGATCTCAATAGATCTCATGAAATTTAGGCCCCTCCACGAGAACCTCCCTTATTAAAAAGCCCTAAATAAAAATAAAATTTAACACCCTCTCGAATGAATATATAGCTTCAGAAACTCTTTCCGCATCCCCATAACAAAATCGCGAACATGACTAACCTTATCAACTTTTCATGTAAAACCCCTATTCTGACATTTAAAGCTATTGACGAGCTCTATGATGTGGAGTCAGTTTCCTCAAAAGGATTTTACGGTTGCATTTTAGTACAAAATTTATTATTTTTGGTAAGTTTTGTTTTCGTTATTTTTAAGGTTTTAAGAGTCTGAATATGGTTCAGAGTATTTATTCGTGTCATTTAAAGGTTGTTTACAAGTTTTGGTAGGATTAGACATTTTTTAATACCATTTTTGGTTATTTTTATATTTGGGGAAACTTCATACTTTGAGTTAAATTAGGGTTTATGATTTCTTTTCCTTATATAAGCATATTACATACATTATAAGTAGCAATTTCATCCATATATCAATTATATTTCTTGTTTTAGAGATTTATGTCTTCTTTTCAAAGGCTTTTCTTGAGAAGAAGATAATGAACTCTTTTCTTTATTCCACGCTTTAATAAAAAACAAAATAGTTATGCTGCAGTTCACTCAGGGAGTTTTTGGATGCTTGTAAAATCAAACTTGGTAATTCTTTTAGCAGTAAATTGTTCACAAGGTGTAAAGACTTGATACCATATAAACCCATAAAACCAAAAATCTTGCAATGGTAGTAAACCAGAATAGGTGAGCAGCACTTTACTTGTGAAGCCTTTACTTCTGGCAGCCAATTTTTTTGAAATCATCTTACTTCCAATTGCATTTTACCAATGCCCAAACAAAAGGAATCTGCTTACATAATAAAGATTTTATCAATATCCACACATGACATGATGTAGTTTACCTGCAAAACTCTTTTACTTTGAGTTCACATGAGTAGGATTTTACCTGCATTAAAATAACCTATCAGGGATAAACAAGTGATTGATTGTGATTTTAGATCCATGGTGGGCAGATATTGATTTCTTGTATGCATGTGAGAAGTAATAGAAAATCCAAAATTCAATTAAAAAAAATTCAATTTCCAAAAACTATTAACAATCTAAGTAGCTAATAAGAACAATATCCCTAGTCATCTATATAGATTGGCAGACCTCATGTAATGTTTGTGTGTAAGATCAGTCACAATGTATCGTTGAGTCAATCTACAAGTGATGGTTCAATTTTATTTTTTCATTGTGCAAGCATGCTAGTTTAATAGGACATTGAAGTCTTCGTATTACTCTGCTCTTCATGGCAAGCTTATGATGAGGTGTTCTATTAGTGTGCACTCTGAAGGTCATGTGTTTACATGTGAAAAGGCCTAAGCACACTAGGAAAGCAACTGATTAAAGATCTAATCATGTGCAGTTGGCTTAGATGAAGATCATAAATAATTGCGTGATGTTGATAATACATAAAAGTATTAGATTGTAGTTCAAGGGTGTGATGATTTTTTTTTTTTTTTTTTTTTTTTTTGAAGACATAGGGTGTCCCTGCCCCTTTTAGACGAGACTATTCCCTGCAGATACACACAACCACCCACAACCACGTGTATCAGGTAATGCCGAGGAGGGGAGTCAAACCCACACAAGTAGGGAACAAACCCACAGTGATTGAATTACGTGTGGAATCTGATGAAACACTTATTTATCTTTTCAGAAATGACCTTCATTAGATGTGATGCATGCAAGAACAATTTTAGGAATTTGTTGATTTGCCTTCTGTGTTTATATGTATATTTTTATGCTCCTTTCACTTTGGCAAATGACCCACAAGATAGGATGCATATTTTAGGTTTGAGCCCGTATTTGCATCTATGGTCCCTCTCGTCTATGACTACAAAAAATAATGGCACCTTCTTATTTCCACTTGTCTGGTGGACAACTTGTAAGAAAAGGAAATGAGGAGATAGAGGGGATGAGAGAACATCCAAGCAGTTCTTTATGGTTCAGATTCTCCCTCGTGATTCAAATCTATTGATGGTTCAGATTCTTTTGTGGAATCACAGTAAACACTTATTTATCTTTAAAGGAAACCTTTCAATTAATGCTTGATCATGCAAATTAATTTTGGAATTTTGTTGATTTGCCTTCTTGTGTTTATATGTATATTTTTTTAATAACTCCTTTCCATAATTCTAACACTTTTTTGGACCACTAATGTTGAGATTTTATAAAACCATCCCATAATTCTAACATCGAACAAAGTAAAAGAGAAACATTTTCAACATCTTCAATTTTTACATAGATCACCACCAATTTGCTGATCAGAAGCAAAGGAAAAAAAAAAAAAAAAAAAAAAAAAAAAAAAAAAAAAAAACAAGAGATAAAGAAGCAAAAAGGATTACATGTTTTGGCAATGTTGACTATGTTCACGGGTGGCAACCGAGCTTTCTTATTCACTAAATAAGGGATATCAGAGAACACATGGATCTTCTCTCTTCCACTCTCTCATTGTATACACAGATCTCTCATAAGGCATTCTCTACATGTGTTTTTCTTTTTGTAAACAACACACTCAAGGGAAACTTTTTGTCCCAATACTACCAAAACTAGGATTCACACAATGTAGAAAGAAAGAAGGACAAAGCAATTTCTAGTTAAGAAACACCTTGCGGACACAATAACCCCTACATGTCCCTTTGAAACTATATTAGAGTGTACAATTCTATCACTCATCAACCCTAGCTCTTTGCTTACAATGCGTGTGGGCTCTCTAAAAATTGAGAACTTCAGTAAAGGTAACCACCGATGTAGGCGAGAAATCTCGCTGCAACTGTCGCCCTCTTTCGAAAAGGGAAGGGAGAGGGATGGACATGTGATGACCTAACCCTAGATGCATGTAAATTTCATGTCTACATCAAACCCCGAAGTTTCAGCATCTTCACCGCAATACTGCTGAATAGAACAATCACCATATGGCTTGATGTTGGTCATCATTTTCATGGGCCATTGACACTTATGTCCTACCCTAGTTCTTTACCTATTCTTAGCTTTAGTTGTCGACAAAGATATTATCAGTTTTTCTCTTAATACTCCGAAAAATACTAAGACTAAAGTACATAGCCAGTAATCAATCTATGGGTTGTTAGATAAACCTGTAATCTGCATTGTAAATCAGTTTATCTCAAATGCAAGTCCTTTCTCGTAGAGGATCTCAAAATCTACTATGCCCCTGAGTAATCTCTAGATGGGCCAAACTACTGGCAGATGAGGCTCTCTAGGCCGAACACAATAAGTGACTCAAAGGCAGATAGCTTTTGGGTCCATCTATGAAACATGCTCTACTTGTATTATAGTTCTAACATTGTAGGATCAAACAAGATCTCAGTGATTCATATGTATGCTATACTACTTGGAACAAGGGCTTTAAGAGGTAGGCGGACAAGATGCTTACCTTTCAATTCCTCAAATGTGGCCTGTAGCTTATTTTCCTTTTGTCTCAATTTCGAAGCTACCAATTGGATGGTTGGAACTGTCCAATTTATTTGATGCTTAGATATGACTGCAAGGTAGGAGGAACATACTCGGTGAACAGTCTACATTCTTTCAACATGTGACAACAGTATCATTCTGGTTGAATGACTTGTTTTTGTCCATGAAAGAATAGGATATTTTCACACACCTACTGTTATAGCACCAAAATTCTAGGTGCTAGAGTGCTACAATGTGTTTGGCCAATGGTAGTAGCAACCATAGTTTAAAAAAAAATAAAATCCTATAATTCAAAAATTGGATAACTTGACTCAATTTCTAGCTAGGTCGGGTCAACTATAAAACCTGATGAGTTTTGACTCACTCAACTCGATAATTTAAGTGTAACCATAGTTCCAAAACTCAGTAGCTCGAGTCAAAACTTGGCTGAGTCAACAGGACTAGGCCAGATTTCGAGCCAAGTCTGTTGGAAACTCAATGGCGAGCTTGACTCAGTAAAGTCTTTTCATAAACTCGGTTGATTTGGCATGATTATATTGAGCCACTTACCTGGGGACAACTGATTTCTTGGTAAAATGAAAAAAATTGTGCGTGAGAACTCGAACTCAGAACCAATAACAGAGGATCCAAGGGTGCTAACAGTCCAATAAGCATTTTTCTTGTGTTTAATTTTATTTATTTATTTCATGTACAATGAGATTAATACAGCCTGTGTAATTTATACTATATTTATTATAATTTGTTTATTAATAAATCAGGTTGAGCCAAGTAAAGACTTGTTGGCATCGTTGAGTCGACCTACTAGGTTGGCATCGAGTTGAGTTGACTGAAAATGAACGACAAGGGACACTATTTGCAAAAACACAAAAGGGATGGTGTTATTGCTAGGTCATTGGACCATAAGGGAAAGTGCTGCATGTCAAAACCCCATAATTAAAATAGTGTAATGCTTCATATTTTTGGACTATACAACAATTGATGAAGTTACTACTGTTATTTAGGAAAAATAGGTTGACAAGACCTTGACCAGGCCCTGCTTAAACAGAGTTTCAAGCTGCCGAGTTTCAAAGTGGACTTGCAAGTTTTAGAACTATGTTTAGAAGTCTTCCTAATGCTCGTGGATTATACATTAGCCATTTAGACCTACCAAGTCATGGCCCCATCGTGGATGGAGCATGGCTTAAAGATCACACCAGTTTGATGATGGTATCCTTTGAGCTGGTTGAATCTGGACAAATGGTCATTTCCTTTTTAACTAGCAACTAAATTTGGACTCCTGATAATTTTAATTACACACAGTTGGATTGGTTTGATTTTAGTTTTTAAGGATGTCCGCAATGACCCCATTATTTTATATTCTGGGTTAGGTGCATGTATGCCATGTGTACTGCATGTAAGTTCCTGAAAATGCCTTTTTGTTGAAGCTTAGATCTATTTAGTAGATGCTTAAAAATGAGTTCAACTCATTTTACTTGAGAATAATTATGTATTAGAGAACAAGATCTCTCATACATAATTTTATTTTTCTTCAAGAAAACACGTAAAAAATGACTATCTTATTACTAACTCAGGGTTAAAGCACAGAAGAAATACAAACAAAAAACAAGGAGCAAAGCCCCTAGACAAAAGTAGAAAAGAAGAAAAACAAAAGCCCACATCCTATGCCAGGGATAAACACTCACACCTCGGGCCTGGGAAGAAAAAGAAAGGAAAAAGAAAATGAAGAAAAGCTCACACCCTAGTCCAAGGAGGGAAGCCCACACTTAGGCCTAGGGAAGGAAGGAGAAGAAATCAAATGAGACATGCTAACTCGCTGACAGGAAAGAAAAGAGAATTGTAATGATTGTCCAATGAACTCTTAGATTCCACTAGCACTATTCAAATCTGGATTCCCATGGAATCTATTTTGAGGGGTCATGTTTGGATAGCAAGTGGAAATTTCAATTCCCTCACAATGGTCACATCATATCTTTTGCATAAGAAGTTGATGACGGAATAGGGTAATGATTTTTATGTGGAATCCAAATATTTTCTTTGCCATCCAAACATAGGAAAACACCTCATCATGAGAAAAGTTCTTCATTTTCTTTCCTTTTTTCCCCCCTCTATCCAGACTTCATCTTTGATTGATTACGTATTAATCAATATTTGATTAATTGGTCCAAGGTTATTGAAAAGCAAAATTTTCTAACATAGGGAGCGCTAAAAGTTAAATTCGAAAAAAAAAAAAAAAAACAATTCTACCAGAAATACTTCAAGATAGAGCAAAATATGGACAGTCAAATCATCAAACCATCTCAGCATGTTGGCCCCAATGGAGCAACAAATGCAAAATGAGTTCAATATAACATTCTAGCTACTACAATGAATGCTGCTATTGCCAATCACCATCCATGTAAAAGATTCTCAAATAGATTTAATGATATATAAATCCGCAGAGTCTCAAATAGGTTAAATCATATATCAACCTGCCAACTTCAATTATTATGGCTTTACTTTCAAAGAATATAATGTTTCTTATTAAGTAGAATTGGCCCACCCACATGCATGGCAGGTGTTAATAGGGTGCGATGGGGTGCACTCAGCAATCGCGCGATGGTTGGGACTTTCCGCTCCTGTTTATTCAGGTCGTGCAGCAGTGCGTGGTTTAGCTGTATTCCCTGAAGGACATGGGCTTAACCATGAAACCCAGCAGTATGTAGGTGACGGTTTCAGGGCAGGTTTCATTCCTCTCACTAATAAAGACGTTTATTGGGGCATCACCTACAAAAAATCATTAATCAATGGTGAGTTTTCTTTTCACTAATCGCTCACCGAGTGAATGGTTTATGTTTTGTGTTATTTGTGTAATATAATTTGAATCTATGAAAAACTAGAGCCTTTCAATGGACTCGCGCTCTGAGGTTTTGCATGTTAATGGGCACATCGATGAGGGGAATGATCTTGCAGGAGCTGAATTGTATTGGAATCAAGTTCAATTCAGATGCTTGGACGATCCATTTATTAATCCAGACTGTCCATTATATGCAACAAAAATTTCATGATCTTCCTTGAAATAAAATAACAGCAACCTGACCATTCTAATTATTCAATCAGCTGCCTAAAAAGTGGATGGCATATGATTCTGAAGCATCATCTTCATCCAGTCATCCTAGCCATACCATCCCTGACTTGGAAAAAGAGAAGATGGTCATCTTACTGATGGACTTTGATCATCTGGTTGGCATGAGCCTTTTGTGGCCGCCCATGAAATGTACTCTGAACTTAATGAACGGTTGGGATTGGTGGATTGTCCAAGCGACCCGATTGAACTTGACTCGACGTGATCATTCCACAACTGATATATACTACTTGTTGGAGTATTTTTCAAAAGGTTTGTGCGGTCATTAGCACTGAAAATAAGCCAACATGACTCATATTACAGTGGCCATTATTTTTACAATTTCTTGTATTTGGATCTAGTCATAAATGCCTACATTTGATTATGTGGGATCCACTACCTAACTACCATTCAACTGCTAAGGTGCTGTTCCCCACTCTTCTTTCTCATTGGGATTAATTGAGATTGTTTCACAATCAAAACTGCAGGAGAAGAGACCAGGGACCCAGAGCTGATACAGAAGGACGTATTGGAGAACTTGGCCAAGAACCTCCCTGAAATTTACTTGGATATGGCGCGACGTTGTGATCTGGACACATTAACATCCGCACCATTGATGTTCAGGTACCCATGGGACGTCATATTCGGTACCATATCTAAGGGTACTGTAACGGTTGCCGGCGACGCTATGCATCCAATGACACCTGAACTAGGCCAAGGTGGTTGTTTAGCACTCGAGGATGCGGTCATCCTTGGACGGTGCATTGGGAATTCATTACTCGAGAGTAGAAAAATTGAATCGAAAAGGGTTAAGGATGCATTAGAGAGGTACGTTAAGGAGCGGCGATGGCATGCAGCTGGGATAATTACTGGGGCTTACTTTTCGGGGTGGGCGCAGCTAGCTGGCTCCGGATGGCTATCAAGGTTCATCAGGGATAAGATCTTCTATGGGTTGCTTTTCAGTAAGTTGGTCGATGCTACACACTATGATTGTGGAAAGTTGCCATCAATTTCTTCTCCGATCGACAATAATAAACTAGATTGATTATTTGATGATTCTTTCTGTGGTTACTATATATAATAAGATCGCTGATACTATGCGCTGCGACCGCGGATGTCCATTTTCTCTTTGATTGACAAGCATAAACTACATTGATCAATATGTTTTTTATGTAAAATCTAGAAAGACTGATAAATTAAGATTTCTTGAAGTAGTTTTAATGCAAACCTCTCACTCTCATCCTCAGAACAAGTAGAATGAGTATCATTGATTAAGTTCCATTTGAGTCATTGCATATTTCCCTTCCATTTTAAAGCACTTATGTGAAATCTGAGAATTCTATGATCTACAATTAGGAGTGCAAATGGGTCAGGTTGACCCCTCAAGTTAATGGACCTGTCCCAACAATGATTGCATATGGGTAAAAAATTTAAACCCTTGGGGAAGGTCTGGATCCAAAAATTTGACCCATGTTACTAAATGGATTGGCTTTGAGTCCTCTTAAAACCATCCCAACCCTACCTTACCTAGACCCAGTTTTGAAATGTTTTTGATTTGTTCATTTGAAAATGGACCAAACCTGAACCCGACGATAGAAATAGTACTTATTTATTTGGGTTTTATTTTCTTTTGTGCTAGATTACAACAATGGTTCACTGCCTTTTTTTTTCTTCTAAAAGTGGATGCTCATCCATTTCCTGTGACAACCTAACCTTGCTAATCGTGGGCCCAATCAATGGAGAATATACCAAAAATTATAATAATTGAACTACCCTAACCATTGAAATTGGGCTAGTAGCTATTTTATTCTTCACCATTAAAATTGATAGCGACTGCCCAAATTGAATAGTTTGGAGTATTATTTGTATGAAAATTCTTGTAATTTTTATACCCAACCAAGACCTGCCCAAACGTGGCCCATATGATAAATGAGTCAGGTCTATGTCTTCCTATACCCAGACCCAACCCATTAAACAAACGGTTTTGCTATTTTTGACTTGGACCTCCTAATTAATGGGTTGGGTCTAGGTACAAAATTTTGATCTGATTCCTAAATGAGTGGATGCAGGCGCTCTGCTGCCTAAAATAACCCGTCTCATTTTAACCCTATCTACAACCTATGGTGATCTATCAGCTCCCCTTGGAAGTTGGTTAGTCTCTACTTTTTGTTATTTTCGCAACCACCTGACAGTGTAGACCACCCTGATTTATGTTATTTTTCAGAAACACCTGATGTATATATACAGGTCTGTTTAGACGCATTTCTGCAAAAGAGGGTTTATACAAAAGGAGTTTTCACACATTTGCTCTTTTGCTGATTCAAGCAATGCCTGGGCTTTTGGATCACCAAAGCTTAGTCCCAATGGTACATAATCTTCCTACAACCTTCAATTCATCTTGACCCTTTTTTTGTACAAGACCCTGTCCGAGCTTGGTGCCTAGTCTCCTGATATTTGCACGGCCGTGACCAAGCTTGCCTATTTTGGCCCGACGGCCTGGCTCGAAGAGTTCAAAATCTGGGCTGAGACCAACACCAGGCCCGGTCCGTTGACAGCCCTATTTGTTATGAGCCCGTCCCATTGACTGCCCTATATATATATATATATATATATATATATATATATATCCACAAGTCTAATTTGTTAGTGCCTGCATTTCAACAACCACAACCTGGCAGAGAGAGACAATGTTGTTGGCTATATTAGCCAGAGTTTACTTGGCTTTACAAAGCCTTGGGTTTGAGCTCACTGGACACGTAGAAGAGAAACTTTGTAATTCTTATATATTGCTTACAAGCTCGCTGACATGGTTACAAACGACTACAAGAGCTCCCTTATATAGACTTTTCCCACCAATGTGAAAAGACACAAATACCCATCTAAAATACACTACAGGGGCATAATATTAACTACTACAACAAATATCAAAAGAAATATTAAAGTTTCTGTTTTCTCAAGGCATCTGGAACCAAACCGTCACATGGAGGAAAACTGGTTGGCTTTGGAAGCTTCCTCCTCATTTACTAACCTTGAGAATCGTTTTTGTTTGGTTTGGACTTCCAACCTCCCTTCAATCTGACCAAAAAATACTTCATTCCGAGCATTGTTCTTAGTCGTTTGAATGCATCCGTCCTTCTTCTTTGCTTTGTGAAAATATCCATTTCACAACCTCCGTAGTATGACAATACTGGAGATTTCATCGTTTAATAATTGACATGATCTCTCATTGAAAATGGTATCTAGTATCAATGTGTTTGCTTCTTCCCAGCGACTGCCAAATTGGATTTTTGGCTATTCGATTGTCGACTTGTTTTTTATCCACATATATGAACTCTGATCCTTCCGCTGCTTGATTCCTTTAGTAGGTTTCTCAGACCAAATTCTTTCACAAATGGTTTTGCTATTTTTGACTTGGACGTCCTACTCGCTTCACATGTGGACTAGGTACGACCACACTTTGATCTTCAATTCCATGTGATGCAGGCGCTCTGCTCGTAACCCGATAAAATACATAGCTATGGTGCTTTTTCTTTGGATCTTGGTCACCTCCCTACTTTTTGTTCACTATTCGAGTATCCATACCTGATGTGCTTCCTCATCGTATGGATAGAAACACCTGATGTAATTCCATTGTTCCTTTGATGTATCTGAGGATTCTTTTTGCGGCTAGCCAATGTGATTCTTTTGGTGCTTCCATGTACCACTTAGAAGCCCAACATAATCTTCCTACAACGATATCCTTGCCTTGTGATTGTGAGGTATCTTAGGCTTCCAATCGACTATTTGAACATAGTGAATCAACGCTTCTTCCTTCTCCGTCCTTTGAGTTTTAAGCCCGTTGCTAACACGTGTTCCGGCATTGCAATTGGCCATCTTGAACTTTTCAAGCAATTCCTTGACATACTTCTTCTGAGATATATAGATGCCACCATGTTGTTGCTTCACTTCAATGCCCAGAAAAAAGGACATGAGACCTCTGTCGGTCATCTCAAACTCCTTAAACATAGCCTTCTTGAATTCATCAAACATTGATCGGCCGTAACATTGATCTCTTAAGCTTAAATTGCTAATTTATTATAATATTGAGATTTGTGAAATCCATATCTGTGTGCACAAGGGAGTTCATGTACATACCAGCCATGTTTCAAAGTGGCACATGTGCACGAGATACTAGCTGTCCATTAGGTTGTCCCACCATGGAGATGCCCTTGATGAAAATCCAAGCCTGTCAATTGATCAAATCATTGGGCCTATTACGGGTCAGAATCCAAAATCCAAACTCATAATGAAGGGATGGTCATATCTGGCCAACTGATGAACCTCTAGTGGATGGTCAAAATGAAAAACAATGACCGATCAGATTTCAACAAAAAATTCCTTTAACCAGAATTTAGGAGCTTATTTGGTAAAAACTCTTGAGTAAACAAATAAAATAAATTTTGAAGCAGAGTTCCATGATTTTTTTTTTTTTTTTTTTGAAAACTTACTTTCCTAAATCTAATTTGTATGTAATGCTTCTTGACATGAGTGCAGGGTGAGCCCGAATTGCCTATGCAACATGGAAATCAAATATGACCATAGATTATGAGTAAAGACTTCGATAAACAAGAAAGTAAGGGTTATGTGCTGTCTCTACTGTGTGGGATTTTGGGGTATTTTTGGTGATTATCAAGCTTTAGATACTGTCATTTGATCACAAGGGTCCAACCGTAATTGCATATGGAAACAATGTACTCGATGTCAATTACAATTGAGGAATCTACTGTTGATTGAAAGTAAATAAATTTATTATTTTTTTTAAAGCAAGATTAGTCATTGGTTTTCTATGGGCTAGGATCCATTCATACGGTGAGGCCCGTAGCATTGATGTAGAGCAGGCCGTGGACCTATTCTTGGCATAGATATACCCAAAAAGGCCCGAATAGAAGCACATGTACTCCGTTAGATCCAGACCCAGTCCCACGTGGTGGGGCATGGCCTAATTAAGCCTTAGGCACGTCTGGATTGAAGAGATTCAATCCGGATAGGGAGAAATTGACTTTTGAATTGCAAATCATAAATCGGCTATAACTTTTGATCTAAGCATAATCATGGGATGCACAAACTATGAATTTTGACTCAAAGAAGCCATTCGAGACCAAACCTGAGAAGCAGGTCACGTTCCTCCATTTTGTGAGAAAACAACTACTTCCAATTTAAAATCACAGTTTTAGGAAAAACTTAATATTTATAGTAAGTTTTAGGTTGGATGTATTTCCTTCGTCTTCAAGTTTAAGTATATGTAGTCTTCTTAGGACTTGCTTCTTATTATGCCAGGAATCATCTGACAAAACTAATTATGACTTTTTATTTTTAGTAAATTTTACTATTTTGGGTAAGTTTTAATTTAGTTGCAAAAGGATTCTTAATTAGGATTTGTGTTTTATTGTTTAAAGCATTGTAATTTCATTTTAGATATACACATCAATAAAATATTTTGAATTTTCCTTTATTTCTTGTGGATTCAAGAGCCATTAAAACTTGTGGATTCAAGGTTCATATCATGTAGAGGAGATGGTGTTCTTCCTCTATGCTTTTGACACTCCTTCCTTATGTCGATTGGTATCAGCGAGGCCTTTCCTTGATTCGAAGACATCTAATGAAGGTGTGGGCAACAATCCCATGGACGATACTCCTGGGAATAATCTTATG
The DNA here is from genome assembly GCA_030180095.1 of Magnolia changhungtana. Taxonomy (NCBI): domain Eukaryota; kingdom Viridiplantae; phylum Streptophyta; class Magnoliopsida; order Magnoliales; family Magnoliaceae; genus Magnolia; species Magnolia changhungtana. The sequence continues at coordinate 22,586,027 of JASAUF010000471.1, read as the reverse complement.
ACAACGGTGGCATTTGAGCCTTTTCATTGGGAGAATCTGCAAGCCATGCATAGACTACATGTGGCAATTGACCGTTTGATGGAGATCTTACGGCAGACTCATGTTCATGATGACAAGTGACCAATGATTGGTGTTGGGGCTCACAATCGTTATGTTCATGGTGCGATACCAATGGTGAATCTGAGGACAACAACTGAAGATGGTGCATCTAGCGATGAGGAGATTGATGATTTGATTCTCCTGTAAGAAGAGCAAAGAGGTGTCAGGTCGGATCGAGATATGGATTTCAAAATGAATGTTGATCTCCATAGCTTCAATGATCATCTTCACATCGAGCACTTCCTTTATTGACTTTTTGAAGTGAAGCGATTCTTTGATTATGTGTAGATTCCTAAGAAGAAAAAGGAAAAAACTTGTAGCCTATGATAGATAACCAGTGAGAGATTATGTAGAGGAGTTCTATCGTATGTCTATGAGAAACAATTTACTTGAGACTGAGTCGCAATAGGTTGTCAGATTCATTGGTGGTTTACGTATGTTGATCCAAGACTGGATCCAAATGTGACCCATCTAAAAAATGAATGAAGAAATTAAATTGTTCACCCGAGTAGAGATGCAACTGGAGTGTCCCAAATTTACAAAACAATGCTCCAAATAAGGTATCTACTTTTGAACCTTCACATGATGCATCCCAATCATGGGGGAAGGAATCTATGGGGTTGGTCCTCGATCTCCTCCAACCACGAACCGAGATTTGGGGAGTGGCCAAGTTAGACCTCAAAGAGCAGCAATCGCTACTACTAGTCCAAGTAGAATCCCGGTGCAAACCCATACGATCTGCCTCTACTGGATAAGTGCTATCAATGTGGCCAACCCAATCATCGATCTCATGTGTGTCATCAAAGGTAGATGACTAATATAGCCATTAACAATGGGGGAGCAGGATGTAGAGGATGTTCAAGAAATCGATGATGCTAAGCACGTTATGGATGATGGAGAAGGAGTCTAATGGACTCATGGAGATCACAACGAGTCTTTGATCCTGAGGAAGATGTTGTACATGCCGAAGAAGGAAGTAGATCCATAACAAACAACATCCTCCGAACGAGGTACACTGTGAACAAAAAACTTTGTGATCTGATCATAGATGGTGGGAGCAGTAAGAATACCATGTCAAAGATTATGGTGAAAAAGCTGCAACTGAAGATAGAAAACCACCTCTCCGTACATGATTGGGTGGATCAAGAAGTTTAGTGAGACAAAGGTAAACGAACGATGTTATATTTCCTTCTTTATTAGTAAATACTATAAGGACAAAGTAATGTCTAACATAGTCGATATGGAAGCCTATTACATGTTACTTAGCTGACCATGGCAATATGATGTTGACACTATGCATAAAGGCTGGGATTATATATATATATATATATATATATATATATATATATATATATATATATATATATATATATATATATCAAATATGGTAGAAAGATCATGCAACACCCCGAACTTTTCAATACCCGATTATTGAAAATTCTCAAGTGTTACCATAAATTTAACTTATTATGTATATGTGTACAATACCAATCTAGCTATCATAACCTTACATCTATTCTCCAACACGAATTTGACCATTGGGAATAATCTCCATTAATAGATTAAGCAATCTGACCGTTGATTTTAAGATAGGATCATCATATACCCAAATATTTTCACTCGTCCATCATAACCAACCGCTTAGTCAAATATGCACTGCTAGATAGAGACATCTAACCATCCACTTTGATTTTGGACCTCCCGATCGTAGTAAACTAGCTACTTGATCTCTATATCCGCTCGTACACACATCAAGTTGAGATTCTGATCCGTTTATCTTGTTCATCACCTATAAATATGCTTAACCCACCATTAAAACTACAATCTGAGAAACTTACACATGTGAACAAGACACTCAAATTTAACGATACACATGTTCTACCCCCTAATCACTACAGAAACCCACCTTATGTTCTTCCGTTTACAAAACTGATTGTACATATACCTATATATACTGTTAGAGTATCAACCGTCAAGTCTTCATATTTTTAACATGTCATCTGAACATTAGGAGAATTTAGTCATTATGAAGATCTTAGGTTATATGTCCAAACCATCGGGTAATGTTTCAACTAGATGTGTGCTACTTTGGTCTTAAAGCACGGAGTGTGTTAGCCATTTAAAAGAGCATCTTGGACATCCTTGGGAGATCGAGATCCAAACTGGATTGATGGAAAGAGCACGGAAAATGATGAATGCTTGCCAAATTTCAAGACATTCGGATGGTGTATTTCGATGTAATGGACGTTGGAAGCTGGTTGAGAAATAGATGGCAAGATTGTAAATATTCAATGCCATTATATGCTGCCATTGATGCTCGATCAGACCGTATGGCCCACCCGATCAACAAATCACTTTTATTTTCGGACCCCTATCCTAATAGGGCATGTCAAGCTCAATGAACAGAGCGGATCGTGCAACTACAAATAGTACAGTGGACTCCACACAAAAGAATTTAATTTACGTGAAATTACAAATTGTCAAAGCAAACTCACCTCTCATGAATGAGGTTTTACAGTGTGGGTAAGTCACGGACTTCTTAAAAGTGTGGCCCACCTAGAACTCAGAAGTGCTTCATACCTTGGCTCCTTAGCCAACACGATGAAGGGAAGCTAATGAACGTACTGGATGTCTCGGGAGATCATCACAAGTAGACCCCACCTATTTTGAACAAACCATCTAAAGCAACATCCTTCCACATGTTGAAGCAGCGGGAGATAAAATCGGGTGCAACAATGGTTTTTACCCATATCCTTGCTCCACGTGTAGGCCACCTGATCAATAGATCCACTCCATCTTTGGGCCCATGGCCCAACACGACTTGCTCTTGCTAATGGAGGTAATTGATTTCCCTAAAGGATATCCCAATGGAACCCACCTGATCTAGCAGCCAAACCAAAGTTGGCACCTCCCCGCTGGTGGTATTAGAATCCAGATGAACCACACATGCAGAAATCTCGCCATAAGAACTTCCATTTACAGAACTCCCCACTGATCTAAACTGTTCAAACCTCAAAGGAGGAAGTTCTAACACCCCCGATAAAATCGGAAGGAGCTTGGAACCACGACACTCCACCCTCCTGGAAAACGCAACCCCGACTTACAGAAGCTTCACCGATGCAAACCATCGGTCAGAGGACCCCAATCTCTGATTTATTGCATCCATCAGCTCCTAGATGGCCATCTAAACCATCTGGGTGTTGAAAAATAATACAGAAATAATATTTTCTGTAAATAGGTAAACCAAGAATAAATTAGGACAGGCTGAAAGAATGTTGTCCTTAAAGGGTTATTTGCCCCTACTCATATAGATTGAATATGCTGAAAGGTTCCAGGAAAATAGCTTCAGGATACGATGAGCCTGGTGTGGATCTGCGTTCAGTAAATACGAGGATCCACTAATGGAACTATTGTACACTAAAAGAAAAATCTCGGAATTAGAGAAAGAAAAAAAAGAAAAATTAGACCACGACATTGGTCTGATCTTCAGGCAATTGTTCAAATGAACTGTTTTAGACCACCTTGCTGGTCTATTCTTCAGTCTTAGGTTCAGATGAACCTTGCTGGCTAGCTCACTGGAGTACAATGCTACTTTCTTAGTAATTCGTATGAGTGTGGTTTGAGTGTGTTGGTGATGGTTTGCAAACCTATCCAGGCACTGTTTATATAGGATAGGATGGCTGATAGTTTTGGTCAAGGGCCATTAAACCATATGACCGTTTCTAGTTGTTGGAAGAAATTAGCCGTTATTAGCAGTTTCTAACCGTTAAGCATATGGTGTAACAGTTGTTGCATGCTGACCGTTTAGACTCATTGGCTAGCCGTTTCTAGCTATTAGGCTAGCCACATGCAACAATTTCTAAATGGTCAACCTTAATGTGCATGAGGAGTTACACCTCACTCCAACGACTAGTATTTCTAGCCTCTATATAAGTCACAGGATCTCATTCAAACCTCTACAACCACACTGCCTCAATGCCCACGCCCTCGTACCATGACCGTGATCATGACCGAGACCGAACGCGAGCGCGTTCGCATTAGAACACGTAGGCCTGATCACCTCGGATCAAGTAAACATAAAGGTACTCCACCACTCTCATATAAACACAAAAATTTCCTTCCTCTTTTCCAATGTGGGACAATTCCCAAAACACCAAAAAGTGAGTTTTTGCAAAACATCTTTGTATAATATTTATTATTAAAATATATTGAAAATTAATATTTTACAACACTGGGATCACCAGAGAAAGAGGATAATGCGTGGCCAAAGATTTACCATTATAGACGGTCACGTGCTTAGCCAAGAAACGGTAGTAGTGTGGGACTTGTTCGGGCATAATCTTAGATCTCGTCCGATCAAAGAGGGCCCATGTACATGGATTGGATCGTCCATAGAAGATGGAAGCAGAGATGATGTGCAATGAGTCAGCACCAACAACCGAGCTCCCGATAGGGTCGCTCACGTTATATACATAAGAAGAAATTAGCACTACCATGGTAGTTGGAGTCGGAAGCTCCCTCCAATATGGAAATCGGGTCCAGAAAACTATATATAAACACCTCCTCTATGGACTTCTAGCACATCAAAAAGAGAGAGAAAGGGAGGAGGTCAGGTACTAAAAATAACGCCAATCCCAGCAAAATCCAGGGCCTGTCAGAGTAATCCAATCAGCCCCAACAAAGGAGAGAAAAATAAGAGAAAGGGAGACAGAAACTTAGGGAGAAGCAAGAAGGGGAGAGAGAGAGAGAGAGAGAGAGAGAGAGAGAGAGAGAGAGAGAGAGAGAGAGAGAGAGAAGTAGTGTTGTGCATGTCGATCGGTGATTCACTGAGTCACCAAAACAATTCAGATTTGAGTCATACTTCCACAACATCGTTGAGGTGAGTTGCCCCATCCGTTTCTCAATCTTTAGTAGATATTAGGTTCCAATTCTAAGCTGATAACATGAAAGAACAAACATTTGTAGTTTTTCTTCGAGACGAGTTAAACGAAGTCAACTTCACGAAAGTACTCATCTGACTTGTTTATCGGGTTAAATTGTAGGTGCTGCCCAAAGTAAGTGTAATGCTCCAGGATTTTGAAACCCGAGTATATGACTCATTTTCCAAAACCTGAGTGTTAACCTTTAAAAATAGTTAAATTTCACGTATATATATATATATATATATATATTTCTTTTTCTTTTTCTTTTCTCAGAGTTAACTGTTTTGTGGAAGACAAAAAAATCAAGCATAAAGGGGAGTTTTCATACATATTCAAAATATACGAGCGGTTGCCCAAAATGACTTATACAAACCAATGTCTCTATGTGTGAGACCTGACCCGAATTCGCATGTGTGCATGTGTGTGTGTGAGTATGCATTTCGTTCATCTTGGCCCCACGATTCTATCGGTAGGATCCCAGTGACCCGCGACCATCGGATAGTGTTTGTGGTCATCCTTAAGTCCGGTCACGTAGACCCGACTTGGATTGAGCCGAAATCTATGTCATCTTGTTTGTATCGTCGTTACGGTTCCAATGCCGCGTCTTATGCATCCATTCGCCATGTAGATCATAAGATGTAGGCAATTCAATTCTAACCCTTGATCATGATCATGTGGCCCACCTAGTGAGGAGAGCACATTTTTCAAGGTGGCCCACTCCCTTTTTGGTGCAATTTCCAACAAATATCACACACATTACCTAGAGTTCCATCTCACACACCATTTACCCGTAAATATCACCCACAAGCCTACTAACCTACTAAACCTACAATTTTGGTTGTAACTCCTTACTTGCAATCATCTCCCCTCTCTAATCAAGGTAAGAAAGAAATCATTACTTAGCTTAAAAGAGATTTCTCTATCTTTCTCTGTCATTCTCTACTCCTCTCTCTTCTCTCTCTCTCATTTTCTTCTTCCAAGCAATAGAGGGGTGGGACGTCCACCCCATTCCAGCCCCAATCCCTCTCTTTTCCTCCAAATCTAACCTTCCAAATCCCATCTCATCCCTTGATCCATCACCCTTAGTGCAATAAGAGCAAGGATGTCCAAGATTGGAGCAATCTAAGGTGGGTGTGTTCCTAGGATTTAGAGCTTTCATCTTTACATTCTTAGATCTCTTTTCTTTCATATGGGAAGTGTAGGACCCACCAATCAATAGTGGAGATCCTACACCATCCCTTAGTTGTGGCCAAATGGCCTCTTTGGTCTATGCATGCCCATGCATGGGGTTTTCCCTTCTGTTGGCCCCATCATGGAGGATTATTTGTATTTCATCACATGATAGGTCATCTAGACCTTAGAATCATGGTTTGGATGACATTCCAACCATTGATCTTGAATCTAGAACATGCATGTGGTGGATCTTTGTTGTAACATATGAACAAATGGAATGTATGGTGTGATTGATGAAGGGGAGGGCCTCAATGTGAAGGAGCCCCTCCTTTTGTGGCCGATTCTTCATTTTTCCTTTATGATATAATTCAGATCTTGCATGTGTAGCCCACCTTGTGGGTCAGCAAAAATCCAGAACATCCATGAAGCTCGGATGCCCATAGCGGTCCATTCTTGAACATGAGACCCTAAAATTCATCTTAATGGGGCACATGCAAAGGGTATTTGATGATGGGGAAGGTCTGGACATTTGTGGGGCCCACTAGGGTGGTCCACAATATAAATTCTTGGGGTTAAATCCCATGGCAAATGATGTTTATATGTTATTTCCTTCAATTACTTGTTGTTGTCCCAATCTATTTAGACAGATTTTTGGGCCAACTTGAGGCTAGGATTTGAGGATTTTGGTGGGGAATTTTATACCAAGTTGAAATAATTTTTAAAGGTACCTATCCCACCTATAAGCATGCTAAATTCCAGCCTCAACTGACCCCATTTGGGTCCCCAAAAGGGTGGGCCAATATGAGTACCTTGCTGGATTTTCTGCTGTAATTCTATCTAGGTTGCAATTTGGAAACTCAAAATTTTAAAATAGTTTCTGATCAGGTGGGCCACCTTGGTGGACCCTAACTTATACTAAATATATATGGGAAGGTTGAAATCCAATTTCCTCAATTTTTTGACACCCTGGGCCCACCCCATTGGGTGCTCAATCATGGTCTATCCAGAATTCTGCACTTTGCAGAATTTCTAGACAAATTGTAATCTAAATTAAATTAAAATACTTCTGATCATCTAAAAATTATAAAATTTTATAGAAGTGTGGCCCACCCATGGAAGGACCACCCTGTAAATTTTCAGGGCCATCGGGCCCCCAAAACATCCGTGGTGCAGCCTGGAGTGGCCCACCAGGCTGGGACGCCCAGGCTGGGGCGTCCAGCCTTGGCTGGCCGTCCAAGCCACCTCTTGGGCCCACATTGATGTATTTTGTGTCCCACCATTCATCCAAGTGGGGTCCATGTTGAGAAAAGTCTTAAATCTAAGGTTTTGAGGTCGTTCGACCGGTCGTGGGAAGCTTCGACTGGTCATGGGAGACGCTCGACCGGTCGTAGGTTCGAGCCCTTGTACGACTCAAAGTCCAGAAAGTTTTCTTGTCATTTTTTCGTAGCTGGGGTGGTCGTAGGTGGTCTACGACCAGGTCGTAGGTGGTCTACGACCTCGTAGGGGAGCCGAGGACTAGTCGTAGGTTACTGCATTAGTTCCGCGATTTTGCGCGAAACCGTGAGTCCTTTCACCAATGCGGAAGGAAGTTTCCTAAACTATAAATAGGTATTCCAAGGAAGGGGTGATGAATGCTAAGGCTTTCCCGGGGTTTCTAAAGGGTGTAGCATGAGATCGAGGTTGTTCTCGGGTCAAGTCCTTTCTCTTTGTAATTGATGCTTTCATAGTGGTGATCTTCGCTTTGTGCCGTGGTTTTTCCCGCAGGGTTTTCCACGTTAAATCTGTGTGTTCTCTTTTCTTGTGTGTGCTTGGTGCCATTGGATTACCATCCTAGATCTAGATCTGTGTGATTCCGCAGGCCAAAAATCCCAACAGTCCATAGGGGGCATGATCATTTCCTCATTCAATAGCATCTATTTGGGACCCATTTGGATGAGTTTTGGGCCAATTACCTAGGCCCATAGGACTGCCTACCCTTGGAACGTCCAGGCCCATTGGAACACTGCTGGACTTTCAGTCCAGCAGCATGGTCCACCTATTTTATGTGTTTAAATCAGTCCCTTCATCTGGTAGGACCCATAGAGACATATGTGGGCCACCAGGGTACTTATACTTACCCATTTATAATTTTTGTTGGGCTCCAACAGGCCCAGAATATGGGTGGGCTAAAATTTCAGCAAAAGGCCCAAACTGGCAACTCCTAATGGTTTGTTTTGGGGCAGCATGGTCCACCAGATTAAGGGTAAATTATGCACTTGAGATTGCCTTATTCTAAGATGTCCTTGGGTTTCATTTATGTATGCTTGGAGGCCCACCTCCATTGAACTTTATTTAGACCTATATGCAATGTGTTGATTGGCCTTGGTAGGCCCACTCATCTTGGACCTTCTAAGTTAGGCCCCATTGGACCTCTGGGCCTATACTTACCATATTATTGTGATGAGCTTAGGGGCCAAAATACACAAGTGGTTGGGCCCTTGGTTACCCACTAAATTAGCAACATGCTTGGGCCAAGATGTAAGGCTCAATCCAATAATCTGATTGGCTAGAGCTCTTTACTTGGATTTCTGATATGTGTTCTACTCTGTTTCTTTTTTAGTACTTGAATTTCTACTGGTGGAAGAAGATCAAGAACAGATCGGTTCTTACAGGTTTCCTTATCTGATTTGAAGCTTTGTTTGATTTTTTCATCGGATTTTGCTTTGATTCTCCTAAGATTTTTGAATTTTTCATCAATGGAGGGGGATTAAGAACAGAATCCATTACTCTCTCACCCAAAAAGCTCGAGCTTGACTCGAGGTAAACTCGACTCGACTTGAAGCTTAGCTTATTTGCCCCCTCCATTGATGAAAAATTCAATGGCTTATTTGTACTCGAGCCGAGCTTAGCCCACCTTGATTCGACTCGACTCGGCTCGATGCCCACCTTTATTTCTAATTATGAATAGGCAGTAGCTTTGAGTGACCACCAAGATGTATGGGTTTTATCCACACCATTCATTCATTTTTCACTATTATTTCGTAATATGGGCTCAAAACTGAGGTAGATGCAAGAAACATGTGGGCCACACCATAATGTTTATTTTCCATCCAATCTGTTCATTAGGTCACAAAGACCTGAATGAAGAGGAAAAACAAATTTCATGTTTATCCAAAACTTATGTGACCCCAAAAAAGGTTTCAATGGTAGACGTTGAATTCCCCACTACTTTTTGCATTGTGGTCCACTTCATAGTTAGATCTGTCTTGTCTTTGTTTCAATCCTTAAGACGATCTCGCCAAATGGATGAACGGTTTGGATATAACACATACCTCATGATCATACCCATATAACTCAATACAGCAGCTATACACCTGGTGTGAGGTACACCAACCAATCCGCTTCCCTCGGTAGGCAATCTACGTCCTTCTTTCTTTGTTTGATCTGATACGACTAGCGTACCATTCGTCACTATTTTTTAGTGCCAACATGACATGTACAGAACATTCTAGTCTCGAAAAAGGTTGTTCCTAACAGAGGATCATCTGCTGCCAAGATCAGGTAGATCCATGCAACAAGTTTGCCAAATAAATAAAATAAATGAATGTATGACACCTGAGCTAACTTAAGTTATGGCCTACCTCTTGAATGAATAGATCAGTAAGATTTCCATGTCAGGTGCTTTTCTTGATGGATCAGAAACTTTGTATGGGTTAGATTTCATACACGTCAAATAAATTGGCATGAAATACGGTGCAGTATAAGAGGCTTATTATACTGTACTCAGTACCTCCGTTTTTATGTATTTAATTGCCTCTGTTCCTTCCAGCTAGGGGTGCACACTGGTGGATTCTGTCCGGTTCGAGGGTGAAACCAGAAACCAAATCATTCCTAACGGTTCTAGGATTTTTGGAACCGGAGCCTAACCGTTGGCACCCTAGAACCGAACCGGAATTGGACCGTTAAAAGCGGTTCAGTTTCGGATCGGTTCCACGGTTCTGGGCTTTTTATAATCCAGCCCAATTGAATGGAGAGAGAGAGAGAGAGAGAGAGAGAGAGAGAGAGAGGATCGGTTCCAAGTTCGGTTCCATGGTTCGGATATACAGTTCAGTTCACGGTTCGGTTCGGCTCTACATACCCCCGAACTTAGAACCCAACCAATGTAATCGGTTCTTTGATTTTTGGAACCGAAACTGAAACCAGTGCACTCTAGAACCGGACCAAAGACCATTTGGTCGGTCTGGTCCGGTCTGGTCCGATTCCACAGTCCTACCAATTCGATGTGCACCCCTACTTCCAACACCATTTGGAAATTCACGTTGGCTCATCCTAGCCACATATCGCAATGATGCACGGCAGACCATCCAAGTTATAGGATCCATATGGAGCATATCTCTAAAATAACATTGAGACCATCTATTTGGTGGCTATCAAATGGACAATCGAGATTAAATATCAAGCAGTTTAAATTTGAAAGGAAAATTCAGATGGATAATATTAGCTCTCACCGTAATATACTTCTACACTCTTTGAAAAATAGTGTTGACTTTCCTGAAATCTTACAGGAATCTCTATCAATTGGCAAAATTAACTTCCATTGAGTAATTGCTTTTCTGTGCACTTGAGGCCCACTGTCATGTATAAATAGCATCCAATCCGTCTAGTGGGGTCATCCAACCATAAGAAATGGAAGTCTAAAAAATCATATTAATCCAATAATCAGGTAGGCCACGAGACAGAAAACAATGGAAAACCACCCACTTTCATCCTGAGCCTTCTCTAAATTGTGGGCCACTGGGTCATTAGATCAAATTGAATCTTGTATTTTCTCGGTTTGATGGTGGAATGATCATGATGAATGGTTTGGATGATATGCACGCACCAAGGAGAGCCCAGATGTCTACAAGTAGTTGCCTACATGATAGGGGCAAAACCGTCAACTGCTCGATGATAACGATTTTGTTTCTCTCTACGTTGAATACACAGTCAACTTTGAAAAAAGAGGAGACTCGGGAGGTGTTTAAAACAATTTTGCTTTGAAAAATAGTGGTGATGGCAAAAACAGCGGCTACTTTGGAATTGTTCTTTCTGATTTTTCATAATGGTCCAATTCACTTTGATTTGCCCAATTCATTCAAATAATTTGTTTAATTTGATCTTAAAATAGGTTTAAATCTAGCTTAAAGTAAGTTTTTTACCTTCTTCCATAGTTTAACTTAAAAAAATAAATGTGTGAAATTAAAAATAAAAATAAAATTGGGCTCATATGAGCGTATCAGTCGTATATGCCTTGTATCGGCGCCAATCAGCCAATACGGGTCAATTTTTTCATATAAGACTAGTACAACCCCATATCGCATATCGGCTCATGTCAATACGGATACAATATGGCCGTATTGGCCAATACGATACCGATATTCATATCCATGAGTGCGCAATATGGGAGGGAACTACACCCGCAATAGATGACAAATGCCAAATAAAAAAAGACACTATTAATTAATACAAAACAAAAGCTCCAATACATGTTGAAATCTTCCAGGCCAAGTTGAATTGAACATTACAGATTGAGGTGCCAAGAAGAAAAAATGTTAGAATTGTTGTTGATAGAGATGTCTTAAATCTGATTTTGGCTTTGATGATATCGAACCAACTTCGATGTCATTGAATTCAATTCGATGACATCAAAGCCGGGTGATGCCATCGAGTTTTGTTTGGATTTTTGCCCCTGCTCGTTGGACTGTTTTTGTCATTTTTTCAATGACATCGAAGCTAGTTCAATGTCATCGAAGGTTTACGCAAATTCATTTACAGAAATGTGGATTTTGCGATTTTTGTTTCCTATTATGGTTCTACTTGTTTGTAAAGATATATAAAGGGTTGTATACGGAATTAGGATGTATTTTAAGGGAATTCGAAGGCATTTTAGGGTTTCTAAAAGGGTTCTAGGGTTTCAAGGAGTGGAGAAAATGAGAGGTTTGAGGATTGCTCAAGCTGAGTAAGTCCTCATCTTTGTAATATGAGCTTTCATAGTAAAATTTTTTGTCGCTTTGTGCCATTGTTTTTTCCCACAAGGGTTTTCCACGTTAAATCTCTGTGTTTCTTGTGATTGCTTGGTGCTCTTAGATTGTTATCCTATATTCATATCTGTGTAATTCCACAACATAAATCCCAACAAGTGGTATTAGAGCTATCATTGGGATACATATTTGAATATGTAGGATTATCATCAATGAGAAACGCCAAGTTTGATATCGAGAAGTATTTGGACAAAAATAATTTTGAGTTATGGAAGATTAAGAAGATTAGTCTATTAACCAAGTAAGGCGAAGTTAAGGCTCTTGAAGAGCAAAAATTGAATATGAAGGATGAAGAATGGGATACTCTTGATAGTAATGCTTTAGCCTCCATCCGTTTGTGTCTCACGGATGAGGTTCTCTACAATGTTATGAAGGAGAAAACTGCAGCTAAGTTATGGGCGAAGTTAGAGGATGTCTATGCGAAAAAATCCTCTGAAAATCGCCTACGCTTAAAGCTACAGTGGTATAACTTCATGATGACAGAAGGTAAGGATCTGAATGCCCACATCAACAACTTTAATAAATTGGTGTGCAAATTGCTAGATATGGATGAAGTTATGAAAGATGAGGAACAAGCATGTATGTTATTAAATTCTCTTCCAGCATTGTATGAGTCATTCAAGGACACGATGTGCATCGTAAATAAAACCCTGAGTGTCGACGCCGTTATCACAGCTCTTCAAGGGAAGGCCATGAGAAAGCTTAACGGCGACATGGGAGCATCTTCTGATGCACTGATTACAAGAGGTAGGAATTTTGAATAAGGTACAAGATCTTTAAGCTCTATATCTAAATCCAAGGATAAGGGTAAAGGAAAGTTAAAGTGCTGGAACTGTGGGACGGAAGGACACATGAAGAAGGATTATGCAAATCCTAAATCTAAGAGAGAAGAATCTGAGGCTTCGTACAGGGAGGCTAATACTGCCACATTAGATGGATCGAGTGGATGTGATGGTGATGTCTTATTTGTGTCTACGATTAAATGCTCATACGATGATCGTAGGAGCGAGTGGATTCTAAACACAAGGGAATCATTTCACATGACTCCTCATCGGAGTTGGTTCGCCAGCTACAGAGAGTGCGATGGTGGTCAAGTGTTTATAGGAAATGACAATGCTTGCAATGTTGTAGCTGTTGGTACGATGTACATCAAGATGTTTGATGGGACAGGGCGTACCCTGACTGAGGTGAGACACGTTCCCGATGTGAGGAAGAGCCTGATCTCTCTCGGTATACTTAAAGCAAAAGGATGTAAGTTCACTAGACTTGATGGTGCCCATAAAGTATCTAAAGGGGCACAGGTAATCATGAAAGTGCAACAACTCGGTAATCTTTACAGGTTGATCAGAAGCACTTCAATAGGTGGAGCTACAGTGGCTGTAACGGATTCCACCTCTTCACATGTGTGGCATGCTGGACATGACCACATAAATAAGCAGACATGAAGGATGAGACGCGCGAATAAAGATACAGAGCAGGTGGAGCAGTCACCAGTGAGAAGAATTACACAGCATAATCGTATAATATCGGCAAGGTACATGAACGTCTCCAACATCGCATTGCTCTTATTAAAGACGAGGGGGATTCATCTACTATTCAGATAGCTCTAAGTGAATCTGGTGCTGAGAAGTGGAAGGTGACTATGGATGATGTGATGAACTCGTTGTACCAGATCGACACGTGGGAGTTGGTGGAGCCTATAATGGGCCGGAAAGCAGTTGGATGTAAGTGGATCTTTAAAAGGATATAACATACATACAAAGTGAGACTAATAGTGAAGAGTTATACTTAGAGAGAAGGGATCGACTTCTCAGAGATATTTGCGCCAACGGTATAACAAGTGTCTATCATATTCGTGTTGGCGCTGATTGCCCAATACGATTTCAAGTTAAAAGGATGGATATAGAGACTGTACTTCTGCATGAGAAATCAGAAGTGTTGTTATTCATGAAGCAACTAGAGCAGTTCGAAGTTTAAAGGAGCTGAGAAAAAAGTTTGCAGGAGGTAGTGGTACGACCTACTGCCTAGGCAGTGGTATAAAATTTGATTCCTTCATATTGAGTCAGGAATTGTATGTTGATGACATGTACATCGTCAGTCATGTTGTCACGCCCCAAACTCGGAAACCGGGCTCACAAAATTCCCAATCGTCGAATCCGGCGCCGACAGCCTCCGTAGTACCCCATTCTCGGCTCCCAACGCCCATACGCCAGATTCCGATCCTGGGATCCTACAAGGAGGATTTTCAGCATGAATTTTTTTTGTAGTGGAGCATAACCAAGTCACAAAACAACAACACCACATATCCACTATATAAAAAACTTTTAAGTACAATGCGGGAAGGGAAATACAATATAATGATATCAAAGAAAACTCCAAAAGCTCCAGAAAACTGCTTGCACGCTCCGGAGCTCAACGCAACTGCAACCTAATGCCACCTGCACGCATCTATCGTGCATAAGCTTACAAAAGCTTAGAGGGTGGTGAAAGTGTGTGTAAGGCGAGTGCCAAGTGTACAATATCAGAGTAATGCGAAAATATGCGGTAAGTCCATGAATGCTATCAGCTATAATAAAGCTATGTGATGCAAGACATGAATGCTATCGGCCATACCAAGGCCATGCGATGCGAGGCCTATGTAGCTAAATGTCATATGCGAGATGCAAAGCAAGCGTGCCAGTACTCATCAAGTACACATATCAGTACAGTTCCTCTCTGGATATCACTAACCTAATACACATCACACCGAGTCCTCCTCCCTAGCCGCAGTCAAGCAAGTGGAAGAGACCACACTATCCGCGACCCGATCCGCCAATACCTACCCGAGCTCTCGTCGAGAGCGGACACATTTGCGAGCTGGTCAAACTCAGCCTAGCTTATAGCCCCCTCACTCAGGCGGATAAGGCCACACCCCCTTCCAACCGACCACGACACAGTGGGAGACGCGGCCTACTGGTATTCGGCACTCGGACGCTCGTGTATCCACTCGGTCTAGACGTTGGAGCAACTCCTGGTACCAAAAAGGTTCTGGGACTTTCACCCAAGGACATCCTAAGTGCCCACAGTGCTAGAATAAGGTATTTCCGGTATCCGATATGGCCACCCACGATGTGCCTGTGGAAGCCACAACCCTGCTAGGGCGTGCAGTGATCAGGTCACACATATGCAAGATGCATGAGTCACACCGTACAATCATGCAGTAATCTCTCGCGTACCACGCGATCATGTGGGGCACTCCGTCTCATAAGGAGTCCCGTAAATGCCTCAGCCCAACGGCTTATGCTATGATCAATCATTCCTCATATCAAGCATACATATGATGCGTATGCACATGAATCATGGAAGTGTACTAAGCACGTTATAAAGTAATGAACTATCCTTATACCGAAGATGGGTCTAGATGGCATACGCACAAGAAGCATGGGCCCATCAACGGGCCCAATGGAAGAGTTATAATGCAGACATTTAACCAACACTATACTTGCAATGTGGACGTCAAACCAACATTGCCCCCAAGACACGATCCGTCACAAACATCATTACACGAACCATGGGGAATCACACATTGCAATGGACCTATACACATCTCATTGGGCCTTGACCCAAAGTCCTCAAATACATCAAATGGGCTGCCTCATATGGGCCTTTCATAAATCAAGTGGGCCGCATCAATGGGCCTTAAGTACATTATTATGGGCCATGTCCCATGGGCCTTTGAATACATCACAATGGGCCTTGTAACATGGGCCTTATATACATTAAGGTGGGCCACATCAATGGGCCGCACCAATATAAGTGGTGATAATGAATTCCACCATTAAAATCCCTAGGGCCCACTATAACATTTATTTCTCATACAATCTGTTCATAGAGTCGCCAAGAACTTGGTGGCCCAAGGGTCTAATGGTGGACGTTCAATCATCACTGTATAGTGTGGTCCACATGATATATAGATCTATCTTATTTTATTATTATTTTTTATTTTTTTATTTTTTTGGCCCCAAGCTTTAATACAAGCTTGCCAAATGGTGGACTGTTTGGATGCAATACAAGTATCATGGTGGGGCCCACATGAAGGCCCACCATCCCTTATAATATAAATAATATATCTTATAATTTATATATATAATATATATAAATATATATATATATATATATATATATATATATATATATATATATACATGCACCCACATACACTCACACACACGTGCACACTCACACACGCACGCACACACTCACAAGGGGCCCCACCGTCCACTGGACGGTGGGTTACAACACATGCATCAGGGTAGGCTCCCACCGTCCGCCTGGACGGTGGGAATAAAGCACATACATCACTGTGGGCTCCACGTGGGGCCCACTGTAATGTTTATACTCCATCCAAACCGTTCATGAGGTCACACGGACCTGGAAATGAAGAGGAAAAATAAATTTCGGATTGATCCAAAACTTCAGTGGGCTCAGGGAAGGTTTCAATGGTAGAGTTCAATTTACACTGTTTTTTTGTGATGTGGGCCACCTGAGTGTTGGATTGGCCTGATTTTTGGAGGGGGCCCACGTCAGGTAGTGGTCCACCTAATGAACTGCTTGGATGGTAAATATACATCATGGTGGGGCCCATGGCTGGGGCCGTGCGTCCCTGCCCGTTTCACGCTGACGTCCTCTCTCTCCCTCTCTGACAGCAGCAGCAGCAATGCTGCTGTTGTGTTTCTTTTTTTTTTTTGAAATCACCTTTTTCTAAGGTTTTTCATATGTGGGACCCGCTTCGGCCAAATCCACCCCGTCCACGAGTTTCCATGGCCTAAGGTCAATCCATCAAGACCAATATTGGGCCTGTTTCACCGTGTAGAAAGGATCTGGAGGACTTTAAACGGTAGAGATCACTGATTGCTAAGGTATGGCCCACCGGAAGATTGGATCAGTCCCATTTTTCGGCTCAATGCCTAAAATGGTACGGGGAAAAGGATGGACGGCGTGGATTGAAGACATACATCAAGATGGGGCCTGCATGAGTAGTCCACCCCAAAACCCAAAAAAAATCCCTTTTTTTTGTTTTTTTTTTTTTCTTTTGTTCAGCCAACGTCCAGCGTCCCTGGACGCTGGACGGTTTTGGGCAACGGCTATACAAGGTGGGCCCCGTTTAGGTGGGCCACCAAATGGTGGTTGGTGTGGGTGTAATACATATAAGGTGGTCCCCGCTCATAGGCGGCTTGGATAAAATACTTACTTCATGGTGGGGTCCATTCAAGTGGGTCACACAATTATAACATTACAAGAAAAGAAAAATGAAAGAGAGAGAGAAAGTGGGACACACGTGTGATGGAGGGACCCCGATACTATGGGCCCTCCCTTGCATTCCATCATACATAGAAAGGTAATCAAAGTGGGTCATTGGCCACATCATAGGGTCCCAAGTGAGATCCATACCATTGATCGGTAGGCTTCACTTGGCCCATCATAAAAACATAGAAATCTATCCTATCAAAGCACCCACCGTTCGATCTTCTTGGTCCGTTGGAAAGCCGACCTTCTTGTGCTCCTCTTTGACTGTGGAGATTGGAATTCAAGGGCTAGGATGGAGGGTTTTGGGAAGGGAAAGGTGGGCCTCACATATGCATTTTTTTCTTCCCATGGAAGGCTCCCAACGTGGGATTTTTTTTTCTCATTTGGGTTGCTTGGAAAGATGTGAATGGAAAGAGAGAGAGAGAGAGAGAGAGAGAGAGAGAGAGAGAGAGAGAGAGAGAGAGAGAGAGATAAGGGAGAGAGGATGGGAGGGATGGGAGATGTGAGGTGAAAGGGTGAGTGATGTGTGATGTGTACTTGACTAGGTATGGGTGTGTAAGAGAGAGGGTGAGAAAGAGTTGACTTTGAAGAGAGAAAGCATGGTTGCTTGTACTTGACATTGAAGTGATTGATTGATTGATTGATGGGATTGATTTGACATTGTGTAGAGATTCTCTCGGGATCGTAAAAGCGCGGCGTTTCTTTAAAATAAACATTGGCTCACATCTTCTAGTCAGGGTATCGGATCGGTGTGTGAGTCGCTGCGTTAGAACCGCGGCGACGGTGCGGTCGCAACGATACAGGTCTTAGATTAAACCGACTCGAATCTACAGGATACGATTTACGGTCGTGCACAACGTCGATTATCAGTCGCGGATTACCGGACTTCGACGGAAAGGATCGCTGGATTCATCGAAATAGTACGAACTAGGATACGGGTCTTACACATGTCATGTCTGGAATCAACGTACTAACGACTCGGTTAAGTGGAACATTCGAGATGAAGGATCGGGGGCTGCAAAGATGGTTCTTGACATTGATATTCATAGAGACTAAAAGAGGAGCAAGCTTTGATAATCAGGTAGAATACCTTGAGTAGGTATGTGATAGACCAGGCAAAGCTAGTGAGGGTTCCCTACGCGGCTCACTTCAAGTTTTTCTTAGGACATATTGTAAGACCTGTATCCTAGTCCGTACTATTTCATAGGCTTCTGTGGTCATCCCAATCAAATTTCGGTGACTCGCGATCTGTAACCGGCGTCTGCGCGTGATCCTAAGGCGGATCCCGTCGGTCTGAGTTGGCTCGACTCGAGACTTATACTAGTGCGATCGCGCCATCGTCGCGGTTCCGATGTCGCGTCTCGTGCGCCGAGGCGATACTAGGCCAGGAGATATGGGCCCTCGTTTAGTTTGAAGAAAACACCGCGTGTTGCGATTTCGAGAGAATCTCTACGATACGTCATGTCAATCAACCAAAGTACAACCCATCACTCCATCTCATTCTTAAGTACAACTACCCATCCCCAAAGTCAAATCTCCCCATCACCCATCACTCACTCACCATTCCTTTATCCCATCACCTCTCTCTCTCTCTCTCTCTCATCCTCCCAAGCAATCCAAGCCCCCACATCAATGACTTCCATGGTGAAGCTAGTGTGGCCCGCCTTCCTTTCTCCCATCCTCACCCTCCAAAAACTAATCTCACTGTTGAAGTCTAACATTTGAAGCTCTAAATCGCATCGGTGAAAGGAGGAGTTTAAGATCTTGAGGTGGGTGCTTCTTTCTCTCTCTCCCCCCTCTCTCTTTCAATATTTTGGTGTGATGATGTGGCTGTGTGGTCCACCCGAATGAACCTCATCTTGATGAACGTCTATCCAAACCATCGAAGCCATGTGGGCCCTACCCTCTGGATGGATGATGGGAAAACATATATATCAGATTGATTCAAATCAAGTGGACCACATCCACATGGGACCCACCAGCCATGGTCCCCACACGTGGGACCCACCTTGATGATATATATACCCATGTTGTCCATCCAGCATCCAGTGTAACACCCTAAAAATTGGGGGTCGAGCATAAACTCAACTCCCAAGTTCCAACGCATCACTTATGCAACAAAATGAATGATGATTGAATTTTGTCTGTATCAGTGTAGTGAACATGAGTGAGATTAAGCCAAAACAACATATCATACTCCAGAAACAGTTAAATTGTAAGCGGAAGACTATGATAGATAGAAAAAATATATAAACTATAGTAAGTCCCTAGAGTGTGATAAGGTTACTAGGTGAATGAATTACAAGTATAATTTCAAGATATACCAAGTTGTGGAAGTGTAATGTCTTCTATCCCAAATACCATAGCCCCGCTAATGCAATTCCAGGTCTTCATAGACCTGTCAGAGAGTTACGTGTAGGAGAACTCCTCCTCAACATCATAATAGTAGTCCGGCTCTGCTTCATGAGCATCGCCATCACCTGCAGCTAAGACAATCTGGTTGGTGTTGCAAGCACCGTCCCGTAACGTGGGAGTGAGTAGCTAACTCAGTGGAACAATAAAGCATAGGTTAACATGTTATCAATGCAGTCAAGCAGTAATGATAAAGCAGTACAATCAAACATTCCTAACTACTCTTATTAATGCAAGTATGAATGTAGTCATGATGGATGCCCTCACCACACACTCCCTCGTGCGACATGCTTGCATTCCTCAGTGCTCCACATCTTCCAGGCACATGCAATGCATGATGAGCATAATTACCGAGTTGTTATTAGTCCATTTCAAATAACAGGATTGAAAAACTAAGGTACCTTCCTTATATCATTCCCAAACAATGATCCATTCTAGGGTCGTCAGTCCTAGACAATCTCATACGATGGTGTGTTTCTAGGTCACTGCAAGGGGCTGTGGTGTTACACTAATCGTTGCACCACTCCCCCATCACCTTATCAATACAGGCCTAGTTTATACTCTGTTACTACGGGAAGGCTCGTCGCCTCACCGTAGATTTAGAGTATGATCGAGGTCACTACACCGGGTACGGTCAGGGCTGCTAGGGCTGTTACATGGAATCGTTGCACCACTCCCCCATTACCAATCAAGTAGTATAGGCCGACAGCTCGAATATAGTGTCTCATACCACCATAATCGGCTCACGAGTCTGGTTGCTCACTGGTCACTACGGAGAGGCACATGGGCCCAGCGTAAGCCGACAGCTCGACCACGGTGTCCCATACCACTATGCCCGGCTCATGAGTCTTAGCGGATCGAGGTACCATGGTTAACGGGATTTCACTGGTAAGTTTGGTACCCTAGGTTCAAGCAATAACGACCAAACATGGTGAACATACATTAGACATATCGGGTTACTTGACGAGCCTGACTAGCTCGAGCGCACAATCAACTGAACGACATGAAGTGCATAAGCACTTCGCGTGGCCTAACCACTGTCACCAACTGAAGTACGACTCGGGTTCGTCAAACACATCTTACATGGCGAAATGAATCTCAACCACGATCTCAAGTCTGGTACCAATTGTCTGGACTATAAGCATAGTTCCAAACTCAATCAATCCTTATTTAGAGCATGTAGAGTAAAGCATATTAAACAAAGTAATTCAAGCAAGTTCACAAGCATGTCATAAAGCATTTTATAAAGCATGTTATAAAGCACTATATAAACAAGAATACAAACACACATATTTCATAAGTAAGCGGTTAAAGTAAAAAACCAACATGGAGGAAATCATACACGTCTCTAAGGTAGTTGAGAATCCCATCTCAACACCTACCTAAGACATCATCATCCAAACACTTACTCTCACAAGCATTTTCACAAACACTTAGAATACACACTTTCAACATACATAGTGTATGTTAACAAACATGTATTAGGGTGAGTCCCTTCGCCAAGCAAGTATTTTACGCATATATAATATATTTATTCAGCAAATAATCATGGCAAACATATCTCCAAAATATATACATATACGGTACTTTCTACGATACACTATTTCTACATTCATAATGTATATTGGCAAAACATGTATTAGGGCGAATCCTTTCGCCAAATAAGACTTTTATCCATATATCATATATTAATACAACAAATAATCATGTCAAACACTTTTCCAAAATATATACGTATACGGTATTTTCAACGAATACCTAGAATATGTAAAATTTCATATTCTACATCTTTAATCGGAACAGAAAATAGAAAGCACTTTGTACATGTACAATTGCATGCAGATCATGAATCTATTATTATCTGACATTGAAAGCATTGAAAACCGTAACCTATACACCTAAAGTCCTCACCTTTTACCGTAGAATCGTCACAAATCTGATCGGTTTGCTAAGCCTTCGTATTCGGCAGTTAGGTGACCTATAGAATGAAATAGGTTAGCTATTTCATAACCTACAACCTCCACAACACCCAAACAGATTAGGGTTAGGGTTTCTTACCTAGAAACGAAGTCGGTATCGCTGGGAAAGCGATAAGATTCGGGTGGTGCAGCTTGTGTAGCGACAGGGAATGGTAATAGGGAGATTCTCCCACTTCCCTCACTCTTTCTCTCTCTTTTCTCACTTCGCTCTCTAGGGTTTCTCTCAAATTCGTATGGCTGTGAGAGAGAGGGTTCTAAGGTCCTTATATAGCCTAAAAACTCTCCAAAGTAGACCTAAGGTCAAGGTATACTTAGGTTATAACCAAAGTGATACTTTTCCAGCTCAACGGAGGACTTCTGGCGGGCCTCCTTAAGCCAAAGGTCGGACTTAAGCTCACCAACACCGGATCAAGGTGGAGTTAAGTTTTTGTTTCAGTCGGATTCCCAGATCACGCATGGCAGACCAGTTTCAGTTCAACGGTCAGTGGATCTCGATCGGGGATTTCGAGTACATAGATATGTTTAGGGAAATATCCCTGATTCGAGGGTGTAATTTGGCCTGATTCTGACGATCAGGTTGCTTACAAAATGTCCGCAAGTAACAAGTCTCAGATTACTATTTGAGATATTTATTTTGTAAAGAAAATAAGTGTTCTCACACTCCCACGCTCTGGACTCAAGCGAACAACCGTGGGACACTGTCTAGATTTGATTTCCGAGATGGTTGTCAAGCCCAACGTAGTGGTCCTAATTCCTAAACTTCGTGTTAATCGGACTTCCGACGTGCGATCCAGACCTGATACGGGGTTTCAATGTGCTCCCGAGAGCAGTCGGGTAATGAATTTGATCTTAGATTTTAGGGTAACCTAGCGTCAATGATTCTACAAGTTTTGAGTCTTGTAGATCGTATTTAAAGCGATTCTAGCGGATTTCATGGCTAATCTAGTTTAACACTTATTAACTTTGTCAAATTTCTAAAGGATTTAGTCCTGTAAGATTTCTGTCTGAGGTGGTACTTGGGCCTTTGTAGTTTGTATATAAAGTGATCCAAGTTATAATACTTAGCTAATTTAAGATAGTGTCTAGGGTGAAAGTGAAAAATTGAAAGAATGAGGTGGTGAAGGGTGGGATTTGTGAAGGAAATGGGTTAAGAAGCGATTTTAGACTGTGGAATTGAGTTCAGACAGGTTAATAAGGTGTTAGGATCGACCCATTGCTTAAGGACGTCTAATTCCAGATTGGCAAAAATCCGGGATGTTACATCCAGGGACGCTGACGTTGTTTTATCATGAAGACAGTGGGCGTGCTAACAGTTTTATATATATATATATATATATATAATAAGGTTTGGGATGGGCCGCTCTTATAGGCCCCACCTTGATGTATGCTTTTAATCCAAGCCGTCCATCCTCTTTCCTACTTCATTTTAGGCGTTGAACTGAAAAACGGAGCCAATCCGAGGTTCTGGCGGGCCATAGCATAGCAAATTGTGATTTTCACCATTAAAACTCACCCTGATGTTTCGGTACACCGAAACATGCTGCATATTGGGCTCATTTGGTTGGCTTGAGCCGTGGAGTGTAATGGTTGGGCTGGATTCCGCTAGTGTGGGCCCCACGTATGAAAAACCTCCAATCTCAATTTTTCAAAAAATAAAATAAAAATAATAACAACAACAGCAGCAACATTGTTGCTGCTACTGACAGAGAGAGAGAGGACGCGCAGGCATCCTGCGCTATGGGCGGACGACCAGGGACTCACGGTCCCAGCCGTGGGCCCCACCATGATGTGTATTTTTCATCCATGCCGTTCAGTTGTTGGGCCCCTTCTTGAAGTGGGCCCCCTTCAAAAAATCTGCTTGATCTGGGACCCAGGTGGCCCACATCAGAGGAAATAGTGTTGAATTAAACGTCTACCATTGAGACTCTTTGAGCGTCCAAAAGCTTTAGATCAACATGAAATTTGTCTTCATCTGGGTCTACGTGACTATATCAACGGATTGGATGGCATGTAAGCATTATGGTGGGCCCCACATGGGACCCACTGATGCATGTATTATACGCCCATACCATCCCACGTGTGGAGTGGGATGGCTGGTGTACCTCACTCCAGCTGCTGCCGTGGTGGGGTCTCCAAGTTCTGTGGGTCCCACCTATTTCATCCATGCCGTCCATCTATGGGACCCACCATGATGCATGTGTTGCATCCAAACCGTCCAACCATTTGGCCAACTTGTCTCATAAGCTTGAGACCAAAAATAAGATGGATTTAGGGTCAAGTGGACCACAATATAGAAAACAATGGGTTTAAACGTCTATCATTAAACCCTTGAGCTACCAAATTTGGACCGGTATGATATTTATTGTTCCTCTTAATCCTAGTCTTTAAGACCTTATGATCAGATTAGTTGGGGCATAAATGATACGGTGGGCCTTGAGAATTTTAATGGTGGAAATCATTGTTACCACTATTATTTGAAGTGCGGTCCAGTTGATCTTTTGATATGATTAATTTATATATATATATATATATATATATATATATATATATATATACATACACTTTGATGTGTGTTGTGACCCATTTTTCGGGCCCACTTTGATGTATTTTGTGGCCCATTTGTCGGGCCCACTTTGATGTATGTTGTGGCCCATTTGTCCAGCCCACTTTGATGTATTTTGTGGCCCATTTGTCGGGCCCACCTTGATGTATTTTGTGATCCATTTGTCGGGTCCACTTTGATGTATGTTGTAGCCCATTTGTCGGGCCCACTTTGATGTATTTTGTGGCCCATTTGTCGGGCCCACTTTGATGTATGTTGTGGCCCATTTGTTGAGCCCACTTTGATGTATTTTGTGGCCCATTTTCGGGCCCACTTTGATGTATTTTGTGGTCCATTCAAGATGCCTACATTGATGCATGCATTCTATATTCACATCGTCCAGCAGCTGGACGGTAGGGCCCTCCTTATTATATGTTATTATATGTGTGAAATAAGCATACCGTCCATATGCAGTGTGGGCTAGTATGATGTATTTATTTATCCACACCGCCCAATCTTTGGCCGTAGGATGTGGAACCTGTGTGACATATGTATTTCATTCCATGCAGTCCATTTGTGTGAGGCCCACCTTGATGCATCCGTTGTACACATGGATCCCACATGATATATATGTTTTTATATTCATACTGTCCAACTATTTAGATGGGATGCACTATGATGTATTTTTATCCACGCCATCCAGGGAAGGCACCCCATTATGATATATATGAGGGCCCATGGGTTGAGGCCCATTAAGATGTATTCAAAGCCCATTTGGTAAGGCCCATTGTAATGTATTTTGAACCCGTGAGCAGAGCCCACCTCATATATTCCATCCCAACCGTCCAGGTCATATAGGGCCAACCTCGATGTATGTTTTATTCACACTGTCCGTGGGATGTGTGACCCACTAGATGTATGCATTCTATATCCACACTAACCATCTGGTGGGGCCCATCTGCTGCATGTGCAGGGCCTACCTATTGTGCATTTGTGTGGCCCATTGATGCAACCCACTTGATGTGTATGAGCCCCATTAGTGCGACCCATTGATGCAAGGCCCGTTATGATATGTTAGAGGCCCATGGTTGAGGCCCATTAGGATGTGTTTATGGCCCATTTGGTAAGGCCCACTGAGATGTATTTTTGGCCCATGGGTCGAGGCCCATTGTGACGTATTCCCGGCCCGTATGTCGTGGCCCATTGTGATATGTTTCCAGCCTAGTTATCGAGGCCCAACTTGATGTGTATAAGACCCATTAGTGCGGCTCATTGATGCGGCCCACTTATTGGATATGAGGCCCATTGGTGCCATCCAATGATGTGACCTACCGTGATGTGTATATTAGGCCAATGGTGCGGCCCAATGTATTGACCCGCCGTGATGTGCAGGCCCACATGCTGCATGTGTAAGGCCCACCTGTGATGACTATTTGAGGCCACTTGTTGGATGTTTAGGCCCACCTTATGTTTGACTCTATGTGGACCACTGCTTGGGAGTAGTGTTGGTTGAATGTCCACATTTTTGGGTAATGATGGTTAAACGCCCGCATGGTGACCTTCCCTTAGGCCTAGTTAGGCCCATTCTCATCTATACCGATTATATAGGCCGATTCGTCGAGGCCGATTCTGATTGTCGAGGCCGAGCATTGAGGCTAGTTTTGAGTGTCGAATCTGATTGTTAAGGCCGATTTTGATTGCTAAGGCCTGTTGTTAAGACCTATATGATGTATATGGGACCTGTAGTTGAGGCCCATTGAGATGTGTATTCGACTTGTGTAATGTATGTGCAGCCCGTGGTTAAGACCTAATGTGATGAGTAGGAGGTCCATGTGATGGGGCCCATTGTAATGTACTTGAGGTCCATGGGCAAGGCCTATTGTGATGTATTCGTGGCCTATGGGTGAGGCCCATTGTGATATATAATAGGCCCATGAGGCATGACCCATTTGATGTATTCGAGGCCCATGAGCAGGGCCCACCTGCTGTGTATATATGGCCTTGAGCAAGGCCCATTGTGTTGTATATTAGGTCCTTGTTTGAGGTCATGGGTCCACTATATGTTAGGCTCTATGTGGGCCCTTCCTTGGAGGCAATGTTGGTTAAATGTCCACATTGTAGAGGTCGATGGTCGATGCCGGTTATTGATACTGATTATGAGTATGTGACAGCATAACATCATGATACATGCCCATACACATCATCTGCATGTTTGTTATGAGATATAGTTGATCATTACATATGGCATGAGCATATTGTTATGAGACTCCCTGATAGGTGGAGGTTATCTCACATGAGCGCATGGTATGCGTAGGATTGATGCATGACTGAATTGTATGACTCATGCATCTTGTATTATGATTACTACGCACTAGCGATATTAGGGTCGTAGCCTCCACAGGCATATCGTGGATGGCCGGATGGGACACTGGAAATATTTGGTTCTAGCATACGGGCGTTATAGATGTCCTTGGGTGAAAATCTCTAAACCTCCGTGGCCAGGAGATGCTCCAACGTTGAGACCAAGTGGATGTATATGAGCGCAAGAGGGCCGTATACCAGTAGGCCGCGTCTCCCACTGTGTCGTGGTCAGTTGGGAGGGGGTGTGACCTTATCCACCTGAGTGAGGGGGTAATATCTAGGTTGAGTTTGACCAGCTTAAGGAATGGGTCCGTTATCGATGAGCTGGGCCCGATATTAGTAGGCGAATAGTGAGGTCTCTTCCACTTACCCAGTTGTGAGCTTGGATAGGGGCGACAAGCTGGCGTAGAGTGTAATAAACCCTGGTGATGATCCCAGAGATGAACCGTACTGATATGTGGACTTATTGAGCAGGAGTTGCATACTTATTCATTCATTCACTCACTATCCACTCGGGTTGGTGGTGCATAACTATTTGTTACGTGTATCTTCGCAATGACCAGGATTCCAGTTGGGCCACGCGACTAACCTGAGATCAGGAGTTTACCACATTGAGTCTGACTATCCAAATTTAGGTATGGGACTGGTTTGGATAGAAGTCCCTTGTGATGGACCCCATAGCCTGCAATACTACATACTATATATCATCCTGAATTCACTCCAGCATAGTCATTCCATTCACACCGCATATTGCATTATATGCATGACATATGGCATTTTAGGTTACTGTATTTTTGTATTTAGATACGGTTGACGGTATTCGTGAACTCATCAGGAATTTTATATTGCATCACATCCTCGATATCTAATATTTAGCTCTTTATGACTCCTCATTTGTATAGTTAATCTGTATTGCGCATTCTGATATTGCTGGACTTATGGACTTGTCAGTATTTTCGCTTACTCTGATAGTATATGATTCATGACCTTGCGCCTATTTCGACATTGTATAATTATGACATTGCGTTGAATACTTGGCACTTACCTTGTGCACACACTTACACCACCCTCTAAGATTTCTATAAGCTTATGTACTATAGATGCGTGCAATTGATGTTAAGTTACAACAGTGTTGAGCTTGGAGCGTGCAGCCGTCTTCTGAAGCTTGGTTTTCGATTTATATATTTCATTTTTAGCATTGTACTCAAATGATTATATTAGTGGATATGTGATGATAATGTTACCTTTGTGAATTTAGGTAATCTTGTGGTTATGCTTATTTTGAGTTAAATGTACGTAAAAAAAAAAAACCTCATTGTAGGATCCCAGGATCGGAATCTGGCATATGGACGCTAGGAGCAAAAAATGGGGTACTACAGAGGCTGTCGGCACCGGATTCGGCAATAAGGATTCCTGTGAACCCAATCTCCGGGTTTTGGGGCATGACACATGTCCCAAAACAAATGAGGAAAAGCAGTATGTGTCTCATGCGAGCCTTATTCGAATGCGGTTGGCAGTGTATGTCATGATCTGTATTAGACCGGTTATTTCACAGGCAATCGATGTTGTGAGCAAATACCCCGGCAAATAACATTTGGAAGCGGTGAGGTGGTTACTTCGATACATTTGATGTACAGAAGACTACGTCCTATTTTTGAGAAGACAGGAGCAAAGGTGATTGGGCATGTGGATTCAGATTCGGCGGACGTGCTCACTAAGATCATTCCTTTAGAGAAGTTCAAGTTATGTACAACTTCTTCGGGCTTGGCGATGGCGTAAAAGAAGGATGAAGTGTGCACGAGAAGCATTAATGAAGCTATGATGTGAGGCAGAGATAAAAGAATGGGAAAAGGAGCTACATTTGAAGATTAAAGACATGGTGGAGATTGTTGTTGTCAGAGATGTCTTAAATCTCATTTCGGGTTCGATGACATCGAAGCCGGTTGATGCCATCGAGTTTTGTTTGGATTTTCGCCTCTGCTTGCTGGACTGTTTTTGTCATTTTTCGACGCAAATTCATTTGCAGAAACACAAATTTTACGATTTTTGTTTCCTATTTCAGTACTACTTGTTTCTAAATTATATAAAGGGTACGTTGTATATGGAACTAGGAGGTATTCTAAGGGAATTTTAAGGCATTCTAGGGTTTCTAAAAAGGTTTTAGGGTTTCAAGGGGTGGAGAAAAGGAGAGGTTTAAGGATTGCTTAAGCCGGGTAAGTCCTCTATCTTTGTAATCTGAACTTTCATAGTGGAATTTTCTGTTGCTTTGTGCCATGGTTTTTTCCCGCAAGGATTTTCCACATTAAATCTCTGTGTTTCTTGTAATTGCTTGGTGCTCTTAGATTGTTATCCTAGATCCATATCTATGTGATTCTGCAGCACAAATCCCAATAAGAACTCATGTATTTTAAGGATAGTAGGTTGATCCATCCCTCCAATTTCAACATATAGTGCCTGGACCACATCTACATTAACATTCAAAATTCCTGAAAGAACAAGTTTTGTCACGCCCCATACTATGGATATAGAGTGTGCACCCTCAAACCCGAGTTACGGCTCATGACTCATACACTAAGGGCCTGTTTGGCCAGGCGAATCCCATAGGATTAGGAGGGATGGGATGGATTTTAAGGTAATGATGGTGGTGTTAGTGGATTGGTTTAAGATCCATGGGATTGTTATATCCTGAGACAAGTTCACTCAGTCTGTTTGGCACGCCTAGCATATCCCGGGATTTTTCCATCCAATCCGTCCAACCAATGGATGGGATCAATTTTAAGGTAATGATGGTGATGTCAGTGGATTGTTTTAAGATCCATGGGATTGCTTATATCCCGGGACAAGTTCACCGGGTCTGTTTGGCTCGTCATGCATATCCCGGGATATCGTGATCCCATCCCTCCTAATACCATGGGATTGGTTTGGCCAAACAGGCCTTAGAGCATGTTTGGTTCGTGGAATTGAATGATATTGAATTGTATTAGATGGGATTAACATCTATGGAAAATATCATGGTATTGTAGCCATCCAATCCCATGTTTGGGATGAAATTTTTGCTATGGGAAAACACGAGATTAAGTAAAATCATGTTTAGTGGACCATGGAATTGTAATCAATGGACCAAATTCGCAACAAATGTTGTTCACTTGTACACATATATAACCATATTGTCACGTGTAAATGGTGTATATGAATGGACGACATGGATAAATGCATGCATCATTGTGGGGCGCACATGTGTAGTGGATTTCAAGATCCACAAAAATCTCGCATGGGACCAAATGCAATTCCATGGGATTAAATGCAATTCCATCCCACCTAATCCCACCCTTTCCCATCATCTCCAAATGCGGATGGAATTGCATAGACCAAATGCAATTCTATCCCAGCTAATCCCATCTAATACCGTGCGCCAAACTCCCCCTAAGTGTACATAAATTCACGTATCATACATTGTTAAGAGGCACAATTTACATCTATTTTATATCATCAACTTATTAACATTCATACACCTAATTATTTTTACTTATTAACAATTTATCTATAATATTTTACTACACTTAAAACAATATGCTTGTTTTATCACATTGTGCATCCATTTTTGGCTATTACAATGCGTGAGCTGAGAAAGGAGACGGATCAAATCCGCATCATTTTCTGTCACGGGCCATGAGAAAATATGGTAAAAAGAAAAAAGAAAAGAGAAATATAGTATATTTGGTAACATTTATTTTTTCAAACAGTTGTACTAGCGTTAGCATAGACACGTGGCCTAATAAAAATTTTGGAACAGGAAATTGGAAACGGATTGGCTACTCCCCCTGACACCAGCCCCGTGGCTAGTGGTCGGTGCTCTGTGGGCCCCACCATGATGTATGTGTTTCATCCATGCTGTCCATCTATTTTTACATATCATTTTACAGTATGAGACCAAAAATGAGTTATATTCCAATCTCAAGTGGACCACATTACAGGAAACAGTGTTGAATGAGCGTGGACCATTAAAAACATTTTGGGGGCATAAAAGATTTGGACCAAGCTGATTTTTTTTTTTCCCTTCATATGCGCCTGTATGACCTAATCAACAGATTGGATATCAAATAAACAGTACAGTGGGCCTTAGGAGGGCTTTAATGGTGGATATTCAGTCACTATTGTTTTCATGTGGCGTGGACTACCTGAGACTTATATACCTCTAATGTTTGGTATCAAGCACTAAAAAGATCTTTAAAAATGGATGAAACACATACATCATGGTAGGGCCCACAGAGCACCGACCATTAAAAAAAAAAGGGAATTAAGCCAATCCGTTTCCCAGGAAATTCCTGTACCTATAGATAAGTGAGTTTTGCACCATTTAAAAAAAAGGGTATTATTGTATCTTTCGTATATTTTATGAAAATTCTAAAACATTCCCCCTTGTGGGTTTTATGTGCACTTGAGGCCCACTGTCATGTATAAATAGCATCCAATCCGTCTATCTGGGTCAGCCAATCATAAAAAAAATGGAAGCTTAAAAAATCATTTAAATCCAATAATTAGGTACGCCGGCCACGAGACAGAAAACAATGGAAAACCACCCATTTTTATAATGAGCTAGCATTCTCTAAATTGTGGGCCACTGGATAGTTGGATCAAAATGAATCTTGGCTTTTCCCAGTTTCATGGAGCAATGATCAGGATGAATGGTTTTGATGATATGCACGTACCAAGGAGAGCCCATATATCTACAACAAGTTGCCTACATGATAGGGGCAAAACCGTCAACTGCTCGCTGATAACGATTTTGTTTCTTTGTACGTTATATACGCTACCAACTTTGCAAAAAAGATGAGGCTCAGGAGATTTTAAAACAATTTTGCTTTGAAAAATACTTGTGACGACAAAAACAGTAGCTACTTTGGAATTGTTTTAAAATGGAGAGAGAGAGAGAGAGAGAGAGAGAGAGAGAGAGAGAGAGAGAGAGAGAGAGAGAGAGAGAGAGAGAGAGAGAGAGAGATGGAAATCTACGAAGAAGTGGTGATCGTTGGAGCAGGGATAGCAGGGTTAGCAACGGCTCTGGCGTTAAAGAAGGTTGGGGTCCGGGCATTGGTTCTTGAGAGGTCTCACGAGCTACGTGCAGCTGGTGCTGCCATTACTCTTTTCCCCAACGCATGGCGAGCACTCGATGCACTTGGAGTTGCTACCAACCTCACCTCCATCTATCCTCCTATCCATCTGTAACTCCTCTCTCTCTCTCTCTCAACACGCGCATCTACTTCTAACTGTTGTCTGTGGTGTGGCCTATTTAAGTAATGGATTGGCCTGATTTTTAGGCCGATGGTGCACTATGAAAGGGTGCATCTGATTGATGGAGTGGATGTCCGACATACGCAACAGTGGGGCCCACATAGCTCGACCTCTTTGGAAGTTTCATGAGCTCTGGCCCAGTAGGGGTGTCAATGGGGAACGCGGATTGCGGACGGTCCCGGCCCGTCTCCAGGTGGGAACGGGCTTTGAGTGACCACGGCGATGTATGCGTTTTATCCACACCGTCTATCCATTTTTCCGTATCATTTCAGGGTATGGGCCAAAACTTAGGCAGATCCAAGACACAGGTGGACCACGTAATGGGGATTAAACTCTAAACGTTGAAAACTTCTTGGGGGCTAGAGAAGTTCTGGATCCAGGTGGGCTCTAGGAAAGTTTCAACGGTGATAATCATTATCATCAGTGCTTCCTATGGTGTGGCCCACATGTTTCTTGGATCTACCTCAGTTTTGAGCCCATATTACGAAATGATAGGGAAAAATGAATGAACGGTGTGGATAAAACCCATGCATCACGGTGGTCACTCAAAGCTACTGCCCGTTCATGGTTGGAGATGGGCGGGGTAGGATGTAATCTGCATTAGTCAATGGGTGGGGTTCGCCCACCCGGGCTTTGTTAATATTAATGATGGATGTCTCTCTCACATTTACGTTGTGCGGCCCCACCTAAATCACGTCAGCTTAAATTTTCAACCATAGGCCTAATATAAGAATACACATCTAATGCACACCCCCCCTCCCCCCTCTCCCCCACGTCAGCTTAAATTTTCAACCATAGGCCTAATATAAGAATACACATCTAATCCCCCCCCCCCACCCCCCCAATAAAATAATGGGCGGCAGCATGCAAATCAAATCAAGATGAAGATGAGTTATTATTCCACGTGGGCTTGACGTAGGGGAGGACGTGAGGTGTCGAGCACCGTCTTCCTCAAGAGGATAACTATTCCGAATCCATGGAACTTCTCTGGGCTCCTCACAGAGACTTCTCAAATCCACGAGGAAAGAAAGCAGAAATTAGAAATAAATTCTAATAAATTTGAAATTGATTAATGAATCAATAAAAACGAGTTCACAACCCTTTAAATAGGGATACCAAGCAATGGGAAAGAAATCAGAATCAAACTACAACTAAAACTCTCAGAATTTGTGACTTACTATAAATAGTAAACTTACTATTTATAGACAGTCGTGATGTCTACTAGTGCACAAGGTTTTCGGCAAAAATAGTAAGTGTCCTATTTGGCTTCACCAAACTATTCTCCTAATTATTCTAAGCTCTTTTCACATTGGGCGCTACTCTTAAAGCCCGACGGATGAAGAGTTATAATCAAACTAAAACTTACTATTTATAGTAAAAACGAAATTAAAACAGGGAAACGACCATTAGTCCAGGGGTTTTTCGCAATTCCGGGTGTCGTAATCCGGCATAGCTGGGTTCGTTGGCTAAAGTAGCTCGTTCTACCCCCAAAATCATATATTTTACATCAGATAACTCATTCCGGATTGCAAGATACGCCCGATCTAAGGTCCGATGGTTCGGATCACTTCTGTCGTTGATCAAGCCTTTTCTGATCCATCTTGGCCATGAAACTGTCCGCGACCCACTCTACATCAGTCCCCTCCACTTCAAAAGAACTCGTCATCGAGTTCTCATCCTGCGTTGGTTCATGATACTCTGTCAGGTCCGCGATGTTGAAAATCCGTGAGATCGTCATGTCATCTGGAAGATCAACAACATAAGTGTTGTCGTTGATCTTTCGAATGATTGGTACCGGTCCAATCTTTTTATTCTTCAACTGGTTGTACATTCCGGTCGAAAATCGTTCTTTACTTAGATGGACCATTACTTGGTCGCCCACCTCGAACACTTTTTGTCGCCGATGCTTGTCCGCTTGCTCATTGTACTTTTCATTCGAGGCATGTTGCTTGGTTTGTACCTCCGCATGAATGCCCATGATCTTGTTAGCCATATATTCCGCTGCAATGCTCATACATGGGAGCTTGGGCAGAGGGACTAAGTCTAGTGTGTGGCGAGGTACTTATCCGTAAATAACCTGGAATGAGGATTTCCCTGTCGAGCAGTTCACCATGTTGTTGAATGCAAACTCTGCTTGAGACAAAGCTAAATCCCATTGCTTCGGTTTTTCTCCTAAAATACATCGAGGTAAGTTTCCCAATGTGCGATTCACAATCTCAATTTGACCGTCAGTCTGTGGGTGGTAAGCGTTGCTGAACTGAAGTCGTGTATCGAATCAAGTCCACAAAGTTCGCCAAAAGTGGCTTATGAACTTTGTGTCACAGTCAGAAGTAATAGTCTTGGGAACCCCGTATAGCCGCACAATTTCTTTGAAGAATAAATTCGTCACATGTGTTGCATCAAGAGTCTTCCTGCATGGAATAAAGTGCGCCATCTTAGAGAAACGATTTACTACCTCGAACACTGAATCCATGCCACCTTGTGTTCGTGAGAGACCAAGAACGAAGTCCATATATAAATCCTCTCAAGGGCTATCAGGCATGAGTGACGGGGTGTAGAGGCCTGTATTATGAGATTACTCCTTGGAGGTCTGACAAATATAACAACATTGGACTGCCTTTCCCACATCACGTATAAATTGCGGTCAATAATACCGTTCTTCCACAAGAGTTTGCGTCTTGTCTCGCCCAAGGTGTCCACTGAGGCCACCTCCATGTAGCTCTTGGATTATCTGTTTCCTTAGCGAACTGTTCGGGATGCACAATCGATTTCCCTTGAAAAGGAACCCGTCTTGCATATGTAAGTCGCCGGGGTAACCTTCTTGGCATCTAACCCATACGTCCTTAAAGTCGTCGTCATCGGTATATATGTCTTTGAGGCGCTCAAACCTGACAACCTCATTGTTCATAGTGACTAACAAAGTTGCACGACGACTCAATGTCAGGCCCCAAACCTGGGAATCGGATTCAAAGGAATCCCGATCGCCGAATCCGGTGCCGACAGCCTCCGTAGTACCCCATTCTCGGCTCCTAGCGTCTATACGCCAGATTTCGATCTTGGGATCCTACAAGGAGGATTTTTTTTTATACATTTAACTCAAAAAAAAATATAACCACAAGAATACCCAAATCACAAAGGCAACATCATCATCGCATATCCACTAATATAATCATTTGAATACAATGCAGAAAGGAAAATACATAAATCGAAAATCAAGCTCCAGACGACTGCTGCATGCTCCAAGCTCAACACTGCTGCAACCTAACATCACCTGCACGCATCTATCGTGCATAAGCTTATAGAAAGCTTAGAGGGTGGTGTAAGTGTGTGCATAAGGTAAGTGCCAAGTAAGCAATAACAGAGTAATCAGAGTAATCAGAGCAAGTAGAAATACTGGCAGTCCGTGAGTCATATAATGTCAGGGTATGCAATGCAATTCAGCTATGCAAATGAGGAGTCAAAGAAAGCCAAATATCAGATGTTGAGGATACAATGTCATAAATCATACAATATCGAAATAAGCGGAAATATACTGATAAGTCTATGAGTATCATCAGTCGTACCAAGGCTATGCGATGCAAGACATGAGTACTAACAGCTATATCAATGCAGAAACATGGCAACCCAAAATACTAAGTACCGCGGACATAATGTAATATACGGTGCGAATGAAATGACCATGCTAGAGTGAAGTCCGGATGATAGTACTTAGTATCGCAGGCTACGGGGTCCAGCACAATGGACTTCTATCCAAACCAGTCCCATACCTAAATTTGAATAGTCAGAATCAATGTGGTAAACTCCTAATCTTGGGTTAGTCGCGCGCCCAACCGAAATCCTGGCCATGCGAGAGCACACGTAACAATGGTTACGCACCATCAGCCCGAGTGGATAGTGAGTGAATGATGAATGAATATGCAATTCCTGCTCAATAAGCCAACATATCAGTACGGTTACTCTCTAGGATCATTACCGGGGTTTAGTACACTCCAAATGGCACTGCCGCTCTCCCAGCCGCACAGTCCAAGTGAGCGTAAGAAACCTCACTATCCGCCTGGCCAATAGTCTGCCAATACTTATTCGGCACGTCGATAGCGGACCCATTCCTCGAACTGGTCAGACTCAGCCTAGCAATGTCCCATACGCTCGGGCGGGTAAGGCCACACCCCCTCCCAACCGACCACGACACAGTGAGAGATGCGGCCTCCTGGTATTCGGTACTTGGGCGCTCATGTATCCACTCGATTTCGACGTTGGGGCGTCTCCTGGCCACGGAGGTTTAGGGATTTTCACCCAGGGACATCTATGACGCTCATATGCTAGAACCAAATATTTCTGGTGTCCCCTCTGACCATCCACGATATGCCTGTGGAGGCTACGGCCCTGATATCGCTAGGGCGTATAAAAATCACAATGCAAGATGCATGAGTCATACAATCCAGACATGCATCAATCCTGTGCATACCGTGCGCTCATGTGAAATAACCTCCGCCTATCAGGGAGTCTCATAACAACACACTCAATGATATATGCAATGATCAACCACATCTCATAACAAACATGCAGATGATGCGTATGGGCATGTATCATGATGCTATGCTATCACATACTCATAATCAGTATCAATAACCAGCATCAACAATATGCCTTGATCGGTAATCGGTCAATCGGCCACGACAAGCAGAATCGACAATCGGCCATGTCAATCGATAATCGGCCACGATCGGTAATCGGTCTCGATCGACAATCGGTCAATCGTCCACGACAAGCAGAGTCGGCAATCAGCCACGTCAATCGATAATCGGCCACGATCGGTAATCGGTCACGATAATCGGCCTCGATTGGTAATCGGTCAATTGGCCACGACAAGCCGAATCGGCAATCGGCCACGTCAATCGATAATCGGCCACGATCGGTAATCGGTCACGATAATCGGCCTTGATCGGTAATCAGTCACGATAATCGGCCTCGATCGGTTATCGGTCAATCAGCCACGACAAGTAGAATCGGCAATCGGCCACGTCAATCGATAATCGGCCACGATCGGTAATCGGTCACGATAATCGGCCTCGATCGGTAATCAAAATCGGCAAATCGGTCACCAATTGGAGTCGGTAAGAATGAGCCTAACAAGGCCTAAGAGAAGGTCACAATGAGAATATTTAACCATCGTTTCCCATCAATGTGGACATTCAACCAACATTGCTCCCAAGCAGTGGTCCACATAAAGTCAAACATAAGGTGGGCCCAAATATCCAACAAGTGGGCCTCAATAGCCAACTGGTGGGCCTCAATTATTCATCACAAGTGAGCCTTACACATGAAGCAAGTGAGCCTACACATCATAGCTGGGCCTATTAGTGGTCCAACCAAGAACAACCTAGGTAATATACACATCACAGTGGGTCGTATCATTGGGCCGCACCAATGGGCCTCATATACAACAAGTGGGCTGCATCATTGGGCCGCACTAATGGGCCCCATAAATATATAAAGATAGGCCTCACAGATGGGTCACAAGTATATCAAGGTGGGCACCTTGAATGGGCCACAAAATACATCAAAGTGGGCCTCACAGATGGGAGCTTGGATTACGGCTAAAATCATTTCAATAGTTGCCGGTGCAACATGTGTATCACTTTACACAATCATTTCATGGGGCACATGGCCCACTAATGATGATCAGCACTGCCCAAACATTGTCCGTGTAAATCAGCGTCATCCGAACATTGTCTATGTGAATCAACACCATCCAAACATTGTCCAGCACCATCCAGATGTGTGGGCAGTGTGGATAAATACATACAACATGGTGGGGTCCCATAGAACCATCCAGGCATTGGACGGCCTGGAACACAAACCATACATCACGGTGTGGCCCACGTCCATGGACTGGACAGAGTGGATAAAATATTTACATCATGGTGGAGTCCACACACGTGGCCCATAAAATGTGGACGGACGGTCTGGATCATGACCAGGTCCAACCACCCAATCCATTTTTTTCAGGTGGGTCACACACACGTGGGTAGGCCATCCCACCTAAATACGATATAATATAATATATTATATTATATATAAAACATATTTTATATATATATATATATATATATATATATATATATATATATATATATATATATATATATACACGATATATGTATATACATGGGCAACTCATTCCACCGTCCAAATGAGTCTAGACGGTGCAGGTTTTATTTTATTGTGAAGGTGGGTTCCACGTGAGAGGGTGGCCCACCAACCATGTATATGACATCCAAACCATTCATCAGGTGGGTCCATACGGATGGGCGGTGTGGATACAACCCACGGAACTTGCTGATGTCATACGGCAGTGGGTCCCACCTAGCAAAACAGATAGACAGTATAGATACAAGATAAATACATCATTAAGGTGGGGCGTCCAACATCGTCCCAAACAGCTGGACGGTGTGGATTTCATGAACACATCATGTGGACCCCATTGCCTAGTGGGCCCACAAAAGAAAACTAAATAAAAATATGTGGACGGCTGGGTAAAACACTGCATCAAGGTGATGCCAGGGAGGCTCCAACGGTAGCCATTCAATCTCCACTATCCCAGGAAATGGTGGGGCCCACTAGAGCTACGAACCCAGCTGATATTTGTGGTTTCTCATTAACCAGGTCACACGTGACCTACTCCACACGTTGGATGGCAAATGAACATCATGGTGGGCCTCAGGAAAATCCCAACGACAGGCTGCCTATCACCACTGTTTACTGTTTGGTCCACCTGATTCATATGCTGGATGATCAGAGGATGGACGGTATGCACACAACACATATCTCGGTGGGCCCCATCTGAGGACAGTCTGGACGAAAGTGGGGCCTGTCCAGGTGGGCCCACATGGGTAAAATGGACAAGACACATGCACATACCTCACAGCAGACCTGCTGCTAGGCAGATTTCTGCCCAACTGGTGCTATCTAGACCTCACGATCATGGCAGATCGAAAGGTGGACGGCGTAGATACGAAATACATACATCATGGTGGGTCTCACTTACATGTGGGTCATCCAAAAGATGAGCCAACGTCCTCCCAGCCAAATGGGCCAGACAAATACATCACCGTGGGCCTGGCTGTCCGTTGGGCAGTTCTGCTCTGCTAGATCTGTCCAACTCTAGGACCCATGTCCAAAAGTGTCAAAATGGACGGTGTGAACATAGGTCACATACATATCAGGGTGGGGTCCACGTTAGTGGGCCACACCACTCCAAATCCTACTGAAAATGGGGTGTTTCCCCACCGGACAAGCCTGCTAGACGGTCTGGATGGTGCCCAGCTGCTGGGTCTGTCTAGACCGTGGGTCATACCTGCAATCACATCTCCACATGGACGATGTGGATACATATCACATTCATCAAGGCAGGGTCCACACATGTGGCCCACCAGTTATAGGAACAAGCTGATATTTGTGTTCTCCCTTACGTCCAGGCCTGATATTGGACAGCTGCCGGTCCAGATCGTGCAACGGGGTGGGCCCTGACTACTGGACGGCGTGGATCGAAATTCCCACATCATAATGGGGTCTAAACATGGGGTCCACACGGCTGGAGATCAAGCCAATATTGGTGGTTTCCCCACCCTCCATGCCTACCTAAAACAGTAGCAAGGGGGCCTTAGACGATCCATCAAGGCTGTCCCATTTGTGGACAGTGAAGATCTTAAATATACCTCCATGGTGGGCCATCAAACCAGGAGAAAAAGAGAAGGAAAAGGGAGAGAGAGAGAGAGCACCCACCTCAAGATCTCGAACTCCTCCCTCCACCGATGTGATCTAAAGCTCCAATGGATAGACTTCAATGGTTGAGATTGAACTTGGATGGTAGAGATGGTAGATAGGAAGGTGGGCCACACCTAGCTCTCTCATGGAGCATTGGACGTGGGTTGCTCCATGGAGGGATTACTTTGGAAGAAATGAGAGAGAATGAAAGAGAGAGAGAGAGAGAGAGATGATGTGAGAGGAGTGATGGGGTGTGACATGAGGGGTAAGGTGCTTGTTGACTTTATGGTACTTGTATAAGAGAGAGGTAAGGCTAGGTATGGGTTGCTTGTACTTGACTTTGATTGATGGATTGATGTGACATTTGATGTGATTAATGGGACATTCTTTTGGAATTTATACCGCGCGGCGTTTTCTTCGAACTAAACGCGGGCCGACATCTTCTAGCCTGGGTATCGGGTCGATGCGTGAGTCGCGGCGTTGGAACCGCGGCGACGGCGCGGTCACCAAGGTATAGGTTTCGGGTCGAGCCGACTTTGGCATGCAAGTCTCGTCTTAGGATCATGCGCAATATTGGCTTTAGGTCAAGGATTGCCGAAATTCGACTGGAAGGATCGCTGAAGCCTTCAAAACGGTACGGACTAGGATACGGGTCTTACAAAATATATCAAAATATCATCGAAATAAACCACAACGAACCATCCAATGAAAGGTTTCAGAACTTGGTTCATTAATCTCATAAATGTGTTAGGCGCATTTGAAAGACCGAAGGGCGTCACCATCCATTCATATAATCTTTCCTTAGTCTTAAAGGTCATTTTCCACTCATCACCCGGCCGTATTCGAATCTGATGGTAGCCACTCCTTAGGTTCAATTTAAAGAATATTTTTGCACCCTCTAGTATGTCCAGCCTATCATCCAACCGTGGTATAGGAAACCTATATTTTATAGTGATTTTGTTGATGGCTCGGCTGTCAACACACATGAGCAAACTCTCATCTTTCTTTGGAGTTAATAAAGCTGGTTGTTCACTCCCCAAGTATAGGGTTGTGATGTAGTAATAAACTCGGTAAGATCGAGGTCGAATCCCACGAGGACTGGACGTCACAATTCAAATCTATGATTCTTCTTAACTAATCCAACAAATAATGGAACTAATTACTAAGCACAATTCTATGAAAAACAATAAAGAACAGGGAAGAAAATTCAACCAGAGAAAGAGCACTAGGACTTTCGAATCCACCCCTAATTATCATAACTCTTGTTTTGTCTGTTGATTCACCTTGATCTAGATTGATACCACTTAAATAGTGAAAGCACAATCTGTGTCCTAAATCGGGCATACAGACTGTCTAATTCCTTTAAGCAATGCCATGAATAATACATCCCATGTCCTTAGTCAGGCACATGGTATGTACAATTCATTAAAGCACCCTGTTCCTTCCTCTATAGGAAACCTGTTCTTGATCAGACACAAGCACCTGTAATAAGCATCCAAACAACATCTATATATATACTTTGGTCAAGTTCATAGATGGAGAAGTATGGAATTTAAACCCATAAAGCCCACTCAGAGAAAGAAACAAATTAATTAAAATTCAAAGTAAATCAACCAATACAAGAGCTGATCAAATTAGGGGCTTCATCTCAGCCCTAGTTGAGAGATTAGCGACCCATGAAATTCATCAAAAATATTAAATAAAATTCATAAAAATAAGAACGTCAAACCAAACAATCTCTCTCTCTCTTCTTTCTCCTCCTTCTCTTTCTTCTCCCCTGGCTCTGGATCTCGAATTCCCTGGATATGAATACCTTCCCCACGTCCAAAACTCCCCTTTTATAGCTGCTGGATGGCTAGAATCGGTGGCAGAGTCGTAGAAGGACTCGGAGTACAAATTTTCGCAACCGTGATCGGTGGGCCCCACAGAGGTGTTTTCTGGAAAATCCACCCCGTCCATTGGATTCAGGACGAAATTTCAGTCAAGAATGGGTGGTTTTGAAGGTCCATTAACATGGCCCACAGAAGAAATCTCAAAAAGATCAGTTTTGAACGTCGCCGGACAGCCCTTTTGTGGCCACTGTATCATGCACGTGTGTATGCATGGGAGTGGAATATCAGTATGGGTTTGTAGTGCTCGCGGCCCTCTAGAAGATGGACGGTTCGGATCAGTCGTACGGGCGACGTGTGGGGCCCACAGTGCTTCGCAAAAACGGCCAGCGGCCGGTCCTCGCTGCCGCGTAACAGGGACGCGGTTCTTTTCCGCTGCGAAAATGGTGGGGTCCACCATGATGTTTTGTTGGAAAATCCACTCTGTCCATTGCTTCCCTCTCGAAAAATCGGTCAGACCTGCTGAGATTGAAGTGATTTCGGTGTGGTCCATCTGATCTCTTGATTCACCGTCCGAATTGTTTTCAACGGCTTGGATTTCACTCATGATGATCGTTCACGATTCGGACACCTAGGCATTGAAGAGGACCTTCATTTGGACCTGATGGACGGTCCGGATTGGCGGTCTGATGGACGGTGTGGACCCACAACTCCAACGATGGATCGGCCAGCGTTAACGCAAGAAACGGAAATCCGTTTTTTTTTTTTTTTTGAAGAAGCCGCGGGTCAGCGACTGGTTGACCCGGGCGCTGGTGCGGTGCACGGCTGGTGTGCCATGTACATGGTGTACATGCATCATGTACGTGGCCCACAGTAATGTTTGTATGAAATCTGCACCGTCTATCCTTTTCCTCATATTATTTCAACCGCAGAAATCCAATTTGAGACAGTTCCAGATATCAGGTGGGTCCCAAATTGTAAATTAACGGGCTGATCTGTCCGTTGGACCACTTCTCAAGATCTGCAAGGGTTGAAATTTAATATGTACGGTTAAATTATGGCCCCCATCACATGTATGAAGTTTTGAGTTGATCGGATGGCGGGAAACATGTGATCTTGCATTCTGGACCCTTTTCGGGCCCTTTGGCTTGCTTTCCTCAGATCCCAGGTGTGAAAAATCTTTATTATTGGTTTTCTAGAGTCCATCCCGAGCTCTGATGACTTTGGATCGTGAAATCCATGCTTTTAACATTAATTTTCAATACACGCTCCTAATTTCCTCCTGTAACAAAAATATAATTAAAATCCGATGTTAGGCCTTATCATGTACATAAAATAGGGCAATAATCGGGATCTGATATGCAATATTTGACCCTGATCACTGGTACAACACATGGACTCATGCTTTCTTGAACCCTTACGGATCAACTTCTCTACTTATCTCTGTAGAATCTCGCACATATTCGGACTCATTCGATAATGAGGACGATTAGGTAAACTGGACCCAGGGACAAAGTCGATATAGTGTTGGATATTCCATATGGGGGATAACCCATC
The DNA here is from genome assembly GCA_030180095.1 of Magnolia changhungtana. NCBI lineage: Eukaryota > Viridiplantae > Streptophyta > Magnoliopsida > Magnoliales > Magnoliaceae > Magnolia > Magnolia changhungtana. The sequence continues at coordinate 22,542,752 of JASAUF010000471.1, read as the reverse complement.
GGGAAGGTTATCGAGCCAGATTTCTTTGAATTCATGTAGCATGGGCCTTAGTCTTTCAAGGATGATGGTAGGCTCGAGTTCTTCCCATTTTACAATTAATGCATAAGTCTATCCTGTTTCTTTGGATTCTTTCACGAAGTCCCGTATGGTTAAGAGAAAACGACCCTCCACTTTAGAAGTTTTAAGTGGTCCTTCTAAATCCATAGGGGCCAATATGATCTTTCGACCGTCCTTAACGAAGATATATATGTTAACTCTCCCTTTATGAGTGGCGTCACGGTCAGATTGTCAGGGCCGACCGAGTAGTATGTGGCATGCTTCCATGTCAACCACATTGCATACTACTTCATCCTTATAATGTTTGTCAATTGAAAAGGATATGGTGCACCATTCGGTTACTTTTGTTTCACTGACCTTCTTGATCCAACCGATTGTATATGAAGAGGGATGACTCTCCGTTTTCAATTGTAATTTTTTCACCATGACCTTGGATATGATGTTCTCGCTGCTCCCACTGTCAATGATCACGTCACAAACCTTTTAATTCACTGTACACCTAGTGCGAAAGATGTTATGCCGCTGTGGATGCACTTCTTTTTTTGGCGCATACAATAGTAACCTCACGACGAGCGACTCGCCGTGATCTTGCTGAACCCAACCTGAATCATCTACCTCGTCCTCGGTGGTATGCTCCTGTTCTTCAATATCTGGATCTTTATAAGCGTTATCAGCACTACCATCATTAATAGTAAGGTTTGCCACTTTTCGCTAGGGACAAGTACTTGATAGGTAGCCCGATTGGCCATAACGATAGCAGTTGTTGGGCCTTGGCCAAGCATAGGGGTTCGAGATTCTACTTGGACCAGCAGCAGTCGATACGTCTCTTTGGGGTCTAGCTTGCCGGCTTTCCTGATCTCGATTTTCAGACGTAGGCGGTTGAGTGCGTGCTCCTACGGGCTCCTTCCCCTTAGGCTGTGCAGTTCCATGGGGCGGACATGCTACATGGATCCTTGCAGTAAGATAAGTCCGTGTGTTAGGACGTTTAAGTTGCGCTTCTGTTCGAGTAACCAACTTGATCACATCTTTCATCGTCTAGACGGACTACATCTGGACCCGATCTTGGATAGCCATATACAATCCACCGTTGAATCGGGCGACTTGCTGTAATTCAGTCTCGACCAAATTGTTACGCGCCGCCAGGCGGTAAAATTCTTTTACGTATTCTCTCACCGACTGACTACCCTATCGACAATTTTGGTATTGTCGGAATAATACCTGATCGTAATCACCAGGGAGGAATCGCGCACGTAGTAGCTGCTTCATCCGCTGCCAGGTGCGGATTGGTGCTTTTGTCTGCCTGGTTCGCGTGAGTTGCAGTTGTTCCTATTAAGCTGAAGCTCCTCCTTTCAACTTGTAGGCCACAAGCTTGACCTTCTTTGCTTCATGAATGTCCATATAGTTGAAAAATCGCTCAACTTCAGAAAGTCGATCAAGGAAATTCTCAATGTGTAGTTGGCCATTGAAGTTAGGAATATCAACCCACATCTTGAATTCTCGATCCGTTCGATCTACTCGATCGCTGCCATGTCTGGGGTGTTGGAAGATTAATCGATTTCCTCCTCAGTGGAGCCCCCTTCCTCAGGAATAACCCTTTGATGCACTACCGGTACTATCCTGCGATCAGGATGATTATGAGTTTCAGCAATTGGCGGTGGAGGATTACCACCAGGAATACAGAGTTACTTTAGGTTTTCTGCCAAGAGATCTGCTATGTGGTCGATGGAAACTTGCAGCTCTTGCATGGCTTGCAGATTCTCTGATTGCGCTACTTCGAAAGTTACCGCCGTTAAAGGTAAATTCCCTGGAGCACCACCCATGGGATTGTTGCCCGACCCATCGTTAGAAGCTATCAATCCGAGGAGAAACCTCTCTTTGATACCAAACTGACACAGGGGAGGACGTGAGGTCGAGCACCGTCTTCCTCAAGAGGATAACTATTACGAATCCACGGAACTTCTCTGGACTCCTCACGGAGACTTCTTGAATCCACGAGGAAAGAAAGCAGAAAATAGAAATAAATTCTAATAAATTCGAAATTGATTAATGAATCAATAAAAACGAGTTCACAACCCTTTAAATAGGGATACCAAGCAAAGGGAAAGAAATCAGAATCAAACTACAACTAAAACTCCTAGAATTCGCGACTTACTATAAATAGTTGTTGCGCAGCACGCCAACAACTTAGTGAGCCTGGATCCAATCTCAGGCCTCACACACAAATGATAAATAGGAAGAAATATAAACTAGAAAGGAATAAAAGCATTCAAACAAACCACAAGGCAAGATATACGTGAAAAAATCCCAAACTAGGGTAAAAAAAACCATGGATGCAAAATTTCACTATGAAGAGAAACGAAGATTACAAGGCAATATACTAACCTCTCCCTTGGAAGTACAGAGAAAATTCTTTGCCTACACCTTAGAATAATTTCCTAATATTCACCTTTAACCCTAGAATAACTCTAAAGACCCCAATTTATAGTTTTGGCAACTTCCCTTTCGCATCCCAATTGCGAAAGGACTTGCGACACGAAATCCGCGAAACTCCTTTTGCATCCCAGTTGCGAAAGGACTTGCGACACGAAATCTGCGAAACTCCTTTCGTATCCCAGTTGCGAAAGGACTTGCGACACGAAAACCGCGCATGTGGCTCCACTTCTCAACAATAGTAAACTTACTATTTATAGATGGTCATGATGTTTACTAGTGTGCAAGGTTTTAGGCCAAAAATAGTGTCCTATTTGGCTTCACCAAACCGTTCTCCTAATTATTCGAAGCTCTTTTCATGTTGGGCGCAACTCCTAAAGCCCGACGGATGAAGAGTTATAATCAAACTAAAACTTACTATTTATAGTAAAAACGAAATTAAAACAGGGAAATGACCGTCGATCCAGGGGTTTTTCGCAATTCTGGGTGTTAGATATTTTACGTAAGATAACTCATTCCGGATTGCAAGATACGCCCAATCTAAAGTCCAATGGTTCGGATCACTTCTGTCATCGACCGGGCCTTTTCTGATCCATCTTAGCCATGAAACTGTCCGCGACCCACTCTACATCAGGGCTCCACATTGGTGTTAATCTGAAATCCACTTTGAACATGTTTCAAGTAGACCATATGATTGGAAATAGTGTACAGGGCAACACTCACCCTCCAAACTATTTTCCTCTGTGTGGCCCATTTGAATAACTAGTGGGCTTGATGTTTGGGCCCTAAGCCTAAGTTTTGTTGTGGGGTCTAATGGTTGGAGTGGATTTTATATAATCATCACGGGTGGGTGTCTCTCTCCCAACTATTTCTCTTGGTGTGGCCCACATAAATCACACGTTACAGTGGGCCTAAGGTAAGATTATACATCTAGTTGTTAGAGTCAATCTCACCTCACACATGCATCATGGTACCCCCTAACAAATAAAAGTAGGCTGTCTTGAGGAGGGTTATTTTCCGTACCCATCACCCCATCAGGAGATGAGTCAATTGTTACACATGAATTTTTGGAAAGCAGGTTGGTGGTTTGGGTAGGTTCCACATTGGTGTTGACGTGGGACCCACCTAGACTACCAAGTGTATCACACCATGTTAAGCCCATGGCCTAATCATCAGCTTGGTCTTTATTTCAAGTGGGCTACACGATTGAAAACAGTGTACTGGGCAACACTCACCTTCCAGATTATTTCCTTTCATTTGGCCGGTGTAGCATCTAATGATTATCTATATAGAAAAGGTTCTATGCAAGCACTTCCCATGAGGTCGAGCTGTGTGGGCCCCATCATGATGTATGTCAAACATCAACACCGTGCATTTGATGGGTCCCCTTTAAATTATAGGATATCCCAAAAATTATCCGTATATGGAACTCAGGTGGGCCATACCATTTAAAATCATGTGAAGATATGGCTAAAACATATAAAAGCACTTGGTGGGGCCCATCTGAAATTTGGATGCATCTGAAACTTGGTCTAACCCCTCATCCAAGTGGGACACACATAATTGATGGTCTGGATTTGTGAACCAGTTCTCAGTGGGCCGAACAAATGATTATGAATGTTTCAATGGACGGTAAACCCTCTCAACTTTTGTATGTGGTGTGGCCCACACAAGTCACGGATTACTTGATTTTTAAGCCCTAGGCCCACCATGGAATGGTGCATCTGATTGATGGGGTAGATGTTCAACACGCATCATGGTGGGCCCACACAACTCGACTTCATGGGAAGTTCCCATGAGCTGGACCGCACAGAACCTTTTCCCATATATATATACACACACACATATATCATGTTGGGCATGTAAGAATTAAGGGTGGCCGTCTGGCTCATATCATTTTCCCTTGGTGTGGTCCATCTGAATCACAGGTTAGCTTGTTTTTTCCACCTTGGCCTAAGTATTATTATACATCTAGTGGCCAGAATAGATTTCACATAAACATGATTGTTTATTGTGTGCCCATGAAAAATCAAGGGTGTGCATTCCTTTAAAATGAGGCAAATCCAAAGCTCCATTGCTCTCATAGGATTATAAATTACAGTGCTTCTAGTTGCATTGAGGCACTTATATAGTCCAACCATTGATCAAGACCGTTCACTGGGTTCATCACATATTTCAAGGGCTATCATGCAAATAAGAACCATTTGATCAATGGCCTTTGATATGGACGGTCAAAAATGATTACACAAAAATAGGTCCAATAAAAAAAATTTGATCCATCTATTTATTAAGGCCTGTCATGGATTGCTTATTAATCTAAAGAATCACTTTTGTTATGCAATTGTAACCATTACATCCGTGGGTCCAAAAATGGATGGCTGTGGAAGGTAAGGGTAAATCAAAGATGGATTGGGTCATCCCATCAGTAACATTTTAAAAGTGTTTTGGACTTGATGGACGGTTCAGATCAACGGAATGGACTGTCCAAGTGAACCAATGTAACCTGTGAGCACCATAACTAATGAAACCCTTTGACATCCTTACTTATTTTGCAGGGGATCCGTTACTAGTGTGGCTACTGGAGCTCAACAGCAGATTTCTTTCTCTGGACCCTTGGACAGGTAAAAGGAATTATAATTGCCGATTTATTTGACACTTTTTTTTTTTTTTTTTGGCACTTGTCTTGCCTAAAATCAAGCCTATCAGTGAGTTCAAACTTAAAAGAAAATAAAAATTGGAGGGCTGAATAAAAAGGTGACCATATCTCTACTCACTTGAGTTGGGCACGGGACGAGTTGATTCGGCAAACTCGACTTGTCTGACTTGTTTAGACCCAAGTTGATCTGAACTAAGTGGGTGAGTCGATCTGATCCGAGTAGACTTCGTCCGATCTAAACTCAAACTGAGTCGAGTTCAGGTCACCAAGTAACTCGACTCGACTCAAAATCCAACTCGATACTAGTTTGATTTGATCCGAAACTCAACTCGTATATATAAAACTCAGATATGACGTTTTAGATTTGAGATGCCGTGCAGTTGATGGAGAGGCTGCAATTATGGCAAGTGCACTTATGTTTTGAGTTGTGATTTCAGCTCGTGGATAGCCACCTGACTGAGTGCCGACTTGACTTGACTCGGTACTTGTGACCAGGTCGGACTCAGTCTGGATTAGTCAAGGTGAGACCCGGACTTGGATCGCGTCAGGCATGTTGAACTCAATACTGAGTTGGTCAGGTCTATTTTAAAACCGAATCGAGTCAAGTTAACCCTAATTTTTATTTTTATTTTCTTTACACACGCGCACACAGACACCCCACACACTGACGCTGTAGTGGAATTTCACCCCCTATGGGTACTTGAACCCTCGACCGGGTGTTGAAACTCCTAAGAGTCTACCGCCGGAGCAAGAGTAAGGACCCAGTCAAGTTAGCCCTAATTGAGTACAACTTGACTCAATGCCCGGCTCTAATTTATTACTCACCATACATGAGTGGCCCACTTGATTGGGTCATGTATTATAGTGAGATAAGGTTGGTACACACTTTCATGTGTTTAAAAGTGGATGTGCATGGCTTTTCAAGTATTTTGGATTAACAAACCTCTCTTTTTATTTATTTATTTATTACCCCAAAGCTAGAAAAATAAAAATTCACTAATGGGTTGTCCAAGCAGGCGAGGGATGGAAGTGAGGTCGGTGCATAGGAAAACATTGCTGGAAGCTTTAGCTGAGGATCTGCCAGCTGGCACGATTCGGTTCTCGTCAAAGCTTGCATCCATCAACAGCAACGAAACACTCCAAGATTCGCCTACTTATGTCCTTCACATGGATGACGGCACTGTTGTCAAAACAAAGGCAGGTTCCCCTTTATATATATATATATATATATATATATATATATATATATATATATATATATATATATATATATATATATATATATATATATGATTCGGTACACTCGTGTCTTAAATGTACCTCTTATACAGGAGGATTAACCACTTGCTCTAAAACCTCGAATTGATAGAGCATGGCAAATTAATCCTTTTATCTCAAACCCAGGCCCCAAATTCATGGGTTAGGTCCTCGGCCGAACCCTCCTTGTGGGCCTCAAATCCATGGATCCGCCTCACACGAGTCACCCATCTCACATGGCCCCAAATCCATGGGCTCCGCCGCACACGAGTCACCCATCTCACACGGGCCCCAAATCCATGGGTTATGTGGGCCACCCACCCCGAGTATGCCCTTGCGTCCCACAGGCCACTCCACTCGAAACTGGTGTAAAAATGCCCCCACATTAATCACCCCGGGTGAGGAGTCTCGACCACAAGACCTCCCACCCTGATGCCAATTTGATGCAGAACAATTAACCACTTGCTCTAAAAGTTCAAACTTTTAGAGCAAGTGGTTAATTGTCCTGCATCAACCTCATTCCCAATCTGTCAGTTTCTACGTCCTTTCGTATGGTAAATAAAACAATTATTCGGAAATGTTATTCAGCAGTCTTACAACTCATCTTCTACCGAATATATGAAAAATGACAGGGCTTGAATGCCATCGAACTTGTCTTAACATGTGATAAAATAACTATGTCTATGCGTAGATCCTAGCCACGTGACTGAACCTTCAAACAGATGGTAGATGATGTATCATGAGTAGAGAACGGCTCAATAGATCTCACAAATTCGGGCCCAAAGAGCCCTTATTATTATTATTATATATTTTTACATGCACACACACCCCCCACACTCACGCTAGTGGAATTTCACCACATATGGGTACTCGAACGACCGGGTGTTGAAACTCCTGAGAGTCTACCACCCGAGCAAGAGTAAGGACCCTTATTAATTTATTATTATTAAAAAAAAAAAAAAAAAAAAAAAGAGTCTAAACACCCAATAAATATGTAGCTTCATGGTCATAACTTTATGACTAGTTATCAACTTTTTATGTAAAATATACTGTTGTAAAGCTATTGATGAGCTCTATGACATGGAGTTTCCTCAAAAGGATTCTATGATTGAATTTTAGTACAAAATTTATTATTTTTGGTAAGTTTTGTTTTCGTTATTTTCCAAGTTTTAAGAGTCTGATTATGGTTCAGAGTATTTATTCAAGTCATTTATGTTGGAAGTCCAAACCAAATCGTCTGATTCTCAAGGTTAGTAAATGAGGAGGAAGCTTCCAGCAACCAGTTGCTCTCCTCCATGTGACGGTTCAGTTCCAGATGCCTTGAAAAAACAGAAACTTTAATATTTTCTTTTGATATTTGTTGTAGTAGTTAATATTATGCCCCTGTAGTGTATTTTAGATGGGTATTTGTGTCTTTTCACATTGGTGGGAAAAGTCTATATAAGGGAGCTCTTGTAGTCGTTTGTAACCAAGTCAGTAAGCTTGTAAGCAATATAAGAATTACAAAGTTTCTCTTCTTCTCCTCTACGAGTCCAAGTGAGCTCAAACCCAAGGCTTTGTAAAGCCAAGATAAACTCGGCTAATATAGCCAACAAACCGTATCGAGCGGGTTCTTCTCCTACGGGGAGTTTTCAAAGCTTTTTCCAATGAACTACTGATTTTTCTCGAAAAAAATCTGTTTAAGAAAAGTTTGTTTTTGTTCCCTGGTTGGAGTTGTCAATAGCTTTTTCGGAGAAAAAATCAGATTGCAAAGTAGCTTTACTACCAAGAAAAATTCAGATCGTAGAGCCTAAGTACGCTTTCTAGAAGAAGTTTTCGCTTTTACTAGCCAAGTACGATTTCTCTCAAGAAAAATCTGTTTGCAAAGCACATGTCTTTTGCTCGCGTGAAGTTACCAGCGGTTTTTTGTTTTTTCCCAGCCAAAGAAAGAAAAAGCTATTTCAGCAGTTTTGTTTTTTCAGCCAAAAATTCTGTTTAAAAAAATCAGATCGTAGAATTTTTTTTTCAGCTAAAAAAATCTGTTTAAAAAAAAAAAAAACCAGATCTTCTATTCCATCCTTCTCTCCCTTCATTAAAAAAAAAACCAGTTATTCCTTCCTTAGAAAATAGAAAAGATGTCCAACTCAATCCAGCCACAGGTTCCGACGTTGTCTAAGGACAACTATGAAAGGTGGTGCATCCAAATGAAAGCGTTGCTCGGGTCACAAGAATTATGGGAGATCGTCACTGATGGGTATATAGAACCCACTATAGAGGAAGAAGCCGCCTTCACCAATGAAGAAAAGACGGCTCTAAAAAATCAAAGGAAGAAAGACAATAAGGCTTTATTCCTCCTCTATCAAGGGTTGGATGAATCAACCTTTGAAAAGATTGCTGAAGCGACATCAAGCTAGCAGGCTTGGGATACTCTTGGCACCATCTTCAAGGGTGTTGATCGAGTGAAGCGGGTTCGTCTTCAAACACTAAGAGCCGAGTTTGAAGCGGCGCACATGAAGGAAGGTGAAAGCATCTCTGACTACTTCTCACGTCTAATTGTTATTATTAACAATTTAAAAAGAAATGGTGAAAAAGTTGAAGACATACGTGTCATTGAAAAGGCACTGCGATCTCTCACAACCAAGTTTGAGCATGTGGTTGTGGCGATCGAAGAATCAAAGGACCTTGAAAAATTGTCCATTGAAGAATTGATGGGATCGTTGCAAGTGCATGAGCAACGAATGCAAAAGAATGTTGGTTCAATGCTTGAACATGCCTTAGAGTCTAAGTTGACTCTAAATAAACAAAAGAATGGTCATACACAACGAGGCGGCCATGGCACTAGCAATCGTGCAAGAGGCAGAGGGCGTGGATATCATCCAAGCCATCAACAAAATCAACAAAAGTTTACCAGTTTCCGTGGAAGAGGAAATGGTAGAGGCCGATTCACACGTGGTCGTGGAAACACAAAGAATGTTCAATGCCACAATTGTAAGAAATTCGGCCATTATGCCTCTGAGTGTTGGAGCAAAGTGGATCAAAATGAATGATCCAACTATGCTGAAGCATCACACCATGAACAAGAAGTCTCCACACTCCTCCTCGCACAAGAAAAGGCATGTGAACAGCTAGATGTGTGGTATCTTGACACGGGTGCAAGCAACCACATGAGTGGTAACAAAGAACTGTTCGTGGAACTCACAGAAGGAGTTCATGGCGACGTGAGTTTTGGCGACTCATCAAAGGTACCCGTGATTGGCAAAGGAAAAGTTAAAATCTATCAGAAGAATGGTGAGCCAAATTACATCTCTAATGTATATTACGTACCAAACATGAAAAATAATATCCTCAGTATCGGCCAACTCCTTGAGAAGGGGTATGTCATACACCTGGAGAATCATTCTCTCTCCATAAGAGATGCTCACAGGAGACTTGTGGCTCAAGTCCAAATGGCGAAGAATCGCATGTTTCCGCTCCATATTAACACAAAGGCTGAGAAGTGTTTCTATGGAATTGTGAAGAATGATTCATGGAGATGACATCTTCGTTTTGGGCATCTCCATTTCAGTGGCCTTAAACTCTTATCCTCATCGAGCATGGTGCATGGCTTGCCGGCTATTGAAGCTCCAGAACATGTGTGTGAGGCGTGCACACTCGGCAAGCAACAAAGGAACTCCTTCCCAAGTGGAGTGTCCAGAAGAGCAAAGGAACCACTTCAGTTGGTTCACACTGATATTTGCGGACCACTTGAAACACCCTCTCTTGGAGGTAATAAATATTTTATTACCTTCATTGATGATTTCAGCAGAAGACTTTGGGTGTATTGCATCAAAGAAAAATCTTCCGCTTTCACTATCTTTAAAATGTTCAAAGCTCGTGTTGAAGTTGAAAGTGGTCACAAAATTAAAGTACTTAGATCTGACAGAGGTGGAGAGTACACCTCAAATGCATTTCGAGATTTTTGCAGGGAGCATGGCATTAAGCAACAACATACTGCAGCTTACACGCCACAACAGAATGGAATTGCGGAACGGAAGAACCGCACCATCCTCGACATGACGAGGACCATGCTGAAGGAAAAAGGCCTGCCAAAGAGCTTCTGGGCAGAGGTAGTTGCATGTACCGCCTACCTGCTCAATCTGTGTCCAACCAAGAGCGTCAGAAACATGACACCACAGGAGGCATGGAGTGGCTACAAACCAAGCGTGGCGCACCTAAGGATCTTTGGGTGTGTCGCCTACGCTCAAGTTCCAGAAGCAAGAAGAAGGAAGCTTGATGATCGTGGCGAAAAATGCATTTTCATCGGCTATAGTGAAGCATCTAAAGCCTATAAGCTCTACAATCCACTAACCAATAAAGTAGTGGTGAGTAGAGATGTGGTCTTTAGTGAGGAAGAAGGTTGGAAATGGAACAATGAAGAATCGACCAAAGATATTCTAGTCGAAACTGAAGAACATGAAGAAAGGCATGACTGTCAAGAGCAAATGCCCGCAACACCTTCTTCGGCTGCATCATCAGTACACAGAAGTCTAGGAGTACATTCCATCACTCCTGAAAGCACTCCATCAAGTCAAAATTCGGCCAGCTCATCCTCACCCATGTCACCCATAAAAATGAAAAGCTTAAGTGACATTTATGAGCAAACTGAAGAGGTCAATCTTTTCTGCCTGTATGCAGATCATGAGCCTCTGACATTTCAGGAGGCCATAAAAGAAGAATGTTGGAGAATTGCTATGAAAGAAGAAATTCATGCCATTGAGAAAAATGACACATGGGAGCTGACTACGCTTCCTAATGGCCAGAAAACTATTGGCGTCAAATGGGTGTACAAGATCAAGCGAAATGTTGATGGGGAGATTGATCGCTACAAGGCAAGGCTCGTAGCAAAGGGCTATAAACAAAAGTACGGGGCGGACTATGAAGAAGTCTTTGCTCCTGTTGCTCGCCTTGACACTGTGAGGATGATTATCTCCCTTGTAGCCCATCACAGTTGGATGATCTATCAACTGGATGTGAAATCTGCATTTCTGAATGGAATTCTGGAAGAAGAGGTCTATGTTGACCAACCTGAAGGCTTTGTTATGCAAGGGGAGGAACACAAGGTGTATCGACTGAAGAAAGCCCTCTATGGGTTGAAGCAAGCTCCACGTGCTTGGAATGCACGCATCGACAAATATCTTCAAGAGAACGGCTTCGCCCAATGTCCATATGAGCATGCAGTTTACATCAAGAAGAATGCTCATGGCAATATACTTATAGCATGCTTATATGTTGATGATTTGCTATTTACAGGAAACAACCGATCAATGTTTGATGAATTCAAGAAGACTATGTTTAAGGAGTTCGAGATGACTGACGGAGGTCTCATGTTCTTTTTTCTGGGCATTGAAGTGAAGCAACAACATGGTGGCATCTATATATCTCAGAAGAAGTATGCCAAGGAATTACTTGAAAAGTTCAAGATGGCCAATTGCAATGCCGTAAACACGCCTGTAGCAACGGGTTTAAAACTGACAAAGGACGGAGAAGGAAGAAACGTTGATTCGACTATGTTCAAGAGTCTGATTGGAAGCCTAAGATATCTCACAATCACAAGGCCGGATATCGTCTACAGTGTTGGGCTTCTAAGTAGGTACATGGAAGCACTAAAAGAATCACATTGGCTAGCCGCAAAAAGAATCCTCAGGTACATTAAAGGAACAATGGAATTTGGTCTATTCTATCCATACGATGATGAAGCAATACTGTATGGATACTCAGATAGTGATTGGGGAGGTGACCAAGATGAAAGAAAAAGCACCATTGGCTATGTATTCTATCTCGGAACGACTGCTTTCACATGGAATTCGAAGAAGCAGAGTGTGGTCGCCCTGTCCACATGTGAAGCAGAGTACGTAGCAGCATCGTCCACTGTTTGTGAAGGAATTTGGTTGAGAAACCTACTAAGGGAACTGAAGCATCCACAGGAAGGATCCACAGTCATATATGTGGATAACAAGTCGGCAATCGAACTAGCCAAAAATCCAGTGCAGCATGGAAGAAGCAAACACATTGATACCCGATACCATTTTCTGAGAGATCATGTGAAGCAGAAAACGATGAAATTAGAGTATTGTCATACTACGGAACAGGTGGCGGATATTTTCACAAAGGCATTACCGACAGATGCATTCAAACGACTAAGAACAATGCTCGGAATGAAGCCGGTTTTGGTTTGAAGGGGAGTGTTGGAAGTCCAAACCAAATCGTTTGATTCTCAAGGTTAGTAAATGAGGAGGAAGCTTCCAGCAACCAGTTGCTCTCCTCCATGTGACGGTTCAGTTCCAGATGCCTTGAAAAAACAGAAACTTTAATATTTTCTTTTGATATTTGTTGTAGTAGTTAATATTATGCCCCTGTAGTGTATTTTAGATGGGTATTTGTGTTTTTTCACATTGGTGGGAAAAGTCTATATAAGGGAGCTCTTGTAGTCGTTTGTAACCAAGTCAGTAAGCTTGTAAGCAATATAAGAATTACAAAGTTTCTCTTCTCCTCTACGAGTCCAGTGAGCTCAAACCCAAGGCTTTGTAAAGCCAAGATAAACTCTGGCTAATATAGCCAACAATTTGAAGGTTGTTTACTAGTTTTGGTAGGATTAGACATTTTTTATACCATTTTTGGTATTTTTTATATTTGGGGAAATTTCATACTTTGAGTTAAATTAGGGTTTATGATTTCCTTTCCTTATATAAGCATATTATATACATTATAAGTAGCAATTTCATCCATATATCGCTTATATTTCTTGTTTTAGAGATTTCTATCTTCTTTTCAAAGGCTTTTCTTGAGAAGAAGATAATGAATTCTTTTCTTTATTTGACGCTCCTTTTACATTAAAAAAAAAAGAAGAAGAAAAAAAGTTACACTTCAGTTCACTCGGGGAGTTTTTGGATGCTTGTAAAATCCAACTTAGGTAATTCTTTTAGCAGTAAATTGTTCACAAGGTGTAAAGACTTGATATCATATAAACCCTTAAAACCAAAAATCTTGCAATGGTTGTAAACCAGAATAGGTAAGCAGCACTTTACTTGTGAAGCCTTTACTTCTGGCAGCCAATTTTTTTTGAAATCATCTTACTTCCAATGGCATTCTACCAATGCCCAAACAAAAGGAAACTGCTTACATAATAAAGATTTTATCAATATCCACACATGACATGATGTAGTTTACCTGCAAAACTCTTTTACTTTTAAAGAGTTCACATGAGTAGGATTTTACCTGCATTAAAATAACCTATCAGGGATAAATAAGTGATTGATTGTGATTTTAGATCCATTGTGGGCGGACAATGATTTCTTGTATACATGTGAGAAGTAATAGAAAATCCAAAATTCAATAATAATAATAAAAAAAATCAATTTCCAAAAGCTACTAACAATCTAAGTAGCTAATAGGAACAATATCCCCAGTCATCTATATAGATTGGCAGCCCTCATGTAATGTTTGTGTGTAAGATCAGTCACAATGTATCGTTAAGTCAATCTACAAGTGATGGTTCAATTTTATTTTTTCATTGTGCAAGTATGCTAGTTCTATAGGACATTGAAGTCTTCTTATTACTCTGCTCTTCATGGCAAGCTTATGATGAGGTCATGTTCTATTAGTGTGCACTCTGAAGATCATGTGTTTACATGTGAAAAGGCCTAAGCACACCAGGAAAGCAACTGATTAAAGATCTAATCATGTGCAGTTGGCTTAGATGAAGATCATAAATAATTGCGTGATGTTGATAATGCATAAAAGTACTAGATTGTAGTTCAAGGGTGTGATGATTTTTTTCTTTTGAAGACACAGGGTGTCCCCGCCCCTTTTGAGGCGAGACTATTCCCTGCAAATACACACAATCACCCACAACCATGTGTATCGGGTAATGTCAAGGAGGGGAGTCAAACCCACACCAATAGGGAACAAACCCATGGTGATTGAATTACATGACTATGGAAATGACCCACAAGATAGGATGCATATTTTAAGTTTGAGCCCGCATTTGCATATATGGTCCCTCTCATCTATGACTACAAAAAATAATGGCACCTTCTTATTTCCACTTGTGTAGTGGACAACTTGTAATAGAAGGAAATGAGGGGATAGGGGGGATGAGAGAATAGCCAAGCACTTCTTTATGGTTCAGATTCTCCCTCACAATTCAAATCTATTGATGGTTCAGATTCTCCCTCGCAATTCAAATCTATTGATGGTTCAGATTCTCTTGTGGAATCACTATAAACACTTCTTTATCCTCAAACGATTTGCCTCTACTAGGTTTCATTAGAAAACCTTTTAATTAATGCTTGATCATGCAAATTAAATTTGGAATTTTCTTTATTTGCCTTCCTAAGTTTATATATATATATATATATATATATATATATATATATATATATATATATATATATATATATATATATATATAGAGAAGCGCTCACTGCGAACAGTTGAACGTAAATGCACGAACTTTTTGATGACCCATCATACATGATGAATCTCATAAATCTGAACCGTTCATATGAAGCAAGCACCTAGTGAAACCCCCCAGGACTAAGTTTTACTTTTATCTAAAACTTTTATCCATACCGTCCATAGCAAAGAGAAATTCAAATCAAGGAAAGAAGCTGTTTACATTTTTCACGGTCCACCAAAGTTTCGGATCAAAGTAAAAATTTATATTATGGGGTTTCATGAGGTTCTGCTTCACATGAACGGTTCAGATTTACGAGATTCATCACGTATGATGGGTCATCAAAAAAGTTCGTACGTACTACGTACGAACTGGTTCGCAGGTGAGCGTTTTCCTATATATATATATATAAGTGAGTCTTCTTTCCATAATTCTAACACTTATTTGGACCATTAATGTTGAGATATTATAAAACCATCCCATTACTCTGACATCGAAACAAGTAGAAGAGAAACATTTTCAACATCATCAATTTTTACATCAATTCAAAAATTGGATAACTTGACTCAATTTCTAGCTAGGTCGGGTCAACCATAAAACCTGATGAGTCTTTGACTCACTCATGTAACCATAGTTCCAAAACTCAGTAGCTCGAGTCAAAACTTGGCTGAGTCAACAGGACTATGCTAGATTTTGAGCCAAGTCTGTTGGAAACTCAATGGCGAGCTTGACTCAGTAAAGTCTTGTCAAGACTTGATGAGTTGGCTTATAAACTCGGTTGATTTGGCATGATTATATTGAGCCACTTACCTGGGGACAACTGATTTCTTGGTAAAATGAAAAAAATTGTATGCGAGAACTCGAACTCAGAACCAACAACAGAGGATCCAAGTGTGCTAACAGTCCAATAAGCAATTTTCTTGTGTTTAATTAATTAATTAATTTATTTCATGTACAATGAGATTAATATTTACTACCAACCTGTGTAATTTATACTATATTTATTATAATTTGTTTATTAATAAATCAGGTTGAGCCAAGTAAAGACTTGTTGGCATCGTTGAGTCGACCTACTAGGTTGGCATTGAGTCGAGTTTACTGAAAATGAACGACAAGAGACACTATTTGCAAAGACACTATTTGCAAAAACATGGTGTTATTGCTAGGTCATTGGACCATAACGGAAAGTGCTACATGTCAAAACCCCATATTTAAAATAGTGTAATGCTTCATATTTTTGAACTATAACAACAATTGATGAAGTTACTACTGTTATTTAGGAAAAATAGGTTGACAAGACCTTGACTAGGTCCTGCTTAAACAGAGTTGCTAAGTGGACTTACAAGTTTTAGAACTATGTTTGAAAGTCTTCCTAATGCTCGTGGATTTTACATTAGCCATTTAGACATACGAAGTCATGGTCCCATCATGGATGGAGCGTGGCTTAAAAATCACACCAGTTTGATGATGGTATCCTTTTAGCTGGTTGAATCTGGACAAATGGTCATTTCCTTTTTAACTAGCAACTAAATTTGGACTCCTGATAATTTTTTATTACACAGTCGGATTGCTTTGATTTTAGTTTTTAAGGATGTTGGCAATGATCCCACTATTTTATATTCTAGATTGGGTGCATATATGCCATGTGTACTGCATGTAAGTTCCTGCAAATGTTTTTTGGTTGAACCTTAGATCTATTTAGTAGATGCTTAAAAATGAGTTCAACTCATTTTACTTGACAATAGAGAACAAGATCTCTCATACATAATTTTATTTTTCTTCAAGAAAACACATAAGAATTGACTCTCTTATTACTAACTCAGGGTTAAAGCACGAAAGAAATACAAACAAAAACAAGGAGCAAAAGCCCTAGACAAAAGTAGAAAAGAAGAAAAAAGAAAGCCCACATCCCAGGCCAGGGACAAATGCTCACACCTCAGGCCTAGGAAGAAAAAGAAAGGAAAAAGAAAATGGGGAAAAGCTTGCACCCCGGGCTAGGGAGGAAAGCCCACACTTGGGGCCAGGGAAGGAAGGAGAAGAAATCAAATGAGACATGCTAACTTGCTGGCAGGAAAGAAAGGAGAATCGTAATGATTATCCAACGACGGACTCCTAGATTCCACTAGCACCATTCAAATCTGGATTCCCATAGAATCAATTTTTAGGGATTGTGTTTGGATAGCAAGTGGAAATTTCAATTCTCTCACAATGGTCACATGATATCTTCTGCATAAGAAGTTGATTATGGAAGAGTGTAATGATTTTTATGTGGAATCTAAATATTTTTTTTGCAATCCAAACATAGGAAACACCTCATCATGAGAAAAGTTCTTCATTTTCTTTTCTTTTATTTTTTTCCCTACTATCTAGACTTCATCTTTGGGGAGAGATTTAAGCTTTCTAGGCTTTTGCTCACTTTTATTAATCAATGGAGATTAGGTTGCAATGAGTTGTCTTTAATTCCCTATCCTGACATTTAGCATGCTCAAATATTCACATGATCTGGTGATTGGAATGGCATCATCATCATCATCATCATAGAAGTCTTAACCCAATCAATTGGGGTCAGCTAATTGTCAAAATACATGAAGCAAGTAATTCATCACATTATATTATGTTATAAACCATCTGAAGATCTATGCAGTGCATGGGTCAAGATTAGACCATCCATAAACAGAAACTTAAAAGAAAAAGGCAAAAAAAAAAAAAAAAAAAAAAGGCAATGAAATCCATATCAAACAAATATCAACAGTCAGAAATCTTGTGCAAAGTGCATGTTTTCTCAAAAAAGTAAGCATGGCCTCAAAATATAATACTTCAATGATGATCCTATCTGTGGATTTTTTAAGTTGAATGGCAACTACTGTAATATTTCTTTTCAGTGCTCTGAATTCATCTACACAGTGATAGCGTAAGTTTTTTTTTTATTTTTTTATTTTCATTTTTATTGTGGTCCGTTCCATGATTATAAGTTCACAACCCCAGCCGATTCCCATTTTGGGTGGAATAGATTTACTAATTTTTTAATTTCAGTTTCTCAAGTAGTGTTTGATTGATTATGTATTAGTAAATATTTGATTAATTGGTCCAAGGTTATTGAAAAGCAAAATTTTCTAACATAGGGAGTGCTAAAAGTTAAATTTGAAGGGAAAAAAAAAAAAAAACAATTCTACCAGAAATACTTCAAGATAGAGCAAAATATGGACAGTCAAATCATCAAACCATCTCAGCATGTTGGTCCCAATGGAGAGCAACAAATGCAAAATGAGTTCAGTATAACATTGTAGCTACTAAAATGAATGCTGCTATTGCGAATCACCATCCATGTAAAAGATTCTCAAATAGATTTAATGATATATAAATCTGCAGAGTCTCAAATAGGTTTAATCATATATCAATCTGCCAACTTCAATTATTATGGCTTTACTTTCAAAGAATATAATGTATCTTATTAAGTAGAATTGGCCCACCCACATGCATCGCAGGTGTTAATAGGGTGCGATGGGGTGCACTCAGCAATCGCACGATGGTTGGGACTTTCCGCTCCCGTTTATTCAGGTCGTGCAGCAGTGTGTGGTTTAGCTGTATTCCCTGAAGGACATGGGCTTAACCATGAAGCCCAGCAGTATGTAGGTGACGGTTTCAGGGCAGCTTTCATTCCTTTCACTAATAAAGACGTTTATTGGTTCATCACCTACAAAAAATCATTAATCAATGGTGAGTTTTCTTTTCAATAATCGCTCACCGAGTGAATGGTTTATGTTTTGTGTTATTTGTGTAATATAATTTGAATCTATGAAAAACTAGAGCCTTTCAATGCACTCGCGCTCTGAGGTTTTGCATGTTAATGGGCATATCGATGAGGTGAATGATCTTGCAGGAGCTGAATTGTATTGGAATCTAGTTCAATTCAGATGCTTGGACGATCCGTTTATTAATCCAGACTGTCCATTATATGCAACAAAAATTTCATGATCTTCCATGAAATAAAATAACAGCAACCTGACCATTCTAATTATTCAATCAGCTGCCTAAAAAGTGGATGGCATATGATTCTGAAGTATCATCTTCATCCAGTCATCCTAGCCATACCATCCCTGATTTGGAAAAAGAGAAGGCGGCCATCTTACTGGCGTATGATTCTGAAGCATCACCTTCATCAAGTCATTGTAGCCATACCATCCCTGACTTGGAAAAAGAGAAGATGGCCATCTTACTGATGGACTTTGATCATCCGGTTGGCATGAGCCTTTTGTGGCCGCCCATGAAATGTACTTGACTCGGTTGGGATCGGTGGCATGAGTACATTTCATGGGCGGCCACAAAAGGCTCATGGGTACCTGAACATCAATGGTGCGGATGTTAATGAACGGTAGGGATCGGTGGATTGTCCAAGCGACCTGATTGAACTTGACTCGACGTGATCATTCCACAACTGATATGTACTACTTATTGGAGTATTTTTCAAAAGGTTTGTGCGGTCACTAGCACTGAAAATAAGCCAACATGACTCATGTTACAGTGGCCATTATTTTTACAATTTCTTGCATTTGGATCTAGTCATAAATGCCTACATTTGATTATGTGGGATCCACTACCTAACTACCATTCAACAGCTAAGGTGGTGGTCCCCACTCTTATCCCTTATTGGGATTAATTGAGATTGTTTCACAATCAAAACTGCAGGAGAAGAGACCAGGGACCCCGAGCTGATACAGAAGGACGTATTGGAGAACTTGGCCAAGAACCTCCCTGAAATTTACTTGGATATGGTGCGACGTTGTGATCTGGACACATTAACATCCGCACCATTGATGTTCAGGTACCCATGGGACGTCATATTCGGAACCATATCTAAGGGTACTGTAACGGTTGCCGGCGACGCTATGCATCCAATGACACCTGAACTGGGCCAAGGTGGTTGTTTAGCACTGGAGGATGCGGTCATCCTTGGACGGTGCATTGGGAATTCATTACTTGAGAGTAGAAAAATTGAATCGAAAAGGGTTAAGGATGCATTAGAGAGGTACGTTAAGGAGCGGCGATGGCGTGCAGCTGGGATGATTACTGGGTCTTACTTTTCGGGGTGGGCGCAGCTAGCAGGCTCAGGATGGCTATCAAGGTTCATCAGGGATAAGATCTTCTATGGGTTGCTTTATAGTAAGTTCTTCAATGCTATACACTATGATTGTGGAAAGTTGCCATCAATTTCTTCTCCGATCGACAATGATAAACTAGATTGAATATTATTTGATGATTCTTTCTGTGGTTACTATATATAATAAGATCGCTGATACTATGCGCTGTGACCGCGGATGTCCATTCTCTTTGATTGACAAGCATTAACTACATTGATCAATATATTTCATCTGTAAAATCTAAAAAGACTGATAAATTAAGATTTCTTGAAGTAGTTTTAATGCAAACCTCTCACTCTCATCCTCAGAACAAGTAGAATGAGTATCATTGATTAAGTTCCATTTGAGTCATTGCATATTTCCCTTCCATTTTAAAGCACTTATGTGAAATCTGAGAATTCTATGATCTACAATTAGGAGTGCAAATGGGTCAGGTTGACCCCTCAAGTTAATGGACCTGTCCCAACAATGATTGCATCTGGGTAAAAAATTTAAACCCTTGGGGAAGGTCTGGATCCAAAAATTTGACCCATGTTACTAAATGGATTGGCTTTGAGTCCTCTTAAAACCATCCCAACCCAACCTTACCTAGACCCAGTTTTGAAATGTTTTTGATTTGTTCATTTGAAAATGGACCTAACCTGAATCTGACGAAAGAAATACTACTTATTTATTTGGGTTTTATTTTCTTTTGTGCTAGATTACAACAATGGTTCACTGCCCTTTTTCTTTTTCTTCTAAAAATGGATGCTCATCCATTTCTTGTGACAACCTAACCTTGCTAATCGTGGGCCCAATCAATGGAGAATATACCAAAAGTTATAATAATTGAACTACCCTAACCATTGAAATTGGGCTAGTAGCTATTTTATTCTTCACCATTAAAATTGATAGCGACTGCCAAATTGAATAGTTGGGAGTATTATTTGTATGAAAATTCTTGTAATTTTTATACCCAACCAAGACCTGCCCAAACGTGGCCCATATGATAAATGAGTCAGGTCTATGTCTTCCTATACCCAGACCCAACCCATTAAACAAATGGTTTTGCTATTTTTGACTTGGACCTCCTAATTAATGGGTTGGGTCTAGGTACAAAATTTTGATCTGATTCCTAAATGAGTGGATGCAGGCGCTCTGCTGCCTAAAATAACCCGTCTCATTTTCACCCTATCTACAACCTATGGTGATCTATCAGCTCCCCTTGGAAGTTGGTTAGTCTCTACTTTTTGTTATTTTCGCAACCACCTGACAGTGTAGACCACCCTGATTTATGTTATTTTTCAGAAACACCTGATGTATATATACAGGTCTGTTTAGACGCATTTCTGCAAAAGAGGGTTTATACAAAAGGAGTTTTCACACATTTGCTCTTTTGCTGATTCAAGCAATGCCTGGGCTTTTGGATCACCAAAGCTTAGTCCCAATGGTACATAATCTTCCTACAACCTTCAATTCATCTTGACCCTTTTTTTGTACAAGACCCTGTCCGAGCTTGGTGCCTAGTCTCCTGATATTTGCACGGCCGTGACCAAGCTTGCCTATTTTGGCCCGACGGCCTGGCTCGAAGAGTTCAAAATCCGGGCTGAGACCAACACCAGGCCCGGTCCGTTGACAGCCCTATTTGTTATGAGCCCATCCCATTGACTGCCCTATATATATATATATATATATATATATATATATATATATATATATATATATATATATATATATATATATATATATATATATATCCACAAGTCTAATTTGTTAGTGCCTGCATTTCAACAACCACAACCTGGCAGAGAGAGACAATGTATCTCTTAAGCTTAAATTGCTAATTTATTATAATATTGAGATTTGTGAAATCCATATATGTGTGCACAAGGGAGTTCATGTACATACCAGCCATGTTTCAAAGTGGCACATGTGCACGAGATACTAGCTGTCCATCAGGTTGTCCCACCATGGAGATGCCATTGATGAAAATCCAAGCCTGTCAATTGATCAAATCATTGGGCCTATTACGGGTCAGAATCCAAAATCCAAACTCATAATGAAGGGATGGTCATATCTGGCCAACTGATGAACCTCTAGTGGAGGGTCAAAATGAAAAACAATGACCGGTCAGATTTCAACAAAAAATTCCTTTATCCAGAATTTAGGAGCTTATTTGGTAAAAACTATTGAGTAAACAAATAAAATAAATTTTGAAGCAGAGTTCCATGAATTTTTTTTTTTTTTTTTGAAAACTTACTTTCCCAAATCTAATTTTGTATGTAATGCTTCTTGACATGAGTGCAGGGTGAGCCCGAATTGCCTATGCAACATGGAAATCAAATATGACCATAGATTATGAGTAAAGACTTCGATAAACAAGAAAGTAAGGGTTATGTGCTGTCTCTACTTTGTGGGATTTTGGGGTATTTTTGGTGATTATCAAGCTTTAGATACTGTCATTTGATCACAAGGGTCCAACCGTAATTGCATATGGAAACAATGTACTCGATGTCAATTACAATTGAGGAATCTACTGTTGATTGAAAGTAAATAAATTTATTATTTTTTAAAAAGCAAGATTAGTCATTGGTTTTCTATGGGCTAGGATCCATTCATACGGTGAGGCCCGTAGCATTGATGTAGAGTAGGCCGTGGACCTATTCTTGGCATAGATATACCCAAAAAGGCCCGAATAGAAGCACATGTACTCCGTTAGATCCAGACCCAGTCCTACGTGGTGGGGCATGGCCTAATTAAGCCTTAGGCACGTCTAGATTGAAGAGATTCAATCCGGATAGGGAGAAATGGACTTTCGAATTGCAAATCATAAATCGGCTATAACTTTTGATCTAGGCACAATCATGGGATGCACAAACTATGACTTTTGACTCAAAGAAGCCATTCGAGACCAACCCTGAGAAGCAGGTCACGTTCCTCCATTTTGTGAGAAAACAACTACTTCCAATTTAAAATCACAGTTTTAGGAAAAACTTAATATTTATAGTAAGTTTTAGGTTGGATGTATTTCCTTTGTCTTCAAGTTTAAGTATATGTAGTCTTCTTAGGACTTGCTTCATATTATGCCAGGAATCATCTGACAAAACTAAGTATGACTTTTTATTTTTAGTAAATTTTACTATTTTGGGTAAGTTTCCATTTAGTTGCAAAAGGATTCTTAATTAGGATTTGTGTTTTATTATTTAAAGCATTGTAATTTCATTTTAGATATACACATCAATAAAATATTTTGAATTTTCCTTTATTTCTTGTGGATTGAAGAGCCATTACACCTTGTGGATTCAAGGTTCATATCATGTAGAGGAGATGGTGTTCTTCCTCTATGCTTTTGACACTCCTTCCTTATGTCGATTGGTATCAGCGAGGCCTTTCCTTGATTCGAAGACATCTAACGAAGGTGTGGGCAACAATCCCATGGACGATACTCCTGGGAATAATCTTATGACAACGGTGGCATTTGAGCCTTTTCATTGGGAGAATCTGCAAGCCATGCATAGACTACATGCGGCAATTGACCGTTTGAAGGAGATCTTACGACAGACTCATGTTCATGATGACAAGTGACCTCGGATTGGTGTTGGGGCTCACAATCGTCATGTTCATAGTGCGATACCAATGATGAATCTGAGGACAACAACTGAAGATGGTGCATCTAGCGATGAGGAGATTGATGATTTTATTCTCCTGTAAGAAGAGCAAAGATGTGTCAGGTCGGATCGAGATATGGATTTCAAAATGAATGTTGATCTCCATAGCTTCAATGACCATCTTCACATCGAGCACTTCCTCTATTGACTTTTTGAAGTGAAGCGATTCTTTGATTATGTGTAGATTCCTAAGAAGAAAAAGAAAGAAACTTGTAGCCTATGATAGATAATCAGTGAGAGATTATGTAGAGGAGTTCTATCGTATGTCTATGAGAAACAATTTACTTGAGACTGAGTCGCAATAGGTTGTCAGATTCATTGGTGGTTTACGTATGTTGATCCAAGACGGGATCCAAATGTGACCCATCTAAAAAATGAATAAAGAAATTAAATTGTTCACCCGAGTATAGATGCAACTGGAGTGTCCCAAATTTACAAAACAATGCTCCAAATAAGGTATCTACTTTTGAACCTTCACATGATGCATCCCAATCATGGGGGAAGGAATCTATGGGGGGTGTCCTCGATTTGCGCCAACCACGAACCGAGATTTGGGGAGTGGCCAAGTTAGACCTCAAAGAGCAGCAATCGCTACTACTAGTCCAAGTAGAATCCCGGCCCTAACCCCTACAATCTACCTCTACTGGATAAGTGCTATCGATGTGGCCAACCCAATCATCGATCTCATGTGTGTCATTAAAGGTAGATGACTAATATAGCCATTAACAATGGGGGAGCAGGATGTAGAGGATGTTCAAGAAATCGATGATGCTAAGCACGTTATGGATGATGGAGAAGGAGTCGAATGGACTCATGGAGATCACAATGAGTCTTTGATCGTGAGGAAGATGTTGTACATGCCGAAGAAGGAAGTAGATCCATAACAAACAACATCCTCCAAACGAGGTACACTGTGAACAAAAAACTTTGTGATCTGATCATAGATGCTGGGAACAGTAAGAATACCATGTCAAAGATTATGGTGAAAAGGCTGCAACTGAAGATAGAAAACCACCTCCCCGTACATGATTGGATGGATCAAGAAGTTTAGTGAGACAAAGGTAAACGAACGATGTTATATTTCCTTCTTTATTAGTAAATACTATACGGACAAAGTAATGTCTAACATAGTCGATATGGAAGCCTATTACATGTTACTTAGCTGACCATGGCAATATGATGTTGACGCTATGCATAAAGGCTGGGATTTTATATATATATATATATATATATATATATATATATATATATATATATATATATATATAATATGGTAGAAAGATCATGCAACACCCCGAACTTTCCAATACCCGATTATTGAAAATTCTCGAGTGTTACCATAAATTTAACTTATTATGTACATGTGTACGATACCAATCTAGCTATCCTAACCTTACATCTATCCTCCAACACAATCTGACCATTGGGAATAATTTCCATTCATATATTAAGCAATCTGATCGTTGACTTTAAGATAGGATCATCATATACCCAAATATTTTCACTCGTCCATCATAACCAACCGCTTAGTCAAATATGCACTGCTAGATAGAGACATCTAACCGTCCACTTTGATTTTGGACCTTCCGATCGTAGTAAACTAGCTACTTGATCTCTATATCCGCTCGTACACACATCAAGTTGAGATTCTGATCCGTTTATCTTGTTCATCACCTATAAATATGCTTAACCCACCATTAAAACTACAATCTGAGAAACTTACACATGTGAACAAGACACTCAAATTTAACGATATACATGTTCTACCCCCTAATCACTCCAGAAACCCACCTTATGTTCTTCCGTTTACAAAATTGATCATACATATACCTATATATACTGTTAGAGTATCAACCGTCAAGTCTTCATATTTTTAACATGTCATCTGAACATTAGGAGAATTCAGTCATTATGAAGATCTTAGGTTATATGTCCAAACTATCGGGTAATGTTTCAATTAGATGTGTGCTACTTTGGTCTTAAAGCACGGAGTGTGTTAGCCATTTAAAAGAGCATCTTGGACATCCTTGGGAGATCGAGATCCCAACTGAACTGATGGAAAGAGCACGGAAAATGATGAATGCCCGCTAAATTTCAAGACATTCGGACGGTGTATTTCGATGTAATGGACGTTGGAAGCTGGTTGAGAAATAGATGGCAAGATTGTAAATACTCAATGCCATTATATGATGCCATTGATGCTCGATCAGACCGTATGGCCCAACCGATCAACAGATCACTTCTATTTTCGGACCCCTATCCTAATAGGGCATGTCAAGCGCAATGAACAAAGCGGATCATGCAACTACAATAGTACAGTGGACTCCACACAAAAGAATTCAATTTACGTGAAATTACAAATTGTCAAAGCAAACTCACCTCTCATAAATGAGGTTTTACAGTGTGGGTAAGTCACGCAGTTCTTAAAAGTGTGGCCCACCTAGAACTCAGAAGTGCTTCATACCTTGGCTCCTTGGCCAACACGATGAAGGGAAGCTAATGAACGTACTGGATGTCTCGGGAGATCATCACAAGTAGACCCCACCTATTTTGAACAAACTATCTAAAGCAACATCCTTCCACTTGTTGAAGCAGCGGGAGATAAAATCGGGTGCAACAATGGTTTTTACCCATATCCTTGCTCCACATGTAGGCCACCTGATCAACAGATCCACTCCATCTTTGGGCCTATGGCCCAACACGACTTGCTCTTGCTAATGGAGGTAACTGATTTCCTTAAAGGATATCCCAAGTGGAACCCACCTGATCTAGCAGCCAAACCAAAGTTGGCACCTCCCCGCTCGTGGTATTAGAATCCAGATGAACCACACATGCAGAAATCTTGCCATAAGAACTTCCACTTATGGAACTGCCCACTGATCTAAACAATTCAAACCTCAAAGGATGAAGTTCTGACACCCCCGATAAAATCGGAAGGAGCTTGGAAGCACGACACTCCACCCTCCCGGAAAACGCAACCCCGACTTACATAAGCTTTACCGATGCAAACCATTGGTCAGAGGACCCCAATCTCTGATTTATCGCATCCATCAGCTCCTAGATGGCCATCCAAACCATCTGGGTGTTGAAAAATAATACAGAAATAATATTTTCTGTAAATAGGTAAACCAAGAATAATCAGGACAGGTTGAAGCACATATGAAAACATTGTCCTTAAAGGGTTATTTGCCCCTACTCATATAGATTGAATATGTTGAAAGGTTCCAGGCAAATAACTTTAGGATACGATGAGCCTGGTGTGGATTTGCATTCAGTAAATACGAGGATCCACTAATGGAACTATTGTACATAAATTTCTGGCAGAAATAACTAAAAGAAAAATCTCGGAATTAGAGAAAGAAAAAAAGAAAAATTAGACCACGACATTGGTCTGATCTTCAGGCAATTGTTCAAATGAACTGTTTTAGACCACCTTACTGGTCTGTTCTTCAGTCTTAGGTTCAGATGAACCTTGCTGGCTAGCTCACTAGAGTACAATGCTACTTTCTTAATAATTCGTATGAGTGTGGTTTGAGTGTGTTGGTGATGGTTTGCAAACCTATCCAGGCACTGTTTATATAGGATAGGATGGCTGACAGTTTTGGTCAAGGGCCATTAAACCATATGACCGTTTCTAGTTGTTGGAAGAAATTAGCCGTTATTGGCAGTTTTCGACCGTTAAGCATATGGTGTAACAGCTGCTGCATGCTGACCGTTTAGACTCATTGGCTAGCCATTTCTAGCTATTGGGCTAGCCACATGCAACAATTTCTACATGGTCAGCCTTAATGTGCATGGGGAGTTACACCTCACTCCAACGACTAGTATTTTCAGCCTCTATATAAGTCACAAGATCTCATTCAAACCTTTACAACCACACTGCCTCAATGCCCACGCCCTCTGTAAGACCCGTACCCTAATTCGTACTGTTTCGTAGGCTTTCGCGATCCTACCGGTCGAATTCCGGCAATCCTCGACCCATTTTCAACGTTGCGCGTGCTCCTAAGCCGAGTCCTGCATACCAAAGTTGGCTCGAACCGAAACTTGTATCCCAGTGTTCCCGCCGTCGCTGCTGTTCCAACGCCGCGACTTGCGCACTGAACCGATACCTAGGATAAAAGATGTCGGTCTACGTTCATTCCGAAGAAACACCGCATGTTGCGAATTATGAGAGAATCTCTACGAGATGTCCCATCAAATCATGTCAAGTACACACCATGCTATGAGTACAACAACCCATCCCTTCCTTTTCAAAAGTCAACTCTCTCTCTCCTCTCACCATCCCTCTTTTACAAGTTTTTAAACAAACCCATCACTCTTTACAAAAAAAAAAAAATCAAACTCACCCATACCTCCCATCCCCTTCCTTACATCATCCCATCCATATCATCCCATCACCCAATTTTCTTTCTCATTTCTCAAATCTCCTAAGCATCCCACGTCCAACCTTCTTCTCTCCCAAACAACAACATCAAGTGTGGCCCACTTTCCCTACCTTCTCATCTCTCATCTCAACTGTTGATCCACCATCCCCACCATCAAAAGTCCATCATCCACCGTTAAAATCTAAGCATATGAGCTAAGGAGGCTAAGGAATCAAGGAGGAGTACAAGAGGTGGGTGATCCACCGTTGAAATCTTATCCTTAGGGCCCACTTGTTGGTGGGACCCATTTGATGTATGTAATTTAACCAAGAGGGGCCCATAGTGGCGGGGTCCCTCTAACTCACCGTCTCTCTCTCTCTCTCTCTCTCTCTCTCTCTCTCTCTCTCTCCCCTTTTCCTCTCCCTAGAATGTAGTGGGCCCCATCAAATTGTGTTAAATATACTCCATTCATCTGACGTGTGGCCCATCACATTTGAGGGAAATCCCGCCGATTAGACTAAAATATATGTGGTATATTCATATTATATATATAAATATATATATGGATATACTCGCTTGGTGGGCCACGTACATGTGGGACCCACCATGATTCCTGTGTTTATCCACGTTGTCCAGCGTCCCTGGACGCTAGACGTGAGGTTGGCTAACCTGGAGTGCGTGTACTGACATGGGAGTGTACTAACGTTCTAGCCAAATAAAGTGAATGATGGGCCACTCATGCAAGCCCCACCCTGATGTATGGACTTAATCCAAGCCGTCCATCCTTTTTCTTAGATCATTTTAGGCGTTGAGCCGAAAAATGAGTCTGATCTGGGTTCCTGGCTGGTCGTGATATAGGAAACAATGTTTCTACCATTGAAATATTCCCTGACGTTTCTGTACATCGAGAACTATCCAATATTGGACTTGATAGCTTGGTATTGGGTCGTAAGGACCAATGGCTGGGCCGGATTTGTTTGAGGCGGGCCCCACCTATCGAAAACAGTGGAAAAACACGTTTCAAAAAAAAAATTAAAATTAAAACAGAGCAGCAAACAGGCGGGCGGACAGGTGGCTGGGCCTCACGGCTCTAGCTGTGGGCCCCCACTGTGATGCGTTTCGAGCATCAGCACCGTGCATTGGGTGGGCCTCCCCCTAGCCACGGACCACCCAAAAATCAGTCGTATACGGAACTCAGGTGGGCCATATAATCTAAAATCATGTGCAGACATGCCTAAAACATATAAAAAAACTTGGTGGGGCCTACCTGATTTCTGGATACTGCTGAAACTTGGTCCGAACTCTCAGCCAAGTGGGACGCACCTAATGGGTGGATTGGATTTGTGAACCACATCACAGTGGCCCCCCTTGACCGTGACCTTATAAACTAGTTGAATGGCAAATAAACATTTCGATGGGACCCCCTCCCTGACCGTGCGGCCCTGTGAATCAATTGGATGAAAAAAACACATTACCGTGGGCCCCCTGGTCCACGTGTTCTTATGAGCAGGTTGCATGGCAAATAAACATTACGGTGGGCCCTCCCTGACCGTGCCACCTTATGAACAGTTTGGGTGACAAATAAACATTTCAGTGGGCCTCCCTTGGTTCGAGTGACCTCATAAACAGGTTGGGTAGCAAGTAAACATTACAGTGAGCCCTAGGCCATGTGACCCTATGAATAGCTTGGGTGGAAAATAAATATTATGGTGGGCCCTATGACCTTGTCAATGGACTCGATGGAAAATAAATATTATGGTATGCCTCACATGGGACCCACCATGATGTGTGCATTATTCACACTGTTCACTTATTTTGTGGGGCCCATCCTATTTATGTGTCCCAAACATGGGCCACCTTAGGCAAGCCCACCATGATGAGTGTGTTGGACCCACTGTCCTTCTAATTTTGCCAATCATGGGCTGCCACATGAGATCATGTGATTAGGCCCATTTTGATGTATTTATGGCCCGATGTTGAGGCCCACTTTGATATATATAAGGCCCATGTAACTAGGCCTATCCTGATGTACTTATGGCCCGTTGTTAAGGCCCACTTAATTATTTTTGTTTGAATGGTTTACGTAACTTTTACAATTTTGAAACATGACAACTCGATAATATTTTTATGGGATGAGAACCTGAAATTTTACAAAAAAAAAAAAAGCCCCATGATTATGTGCCCATTTGATGTAATGAAGGCCCATGGGTCGAGGCCCAATAGGATGTACCTAAGGCCCATTGTAGTGTGATTTCACCATGGTATATGTGTTGATCTTTATAGTGGGCTATGCCTTGGGAGCAATGATGGTTTGACGTGCACATTGAAGGATGATGTTGGTTAGATGTCCGCATTATCACTCTCCCTAAGGTCCACTGATAGGCCCATACTTGTAGTGGGTAGGCCGTCTAGGCCCATCTTCGCTTTGCTCAGAGCCCATCATTATACAACATGTTTAGTATAGATACATGATTCATGATCATATGCATCATATGTATGCTTGTTATGAGGAGTGACTAATCGTAGCATATGCCTTCAGGTAGACTGGTTACAGGCTCCCTGATAGGCGGAGTTGTCTACATGAGTGCGTGCCTCACGTAGGATGGTTGCATGACTAATAGTGTGATACATGCACTTGCATTGGTGTGATTGTGATATGCCCTAGCGACATCAGGGCCATAACCTCCACAGACACACCGTGGGCGGCTGGTTGGATACCGAAACTCGTGTTCTAAGCAATTGGGGCACCATAGATGTCCCTGGGTGAAAGTCCCTGAACCCAATGGTACCAGAGGATGACTCCAACGTTGAGACCGAGTGGATATATGAGCGCACGAGGGCCGAATACCATGAGGCCGGTCTCCCACTGTGTCGTGGTCGGTTGGAAAGGGGTGTGGCCTTACTCGCCCGAGAGCAGGGGGCATTACTAGGTTGAGTTTGACCAGCTCAGAAATGGGTTCGCAATCGACTTGGCGGATAGATGTTGGCAGACTATTGGTCAGGCAGATAGTGAGGTTTCTTACGCTCACTTGGACTGTGCTGCTAGGAGAGAGACAGTGTCATTTGGAGTGTACTGAACCCCGGTGATTATCCAGACTGAGAACCGTACTGATTTGATGCTCTAGTGAGGAGCTGCATTGATATGTGGAGGTGGATTAGCATGCTTGACTTGCATTATGCATCGCATGGCCTTGACATGGCCGATAGTATTCATATCTTGCACCGCATAGCCTTGGTACGGCTGACTGCATTCATGTACTCATCAGCATGTTTCCGCATTACTCTGACCTTGCATTCTAAGCATGCTCATATTGCGCATACACTTACACCACCCTCTAAGCTTTCTATAAGCTTATGCACAATTGATGCGTGTAGATGACGCTAGGACGCAGCCATAGACTTGCCGCAGTTGGAGCGTGCAGGCGAGCTTTTGGAGCTTTTGTTATTTCCAGTATATTGTGTTTCTCTTCCATACGCCTTATACTCAACAATTTTTTATCATAGTGGATTTTGTGATGGTGTTCTTGTGGTTATTGTTCGTGGGTTATGCTTGTGGTTATGCTCATTATGAATTAAATTGATTATTAGAAATCCTCCTTATAGCATCCCAAGATCGGAACCTGGTATATGGATACCGGGAGCCGAGAATTGGGTACTACGGAGGCTGTCGGCGCCGGATTCGGTGATCGAAAATTTTGTGAGTCCGGTCTCCGAGTTCGGGGCGTGACACCCTCGTACCATGACCGTGATCGTGACCCAGACCGAGCGCGAGCGCGTTCGCATTAGAACACGCAAGCCTGATCACCTCGGATCAAGTAAACATAAAGGTACTCCACCATTCTCATATAAACACAAAAATTTCCTTCCTCTTTTCCAATGTGGGACAATTCCCAAAACACCAAAAAGTGAGTTTTTACAAAACATCTTTATATAATATTTATTATTAAAATATATTAAAAATTAATATTTTACAACACTGGGATCACCAGATGTCACGCCCCAAACTCGAAAACCGGGCTCACAAAATTCCCGATCGCCGAATCCGGCGCCGACAGCCTCCGTAGTATCCCATTCTCGGCTTCCGACGCCCATACGCCAGATTCCAATCCTGGGATCCTACAAGGAGGATTTTCAGTATGAATTTTTTTTTTTTGTAATGTAATGGAGCATAACTAAAAGCATAACCAAGTCACAAAACACCACCACCACATATCCACTATATCAAAAACTTTTAAGTACAATGCAGAAAGGGAAATACAGGGTGATCAAAAAGCTCTAAAATAGTCTGGTACGCGCTCCTGCCTCAGCGCTGCTGCTGTCCAACGCTACCTGCACGCAACGGTCGTGCATAAGCTTACAAAAGCTTAGAGGGTGGTGTAAGTGTGTGTACAAGGCAAACGCCAAGTGTACAATATCAGAGTAATGCGGAAGTATGCGGTAAGTCCATGAATACTATCAGCTGTACTAAAGTTATGCGATGCGAGGCATGAATGCTATCGACCATACCAAGGCCATGCGATGCGAGGCCTATGTAGCCAAATGTCATATGCGATATGCAATACAAGCGTGCCAGTACTCATCAAGTACACATATCAGTACAGATTCCTCTCTCTGGATATCACCGGGGTCTAATACACCTCACACTGACTGCCTCCTCCCTAGCTGCACAGTCAAGCAAGTGAAAGAGACCACACTATCCGCCTGACTAGAAGTCTGCCAATACCTACCCGGCTCGTCGATAGCGGACACATTTGCGAGCTGGTCAAACTCAGCCTAGTTTATAGTCCCCTCACTCAGGCGGATAAGGCCACACCCCATCCCAACCGACCACGACACAGTGGGAGACGCGGCCTACTGGTATTCGGCACTTGGGCGCTCATGAATCCACTCGGTCTAGACGTTGGAGCATCTCCTGGTACCAAAAAGGTTCTGGGACTTTCACCCAAGGACATCCTAAGTACCCACAGTGCTAAAACAAGGTATTTCCGGTATCCGATACGGTCATCCACGATGTGCCTGTGGAAGCCACAACCCTGATATCGCTAGGGCGTGCAGTGATCAAGTCACACATATGCAGGATGCATGAGTCACACTGTACAATCATGCAGCAATCTCACGCGTACCACGCGATCATGTGGGGCACTCCATCTCATAAGGAGTCCCGTAAATGCCTCAGCCCAACGGCTTATGCTATGATCAATCATTCCTCATATCAAGCATACATATGATGCGTATGCACATGAATCATGGAAGTGTACTAAGCACGTTATAAAGTAATGAACTATCCTTATACCGAATATGGGTCTAGATGGCATACGCACAAGAAGCATGGGCCCATCAACGGGCCCAATGGGAGAGTTATAATGCGGACATTTAACCAACACTATACTTGCAATGTGGACGTCAAACCAACATTGCCCCCAAGGCACGGTCCGTCATAAACATCATTACACGAACCATGGGGAATCACACATTGCAATGGACCTTTACACATCTCATTGGGCCTTGACCCAAAGTCCTCAAATACATCAAGTGGCTGCTTCATATGGGCCTTTCATAAATCAAGTGGGCCGCATCAATGGGCCTTAAGTACATTGCAATGGGCCATGTCCCATGGGCCTTTGAATACATCACAATGGCCTTGTAACATGGGCCTCAAATACATTGAATGGGCCCCTTCAAGTGGGCCTTATAATTATCAAGGTGGGCCTCAACAACGGGCCACAAATACATCAAATGTGGCCCTCAACAATGGGCCATAAGCAGGACACAATGGGCCTGATCACCTGGGCCTTATATATACACCAAGGTGGGCTACACCAAAAATACAGGTGGTGAGGATGATTTCCACCATTAAAATCCCTAAGGCCCACCAACAAATATATATTATATTATATATATATATAATATAATATAATATAATATATATATATACACACACACCACACACGCACGCACACAGCACACACTCACCCACACATGCACACACACGTGCACACTCACACACGCATGCACACACACGTGCACACACACGCACGCACACACACACGCGCACACACCAGCGCACACACCTCACCCGCGCACACACTTCACCGTCCACGGTCAGTGGACGGTGAAACACATACATCACTGTGGGTCCCACGTGGGGCCCACCACAATGTTTATCTTCCATCCAAACCGTTCATAAGGTCGTACGGACCTGGAGGAAGAGGAAAAACAAATTTCAGCTTGATCCGAAGCTTCTGTGGACCCAAACAGAGTTTCAATGGTAAACATTCATTCACACTGTTTCCTGTGATGTGGGCCACCTAAGCTTTAGATCGGCCTCATCTTTGGAGGGAACTCACTTCAGGGTGTGGCCCAACAAATGGACGGTGTGGATAAAATAAACACATCATGGTGGGGCCCACATGAGAGGCCGTGGGTCCCTGCACGGACGCCCGCCCGCAGCCGCCTGCTGCTGTGTCAGTGGCAGCAGGCGCTGCCTTACATATATATATATATATATATATATATATATATTTTTAAATCACCTTTTCCATGGTTTTTCGGTGTAGGGCCCGCATCGGTTAAATCCGCCTCAGCCATTGGTCCCCATGGCTCATAACAAAGCTAACGAGCCCAACATTGGGTACGTTTTGGAGTCTAGAAAGGTTAGGGTACTACTAAACGGTAGCAATTGATCTTTGCTAAGGTAGGGCCCACCAGTTTCTCAGACTAGTCTCATTTTTAGGCTCAACGCCTAAAATGAGTTAGGGAAGAGGATGGACGGTCTGGATTGAATACATACATCAAGGTGGGGCCTACATGAGCGGCTCGCCCAATGACCTTTAAATTCAAGCTAATATTTGTGTTTTTCATTTCTGTCCAGGGACGTCCCTGGACGCCTGGCCGTGATATATGCTCAAGGTGGGCCCTACTCAGTTGGGCCACGCCATGATAGATGGTGTTGGTACAACACATAAGAAGTGGGCCCCACTTATAGGTGGCTTGGATAAAAGTCATGCCTCGTGGTGGTGTCCATCCAAGTGGGCCACATGGCCATTTCATCACACACAAAAATATCAAATAAATAAAAAGAGAGGGAGAGAGAGATAGAGGGAGATGGGACACGCATGATGGAGGGCTCCGCCACTATGAGCCCTCCCTTACAAGTAATCATACATCAAGTGGATCCTATTGCATGTAGGCCCACCAAATCAAGGATCAACGGTGGAGATCCTTCTCCACCAAAAATGAAAGGTCTAGATGACCCTTTACAAGCTAGAAAATAAACATCATGATGGGGTCCATGGAGAATGGCCCCATCACGGAATGATCATGAAGATCAAGGTGGGCCATCGGCCACATCTTAAGGTCCCAAGTAAGATCCATACCATTGATCGGTAAGCCTCACTTGGTCCATCATCAAAATATGGAAAAACTATCCTATAAAGCACCCACCGGTTGATCTCTTTGGCCCGTTGGAATGCCTATCTCCTTGTGCTCCTCTTTGATGGTGGAAGATGGGGTTTGAATGGTTAGGATGATGGTTAAAGGGATGGGAAAGGTGGGCCACCAAAATCACTCTTTTCTCTCCATGGGAAAGCTTGGACGAGAGCCTCTCCTCTTGCTTGGGAAAAGTGATGAGAAATGAGGGAGAGAGGGTGTAGTAAAGAGAGGGAGAGAGTAGCTTAGGTAGGCTATGATTATTTGTAAGAGAGGGTGGCTTGTAATAAATGGTTGTAAGAGGGCTAAGGGTAGGGTGGCTAGTCATAAGTACTTGTAAGAAGGCTAGGGGGTAGGGTGGCTATAGCTTAGACTAGGGTGGCTATAGCTAGGCTAGGGTGATGTCATCCATTACCCTCATAATTACCTAGGGATTTGTGCCACATGGAATGGGTGGGTCCCACAATGTGCGATCCATGGTTATGATAATGTATGGTCCACATCTCATGATCTAAGCGTCGGATTGACGCATGAGACGCGGCGTTGGAATCGCGGCGACGGCGCGGTCACAATGGTATGGGTCTCGAATTAAACCGACTCGAATCTAAATGATACGACTTACGGTCATGTGCAACGTCGATTATCAGTCGCGGATTGCCGGACTTCGACGGAAAGGATTGTAGGATTCATCGGAACAGTACGAACTAGGATACGGGTCTTACACCAGAGAAAGAGGATAATGCATGGCCAAAGATTTACCATTATAGACGGTCACGTGCTTAGCCAAGAAACGGTAGTGGCATGGGACTTGTTCGGGCATAATCTTAGATCTCGTCCGATCAAACAGGGCCCATGTACATGGATTGGATCGTCCATAGAAGATGGAAGCAAAGATGATGTGCAATGAGTCAGCTCCAACAATCGAGCTCCCGATAGGGTCGCTCACGTTATGTACATAAGAAGAAATTAGCACTACCATGGTAGTTGGAGTCGGAAGCTCCCTCCAATATGGAAATCGGGTCCAGAAAACTATATATAAACACCTCCTCTATGGACTTCTAGCACATCATAAAGAGAGAGAAAGGGAGGAGGTCAGGTACTAGAAATAACGCCAATCCCAGCAAAATCCAGGGCCTGTCAGAGTAATCCAATCAGCCCCAACAAAGGAGAGAAAAATAAGAGCAAGGGAGACAGAAACTTAGGGAGAAGCAGTGAAGAGGGGAGAGAGAGAGAGAGGAGAGAGAGAGAGAGAGAGAGAGAGAGAGAGAAGCAGTGTTGTGCATGTCGATCGGTGATTCACTGAGTCACCAAAACAATTCAGATTCGAGTCATACTTCCACAACATCGTTGAGGTGAGTTGCCCCATCCGTTTCTCAATCTTCAGTAGATATTAGGTTCCAATTCTGAGCTGATAACATGAAAGAACAAACGTTTGTAGTTTTTCTTCGAGACGAGTTAAACGAAGTCGACTTCACGAAAGTACTCACCTGACTTGTTTATCGGGTTAAATTGTAGGTGCTGCCCAAAGTAAGTGTAATGCCCCAGGATTTCGAAACCCGAGTATATGACTCATTTTCCAAAACCTGAGTGTTAACCTTTAAAAATAGTCAAATTCCACGTATATATATATATATATTTCTTTTTCTTTTTCTTTTCTCAGAGTTAACTATTTACCGGAAGACAAAAAAATCAAGCATAAAGGGAGTTTTCATACACATTCAAAATATACGAGCGGTTGCCCAAAATGACTTATACAAACCAATGTCTCTATGTGTGAGACCTGACCCGAATTCACATGTGTGCATGTGTGTTTGTGAGTATGCATTTCATTCATCTTGGCCCCACGATTCTATCGGTAGAATTCCAGCGATCCACGACCATCGGATATTGTTTGCGGTCATCCTTAAGTCCGGTCACATAGACCCGACTTGGATTGAGCCGAAACCTATGCCATCTTGTTCGTATCGTCGTTACGGTTCCAATGCCGCGTCTTGTGCATCCATTCGCCGTGTAGATCATAAAATGTAAGTAATTCAATTCTAACCCTTGATCATGATCATGTGGCCCACCTAGTGAGGAGAGCACATTTTTCAAGGTGGCCCACTCCCTTTTTGGTGCAATTTCCAACAAATACCACACATACTACCTAGAGTTCCATCTCACACACCACCTACCCTTAAATATCACCCACAAGCCTACTAAGCTACTAAACCTACAATTTTGGTTGTAACTCCTTACTTGCAATCATCTCCCCTCAAGGTAAGAAAGAAATCATTACTTAGCTTAAAAGAGATTTCTCTATCTTTCTCTCTCATTCTCTACTCCTCTCTCTTCTCTCCCTCTCATTTCTTCTTCCAAGCAATAGAGGGGTGGGACGTCCACCCCATTCCAGCCCCAATCCCTCTCTTTTCCTCCAAATTTAACCTTCCAAATCCCATCTCATCCCTTAATCCATCACCCTTAGTGCAATAGGAGCAAGGATTTCCAAGATTGGAGCAATCTAAGGTGGGTGTGTTCCTAGGATTTAGAGCTTTCATCTTTACTTTCTTAGATCTCTTTTCTTTCATATGAGAAGTGTAGGACCCACCAATCAATGGTGGAGATCTTACACCATCCCTTAGTTGTGGCCAAATGGCCTCTTTGGTGCATGCATGCTCATGCATGGGGTTTTCCCTTCTATGGGCCCCATCATGGAGGATTATTTGTATTTCATCACATGATAGGTCATCTAAACCTTAGAATCATGGTTTGGATGGCATCCCAACCATTGATCTTGAATCTAGAACATGGATGTGGTGGATCTTTGTTGTAACATATGAACAAATGAAATGTATGGTGTGATTGATGAAGGGGAGGGCCTTAATGTGAAGGAACCCGTCCTTTTGTGGCCGATTCTTCATTTTTCCTTTATGATATAATTCAGATCTTGCATGTGTGGCCCACCTTGTGAGTCAGCAAAAATCCAGAACATCTATGAAGCTCGGATGCCCATAGCGGTCCATCCTTGAACATGAGACCCTAAAATTCATCTTAATGGGGCACATGCAAAGGGTATTTGATGATGGGGAAGGTCTGGACATTTGTGGGGCCCACTAGGGTGGTCCACAACATAAATTCTTGGGGTTAAATCCCATGGAAAATGATGTTTATATGTTATTTCCTTCAATTACTTGTTGTTGTCCCAATCTGTTTGGACAGATTTTTGGGCCAACTTGAGGCTAGGATTTGAGGATTTTGGTGGAAAATTTTATACCAAGTGGAATATGATTTTTAAAGGTACCTATCCCACCTATAAGCATGCCAAATTCTAGCCTCAACTAACCCCATTTGGGTTCCCAAAAGGGTGGGCCAATATGAGTACCTTGCTGGATTTTCTGCTGTAATTCTAACTAGGTTGCAATTTGGAAACTCAAAATTTTAAAATAGTTTCTGATCAGGTGCACCACCTTGGTGGATCCTAACTTGTACTACATATATATGGGAAGGTTGAAATCTAATTTTCCCAATTTTTGGACACCCTGGGCCCACCCCATTGGGTGCTCAATCATGGTCTATCCAGAATTCTGCACTTAGCAGAATTTCTGGACAGATTATATTTCTAAATTAAATTAAAATACTTCTGATCATCCTAAAATTGTGAAATTTTGTAGAAGTGTGGCCCACCCATGGAAGGACCATCCTTCAAATTTTCAGGGCCATCAGGCACCTGTACCATCCGTGTTGCGGCCTGGAGTGGCCCACCAAGCTGGGATGCCCAGGCTGGGGCGTCCAGCCTTGGCTGGCCGTCCAAGCCACCTCTGGGGCCCACCTTGATGTATTTTGTGTCCCACCATTCATCCAAGTGGGGTCCATAGGGGGCATGATCATTTCCTCCTTCAATAACATCTATTTGGGATCCATTTGGATGAGTTTTGGGCCAATTACCCAGGCCCATAGGACTGCCTACCCTTAGAACGTCTAGGCCCATTGGACCACTGCTGGACTTTCAGTCCAGCAGCATGGTCCACCTATTTTATGTGTTTAAATCAGTCACTTCATCTGGTGGGACCCATAGAGACATATGTGGGCCACCAGGGTACTTATACTTATCCTTTTATAATTTTTGTTGGGCCCAACAGGCCCAGAATATGAGTGGGCTAAAATTTCAGCAAAAGGCCCAAACTGACAACCCCTAATGGTTTGTTTTGGGGCAGCATGGTCCACCAGATTAAGGGTGAATTATGCACTTGAGATTGCCTTATTCTAAGATGTCCCTGGGTTTCATTTATGTATGCTTGGAGGCCCACCTCCATTGAACTTTATTTAGACCTATATGCAATGTGTTGATTGGCCTTGGTAGGCCCACTCATCTTGGACCTTCTAAGTTAGGCCCCATTGGACCTCTGGGCCTATACTTACCATGGTATTGTGATGAGCTTAGGGGCCAAAATACACAAGTGGTTGGGCCCTTGGTTACCCACTAAATTAGCAACATGCTTGGGCCAAGATGTAAGGCCCAATCCAATAATCTGATTGGCTAGAGCTCTTTACTTGAATTTCTGATATGTGTTCTACTCTGTTTCTTTTTTAGTACTTGAATTTCTACTGGTGGAAGAAGATCAAGAACAGATCGGTTCTTACAGGTTTCCTTATCCAATTTGAAGCTTTGTTTGATTTTTTCATTGGGTTTTACTTTGATTCTCCTAAGATTTTTGAATTTTTTATCAATGGAGGGGGATTAAGAACAAAATCCATTACTCTCTCACCCAACAAGCTTGAGCTTAACTCGAGGTAAACTCGACTCGACTTGAAGCTTAGCTTATTTGCCCCCTCCATTGATGAAAAATTCAATGGCTTATTTGTACTTGAGCCGAGCTTGGCTCACCTCAACTTGACTCGGCTCGGCTCGATGCCCACCTCTATCTCCAATTATGAATGGGCAGTAGCTTTGAGTGACCACCACGATGTATGGGTTTTATCCACACCGTTCATTCATTTTTCCCTATTATTTCCTAATATGGGCACAAAACTGAGGTAGATGCAAGAAACATGTGGGCCACACCATAATGTTTATTTTCCATCCAATCTGTTCATTAGGTCACAAAGACCTGAATGAAGAGGAAAAACAAATTTCATGTTTATACGAAACTTATGTGACCCCAAAAAAGGTTTCAATGGTAGACGTTGAATTCCCCACTACGTTTTGCATTGTGGTCCACTTGATAGTTAGATCTGTCTTGTCTTTGTTTCAGGCCTTAAGACGATCTCGCCAAATGGATGAACGGTTTGGATATAACACATACCTCATGATCAGACCCACAGAACTCAATACAGCAGCTATACACCTGGTGTGAGGTACACCAACCAATCCGCTTCCCTCGGTAGGCAATCTACGTCCTTCTTCTTTTGTTTGATCTGATACGACTGGCGTACCATTCGTCACTTTTTTTAGTGCCAATATGACATGTACAGAACATTCTAGTCTCGAAAAAGATTGTTCCTAACAGAGGATCATCTGCTGCCAAGATCAGGTAGATCCATGCAACAAGTGTGCCAAATAAATAAAATGAATGTATGACACCTGAGCTAACTTAAGTTATGGCCTACCTCTTGAATGAATAGATAAATAAGATTTCCATGTCAGGTGCTTCTCTTGATGGATCAGAAACTTTGTATAGGTTAGATTTCATACACGTCAACTAAATTGGCATGAAATACGGTGCAGTATAAGAGGCTTATTATACTGAGTACAGTACCTCCGTTTTTATGTATTTAATTGCCTCTGTTCCTTCCAGCTAAGGGTGCATACTCGTCGATTCTGTCCGGTTCTAGGGTGAAACCAGAAACCAAACCATTCCTAACGGTTCTAGGATTTTTGGAACCGGAACCTAACCGTTGGCACCCTAGAACCGAACCAGAATTGGACCATTAAAACCGGTTCAGTTTCGGATCGGTTCGACGATTCTGGGCTTTTTATAGTCCAGCCCAATTGAATAGAGAGAGAGAGAGAGAGAGAGAGAGAGAGAGAGAGAGAGAGAGAGAGAGAGAGAGGCTAGGTGAGAGAGAGAGGATCGGTTCCAGGTTCGGTTCCATGGTTCGGATCTATGGTTCAGTTCTACGGATCAGTTCACGGTTCGGTTCGGTTCTACATACCCCCGAACCGAGAACCGAACCAATGTAATCGGTTCTTTGATTTTTGGAACTGAAACCGAAACCGGTGCACTCTAGAACCGGACCAAACTGGACCATTTGGTCAGTCTGGTCCGGTTCCACGGTCCTACCAGTTCGATGTGCACCCCTACTTCCAACACCGTTTGGAAATTCGCGTTGGCTCATCCTAGCCACATATCGCAATGATGCACGGCAGACCATCCAAGTTATAGGATCCATATGGAGCATGTCTCTAAAATAACATTGAGACCATCTATTTGGTGGCTATCAAATGGACAATCGAGATTAAATATCAAGCAGTTTAAATTTGAAAGGAAAATTCAGATGGATAATATTAGCTCTCACCGTAATATACTTCTACACTCTTTGAAAAATAGTGTTGACTTTCCTGAAATCTTACAGGAATCTCTATCAAATGGCAAAATTAACTTCCATTGAGTAATTGCTTTTCTGTGCACTTGAGGCCCACTGTCATGTATAAATAGCATCCAATCCGTCTAGTGGGGTCATCCAACCATAAGAAATGGAAGTCTAAAAAATCATATTAATCCAATAATCAGGTAGGCCACGAGACAGAAAACAATGGAAAACCACCCACTTTCATCCTGAGCCTTCTCTAAATTGTGGGCCACTGGGTCATTAGATCAAATTAAATCTTGTATTTTCTCAGTTTGATGGTGGAATGATCATGATGAATGGTTTGGATGATATGCAAGCACCAGGGAGAGCCCAGATGTCTACAAGTAGTTGCCTACATGATAGGGGCAAAACCGTCAACTGCTCGATGATAACGATTTTGTTTCTCTCTACGTTGAATACACAGTCAACTTTGAAAAAAGAGGAGACTCAGGAGGTGTTTAAACAATTTTGCTTTGAAAAGTAGTGGTGATGGCAAAAACAGCGGCTACTTTGGAATTGTTCTTTCTGATTTTTCATAATGGTCCAATTCACTTTGATTTGCCCAATTCATTCAAATAATTTGTTTAATTTGATCTTAAAAAATATTTAAATCTAGCTTAAAGTAAGTTTTTAACCTTCTTCCATAGTTTAACTTAAAAAAATTGGGCTCGTATGAGCGTATCAGTCGTATATCCCTCGTATCGGCGCCAATCAGCCAATATGGGTCAATTTTTTCATATAAGACTAGTACAACCCCATATCGCATATCGGCTCGTGTCAATACGGATACAATATGGCCGTATTAGCCAATATGATATTGATATTCATATCCATGAGTACGCAATATGTGAGGGAACTACACCCGCAACAGATGACAAATGCCAAATAAAAAAAGACACTAATAATTAATACAAAACAAAAGCTCCAATAAATGTTGAAATCTTCCCGGCCAAGTTGAATTGAACATTACAGATTGAGGTGTCAGGAAGAAAAAATGTTAGAATTGTTGTTGATAGAGATGTCTTAAATCTGATTTTGGGTTTGATGATATCGAACCAGCTTCGATGTCATTGAATTCAGTTCGATGACATCAAAGCTGGTCGATGCCATCGAGTTTTGTTCGGATTTTTGCCCCTGCTCGTTGGACTGTTTTTGTCATTTTTTCAATGACATCGAAGCTAGTTCAATATCATCGAAGGTTTACGCAAATTCGTTTACAGAAATGTAGATTTTGCGATTTTTGTTTCCTATTACGGTTCTACTTGTTTGTAAAGATATATAAAGGGTTGTATACGGAACTAGGAGGTATTTTAAGGGAATTCGAAGGCATTTTAGGGTTTCTAAAAGGGTTCTAGGGTTTCAAGGAGTGGAGAAAATGAGAGGTTTGAGGATTACTCAAGCTGAGTAAGTCCTCATCTTTGTAATATGAGCTTTCATAGTGAAATTTTTTGTCGCTTTGTGCCATTGTTTTTTCCCACAAGGGTTTTCTACGTTAAATCTCTGTGTTTCTTGTGATTGCTTGGTGCTCTTAGATTGTTATCCTAGATTCATATCTGTGTAATTCCACAACATAAATCCCAACAAGTGGTATTAGAGCTATCGTTGGGGTACAATCTGAATATGTAGGATTAACATCAATGAGAAATGCCAAGTTTGATATTGAGAAGTACTTGGACAAAAATAATTTTGAGTTATGGAAGATTAAGAAGATTAGTCTATTAACCAAGTAAGGCAAAGTTAAAGCTCTTGAAGAGTGAAAATTAACTATGAAGGATGAAGAATGGGATACTCTTGATAGTAATGCTTTAGCCTCCATCCGTTTGTGTCTCCTGGATGAGGTTCTCTACAATGTTATGAAGGAGAAAACTGCGGCTAAGTTATGGGCGAAGTTAGAGGATGTCTATGCGAAAAAATCCTCTGAAAATCGCCTACGCT
This sequence comes from Magnolia changhungtana, assembly GCA_030180095.1. NCBI lineage: Eukaryota > Viridiplantae > Streptophyta > Magnoliopsida > Magnoliales > Magnoliaceae > Magnolia > Magnolia changhungtana. The sequence goes on along the minus strand of JASAUF010000471.1, from coordinate 22,498,878 downwards.
TGAAGCTACAATGGTATAACTTCATAATGACAAAAGGTAAAGATCTGGATGCCCACATCAACAACTTTAATAAATTGGTATGCAAATTGCTAGATATGGATGAAGTTATCAAAGATGAGGAACAAGCATGTATGTTATTAAATTCTCTTCCAACATTGTATGAGTCATTCAAGAACACGATGTGCACCGCAAATAAAATCCTGAGTGTCGACGCCGTTATCATAGCTCTTCAAGGGAAGGCCATGAGAAAGCTTAACGGCGACATGGGAGCATCTTCTGATGCACTGATTATGAGAGGTAAGAATTCTGAATAAGGTACAAGATCTTCAAGCTCTATATCTAAATCCAAGGATAAGGGTAAAGGAAAGTTAAAGTGCTGGAACTGTGGGACGGAAGGACACATGAAGAAGGATTGTGCAAATCCTAAATCTAAGAGAGAAGAATCTGAGGCTTCATACAGGGAGGCCAATGCTGCCACATTAGATAGATCGAGTGGATGTGATGGTGATGTCTTATTTGTGTCTACGATCAAATGCTCATACGATGATCGTAGGGGCGAGTGGATTCTAAACACAAGGGAATCTTTTCACATGACTCCTCATCGGAGTTGGTTCGCCAGCTACAGAGAGTTTGATGGTAGTCAAGTGTTTATAGGAAATGACAATGCTTGCAATGTTGTAGCTGTTGGTATGATGTACATCAAGATGTTTGATGGGACAGAGCGTACCCTGACTGAGGTGAGACACGTTCCCGATGTGAAGAGAGCCTGATCTCTCTCGGTATACTTAAAGCAAAAGGATGTAAGTTCACTAGACTTGATGGTGCCCATAAAGTATCTAAGGGGGCACAGGTAATCATGAAAGTACAATAACTCAATAATCTTTACAGGTTGATCAGGAGCACTTCAACAGGTGGAGTTGCAGTGGCTGTAACGGATTCCACCTCTTCACATGTGTGGCATGCTGGACATGACCACATAAACAAGCAGAACATGAAGGATGAGACGCGCGAATAAAGATACAGAGCAAGTGGAGCAATCACCAGTAAGAAGAATCACACAGCATAATCGTATAATATCGGCAAGGTACATGAACGTCTCCAACATCGCATTGCTCTTATTAAAGACGAGGGAGATTCGTCTACTATTCAGATAGCTCTAGGTGAGTCTGGTGCTGAGAAGTGGAAGGTGACTATGGATGATGTGGTGAACTCGTTGTACCAGATCGACACGTGGGAGTTGGTGGAGCCTATAATGGGCCGGAAAGCAGTTGGATGTAAGTGGATCTTTAAAAGGATATAACATACATACAAAGTGAGACTGATAGTGAAGAGTTATACTCAGAGAAAAGGGATCGACTTCTCAGAGATATTCGGGCCAATGGTATAATAGGTGTCTATCATATTCATGTTGGCGCTGATTGCCCAATACGATTTCAAGTTAAAAGGATGGATATAGAGACTGTACTTCTGCACGAGAAATCAGAAGTGTTGTTATTCATGAAGCAACCAGAGCAGTTCGAAGTTTAAAGGAGCTGAGAAAAAAGTTTACTGGAGGCAGTGGTACGACCTACTGCTTTGATTCCTTCATATTGAGTCAGGAATTGTATGTTGATGACATGTAAATCGTCAATCATGTCATGTCTGGAATGAATGTACTAACAACTCGGTTAAGTGGAACATTCGAGATAAAGGATCGGGGGCTACAAAGATGGTTCTTGGCATTGATATTCATAGAGACTAAAAGAGGAGCAAGCTTTGGTAATCAGGTAGAATACCTTGAGTAGGTATGCGATAGACTAGGCAAAGCCAGTGAGGGTTCCCTATGCGGCTCACTTCAAGTTTTTCTCAGGACATATTGTAAGACCCGTATCCTAGTTCGTACTATTTCATAGGCTTCTGCGGTCATCTCGGTCAAATTCCGGTGACTCGCGATCTGTAACCAGCGTCTGCGCGCGATCCGAAGACGGATCCCATCGGTCTAAGTCGGCTCGCTCGAGACTTATACCAGTGCGATCGTGTCATCGTCGCGGTTCCGATGCCGCGTCTCCCGCACCGAGGTGATACTAGGCCAGGAGATATTGGCTCGCGTTTAATTTAAAGAAAACACTGCGTGTTACAATTTCAAGAGAATCTCTATGATACGTCACGCCAATCAATCAAAGTACAACCCATCACTCTATCCCATTCCTAAGTACAACTACCCATCCCCAAAGTCAAATCTCTCCATCACCCATCACTCACTCACTATTCCTCTATCCCATCACCTCTCTCTCTCTCTCTCTCATCCTCCCAAGCAATCCAAGCCCCCACGTCCATGGCTTCCATGTTGAAGCTAGTGTGGCCCGCCTTCCTTTCTCCCATCCTCACCCTCCAAAAACTAATCTCAACCGTTGAAGTCTAACATTTGAAGCTCTAAATTGCATCGGTGAAAGGAGGAGTTTAAGATCTTGAGGTGGGTGCTTCTTTCTCTCTCTCTCCCCCCCCCTCTTTCAATATTTTGGTGTGATGAAGTGGCTGTGTGGTCCACCCGAATGAACCCCATCTTGATGAACGTCTATCTAAACCATCGAAGCCATGTGGGCCCTACCCTCTGGATGGATGATGGGAAAACATATATATCAGATTGATTCAAATCAAGTGGACCACGTCCACATGGGACCCACCAGCCATGGTCCCCACACGTGGGACGCACCTTGATGATATATATACCCACGCCGTCCATCCAACATCCAGGGACGCTGACGTTGTTTTATCGTGAAGATAGTGGGCGTGCTAACAGCTTTATATATATATATATATATATATATATATATATATATATATATATATATATATATATATATATATATATAAAAAGGTTTGGGATGGGCCGCTCTTACAGGCCCCACCTTGATGTATATTTTTAATCCAAGCCGTCCATCCTCTTTCCTACCTCATTTTAGGCGTTGAATTAAAAAACGGAGCCAATCCGAGGTTCTGGCGGGCCATAGCATAGCAAATGATGATTTTCACTGTTAAAACTCACCCTGATGTTTCGGTACACCGAAACATGCTTCATATTACGCTCATTTGGTTGGTCTTGAGTCGTGGAGTGCAATGGTTGGGCTGGATTCAGTTGGTGTGGGCCCCACGTATGAAAAACCTCAAATCTCAGTTTTTCAAAAAATAAAATAAAAATAATAACAACAACAGCAGCAACATTGCTACTGCTATTGACAGAGAGAGAGGACGCGCATGCATCCTGCGCTATGGGCGGTGACCAGGGACCCACGGTCCTAGCCGTGGGCCCCACCATGATGTGTATTTTTCATCCATGCCGTTCAATTGTTGGGCCCCTTCTTGAAGTGGGCCCCCTTCAAAAAATCAGCTTGATCTCGGACCCAGGTGGCCTACATCAGAGGAAACAGTGTTGAATTAAACGTCTACCATTGAGACTCTTTGAGCATCCAAAAGCTTTAGATCAACATGAAATTTGTTTTCCCTCTTCATCTAGGTCTACGTGACTATATCAACAGATTGGATGGCATGTAAGCATTATGGTGGGGCCCCACATGGGACCCAATGATGCATGTATTATACACCCATACCATCCCACGTGTGGAGTGGGACGGCTGGTGTACCTCACTCCAACTGCTGCCGTGGTGGGGTCTCCAAGTTCTGTGGGTCCCACCTATTTCATCCACGCCGTCCATCTATGGGACCCACCATGATGCATGTGTTGCATCCAAACCGTCCAACCATTTGGCCAACTTGTCTCACAAGCTTGAGACTAAAAATAAGATGGATCTAGGGTCAAGTGGACCACATTATAGAAAACAATGGGTTTAAATGTCTGTCTTAAACCCTTGAGCTACCAAATTTGGACCGGTATGATATTTATTGTTCCTCTTAATCCTAGTCTTTAAGACCTTATGATCAGATTAGTTGGGGGCATAAATGATACGGTGGGCCTTGAGAATTTTAATGGTGGAAATCATTGTTACCACTGTTATTTGAAGTGCGGTCCAGTTGATCTTTTGATATGATTAATTTATTTATATATATATATATATATATTACATACACTTTAATGTGTTTTGTGACCCATTTGTCGGGCCCACTTTGATGTATTTATGGCCCATTTGTCGAGCCCACTTTGATGTATGTTGTGGCCCATTTGTCCGGCCTACTTTGATGTATTTTATGGCTCATTTGTCGGGCCCACCTTGATGTATTTTGTGGTCCATTTATCGGGCCCACTTTGATGTATTTTGTGGCTCATTTGTCGGGCCCACTTAGATGTATGTTGTGGCCCATTTGACGGGCCCACTTTGATGTATTTTGTGGCCCATTTGTCGGGCCCACTTTGATGTATTTGTGGCCCATTTGTCGGGCCCACTTTGATGTATGTTGTAGCCCATTTGTCGGGCCCACTTTGATGTATTTTGTGGCCCATTTGTCGGGCCCACTTTGATGTATGTTGTGGCCCATTTGTTGAGTCCACTTTGATGTATTTTGTGGCCCATTTTTTGGGCCCACTTTGATGTATTTTGTGGTCCATTCAAGGTGCCCACATTGATGCATGCATTCTATATTCACATCATCCAGCAGCTGGACGGCAGGGCCCTCCTTATTATATGTTATTATATGTGTTGAATAAGCATACCGTCCATATGTAGTGGGGGCTAGTATGATGAATTTATTTATCCACACCACCTAATCTTTGGCCGTAGGATGTGGAACCTGTGTGACATATGTATTTCATTCCATGCAGTCCATTTGTGTGAGGCCCACCTTAATGCATCCGTTGTACACATGGATCCCACATGATATATATGTTTTTATATTCATACTGTCTAACTATTTGGATGGGATGCACCATGATGTATTTTTATCCACACCATCCAGGGAAGGCACCCCATTATGATATATATCAAGGCCCATGGGTTGAGGCCCATTGAGATGTATTCAAAGCCCATTTGGTAAGGCCCATTGTAATGTATTTGGAACCCGTGAGCAGAGCCCACCTCATATGTTCCATCCCAACCGTCCAGGTCATATAGGGCCAGCCTCGATGTATATTTTATTCACACCGTCCGTGGGATGTGTGACCCACTAGATGTATGCATTCTATATCCACACTAACCATTTGGTGGGGCTCATCTGCTGCATGTGCAAGGCCTACCTATTGTGCATTTGTGCGGCCCATTGATGCAACCCACTTGATGTGTATGAGCCCCATTAGTGCGGCCCATTGATGCAAGGCCAGTTATGATATCTTAGAGGCCCATGGTTGAGGCCCATTAGGATGTGTTTATGGCCCATTTGGTAAGGCCCACTGAGATGTATTTTCGGCCCATGGGTCGAGGCCCATTGTGATGTATTCCCGGCCCGTATGTCGTGGCCCATTGTGATATGTTTCCAGCCTAGTTATCGAGGCCCAACTTGATGTGTATAAGACCCATTAGTGCGACTCATTGATGCGGCCCACTTGTTAGATATGAGGCTCATTGGTGCCATCCAATGATGTGACCTACCGTGATGTGTATATTAAGCCAATGGTGCAGCCCAATGTATCGACCTGCCGTGATGTGTAGGCCCACGTGTTGCATGTGTAAGGTCCACTTGTGATGACTATTTGAGGCCACATGTTGGATATTTGGGCCCACCTTATGTTTGACTCTATGTGGACCACTGCTTGGGAGTAGTGTTGGTTGAATGTCCACATTTTTGGGTAATGATGGTTAAACGCCCGCATGGTGACCTTCCCTTAGGCCTAGTTAGGTCCATTCTCATCTATACCGATTGTATAGGCCGATTCATCGAGGCCGATTCTGATTGTCGAGGTCAAGCATTGATGATCAGGGTCGAATATTGCATATCAGACCCCAGCAATTGCCTAATTTTACATACATGATAATGTTTAATGCCAGGTTTTTCTCGTGTTTTTATTACAGGACGAAACCAGGAGCGTTAATTGGAATTTGATGTTAAAGGCATGGATTTGACGTTCTGAAGTCACCAGAGCACGGGATGAACTCCAGAAAACCAATGGTGAAGAATATACACGCCTGGGATCTGAGGAAAGCACGATAAAGAGGCCTGAAATTGGTGCAAAATGCAAGATCACATATTTTCCGCCATCCGATCAACTCGAAACTTCATACATATGATGGGGGCCGTAAATTAACCGTACATATTAAATTTCAGCCATTGATGATCTCGGGAAGTGCTCCAACTGACAAATCAGCCCACGAATCGTTGATTTCAGGCCCACCTGATAGCAGGATATGCCTCAACTTTGGTCCCAGCCCATTAATTAGGGAGATAAAGAGGATGGACAGAGTAGATTTCTCGTAAACATCACGGAGGGCCATGTGTACCAGGAGCGTGCGCAGTGTACACGTGCACTGACTGTGCACCGCACCGCCAGACGGGTCAGCGAGGCGCTGACCCGCGCCCGTCTTCTCGAAACGGCATCTGCCGTCCAGCGTCAAGCACCGACCGCTGTCGTCGGTTGTGGGTCCCACCTTGTGTCCAAATGAACAATCCAAGCCGTCCATCCGCTTCCTGGGGCGACCATTAACATTGCCTAGGTGGCAAAAATTGAAATAAAAGCAGAGATCAGATCCCAGCCGTTCAAACATCAGATTGACGGCGGAAGTAAAGATCAGGTGGGACACACCAAAACAGAGGAAAAACTGGTCATTTTCGACCGTTTTTCCGTTCTTATCCCGGTGAACGGAGTGGATTTTGGGATTTCCATCGTTCATGGACCCCACCATCAACACAGCAGCTCGTTTCCGCCATCCGCGTAGCGTCTTCCGCTGCAGTTTTTACGAAGGATTGTGGGCCCTGTACGTCACCCGTACGGCCGATCCGAGTCGTCCATCGTGTAGATGGGTTCGAGAACTACAAAACCATGCTGATATTCCACTCCCATGCGTACACACGTGTGCGGTACAGAGGCCACAAACGGACTGCCCGGCGACGTTCAAAACTGATCTTTTCGTATTTTCTTCTGTGGGCCGCGTTAATGGACCTTCAAAACCACCCATTCTTGACTGAAATTTCATCCTGAATCCAATGGACGGGGTGGATTTTCCAGAAAACACCTTTGTGGGGCCCACCGATCACGGCTGTGAAAATTGGTGCTCCAAGTCCCTCTACGACTCTGCCACCGACTCCAGTCATCCAACAGCTATAAAAGGGAAGTTTTGGACGTGGGAGAGGCATTCAGAACCAGGGGATTCCAGATCTGGAGCAAGGGAGAGAAGAAAGAGAAGAAAGAAGAGAGAGAGAGAGAGAGAGATTGTTTGGTTTGACGTTTTTTTATGAATTTTGCTTAATATTTTTGATGGATTTTATGGGTCACTAATCTCTCAGCTAGGGCTGAGATGAAGCCCCTAATTTGATTAGCTCATGTATTGGTTGATTTACTTTGAACATTAATTAATTTGTTTCTTTCTCTAAGTGGGCTTGATTGGTTTAAATTCTATACTTATCCATCTATGAACTTGACCAAAGTATATATATGGGCGTTGTATGGATGCTTATTCTAGGTGCTTGTGTCTGATCAAGAACAGGTTTCCTATAGAAGAAGGAACAGGGTGCTTTAATAAATGTACATTCCATATGCCCGACCAAGGATATGGGATATATTGTTCATGGCATTGCTCAAAGGAATTAGACAGTCTGTATGCCCGATTAAGGACACAGATTGTGCTTTCTCTATCTAAGTGGTATCAATCTATATCAAGGTGAATCAACAGACAAAACAAGGGTTAGGATAATTCGGGGTGGATTCGAAAGTCCTAGTGCTCTCTCTAATTGAATTTTCTTCCTCGTTCTTAATTGTTTTTCATAGAATTGTGCTTAGTAATTAGTTCCATTATTCATTGGATTAGTTAAGGAGAATCATAGATTTGAATTGTGACAACCAGTCCTCGTGGGAACGATCTCGTAATACGTACGCTCAGATCCAGATCTCGATTCGTATACTTGCGAGTTTAAAAATCATTTAAATCGTGTTGGTTTAAATAAAATATCAAGTTTTTGGGCCATGTCAGTGTGGATCAAGCTTTCCCCAAATTGAATTTAGGATTCTCTCTTATCATAATTCATAGCTTAGGATTTTACTAACTTTAGTCTTAGATTATTTATTTATTTATTTATTTGATTTTTAGAACCAATTTTCCTATCTTGTAGGGTCGTTGATAGATCTTCTAACTTGGTAACTTCGTCCTAATTTCTTTATTATTATTATTTTTTTTAAAGATTAGGTCTTATCCCCTAGATATTAACTTGTTTTATTTTGTTTCGCAGGTTTAACATAGGAACTTCTACTCTGGTAACATCTTTCTAACTTCTCCTTTACTTTCTGTATTGCTGTAGGATTTTGCTTTCTTCTAGGATTAGAGTCAGAGTAAGGTTCTACCATGGAATCGTGGGTACATGCATATGCTGAGTTGGATAGGTTATATTGGGAAATGCCTGAAGGTTGTGGAATTCAACATATACCTCAAGATTTCTCTCCATCGAGAACAGACATTGAGAACCGACTAGAACGTTATGTTCCATCGGTTAATAGGGCCGTATACGATCATAATTATGGGAATGAGGATTATTATCAACTATCATATTCTCTCATGTATGATCAAGATGCGACTACAACCAAGTGGAACCATCAAAATCGGGAAGATGAACCAACAACATATTGTAATAATTATTCTCTTGGATCCCATACCTTTGAGATCCAACCGTTAAACGATCCAAGAGGATTCATGTTTTAATCCAGAACAATTCAACCAGCATGTTGCGAAATTGATGAAATCATTAGAAGCACTCAATTCGCGCATTGAAAGGATAGAGGAAGCTCGCTCATCCCAACTACAATCCAATCCAGAAATACAATGCGAGGAAAGTGATCCTCACTCGCTTTTAACGAAATCTGGAATTTGGAATGAGGAGTTGGATTCCATTAATGAGCATACGGTTCAATTCCCCGATGAGTCGATCTCAATAACTGTTCAAAAGAATGGGGAAGAAACATGGTTGTCTTTTAAATATAATGATGATGACACACTTCACTCATATGACACACTTAAGTTCAATAAAGAGGAAGAGGTTAGTTTATACGAACCTCAACCCAATCTGGAAACAGAATGTGAGGAAAGCGATCCCATCCCAAGTGTGCACTGCATGGAAGTAGACGATGATGCATATTGGGAAGATGATTATGAATGTGCAACCCAAATTCCCTTTGAATCAATCTCAAATTTGGTCCAAGTCAATGATCAAGACATACACGAAGTGGTCGGTCATAATGAGCTACTTCCCTCACCTAACATGTCTGATTATAAGGTAGAGGACGGGCCCCTTACAACCGACCCTTCTAACTCTTGTGAAACGTATTTGAACCACTCTTTTGAATTACATGATGATATGATTCGGGAGATGGACGAGCTACTCGATATGACTCTTAAATTTGAAACCACCCAGTTGAGGCCACCATCTAAACTGTTAAATAATGACGATTCATCGCCTCTTCTGAGTAGTATCGATGAACAAAGTCCACACATCAATGTTACGTATACTGATCCTCAATCTGTCTGTGCAGGGCTGAAGCAAGAGAGCACACCTCCGTTTACCTTAAAAAACAATGGATTCCTTGGGCAGATCATCACGAGCTCTAATGTGGAAAATAAGTCACACTCAACTGAATTGCCCAACTCTTTGGATGATTGCTTGGCACACTTTGCAGATTCAAATGATCCCATGATAAGAGACATAGTGAATGCCTTGCAAAACAATATCTCGGTAGTCATCACTGACCGAGAGAACCCTACTCAAGCCCCTCCTCCCCGCATCCTCACTATTTACCATTAAGGGAGGAGGAGCTAAAAATTGAACCGAAGTCTGCTAATTTGGAATGTGTTGAGACTACGTCACTTTCTGAGAATTTTTCTGACTTGCATTTATGTGTAGTCTCTGATTCACCATGGGATACTAACATCGAAACTTCTTTTGTCGCAGGTGAATTGTATATACTCTGGATACCTCAGGCGAATCAACGACAAATTTTTGATGAGGTACATAAGTTTCTCTGGAATATCATGCTCCAGGGCATCCAAGCCTATTGCAAAAAAGGCTTTTGGATGATCCTGTTAAGAAACCTACTGAGAAATTTATCACGATACTGGCCGGAAGAGGAACCTTGCAGCATGATTGAGTAGTTTTTCCCTGCTTTCTTAGGACTAGGGTAGTTTCCTTTATGTTGTTCAAGATAGACGGTAACCTTAGCGCTCCTGGGAGGCAACCCAGTCTTTTGTTTTATGCTTTTTCTGAGTTAGTTCCTTCAATGTTTGTGGGTAACATTACTGCAAACCCTCACGAGACTCCAACTCGTCCACTAGGATAACCTAGGGGTTTAAAGGCTTGTTGCATGCGCTAAATGCAATCGAGAGCACCTGCGAAAGTGGTATAGGTAGGATCTTCTTTTGTTTTTCTTTTTGTTATTTTTGCTTCTGTTGATTTCTCTCTTGTGCTAACTCGCTTTTATGTTGAAATTTTTTGAGAAAGCTTCTTGATTCTCCATCCAGGTACTATCCTTCCATCACTCCTCTTTTATTTTCGTTGTCCCATGTGCATTGCTTGCTTATTTCTTTTACATTGACGACAATGTAGATTTTAGGTTGGGGGTGGGAGATTAGGTTACCTAATCAGTATTTTCTTGGCCTTGAGCAGATTAGGTTACCTAATCAATATTTTTTTGGTCTTGAGCAAAATTTGTGAAAATTTTAAATTTTTTATGGAATTTCTATTAAATTCTAAGTGATTTTAAAGGATAATTGTGATTCTAACATTATAAGATACGTGATTGGTAACTTATGACTCTTGGATTCGGCCATCTGCTTGATTTCACAGTCAATTTTGAATTGTTAATCCATGATTAGAAGGTGTAAACATTGATTGAGCCATGATTTCCCATATCAGATCTCACTTACACATTAAGTTTTCAGTTCGATATTAAATGGTAACTTGGTAATCATTAGGCATGAAAGGAACCAGCCTGAAAAACAAAATTTTTAGCGTCAGTTTATAAAGAAGAATTGAAAGAGTTAGTCGCATAATCGTCATCATAGGTTTGCTCCCTATAGATGAAGATTCGATTCCTCATAGTTGACATGAAAACAAAGTTAAGCGACAAGTTTCCACCATAGGTTTGCTCCCTATAGGTGAGAATTTGATTCCCCTCATTTGCGTTACTGCTCATAAAGAAAATCAAAGGCTGGTAAAATGAAAAGTTAATCTGTGAGATAAGTGTTGGTTTCAAGTTTTGATTGTCACGAATTACTAATGATATCATGAAATTGACAATTGGATCTCTTACTGATTGTAAGTTGAGATGATACTATACACTTGTGGAACTCAATGTTTAGGAATATTCTAATTGATGGATTAATATTTTGAAATTGATTATGAGGTTTACTGTAAGCTTGATTCCAAGAGAAAAATTCCACACACCAATCATGAATCTTAGAATTTTCACATCTCAGCTATCTGTTCACAAGTCACTTGAGTTTACAAGAATTGTCTTTTATTTCTGAAATTAATTTTCGCATGTTTTGCTCGGGACTAGCAAAATGTTGGTTGGGGGTTGTGATCAGGGTCGAAAATTGCATATCAGACCCCAGCAATTGCCTAATTTTACATACATGATAATGTTTAATGCCAGATTTTTCTCGTGTTTTTATTACAGGACGAAACCAGGAGCGTTAATTGGAATTTGATGTTAAAGGCATGGATTTGACGTTCTGAAGTCACCAGAGCACGGGATGAACTCCAGAAAACCAATGGTGAAGAATATACATGCCTGGGATCTGAGGAAAGCACGATAAAGAGGCCTGAAATTGGTGCAAAATGCAAGATCACGTATTTTCCGTCATCCGATCAACTCGAAACTTCATACATATGATGGAGGCCGTAAATTAACCGTACATATTAAATTTCAGCCATTGATGATCTCGAAAAGTGCTCCAACTGACAAATCAGCCCACGAATCGTTGATTTCAGGCCCACCTGATAGCAGGATATGCCTCAACTTTGGTCCCAGCCCATTAATTAGGGAGATAAAGAGGATGGACAGAGTAGATTTCTCGTAAACATCACGGAGGGCCATGTGTACCAGGAGCGTGCGCAGTGTACACGTGCACCGGCTGTGCACCGCACCGCCAGACGGGGTCGACGGCGAGGCCAACCCGCGCCGTCTTCTCGAAACGGCATCTGCCGTCCAGCGTCCGCAAGCACCGACCGCTGTCGTCGGTTGTGGGTCCCACCTTGTGTCCAAATGAACAATCCAAGCCGTCCATCCGCTTCCTGGGGCGACCATTAACATTGCCTAGGTGGCAAAAATTGAAATGAAAGCAGAGATCAGATCCCAGCCGTTCAAACATCAGATTGACGGCGGAAGTAAAGATCAGGTGGGACACACCAAAACAGAGGAAAAACTGGTCATTTTCGACCGTTTTTCCGTTCTTATCCCGGTGAACGGAGTGGATTTTGGGATTTCCATCGTTCATGGACCCCACCATCAACACAGCAGCTCGTTTCCGCCGTCCGCGTAACGTCTTCCGCTGTCGTTTTTACGAAGGATTGTGGGCCTTGTACGTCACCCGTACGGCCGATCCGAGCCGTCCATCGTGTAGATGGGTTCGAGAACTACAAAACCATGCTGATATTCCACTCCTATGCGTACACACGTGTGCGGTACAGAGGCCACAAATGGACTGCCCGGCGACGTTCAAAACTGATCTTTTCGTATTTTCTTCTGTGGGCCTCGTTAATGGACCTTCAAAACCACCCATTCTTAACTGAAATTTCGTCCTGAATCCAATGGACTGGGTGGATTTTCTAGAAAACACCTCTGTGGGGCCCACCGATCACGGCTGTGAAAATTGGTGCTCCAAGTCCCTCTACGACTCTGCCACCGACTCCAGCCATCCAGCAGCTATAAAAGGGAAGTTTTGGATGTGGGAGAGGCATTCAGAACTGTGGGATTCCAGATCCGGAGCAAGGGAGAGAAGAAAGAGAAGAAAGAGAAGAAAGAAGAGAGAGAGAGATTGTTTGGTTTGACGTTTTTTTATGAATTTTGTTTAATATTTTTGATGGATTTTATGGGTCACTAATCTCTCAGCTAGGGCTGAGATGAAGCCCCTAATTTGATTAGCTCATGTATTGGTTGATTTACTTTGAACATTAATTAATTTGTTTCTTTCTCTAAGTGGGCTTGATTGGTTTAAATTCTATACTTCTCCATCTATGAACTTGACCAAAGTATATATATGGACGTTGTATGGATGCTTATTCTAGGTGCTTGTGTCTGATCAAGAACAGGTTTCCTATAGAGGAAGGAACAGGGTGCTTTAATGAATGTACATTCCATATGCCCGACCAAGGATATGGGATATGTTGTTCATGACATTGTTTAAAGGAATTAGACAGTCTGTATGCCCGATTAAGGACACAGATTGTACTTTCTCTATCTAAGTGGTATCAATCTATATCAAGGTGAATCAACAGACAAAACAAGGGTTAGGATAATTCGGGGTGGATTCGAAAGTCCTAGTGCTCTCTCTCTGATTGAATTTCTTCCCCGTTCTTAATTATTTTTCATAGAATTGTGCTTAGTAATTAGTTCCATTATTCATTGGATTAGTTAAGGAGAACATAGATTTGAATTGTGACAACCAGTCCTCGTGGGAACGATCTCGTAATACGTACCGTATCTGCATCTGATTCGTATACTTGCGAGTTTAAAAATCATTTAAATCGTGTTGGTTTAAATAAAACATCAATTGAGGTTAGTTCCGAGTGTCGAATCTGATTGTTAAGGCCGATTTCGATTGCTAAGGCCTATTGTTAAGACCTATATGATGTATATGCGACCTGTAGTTGAGGTCCATTGAGATGTGTATTCGGCTTGTGTAATGTATGTGCAGCCCGTGTTTAAGACCTAATGTGATGAATAGGAGGTCTATGTGATGGGGCCCATTGTAATGTACTTGAGGTCCATGGGCAAGATCCATTGTGATGTATTCGTGGCCTATGGGTGAGGCCCATTGTGATATGTAATAGGCCCATGAGGCATGACCCATTTGATGTATTCGAGGCCCATGAGCAGGGCCCACCTGCTTGTATATGTGGCCTTAAGCAAGGCCCATTGTATTGTATATTAGGTCCTTGTTTGAGGTCATGGGTCCACTATATGTTAGGCTCTATGTGGGCCCTTCCTTGGAGGCAATGTTGGTTAAATGTCCACATTGTAAAGGTCGATGGTTGATGCCAGTTATTGATACCGATTATGAGTATGTGACAGCATAACATCATGATACATGCCCATACTCATCATCTGCATGTTTGTTATGAGATGTGGTTGATCATTGCATATGGCATTGGGTATATTGTTATGAGACTCCCTGATAGGTGGAGGTTATCTCACATGAGCGCATGGTATGCGCAAGATTGATGCACGACTGGATTGTATGACTCATGCATCTTATATTATGATTACTACGCACTAGCAATATCAGGGTCGTAGCCTCCACAGACATATCGTGGATGGCTGGATGGGACACTGAAAATGTTTGGTTCTAGCATACGGGCGTCATAGATGTCCTTGGATGAAAATCCCTAAACCTCCGTGGCCAGGAGACGCTCCAACGTTAAGATTGAGTGGATGTTTATGAGCGCAAGAGGGTCGTATACCAGTAGACTATGTCTCCCACTATGTCGTGGTCAGTTGGGAGGGGGTGTGACCTTACCCGCCTGAGTGAGTGGGTAATATCTAGGTTAAGTTTGACCAGCTTGAGGAATGGGTCCGTTATCGATGAGCCGGGCCCGATATTAGCAGGCGAATAGTGAGGTATCTTCCACTTACCCAGTTATACCCTTGGATAGGAGCGGCAAGCTGGCGTAGAGTGTAATAGACCCCGGTGATGATCCCAAAGATGAACCGTACTAATATGTGGACTTATTGAGCAGGAGTTGCATACTTATTCATTCATTCACTCACTATCCACTCGGGCTGGTGGTGCATAACTATTTGTTACGTGTACCTTCGCAACGACCAGGATTCCGGTTAGGGCACGCAACTAACCTGAGATCAGGAGTTTACCACATTGAGTCTGACTATCTAAATTTAGGTATGGGACTGGTTTGGATAGAAGTCCCTTGTGATGGATCCCATAGCCTACGATACTACATACTATATATAATCCTAAATTCACTCCAGCATAGTCATTCCATTAACACCGCATATTGCATTATATCCATGACATATGACATTTTAGGTTACTGTATTTTTGTATTTAGATACGGTTGACGATATTCATGAACTCATCAGGAATTTTATATTGCATTGCATCCTTGATATCTGATATTTGGCTCTTTATAACTCCTCATTTGTATAGTTGATCTGTATTGCGCATTCTGATAGCATATGATTCATGACCTTACGCCTATTTCGACATTGTATGATTATGACATTGCGTTGAATACTTGGCACTTACCTTGTGCACACACTTACACCACCTTCTAAGATTTCTATAAGCTTATGTACGATAGATGCGTGCAAGCGATGTTAAGTTACAACAGTGTTGAGCTTGGAGCGTGCAGCGGTCTTCTGAAGCTTGGTTTTCGATTTATAAATTTCATTTTTAGCATTGTACTCAAATGATTATATTAGTAGATATGTGATGATGATGTTACCTTTGTGAATTTAGGTAATCTTGTGGTTATATATGCTTATTTTGAGTTAAATGTACATAAAAAAAAATCCTCCTTGTAGGATCCCAGGATTGGAATCTGACATATGGACGCTAGGAGCCGAAAATGGGGTACTATAGAGGCTGTTGGCACCAGATTCGGCGATGGGGATTCCGGTGAACCCGATCTCTGGGTTTTGGGGCGTGACACATGTCCCAAAACAAATAAGGAAAAGCAGTATGTGTCTCATGCGAGCCTTATTTGAATGCAGTTGGCAGTGTATGTCATGGTCTGTATTAGACCGATTATTTCACAGGCAATTGATGTTGTGAGCAAATACCCCGGCAAATAACATTTGGAGGCGGTGAGATGGTTACTTCGATACATTTGATGTACAGAAGACTACGTCCTATGTTTGAGAAGACAGGAGCAAAGGTGATTGGGCATGTGGATTCAGATTCGGCAGACGTGCTCACCAAGATTGTTCCTTTAGAGAAGTTCAAGTTATGTACAACTTCTCCGGGTTTGGCGATGGCGTAAAAGAAGGATGAAGTGTGCACGAGAAGCATTAATAAAGCTATGATGCGAGGCAGAGATAAAAGAATGGGAAAAAGAGCTAAGTTTGAAGATTAAAGACATGGTGGAGATTGTTGTTATCAGAGATGTCTTAAATCTCATTTCGGGTTCGATGACATCGAAGCCGGTTGATGCCATCGAGTTTTGTTTGGATTTTCACCTCTGCTTGCTGGACCGTTTTTGTCATTTTTCGACGCAGATTCGTTTGCGGAAATGCAAATTTTACGATTTTTGTTTCCTATTTCAGTACTACTTGTTTCTAAATTATATAAAGGGTTGTATATGGAACTAGGAGGTATTCTAAGGGAATTTTAAGGCATTCTAGGGTTTCTAAAAAGGTTTTAGGGTTTCAAGGGTGGAGAAAAGGAGAGGTTTGAGGATTACTCAAGCCGGGTAAGTCCTCTATCTTTGTAATCTGAACTTTCATAGTGGAATTTTCTGTTGCTTTGTGCCATGGTTTTTTCCCGCAAGGATTTTTCACATTAAATCTCTGTGTTTCTTGTGATTGCTTGGTGCTCTTGGATTGCTATCCTAGATCCATATCTATGTGATTCTGCAGCACAAATCCCAATAAGAACTCATGTATTTTGAGGATAGTAGGCTGACCCATCCCTCTAATTTCAACATATAGTGCCTGGACCACATCTACATTAACATTCAAAATTCCTGAAAGAACAAGTTTTGTTACGCCCCATACTATGGATATAGAGTGTGCACCCTCAAACCCGAGTTACGACTCATGACTCATACACTAAGGGCCTGTTTGGCTAGGTGAATCCCATGGGATTAGGAGGGATGGGATGGATTTTAAGGTAATGATGGTGGTGTCAGTGGATTGGTTTAAGATACATGGGATTGTTATATCCCGAGACAAGTTCACTCGGTCTGTTTGGCACTCCCAGCATATCCCGGGATTTTTCCATCCAATCCGTCCAACCAATGGATGGGATCAATTTTAAGGTAATGATGGTGATGTCAGTGGATTGTTTTAAGATCCATGGGATTGCTTATATCCCAAGACAAGTTCACCGGGTCTGTTTGGCTCATCATGCATATCCCGGGATATCGTGATCCCATCCCTCCTAATACCATGGGATTGGTTTGGCCAAACAGGCCTTAAAGCATGTTTGGTTCGTGGAATTGAATGATATTGAATTGTATTAGATGGGATTAACATCATTATTGCACAATGATTGCATCTATGGAAATACCATGGTATTGTAGCCATCCAATCCCATGTTTGGGATGAAATTTTTGCTATAGGAAAACACGAGATTAAGTAAAATCATGTTTGGTGGACCATGGAATTGTAATCAATGGACCAAATTCGCAACAAATGTTGTTCACTTGTACACATATATAACCATATTGTCATGTGTAAATGGTGTATATGAATGGAAAACATGGATAAATGCATGCATCATTGTGGGGCCCACATGTGTAGTGGATTTCAAAATCCACAAAAATCTCGCATGGGACCAAATGCAATTCCATGGGATTAAATGTAATTCCATCCCACCTAATCCCACCCTTTCCCATCATCTCCACATGCGGATGGAATTGCATAGACCAAATGCAATTCTATCCCAGCTAATCCCATCTAATACCGTGCGCCAAACTCCCCCTAAGTGTACATAAATTCACGTATCATACATTGTTAAGAGGCACAATTTACATCTATTTTATATCATCAACTTATTAACATTCATACACCTAATTATTTTTACTTATTAACAATTTATCTATAATATTTTACTACACTTAAAACAATATGCTTGTTTTATCACATTGTGCATCCATTTTAGGCTATTACGTTGCATGAGCTGAGAGAGGAGACGGATCAAATCCGCATCCTTTTCTGTCACGGGCCATGAGAAAATATGGTAAAAAGAAAAAAGAAAAAAGAAATATAGTACGTTTGGTAACATTTATTTTTTCAAACAGTTGTACTAACGTTAGCATAGACACGTGGCCTAATAAAAATTTTGGAACAGGAAATTGGAAACGGATTGGCTACTCCCCCTGACACCAGCCCCGTGGCTAATGGTCGGTGCTCTGTGGGCCCCACCATGATGTATGTGTTTCATCCATGCTGTCCATCTATTTTTACATATCATTTTACAGTATGAGACCAAAAATGAGTTATATTCCAATCTCAAGTGGACCACATTACAGGAAACAGTGTTGAATGAGCGTGGACCATTAAAAACATTTTGGGGGCCATAAAAGATTTGGACCAAGCTGATATTTTTTTTTTCCCTTCATATGTGCCTGTATGACCTAATCAACAGATTGGATATCAAATAAACAGTACAGTGGGCCTTAGGAGGGTTTTAATGGTGGATATTCAATCACTATTGTTTTCATGTGGTGTGGAATACCTGAGACTTATATACCTCTAATGTTTGGTATCAAGCACTAAAAAGATCTTAAAAAATGGATGAAACACATACATCATGGTAGGGCCCACAGAGCACCGACCATTAAAAAAAAAAGGGAATTAAGCCAATCCGTTTCCCAGGAAATTCCTGTACCTATAAATAAGTGAGTTTTGCACCATTTAAAAAAAAGGGAATTATTGTATCTTTCGTATATTTTATGAAAATTATAAAACATTCCCCCTTGTGGGTTTTATGTGCACTTGAGGCCCACTGTCATGTATAAATAGCATCCAATCCGTCTATCTGGGTCAGCCAATCATAAAAAAAATGGAAGCTTAAAAAATCATTTAAATCCAATAATTAGGTACGCCGGCCACGAGACAGAAAACAATGGAAAACCACCCATTTTTATAATGAGCTAGCATTCTCTAAATTGTGGGCCACTGGATAGTTGGATCAAAATGAATCTTGGCTTTTCCCAGTTTCATGGAGCAATGATCAGGATGAATGGTTTTGATGATATGCACGTACCAAGGAGAGCCCATATATCTACAACAAGTTGCCTACATGATAGGGGCAAAACCGTCAACTGCTCGCTGATAACGATTTTGTTTCTTTGTACGTTATATACGCTACCAACTTTGCAAAAAAGATGAGGCTCAGGAGATTTTAAAACAATTTTGCTTTGAAAAATACTTGTGACGACAAAAACAGTAGCTACTTTGGAATTGTTTTAAAATGGAGAGAGAGAGAGAGAGAGAGAGAGAGAGAGAGAGAGAGAGAGAGATGGAAATCTACGAAGAAGTGGTGATCGTTGGAGCAGGGATAGCAGGGTTAGCAACGGCTCTGGCGTTAAAGAAGGTTGGGGTCCGGGCATTGGTTCTTGAGAGGTCTCACGAGCTACGTGCAGCTGGTGCTGCCATTACTCTTTTCCCCAACGCATGGCGAGCACTCGATGCACTTGGAGTTGCTACCAACCTCACCTCCATCTATCCTCCTATCCATCTGTAACTACTCTCTCTCTCTCTCAACACGCGCATCTACTTCTAACTGTTGTCTGTGGTGTGGCCTATTTAAGTAATGGATTGGCCTGATTTTTAGGCCGATGGTGCACTATGAAAGGGTGCATCTGATTGATGGAGTGGATGTCCGACACACGCAACATTGGGGCCCACATAGCTCGACCTCTTTGGAAGTTTCATGAGCTCTGGCCTAGTAGGGGTGTCAATGGGGAACGCGGATTGCGGACAGTCCCGGCCCGTCTCCAGCTGGGAACGGGCTTTGAGTGACCACAGCGATGTATGCGTTTTATCCACACCGTCTATCCATTTTTCCGTATCATTTCAGGGTATGGGCCAAAACTTAGGCAGATCCAAGACACAGGTGGACCACGTAATGGGGATTAAACTCTAAACGTTGAAAGCTTCTTGGGGGCTAGAGAAGTTCTGGATCCAGGTGGGCCCTAGGAAGGTTTCAACGGTGATAATCATTATCATCAGTGCTTCCTATGGTGTGGCCCACATGTTTCTTGGATCTACCTCAGTTTTGAGCCCATATTACGAAATGATAGGGAAAAATGAATGAACGGTGTGGATAAAACCCATGCATCACGGTGGTCACTCAAAGCTACTGCCCGTACATGGTTGGGGATGGGCGGGGTAGGATGTAATCTGCATTAGTCAATGGGTGGGGTTCGCCCACCCGGGCTTTGTTAATATTAATGATGGATGTCTCTCTCACATTTACGTTGTGCGGCCCCACCTAAATCACATGTCAGCTTAAAATTTCAACCATAGGCCTAATATAAGAATACACATCTAATGGTCTGAGTGGAACACATACACGTCATGGAGATGGGCGGGGTAGGATGTAATCTGCATTAGTCAATGGGTGGGGTTCGCCCACCCGGGCTTTGTTAATATTAATGATGTATGTCTCTCTCACATTTACGTTGTGCGGCCCCACCTAAATCACATGTCAGCTTAAATTTTCAACCATAGGCCTAATATAAGAATACACATCTAATGGAACACATACACGGTGCCCCCCCCCCCCCAAGTAAAATAATGGGCGGCCGCATGCAAATCACATCAAGATGAAGATAAGTTATTATTCCACGTGGGCTTGACGTAGGGGAGGACGTGAGGTTGAGCACCGTCTTCCTCAAGAGAATAACTATTCCGAATCCATGAAACTTCTCTGGACTCCTCACAGAGACTTCTCGAATCCATGAGGAAAGAAAGCAAAAAATAGAAATAAATTCTAATAAATTTGAAATTGATTAATGAATCAATAAAAACAAGTTCACAACCCTTTAAATAGGGATACCAAGCAATGGGAAAGAAATCAGAATCAAACTACAACTAAAACTCCCAGAATTTGTGACTTACTATAAATAGTAAACTTACTATTTATAGACAGTCGTGATGTCTACTAGTGCACAAGGTTTTCGGCAAAAATAGTAAGTGTCCTATTTGGCTTCACCAAACCGTTCTCCTAATTATTCTAAGCTCTTTTCACATTGGGCGCTACTCTTAAAGCCCGACGGATGAAGAGTTATAATCAAACTAAAACTTACTATTTATAGTAAAAACGAAATTAAAACAGGGAAACGACCGTCAGTCCAGGGGTTTTTCGCAATTCCGGGTGTCGTAATCCGACATAGCTGGGTTCGTTGGCTAAAGTAGCTCGTTCTACCCCCAAAATCATATATTTTACATCAGATAACTCATTCCGGATTGCAAGATACGCCCGATCTAAGGTTCGATGGTTCGGATCACTTCTGTCGTCGATCAGGCCTATTCTGATCCATCTTGGCCATGAAACTGTCCGCGACCCGCTCTACATCAGTCCCCTCCACTTCAAAAGAACTCGTCATCGAGTTCTCATCCTGCGTTGGTTCATGATACTCGGTCAGGTCAGCGATGTTG
Source organism: Magnolia changhungtana (assembly GCA_030180095.1). Classification (NCBI taxonomy): domain Eukaryota; kingdom Viridiplantae; phylum Streptophyta; class Magnoliopsida; order Magnoliales; family Magnoliaceae; genus Magnolia; species Magnolia changhungtana. Next base: position 22,477,247 of record JASAUF010000471.1, on the reverse strand, counting down.
AAAATTCGTGAGATCGTCATGTCATCTAGAAGATCAACAACATAAGCATTGTCCTTGATCTTTCGAATGATTGGTACCGGTCCAATCTTTTTATTCTTCAACTTGTTGTACGTTCTGGTCGAAAATCGTTCTTTGCTTAGATGGACTATTACTTGGTCGCCCACCTCGAACACTTTTTGTCGCCGATGCTTGTCCGCTTGCTCCTTGTACTTTTTGTTCGAGGCATGTTGCTTGGTTTGTACCTCCGCATGAATGCCCATGATCTTGTTAGCCATATATTTCGCTGCAATGCTCATACATGGGAGCTTGGGCAGACGGACCAAGTCTAGTGTGTGGCGAGGTACTCATCCGTAAATAACCTGGAATGAGAATTTTCCTGTCGAGCGGTTCACCATGTTGTTGAATGCAAACTCTGCTTGAGACAAAGCCAAATCCCATTGCTTTGGTTTTTCTCCTAAAATACATCGAAGGAAGTTTCCCAATGTGCGATTCACAACCTCAATTTGACCGTCAGTCTGTGGGTGGTAGGCGTTACTGAATTGAAGTCGTGTATCGAATCAAGTCCACAAAGTCCCCCAAAAGTGGCTTATGAACTTCGTGTCACAGTCAGAAGTAATAGTCTTGGGAACCCCGTATAGCCGCACAATTTCTTTGAAGAATAAATTCGTCACATGTGTTGCATCAAGAGTCTTCCTGCATGGAATAAAGTGCGTCATCTTGGAGAAACGATTTACTACCTCGAACACTGAATCCATGCCACCTTGTGTTCATGGGAGACCAAGAACGAAGTCCATAAATAAATCCTCACAAGGGCTATCAGGCATGAGTGACGGGGTGTAGAGGCCTATATTATGAGATTACCCCTTGGAGGTCTGACAAATATAACAACATTGGACTGCCTTTCCACATCACGTACCAATTGCGGTCAATAATACCGTTCTTCCATAAGAGCTTGCGTCTTGTCTCGCCCAAGGTGTCCACTGAGGCCACCTCCATGTAGCTCTTGGATTATCTATTTCCTTAGCGAACTGTTCGGGATGCACAATCGATTTCCCTTGAAAAGGAACCCGTCTTGCATATGTAAGTCGCCGGGGTAACCTTCTTGGCATCTAACCTATGCGTCCTTAAAGTCGTCATCATCGGTATATATGTCTTTGAGGCGCTCAAATCTGACAACCTCATTGCTCATAGTGACTAACAAAGTTGCACGGCGACTCAGTACATCAACTACTTTTTCTGTTGCCCTGACTTGTGTTTTAGTACGAACGTGAATTCCTGCAAAAACGAGATCCATCTAGCATGCACATGGTTAATGTTAGCTTGACTATTAATGAATTTAAGAGTTTGATGGTCTGTGTAAAGTATGAATTCCCTTTGAATCAAATAATGTTGCCAGTGTCGCAGTGTCTGGACCATCGCGTATAACTCGATCCCATATGTAAACCACTTCTTGCGTGCATCGCTAAGTTTCTCACTGTAAAAGGCTACCGGCCTACCTTCTTGAGACAAGAGTCCCCCAATTTCGACATATGAGGCATCACATTTGACTTCAAACAGTTTGTCGAAGTTGGGAAGTACAAGAACCGGGGTCGTGGATAATCTGTGCTTGATTTCAGTAAAGCTCTTGTCAGTTTCGTCAGTCCACTGAAACTGCCATTTCTTCATACAATCTGTGATTGGTGACATAATGGTATCAAAAATTTTCATGAACTGATGATAGAATGTCGTCAGTTCATAAAAACTTCACACTTTGTAAATATTTGTGGGAACCGGCCATTCTCTGATTGTCTTCACCTTTTCCTCATCCATCCGAATGCCCGTGGATGTTATGACAAAACCCAGAAACAATAGGTTATTAGTCATGAAGCTACACTTTTTAAAATTGAGATACAGTTTATTTTTAGTGAGCACTTGAAGGACCTTCTTGAGGTGTTCCATATGGGTGATTTTGTCTTGACTATATATCAAAATATCATCAAAATAAACCACAACGAACTGTCCAATGAAAAGTTTCAGAACTTGGTTCATTAATATCATAAATGTGTTAGGCGCATTTGAAAGACCGAAGGGCATGACCATCCATTCATATAATCTTTCCTTAGTCTTAAAGGTCATTTTTCACTCATCACCCGGCCGTATTCGAATCTGATGGTAGCCGCTCCTTAGGTCCAATTTAAAGAATATTTTTGCACCCTCTAGTATGTCCAGCCTATCGTCCAACCATGGTATAGGAAACTTATATTTTATAGTGATTTTGTTGATGACTCGACTGTCGACACACATACGCAAACTCCCATCTTTCTTTGGAGTTAATAGAGCTGGTACAACACATGGACTCATGCTTTCTTGAATAAGACCCTTACGGATCAACTTCTCTACTTATCTCTGTAGAATCTCGCACTTATTCGGATTCATTCGATAATGAGGACGATTAGGTAAACTGGACCCATGGACAAGGTCGATATAGTGTTGGATATTCCATATGGGGGATAACCCATCGAGAAGGTTATCGAGCTAGATTTCTTTGAATTCATGTAGCAGAGGCCTTAGTCTTTCAAGGATGATGGTAGGCTCGAGTTCTTCCCCTTTTACAATTAATGCATAAGTCTGTCCTATTTCTTTGGATTCTTCCACGAAGTCCCGTATGGTTAAGAGAAAACGGCCCTCCACTTTAGAAGTTTTAGGTGGTCCCTCTAAATCCATAGGGGCCAATATGATCTTTCGGCCGTCCTTAACGAAGATATATATATTAACTCTCCCTTTATGAGTGGCGTCACGGTCAGATTGTTAGGGCCGAATGAGTAGTATGTGGCATGCTTCCATGTCAACCACATTGCATACTACTTCATCCTTATAATGTTTGTCAATTAAAAAGGATATGGTGTACCATTCGGTTACTTTTGTTTCACTGGCCTTCTTGATCTAACCGATTGTATATGGAGAGGGATGACTCTCCGTTTTTAATTGTAATTTTTTCACCATGACCTTGGATATGATGTTCTCGCTGCTTCCATTGTCAATGATCACGTCACAAACCTTTCAATTCACTGTACACCTAGTGTGGAAGATGTTATGTCACTGTGGATGCACTTCTTTTTTTGGCGCATACAATAGTAACCTCACGACGAGCGACTCACCGTGATCTTGCTGAACCTAACCTGAATCATCTGCCTCGTCCTCGGTGGTATGCTCATGTTCTTAAATATCTGGATCTTTATAAGTGTTATCAGCACTACCATCATTAATGGTGAGGTTTGCCACTTTTCGCTGGGGACAAGTATTTGATAGGTGGCCCGATTGGCCACAACGATAGCAATTGTTAGGCCTTGGCCAAGCATAGGGGTTCGAGATTCTACTTGGACCAGCAGCAGTCGATACGTCTCTTTAGGGTCTAGCTTGCCGGCTTTCCTGATCTCGATTTTCAGACGTAGGAGGTGAGTGCGTGCTCCTACGGGCTCCTTCCCCTTAGGCTGTGCAGTTCCATGGGGCGAACATGCCGCATGGATCCTTGCAGTAAGATAAGTCCGTGTGTTAGGACGTTTAAGTTGCGCTTCTGCTCGAGCAACCAACTTGATCGCATCATTCATCGTCTAGACGGACTACATCTGGACCCGATCTTGAATAGCCATACACAATCCACCGTTGAATCGGGCGACTTGCTGCGATTCAGTCTCGACCAAATCGTCACGGGCCGCCAGGCGGTAAAATTCTTTTACGTTTTCTCTCACCGACTGACTACCCTATCGACAATTTTGGTATTGTTGAAATAATACCTGATCGTAATCGCCAGGGAGGAATCGCGCATGTAGTAGCTGCTTCATCCGCTGCCAGGTGCGGATTGGTGCTTTTGTCTGCCTGGTTCGCGCGAGTTGCATTGTTCCTACTAAGCTGAAGCTCCTCCTATCAACTTGTAGGCCACAAGCTTGACCTTTTTTGCTTCAGGGATGTCCATATAGTTGAAAAATAGCTCAACTTCAGAAAGTCGATCGAGGAAATTCTCAATGTGTAGTTGGCCATTGAAGCTAGGAATATCAACCCACATCTTGAATTCTCGATCCGTTCGATCTACTCGATCGCCGCCATGTCTGGGGTGTTGAAAGATTATGTCATCGATTTCCTCCTCAATGGAGCCCCCTTCCTCAAGAATGACCCTTTGATGCACTACCGGTACTATCCTGTGATCAGGACGATTATGAGTTTCAACAATTGGCGGTAGAGGATTACCACTAGGAATACAGAGTTACCTTAGGTTTTCCGCCAAGAGATCCGATATGTGGTCGATGGAAGCTTGTAGCTCTTGCATGGCTTGCAGATTCTCTGATTGCGCTACTTCGAAAGTTACCGCCGTTAAAGGTAAATTTCCTAGAGCACCACCCATGGGATTGTTGCCTGACCCATCGTTAGAAGCTATCAATCCGAGGAGAAACCTCTCTTTGATACCAAACTGACACAGGGGAGGACGTGAGGTCGAGCACCGTCTTCCTCAAGAGGATAACTATTACGAATCCACGGAACTTCTCTGGACTCCTCACGGAGACTTCTCGAATCCACAAGGAAAGAAAGCAGAAAATAGAAATAAATTCTAATAAATTCGAAATTGATTAATGAATCAATAAAAATGAGTTTACAACCCTTTAAATAGGGATACCAAGCAAAGGGAAAGAAATCAGAATCAAACTACAACTAAAACTCCTAGAATTCGCGACTTACTATAAATAGTTGTTGCGCAGCACGCCAACAATGCAGTGAGCCTAGATCCAATCTCAGGCCTCACCCACAAATGATAAACAGGAAGAAATATAAACTAGAAAAGAATAAAAGCATTCAAACAAACCACAAAGCAAGATATATGTGAAAAAACCCCAAACTAGGGTAAAAAACCATGGACGCAAAATTCCACTATGAAGAGAAACGAAGATTAGAAGGCAATATACTAACCTCTCCCTTGGAATTATAGAGAAAATTCCTTGCCCACACCTTAGAATAATTTCCCAATATTCACCTTTAACCCTAGAATAGCTCTAGAGACCCCAATTTATAGTTTTGGCAACTTTCCTTTTGCATCTCAGTTGTGAAAGGACTTGCGACACGAAATCTGCAAAACTCCTTTTGCATCCCAATTGCGAAAGGACTTGCGACACGAAATCTGCGAAACTCCTTTCGTATCCCAGTTGCGAAAGGACTTGCGACACGAAAACCGCGCATGTGGCTCCACTTCTCAACAATAGTAAACTTACTATTTATAGACGGTCATGATGTTTACTAGTGTGCAAGGTTTTAGGCCAAAAATAGTGTCTTATTTGGCTTCACCAAACCGTTCTCCTAATTATTCTAAGCTCTTTTCATGTTGAGCGCAACTCCTAAAGCCCGACGGATGAAGAGTTATAATCGAACTAAAACTTACTATTTATAGTAAAAACGAAATTAAAACAGGGAAATGACCGTCGATCTAGGGGTTTTTCGCAATTCTAGGTGTCAGATATTTTACGTCAGATAACTCATTCTGGATTGCAAGATACGCCCAATGTAAGGTCTGATGGTTCGGATCACTTCTGTCATCGACCGGGCCTTTTCTAATCCATCTTGGCCATGAAACTGTCCGCGACCCGCTCTACATCAGGGCTCCACATTGGTGTTAATATGAAATCCACTTTGAACATGTTTCAAGTAGACCATATGATTGGAAATAGTGTACAGGGCCTCCAAACTATTTTCCTATGTGTGGCCCATTTGAATAACTAGTGGGCTTGATGTTTGGGCCCTAAGCCTAAGTTTTATTGTGGGGTCTAATGGTTGGAGTGGATTTTATATAATCATCACGGGTGGGTGTCTCTCTCCCAACTATTTCTCTTGGTGTGGCCCACATAAATCACACGTTACAATGGGCCTAAGGTAAGATTATACATCTAGTGGTTAGAGTCAATCTCACCTCACACATACATCATGGTACCCCCTAACAAATAAAAGTAGGTTGTCTTGAGGAGGGTTATTTTCCGTACCCATCACCCCATCAGGAGATGAGTCAATTGTTACACATGAATTTTTGGAAAGCAGGTTGGTGGTTTGGGTAGGTTCCACATTGGTGTTGACGTGGGATCCACTTAGACTACCAAGTGTATCACACCATGTTAAGCCCATGGCCTAATCATCAGCTTGGTCTTTATTTCAAGTGGGCTACACGATTGAAAACAGTGTACTGGGCAACACTCACCTTCCAGATTATTTCCTTTCAAACTATTTCCTTTCATTTGGCCGGTGTGGCATCTAATGATTATATATATAGAAAAGGTTCCATGCAAGCTCGTGGAAACTTCCCATGAGGTCGAGCTGTGTGGGCCCCATCATGATGTATGTCAAACATCAACACCGTGCATTCGATGGGTCCCCTTTAAATTATAGGATATCCCAAAAATTATCCGTATATTGAACTCAGGTGGGCCATACCATTTAAAATCATGTGAAGACATGGCTAAAACATATAAAAGCACTTGGTGGGGCCCATCTGAAATTTGGATGCATCTGAAACTTAGTCTAACCCCTCATCCAAGTGGGACACACATAATGGATGGTCTGGATTTGTGAACCAGTTCTCAGTGGGCCGAACAAATGATTATGAATGTTTCAATGGAGGGTAAACCCTCTCAACTTTTGTATGTGGTGTGGCCCACACAAGTCACGGATTGACTTGATTTTTAATCCCTAAGCCCACCATGGAATGGTGCATCTGATTGATGGGGTAGATGTTCGACACGCATCACGGTGGGCCCACACAACTCAACTTCATGGAAAGTTCCCATGAGCTGGACCGCACAGAACCTTTTCCCATATATATATACACACACATATATCATGTTGGGCATGTAAGAATTAAGGGTGGCCGTCTGGCTCATATCATTTTCCCTTGCTGTGGTCCATCTGAATCACAGGTTAGCTTGTTTTTTTCCACCTTGGCCTAAGTATTATTATACATCTAGTGGCCAGAATAGATTTCACATAAGCATTATTGTTTATTGTGTGCCCATGAAAAATCAAGGGTGTGCATTCCTTTAAAATGAGGCAAATCCAAAGCTCCATTGCTCTCATAGGATTATAAATTACAGTGCTTCTAGTTGCATTGAGGCACTTATATAGTCCAACCATTGATCAAGACCGTTCACTAGGTTCATCACATATTTCAAGGGCTATCATGCAAATAAGAACCATTTGATCAATGGCCTTTGATATGGACGGTCAAAAATGATTACACAAAAATAGGTCCAATAAAAAAAATTTGATCCATCTAGTTATTAAGGCCTGTCATGGATTGCTTATTAATCTAAAGAATCACTTTTTTTATGCAATTGTAACCATTACATCCGTGGGTCCAAAAAATGGATGGCTGTGTAAGGTAAGGGTAAATCAAAGATGGATTGGGTCATCCCATCAGTAACATTTTAAAAGTGTTTTGGACTTGATGGACGGTTCAGATCAACGGAATGGACTGTCCAAGTGAACCAATGTAACCTGTGAGCACCATAACAGATAGCACTTGAGTATTTCTAATGAAACCCTTTGACATCCTTACTTATTTTGCAGGGGATCCGTTACTAATGTGGCTACTGGAGCTCAACAGCAGATTTCTTTCTCTGGACCCTTGGACAGGTAAAAGGAATTATAATTGCCGATTTATTTGGCACTTTTTTTTTTTTGGCACTTGTCCTGCCTAAAATCAAGCCTATCAGTGAGTTCAAACTTTAAAAAAAAATAAAAATTGGAGGGCTGAATAAAAAGGTGACCATATCTCTACTCACTTGAGTTGGGCACGGGACGAGTCGATTCGGCAAACTCGACTTGTCTGACTTGTTTAGACCCAAGTTGATCTGAACTAAGTGGTTGAGTCGATCCGATCCGAGTAGACTTCGTCCGATCTAAACTCAAACTGAGTCGAGTTCAGGTCACCAAGTAACTCAACTCGACTCAAAATCCAACTCGATACTAATTTGATTTGATCCGAAACTCAACTCGTATATATAAAACTCAGATATGACATTTTAGATTTGAGATGCCGTGCAGTTGATGGAGAGGCTGCAATTATGGCAAGTGCACTTATGTTTTGAGTTGTGATTTCAGCTCGTGGATAGCCACCTGACTGAGTGCCGACTTGACTTGACTCGGTACTTGTGACCAGGTCGGACTCGATCTGGATTAGTCAAGGTGAGACCCGGACTTGGATCGGGTCAGGCATGTTGAACTCGGTACTGAGTTGGTCAGGTCTATTTTAAAACCGAATCGAGTCAAGTTAGCCCTAATTTTTATTTTTATTTTCTTTACACATGCACACACACACCCTACACACTGACACTGTAGTGGAATTTCACCCCCTATGGGTACTCGAACCCTCGACCGGGTGTTGAAACTCCTAAGAGTCTACCACCGGAGCAAGAGTAAGGACCCAGTCAAGTTAGCCCTAATTGAGTACAACTTGACTCAATGCCCGGCTCTAATTTATTACTCACCATACATGAGTGGCCCACTTGATTGGGTCATGTATTATAGTGAGATAAGGTTGGTACACACTTTCATGTGTTTAAAAGTGGATGTGCATGGCTTTTCAAGCATTTTGGATTAACAAACCTCTCTTTTTATTTATTTATTTATTACCCCAAAGCTAGAAAAATAAAAATTCACTAATGGGCTGTCCAAGCAGGCGAGGGATGGAAGTGAGGTCGGTGCATAGGAAAACATTGCTGGAAGCTTTAGCTGAGGATCTGCCAGCTGGCACGATTCGGTTCTCGTCAAAGCTTGCATCCATCAGCAGCAACGAAACACTCCAAGATTCGCCTACTTATGTCCTTCACATGGATGACGGCACTGTTGTCAAAACAAAGGCAGGTTCCTAGGTTCTTTCTCCCTTTATATATATATATATATATATATATATATATATATATATATATATATATATATATATAAATGATTCGGTACACTCGTGTCTTAAATGTACCTCTTATACAGGAGGATTAACCACTTGCTCTAAAACCTCGAATAGATAGAGCATGGCAAATTAATCCTTTTATCTCAAACTCAGGCCCCAAATTCATGGGTTAGGTCCTCGGCCGAACCCTCCTTGTGGGCCCCAAATCCATGGATCCACCTCACACGAGTCACCCATCTCACACGGCCCCAAATCCATGGGCTCCGCCGCACATGAGTCACCCATCTCACACGGGCCCCAAATCCATGGGTTATGCGGGCCACCCACCCCGAGTATGCCCTTGCGTCCTACAGGCCACTCCACTCGAAACTGGTGTAAAAATGCCCCCACATTAATCACCCCGGGTGAGGAGTCTCGACCACAAGACCTCCCACCCTGATACCAATTTGATGCAGAACAATTAACCACTTGCTCTAAAAGTTCAAACTTTTAGAGCAAGTGGTTAATTGTCCTGCATCAACCTCATTCCCAATCTGTCAGTTTCTATGTCCTTCTGTAAGTCGTATGGTAAATAAAACAATTATTCGGAAATGTTATTCAGCAGTCTTACAACTCATCTTCTACCGAATATATGAAAAATGACAGGGCTTGATTGCCATCGAACTTGTCTTAACATGCGATAAAATAACTATGTCTATGCGTTGATCCTAGCCACGTGACTAAACCTTCAAACAGATGGTAGATGATGTATCATGAGTAGAGAACGGCTCAATAGATCTCACAAATTCAGGCCACACACCCCACACACTCACGCTAGTGGAATTTCACCACATATGGGTACTCGAACCCTTGACCGGGTGTTGAAACTCCTGAGAGTCTACCACCCGAGCAAGAGTAAGGACCCTTATTAATTTTTTATTATTAAAAAAAAAAAAAAGAGTCTAAACACCCAATAAATATGTAGCTTCATGGTCATAACTTTATGAAATATACTGTTGTAAAGCTATTGATGAGCTCTATGACATGGAGTTTCCTCAAAAGGATTCTATGATTGCATTTTAGTACAAAATTTATTATTTTTGGTAAGTTTTGTTTTCATTATTTTCCAAGTTTTAAGAGTCTGATTATGGTTCAGAGTATTTATTCAAGTCATTTAAAGGCTGTTTACTAGTTTTGGTAGGATTAGACATTTTTTATACCATTTTTGGTATTTTTTATATTTGGGGAAATTTCATACTTTGAGTTAAATTAGGGTTTATGATTTCCTTTCCTTATACAAGTATATTACATACATTATAAGTAGCAATTTCATCCATATATCGCTTATATTTCTTGTTTTAGAGATTTCTATGTTCTTTTCAAAGGCTTTTCTTGAGAAGAAGATAATGAATTCTTTACTTTATTCGACGCTCCTTTTACATTTTAAAAAAAAAAGAAAAAAAAAAAAGAAAAAAAAAAGTTACACTGCAGTTCACTCGGAGAGTTTTTGGATGCTTGTAAAATCCAACTTAGGCAATTCTTTTAGCAGTAAATTGTTCACAAGGTGTAAAGACTTGATATCATATAAACCCTTAAAACCAAAAATCTTGCAATGGTTGTAAACCAGAATAGGTAAGCAGCACTTTACTTGTGAAGCCTTTACTTCTGGCAGCCAATTTTTTTTTGAAATCATCTTACTTCCAATGGCATTTTACCAATGCCCAAACAAAAGGAAACTGCTTACATAATAAAGATTTTATCAATATCCACACATGACATGATGTAGTTTACCTGCAAAACTCTTTTACTTTTAAAGAGTTCACATGAGTAGGATTTTACCTGCATTAAAATAACCTATCAGGGATAAACAAATGATTGATTGTGATTTTAGATCCATTGTGGGCGGACAATGATTTCTTGTATACATGTGAGAAGTGATAGAAAATTCAAAATTCAATAAAAAAAAAAAAAAAATCAATTTCCAAAAGCTACTAACAATCTAAGTAGCTAATAGGAACAATATCCCCAGTCATCTATATAGATTGGCAGACCTCATGTAATGTTTGTGTGTAAGATCAGTCACAATGTATCGTTAAGTCAATCTACAAGTGATGGTTCAATTTTATTTTTTCATTGTGCAAGTATGCTAGTTCTATAGGACATTGAAGTCTTCTTATTACTCTGCTCTTCATGGCAAGCTTATGATGAGATCATGTTCTATTAGTGTGCACTCTGAAGGTCATGTGTTTACATGTGAAAAGGCCTAAGCACACCAGGAAAGCAACTGATTAAAGATATAATCATGTGCAGTTGGCTTAGATGAAGATCATAAATAATTGTGTGATGTTGATAATGCATAAAAGTACTAGATTGTAGTTCAAGGGTGTGATGATTTTTTTCTTTTGAAGACACAGGGTGTCCCCGCCCCTTTTGAGGCGAGACCATTCCCTGCAAATACACACAATCACCCACAACCATGTGTATCGGGTAATGTCAAGGAGGGGAGTCAAACCCACACCAATAGGGAACAAACCCATGGTGATTGAATTACATGACTATGGAAATGACCCACAAGATAGGATGCATATTTTAAGTTTGAGCCTGCACTTGCATATACGGTCCCTCTCATCTATGACTACAAAAAATAATGGCACCTTCTTATTTCCACTTGTGTAGTGGACAACTTGTGATAGAAGGAAATGAGGAGATTGGGGGTATGAGAGAATAGCCAAGCACTTCTTTATGGTTCAGATTCTCCCTCGCAATTCAAATCTATTGATGGTTCAGATTCTCCCTCGCAATTCAAATCTATTGATGGTTCAGATTCTCTTGTGGAATCACTATAAACATTTCTTTATCCTCAAACGATTTGCCTCTCTCTACTAGGTTTCATTAGAAAACCTTTTAATTAATGCTTGATCATGCAAATTAAATTTGGAATTTTCTTTATTTGCCTTCCTAAGTTTTTATATATATATAAGTGAGTCTTCTTTCCATAATTCTAACACTTATTTGGACCATTAATGTTGAGATATTATAAAACCATCCCATTACTCTGGCATCGAAACAAGTAGAAGAGAAACATTTTCAACATCATCAATTTTTACATCAATTCAAAAATTGGATAACTTGACTCAATTTCTAGCTAGGTCGGGTCAACCATAAAACCTGATGAGTCTTTGACTCACTCATGTAACCATAGTTCCAAAACTCAGTAGCTCGAGTCAAAACTTGGCTGAGTCAACAGGACTATGCCAGATTTTGAGCCAAGTCTGTTGGAAACTCAATGGCGAGCTTGACTTAGTAAAGTCTTGTCAAGACTTGATGAGTTGGTTTATAAACTCGGTTGATTTGGCATGATTATATTGAGCCACTTACCTGGGGACAACTGATTTCTTGGTAAAATGAAAAAAATTGTATGCGAGAACTCGAACTCAGAACCAACAACAGAGGATCCAAGTGTGCTAACAGTCCAATAAGCAATTTTCTTGTGTTTAATTAATTAATTTATTTATTTCATGTACAATGAGATTAATATTTACTACCAGCCTGTGTAATTTATACTATATTTATTATAATTTGTTTATTAATAAATCAGGTTGAGCCAAATAAAGACTTGTTGGCATTGAGTCGAGTTGACTGAAAATGAACGACAAGAGACACTATTTGCAAAGACACTATTTGCAAAAACACAAAAGGGATGGTGTTATTGCTAGGCCATTGGACCATAAGGGAAAGTGCTGCATGTCAAAACCCCATATTTAAAATAGTGTAATGCTTCATATTTTTGAACTATAACAACAATTGATGAAGTTACTACTGTTATTTAGGAAAAATAGGTTGACAAGACCTTGACTAGGTCCTGCTTAAACAGAGTTTCAAAGTGGACTTAACAAGTTTTAGAACTATGTTTGAAAGTCTTCCTAATGCTCGTGGATTATACGTTAGCCATTTAGACATATGAAGTCATGGCCCCATCATGGATGGAGCGTGGCTTAAAGATCACACCAGTTTGATGATGGTATCCTTTTAGCTGGTTGAATCTGGACAGATGGTCATTTCCTTTTTAACTAGCAACTAAAGTTGGACTCCTGGTAATTTTTTATTACACAGTCGGATTGCTTTGATTTTAGTTTTTAAGGATGTTGGCAATGATCCCACTATTTTATATTCTAGATTGGGTGCATGTATGCCATGTGTACTGCATGTAAGTTCCTGCAAATGTTTTTTTGTTGAACCTTAGATCTATTTAGTAGATGCTTAAAAATGAGTTCAACTCATTTTACTTGACAATAGAGAACAAGATCTCTCTACATAATTTTATTTTGCTTCAAGAAAACACATAAGAATTGACTCTCTTATTACTAACTCAGGGTTAAAGCACGAAAGAAATACAAACAAAAACAAGGAGCAAAACCCCTAGACAAAAGTAGAAAAGAATAAAAAAGAAAGTCCACATCCCAGGCCAGGGACAAATGCTCACACCTCAGGCCTAGGAAGAAAAAGAAAGGAAAAAGAAAATGGGGAAAAGCTCGCACCCCGGGCTAGGGAGGAAAGCCCACACTTGGGGCCAGGGAAGGAAGGAGAAGAAATCAAATGAGACATGCTAACTCGCTGGCAGGAAAGAAAGGAGAATCGTAATGATTATCCAACGATGGACTCCTAGATTCCACTAGCACCATTCAAATCTGGATTCCCATAGAATCAATTTTTAGGGATCGTGTTTGGATAGCAAGTGGAAATTTCAATTCTCTCACAATGGTCACATGATATCTTCTGCATAAGAAGTTGATTATGGAAGAGTGTAATGATTTTTATGTGGAATCTAAATATTTTTTTTTGCAATCCAAACATAGGAAACACCTCATCATGAGAAAAGTTCTTCATTTTCTTTTCTTTTCTTTTTTTCCCTACTATCTAGACTTCATCTTTGGGGAGAGATTTAAGCTTTCTAGGCTTTTGCTCACTTTTATTAATCAATGGAGATTAGGTTGCAATGAGTTGTCTTTAATTCCCTATCCTGGCATTTAGCATGCTCAAATATTCACATGATCTGGTGATTGGAATGGCATCATCATCATCATAGAAGTCTTAACCCAATCAATTGGGGTCAGCTAATTGTCAAAATACATGAAGCAAGTAATTCATCACATTATATTATGTTATAAACCATCTGAAGATCTATGCAGTGCATGGGTCAAGATTAGACCATCCATAAACAGAAACTTAAAAGAAAAAGGAAAAAAAAAAAAAAAAGGCAATGAAATCCATATCAAACAAATATCAACAGTCAGAAATCTTGTGCAAAGTGCATGTGTTCTCAAAAAAGTAAGCATGGCCTCGTAATATAATACTTCAATGATGATCCTGTCTGTGGATTTTTGAAGCTGAATGGCAACTACTGTAATATTTCTTTTCAGTGCTCTGAATTCATCTACACAGTGATAGCGTAAGTTTATTTTTTATTTTTTTATTTTCATTTTTATTGTGGTCCGTTCCATGATTATAAGTTCACAACCCCAGCCGATTCCCATTTTGGGTGGAATAGATTTACTAATTTTTTAATTTCAGTTTCTCAAGTAGTGTTTGATTGATTACGTATTAATCAATATTTGATTAATTGCTTCAAGGTTATTGAAAAGCAAAATTTTCTAACATAGGGAGTGCTTAAAAATAAAATAAAATAAAAAACAATTCTACCAGAAATACTTCAAGATAGAGCAAAATATGGACAGTCAAATCATCAAACCATCTCAGCATGTTGGTCCCAATGGAGCAACAAATGCAAAATGAGTTCAGTATAACATTGTAGCTACTAAAATGAATGCTGCTATTGCGAATCACCATCCATGTAAAAGATTCTCAAATAGATTTAATGATATATAAATCTGCAGAGTCTCAAATAGGTTTAATCATATATCAATCTGCCAACTTCAATTATTATGGCTTTACTTTCAAAGAATATAATGTATCTTATTAAGTAGAATTGGCCCACCCACATGCATCGCAGGTGTTAATAGGGTGCGATGGGGTGCACTCAGCAATCGCACGATGGTTGGGACTTTCCGCTCCCGTTTATTCAGGTCGTGCAGCAGTGCGTGGTTTAGCTGTATTCCCTGAAGGACATGGGCTTAACCATGAAGCCCAGCAGTATGTAGGTGACGGTTTCAGGGCAGCTTTCATTCCTTGCACTAATAAAGACGTTTATTGGTTCATCACCTACAAAAAATCATTAATCAATGGTGAGTTTTCTTTTCACTAATCGCTCACCGAGTGAATGGTTTATGTTTTGTGTTATTTGTGTAATATAATTTGAATCTATGAAAAACTAGAGCCTTTCAATGCACTCGCGCTCTGAGGTTTTGTATGTTAATGGGCATATCGATGAGGTGAATGATCTTGCAGGAGCTCAATTGTATTGGAATCTAGTTCAATTCAGATGCTTGGACGATCCGTTTATTAATCCAGACTGTCCATTATATGCAACAAAAATTTCATGATCTTCCATGAAATAAAATAACAGCAACCTGACCATTCTAATTATTCAATCAGCTGCCTAAAAAGGGGATGGCATATGATTCTGAAGTATCATCTTCATCCAGTCATCCTAGCCATACCATCCCTGATTTGGAAAAAGAGAAGGCGGCCGTCTTACTGGCATATGATTCTGAAGCATCACCTTCATCAAGTCATTGTAGCCATACCATCCCTGACTTGGAAAAAGAGAAGATGGCCATCTTACTGATGGACTTGATCATCCGGTTGGCATGAGCCTTTTGTGGCCGCCCATGAAATGTACTTGACTCGGTTGGGATCGGTGGCATGAGTACATTTCATGGGCGGCCACAAAAGGCTCATGGGTACCTGAACATCAATGCTGCGGATGTTAATGAACGGTAGGGATCGGTGGATTGTCCAAGCAACCTGATTGAACTTGACTCGACGTGATCATTCCACAACTGATATGTACTACTTATTGGAGTATTTTTCAAAAGGTTTGTGCGGTCATTAGCACTGAAAATAAGCCAACATGACTCATGTTACAGTGGCCATTATTTTTACAATTTCTTGCATTTGGATCTAGTCATAAATGCCTACATTTGATTATGTGGGATCCACTACCTAACTACCATTCAACAGCTAAGGTGGTGGTCCCCACTCTTATCCCTCATTGGGATTAATTGAGATTGTTTCACAATCAAAACTGCAGGAGAAGAGACCAGGGACCCCGAGCTGATACAGAAGGACGTATTGGAGAACTTGGCCAAGAACCTCCCTGAAATTTACTTGGATATGGTGCGACGTTGTGATCTGGACACATTAACATCCGCACCATTGATGTTCAGGTACCCATGGGACGTCATATTCGAACCATATCTAAGGGTACTGTAACGGTTGCCGGCGACGCTATGCATCCAATGACACCTGAACTGGGCCAAGGTGGTTGTTTAGCACTGGAGGATGCGGTCATCCTTGGACGGTGCATTGGGAATTCATTACTTGAGAGTAGAAAAATTGAATCGAAAAGGGTTAAGGATGCATTAGAGAGGTACGTTAAGGAGCGGCGATGGCGTGCAGCTGGGATGATTACTGGGTCTTACTTTTCGGGGTGGGCGCAGCTAGCAGGCTCAGGATGGCTATCAAGGTTCATCAGGGATAAGATCTTCTATGGGTTGCTTTATAGTAAGTTCTTCAATGCTATACACTATGATTGTGGAAAGTTGCCATCAATTTCTTCTCCGATCGACAATGATAAACTAGATTGAATATTATTTGATGATTCTTTCTGTGGTTACTATATATAATAAGATCGCTGATACTATGCGCTGCGACCACGGATGTCCATTCTCTTTGATTGACAAGCATTAACTACATTGATCAATATATTTCATCTGTAAAATCTAAAAAGACTGATAAATTAAGATTTCTTGAAGTAGTTTTAATGCAAACCTCTCACTCTCATCCTCAGAACAAGTAGAATGAGTATCATTGATTAAGTTCCATTTGAGTCATTGCATATTTCCCTTCCATTTTAAAGCACTTATGTGAAATCTGAGAATTCTATGATCTACAATTAGGAGTGCAAATGGGTCAGGTTGACCCCTCAAGTTAATGGAACTGTCCCAACAATGATTGCATATGGGTAAAAAATTTAAACCCTTGGGGAAGGTCTGGATCCAAAAATTTGACCCATGTTACTAAATGGATTGGCTTTGAGTCCTCTTAAAACCATCCCAACCTAACCTTACCTAGACCCAGTTTTGAAATGTTTTTGATTTGTTCATTTGAAAATGGACCTAACCTGAATCTGACGAAAGAAATACTACTTATTTATTTGGGTTTTATTTTCTTTTGTGCTAGATTACAACAATGGTTCACTGCCCTTTTTCTTTTTCTTCTAAAAATGGATGCTTATCCATTTCCTGTGACAACCTAACCTTGCTAATCGTGGGCCCAATCAATGGAGAATATACCAAAAATTATAATAATTGAACTACCCTAACCATTGAATTTGGGCTAGTAGCTATTTTATTCTTCACCATTAAAATTGATAGCGACTACCAAATTGAATAGTTTGGAGTATTATTTGTATGAAAATTCTTGTAATTTTTATACCCAACCAAGACCTGCCCAAACGCGGCCCATATCATAAATGAGTCAGGTCTATGTCTTCCTATACCCAGACCCAACCCATTAAACAAATGGTTTTGCTATTTTTGACTTGGACCTCCTAATTAATGGGTTGGGTCTAGGTACAAAATTTTGATCTGATTCCTAAATGAGTGGATGCAGGCGCTCTGCTGCCTAAAATAACCCGTCTCATTTTCACCCTATCTACAACCTATGGTGATCTATCAGCTCCCCTTGGAAGTTGGTTGGTCTCTACTTTTTGTTATTTTCGCAACCACCTGACAGTGTAGACCACCCTGATTTATGTTATTTTTCAGAAACACCTGATGTATATATACAGGTCTGTTTAGACGCATTTCTGCAAAAGAGGGTTTATACAAAAGGAGTTTTCACACATTTGCTCTTTTGCTGATTCAAGCAATGCCTGGGCTTTGGATCACCAAAGCTTAGTCCCAATGGTACATAATCTTCCTACAACCTTCAATTCATCTTGACCCTTTTTTTGTACAAGACCCTGTCCGAGCTTGGTGCCTAGTCTCCTGATATTTGCACGGCCGTGACCAAGCTTGCCTATTTTGGCCTGACGGCCTGGCTCAAAGAGTTCAAAATCCGGGCTGAGACCAACACCAGGCCCGGTCCGTTGACGGCCCTATTTGTTATGAGCCCGTCCCATTGACTGCCCTATATATATATATATATATATATATATATATATATATATATATATATATATATATATATATATATATATATATATATATATCCACAAGTCTAATTTGTTAGTGCCTGCATTTCAACAACCACAACCTGGCAGAGAGAGACAATGTATCTCTTAAGCTTAAATTGCTAATTTATTATAATATTGAGATTTGTGAAATCCATATATGTGTGCACAAGGGAGTTCATGTACATACCAGCCATGTTTCAAAGTGGCACATGTGCACGAGATACTAGCTGTCCATCAGGTTGTCCCACCATGGAGATGCCCTTGATGAAAATCCAAGCCTGTCAATTGATCAAATCATTGGGCCTATTACGGGTCAGAATCCAAAATCCAAACTCATAATGAAGGGATGGTCATATCTGGCCAACTGATGAACCTCTAGTGGATGGTCAAAATGAAAAACAATGACCGGTCAGATTTCAACAAAAAATTCCTTTAACCAGAATTTAGGAGCTTATTTGGTAAAAACTCTTGAGTAAACAAATAAAATAAAATTTGAAGCAGTGTTCCATGATTTTTTTTTTTTTTTTTTTGAAAACTTACTTTCCTAAATCTAATTTTGTATGTAATGTTTCTTGGCATGAGTGCAGGGTGAGCCCGAATTGCCTATGCAACATGGAAATCAAATATGAGTTGCTTATAAGACTTGGAATCACCACTAGCCAACCTATGGTCATAGATTCTGGGTAAAGACTTCCATAAACAAGAAAGTAAGGGTTATGCGTTGTCTCTACTTTGTGGGATTTTGGGGTATTTTTGGTGATTATCAAGTTTTAGATAACTGTCATTTGATCACAAGGGTCCAACTGTAATATTTTGAATTTTCCTTTATTTCTTGTGGATTCAAGAGCCATTACACCTTGTGGATTCAAGGTTCATATCATGTAGAGGAGATGGTGTTCTTCCTCTATACGTTTCACACTCCTTCCTTATGTCGATTGGTATCAGCGAAGCCTTTCCTCGGTTCAAAGACATCTAACGAAGGTTTGGGCAACAATCCCATGGACGATACTCCAAGGAATAATCTTATGACAAAGGTGGCATTTGAGCATTTTCATTGGGAGAATTCTGCAAGCCATGCATGGACTGCATGCGCCAACTGACCGTTTGAAGGAGATCTTACGGCAGACTCATGTTCATGATGACGAGTGACCTCAATTGGCGTTGGGGCTCACAATCGTCATGTTCATGGTGCGATACCAATGGTGAATCTGAGGACAACAACTGAAGATGGTGCATCTAGCGATGAGGAGATTGATGATTTGATTCTCCTGTAAGAAGAGCAAAGAGGTGTCAGGTCGGATCAAGATATGGATTTCAGAATGAATGTTGATCTCCATAGCTTCAATGACCATCTTCATATCGAGCACTTCCTTGATTGAATGTTTGAAGTGAAGTGATTCTTTGATTATGTGTAGATTCCTAAGAAGAAAAAGGAAAAACTTGTAGCCTATAAATTGACAGGTAAAGCCTTAGCTTGGTGGAAAAAACTCCAACTTACTCAAACCAAGTAGTTGAAAGCACTAATAGGAGCAGATAAAGCAATTGATGAAGACACGATTCCTTCCGAGCGATTGTGATGGGTTATTATTTTAGCAATATTAGGATTGTCGACATGATAGATGATCAGTGAGAGATTATGTAGAGGAGTTCTATTGTATGTCTATGAGAAACGATTTAGTTGAGACTGAGTTGCAATAGGTTGTCAGATTCATTGGTGGTTTACGTATGTATCCAAGACCAGATCCAAATGCGACCCATCTAAAAAATGAATGAAGAAATTAAATTGTTCACCCGAGTAGAGATGCAACTAGAGTGTCCCAAATTTACAAAACAATGCTCCAAATAAGGTATCTACTTTTGAACCTTCACGTGATGCATCCCAATCATGGGGGAAGGAATCTGTGGGGGGTGTCCTCAATCTCCTCCAACCACGAACTAAGATTTGAGGAGTGGCCAAGTTAGACCTCAAAGAGTAGCAATCGCTACTACTAGTCCAAGTAGAATCCCTAACCCCTACGATCCGCCTCTACCGGATAAGTGCTATCGATGTAGCCAATCTAGTCATCGATCTCATGTGTGTCATCAAAGGTAGATGACTAATATAGCCATTAACAATGGGGGAGCAAGATGTAGAGGATGTTCAAGAAATCGATGACGCTAAGCACGTTATGGATGGATGGAGAAGGAGTCGAATGGACTCACGAAGATTACAACGAGTCTTTGATTATGAGGAAGATGTTGTACATGCCGAAGAAGGAAGTAGATCCATAACGAACAACATCCTCCAAATGAGGTATACTACTGTGAACAAAAAACTTTGTGATCTGATCATAGATAGTGGGAGCAGTAAGAATACCATGTTGAAGATTATGGTGAAAAAGCTGCAACTGAAGATAGAAAACTACCTCTCCGTACATGATTGGATGGATCAAGAAGGTTAGTGAGATAAAGGTAAACGAACGATGTCATATTTCCTTCTTTATGAGTAAATATTATAAGGACAAATTAATGTCTAACATAGTCCATATGGAAGCCTATTACATGTTACTTAGCTGACCATGGCAATATAATGTTGACGCTATGCATAAAGCCTGGGATAATTATATATATATATATATATATATATATATATATATATATATTTCAAATATGGTAGAAATATCATGTAACAGCCTGAACTTTTCAATACCCGAGTATTGAAAATTCTCAAGTGTTACCATAAATTTAACTTATTATGTACATGTGTACGATACTAATCTAGCTATCCTAACCTTACATCTATTCTCCAATACGAATCTGACCGTTGGGAATAATCTCTATTCATAGATTAAGCAATCTGACCGTTGATTTTAAGATAGGATCATCATATACCCAAATTTTTTCACTTGTCCATCATAACCAACTGCTCAGTCAAATATGCATTGCTAGATGGAGACATCTAATCATCCACTTTGATTTTGGACCACCCGATCGTAGTAAACTAGCTACTTGATCTCTACATCCGCTCGTACACACATCAAGTTGAGATTCTGATCCGTTCATCTTGTTCATCACCTATAGATATGCTTAACCCACTATTAGAACTACAATATGAGAAACTTACACATGTGAACAAAACACTCGAATTTAACAATACACATGTTCTACTCCCTAATCACTCCAGAAACCCACCTTATGTTCTTCCATTTACAAAACTGATCGTACATACACCTATATATACTGTTAGAGTACCAACCGTCAAGTCGTCATATTTTTAGCATGTAATCAGAACATTAGGAGAATTCAGTCATTATGAAGATCTTAGGTTATATGTCCAAACCATCGGGTAATGTTTCAACTAGATGTGTGCTACCTCGGTCTTAAAGCAAGGAGTGTATTAGCTATTTAAAAAAGCATCTTGGACATCCTTGAGAGATCGGGATTCAAACTGGACCGATGGAAAGAGCACAGAAAATGATGAATGCCAGCCAAATTTCAAGACATTCGGATGACATATTTCAACCTAATGGACGTCGAAAGCTGGTTGAGAAATAGATGGCAAGATTGTAAATACTCAATGCCATTACATGCCGCCATTGATGCTCGATCAGATCGTATGGCCCACCTGATCAACAGATCACTTCTATTTTTGGACCCCTATCCTAATAGGGCATGTCAAACGCAATGAACAGAGTGGATCGTGCAACTACAAATAGTACAATGGACTCCACACAAAAGAATTCAATTTATGTGAAATTACAAATTGTCAAAGCAAACTCACCTCTCATGAATGAGGTTTTAACAGTGTGGGTAAGTCACACACTTCTTAAAAGTGTGGCCCACCTAGAACTCAGAAGTGCTTCATACCTTGTCTCCTTGGCCAACATGACGCAGGAGAGCTGATGAACATATTGGATGTCTCGGGAGATCATCACAAGTAGACCCCACCTATTTTGAACAAACCATCTAAAGCAACATCCTTCCACATGTTGAAGCAGTGAGCGATAAAATCAGGTGCAACGATGGTTTTTACTCATATCCTTTCTCCACGTGTAGGCCACCTGATCAACAGATCCACTCCATGGCCCATGGCCCAACACGACTTGCTCTTGCTGATGGAGGGAACTGATTTCCCTAAAGGATATCCCAAGTGGAACCCACCTGATTGCAGACAAACCAAAGTCGGCACCTCCTCGCTCGTGGTATTAGAATCCAGATGAACCACACATGCAGAAATCTCGCCATAAGAACTTCCATTTACGGAACTCCCCACTGATCTAAACTATTCAAACCTCAAAGGAGGAAGTTCTGACACCCCTGATAGAATTGGAAGGAGCTTGGAAGCATGACACTCCACCCTCCTGAAAAACACAACCCCGACTTACAAAAGCTTCACCGATGCAAACCATCGGTCAGAGGACCCCAATCTCTGATTTATCGCATCCATCAGCTCCTAGATGGCCATCCAAACTATCTGGGTGTTGAAAAAAATACAGAAATAATATTTTCTGTAAATAGGTAAACCAAGAATAAATCAGGATAGGCTGAAGCACATATGAAAACGTTGTCCTTAAAGCGTTATTTGTCCCTACTCATATAGATTGAATATGCTGAAAGGTTCCAAGCAAATAACTTCAGGATACGATGAGCCTGGTGTGGATCTGTGTTCAGCAAATACGAGGATCCCCTAATGGAACTCTTGTACACAAATTTCTGGCAGAAATAACTAAAAGAAAAATCTCAGAACTAAAGAAAGAAAAAAAGAAAAATTAGACCACGATACTGGTCTGATCTTCAGGCAATTGTTCAAATGAACTGTTTTAGACCAACTTGCTGGTCTGTTCGTTAGTCTTAGGTTCAGATGAACCTTGCTGGCTAGCTCACTAGAGTACAATGTTACTTTCTTAGTAATTCATATGAGTGTGGTTTGAGTGTGTTGGTGATGGTTTGCAAACCCATCCAGGCACTGTTTATATAGGATAGGGGTGGTCCACCTCATTTTTTTGGATGGATAAATTATCTGGATGGTATATGCTTTTGGTCTAGGGCCATTAAACCATATGATCAACAAGTGGGATGGTCCTCCCTTACCAAAGTCCACGCTCGGACGATGGAGCCATTCCTCCTTTCTTCTAGTTGTTGGAAGAAACTAGCCGTTATTAGCGCTTTTTGACCGTTAAGCATATGGTGTAACTAGCTCATACCCTCTAAAACCATGTGAGCTGGCTAAACATATAAAAGTACTTAGGGGACCCATTGGATCTTGCAGACCGTTTAGACTCATTGGCTAGCCGTTTCTAGCTGTTGGGCTAGCCACATGCAACAATTTCTGCATGGTCAGCCTTAATGTGCATGAGGAGTTACACCTCACTCCAACGACTAGTATTTCCAGCCTCTATATAAGTCACAAGATCTCATTCAAACCTCTACAACCACACTGTCTCAATGCCCACGCCCTCATACCATGACCGCGATTGTGACCGAGACCGAGAGCGAGTGCGTTCGTATTAGAACACGTAAGCCCGATACACCTCGGATCAAGTAAGTAAACATAAAGGTACTCCACCATTCTCATATAAACACAAAATTTTCCTTCCTCTTTTCCAACGTGGGACTATTCCCAAAACACCAAAAAGTGAGTTTTTGCAAAACATCTTTATATAATATTTATTATTAAAATATATTAAAAATTAATATTTTACAACACTGGGATCACCAGAGAAAGAGGATAATGCGTGGCTAAAGATTTGCCATTATAGACGGTCACGTGCTTACCCAAGAAGCTATAGTAGTGTGGGACTTGTTTGGGCATAATCTTAGATCTCATCCGATCAAACTGGGCCCATGTACAAGGAGGATTGTCCATAGAAGATGGAAGCAGAGATGATGTGCAATGAGTCAGCACCAACAACTGATCTCCCGATAGGGTCGCTCACGTTATGTACATAAGAAGAAATCAGCACTACTGTGGTAGTTTGAGTAGGAAGCTCCCTCCAATATGGAAACCAGGTCCAGAAAACTATATATAAACACCTCCTCTATAGACTTCTAGCACATCAAAAAGAGAGAGAAAGGGAGGAGGTCGTAGTCTTTGGAAATAAAGCCAATCCTAGAGCAAAAGCCAGAGGATGACTCCAACGTCGAGACCGAGTAATCCAATCGGCCCCTCCCACCGTGTCGTGGTGGTAAAGGAGAGAGAAATAAGGCAGTGAAGGGGAGAGAGAGAGAGAGAGAGAGAGAGAGAGAGAGAAGCAATGTTGTGCATGTCGATCGATGATTCACTGAGTCACCAAAACAATTCAGATTCAAGTCATACTTCCACAACATCGTTGAGGTGAGTTGCCCCATCTGTTTCTCAATCTTCATCCATTTCTCAATCTTCGGTAGATATTAGGTTCCAATTCCGAGCTTATAACATGGAAGAACAAACGTTTGTAGTTTTCTTCGAGATGAGTTAAACGAAGTCGACTTCATGAAAGTATTCACCTGACTTGTTTATCGGGTTAAATTGTAGGTGTTGCCCAAACTGAGTGTAATGCCCCACGAGATTTGAATACACCTCGGATCAAGTAAGTAAACATAAAGGTACTCCACCATTCTCATATATGACTCATTTTTCAAAACCTGAGTGTTAACCTATAAAAATAGCTAAATTCCACGTATATATATTTTTTCTTTTTCTTTTCTCAGAGTTAACTATTTAGCGGAAGACAAACAAATCAAGCATAAAGGGAGATACACATTCAAAATATATGAGCAGTTGTCCAAAATGACTTATACAAACCAATTTCTCTATGTGTGAGACCCGGCCTAAGTTCGCATGTGTGCATGTATGTGTGAGTATGCATTTCGTTCATCTTGGTCCTGTGGTCTTACCGGTTGAATCCCGGCGACCTGCGACCATCGGATAGTGTTTGCGGTCATCCTTAAGTCCGATCACATAGACCCAACTCAGATTGAGCTGAAACCTATGCCATCTTATTCGTATCGTCATTGCGGTTCCGATGCCGCATCTTGTGCATCCATCCGGTGTAGATCATAAGATGTAGGTAAATCAATTCTAGCCCTTGATCATGATCATGTGACCCACCTAGTGAGAAGAGCACATTTTTCAAGGTGCCCTAGTCCCTTTTTGGTGCAATTTCTAACACACCACACACACTACCTAGAGTTTCATCTCACACATCACCTACCTTAAACATCACCCACAAGCCTATTAATTACCTACTAAACCTACAACTTTGGTTATAACTCCCTACCTGTAATCATCTCCCCTCTCTAACAAAGGTAAGAAAGCAATTATTATCTAACTTAAAAGAGATTTCTCTCTCTTTCTCTCTCTCTCATTCTCTCTACTCCTCTCTCTTCTCTCCCTCTCATTTTCTTCTTCCAAGCAATAGAGGGGTGGGACGTCCACCCCATTCCAGCCCCAATCCCCCTCTTTTCCTCCAAATCCCATCTCATCCCTTGATCCATCATCCTTGGTGCAATAAGAGCAAGGAGGTGTAAGATTAGAGCAATCTAAGGTGGGTGTGTTCCTAGAATTTAGAACTTTCATCTTTACATTCTTAGATCTCTTTTCTTTCATATGGGAAGTGTAGGACCCACCAATCAATGGTGGAGATCCTACACCATCCCTTAGTTTTGGCCAAATGGCCTATTTGGTGCATGCATGCCCATGCATGGGGTTTTCCCTTCTATGGGCCCCATCTTGTATTTCATCACATGATATGTTATCTAGACCTTAGAATCATGATTGGGATGACATCTTAACCATTGATCTTGAATCTTAGACATGCATGTGGTGGATCTTTGTTGTAATATATGAACAAATGGAATGTATGGTGTGATTGATGAAAGGAAGGGCCTCAATGTGGTGGAGCCCCTCCTTTTGTGGCCGATTCTTCATTTTTCCTTTATGATAGAATTCAGATCTTGCATGTGTGGCCCCACCTTGTGGGTCAACAAAAATCCAGAACATCCATGAAGCTTGGATGCCCATAACGGTCCATCCTTGAACATGTGACCCTAAAATTCATCTTAATGGGAAACACGCAAAGGGTATTTGATGATGGGGAAGGTCTGGACATTTATGGGGCTCACTAGAGTGGTCCACAACATAAATTTCTGGGGTTAAATCCCATGGCAAATGATGTTTATATTTTATTTCCTTCAATTACTTATTGTTGTCCCAATTTGTCTGGACAGATTTTTGGGCCAACTTGAGGCCAGGATTTGGCACTTTTGGTGGGAAATTTTATATCAAGTGGAATATGATGTTTAAAGGTACCTATCCCACGTATAAGCATGCCAAATTTCAGCCTTAACTGACCCCATTTGGGTCCCCAAAAGGATGGGCCAATATGGGTACCATGCTGGATTTTCTGTTGTAATTCCAGCTAGGTTGCAATTTGGAAACTCAAAATTTTAAAATAGTTTCTGATCAGGTGGGCCACCTTGGTGGACCCTATCTTATACTACATATATATGGGAAGGTTGAAATCTAATTTTCCCAATTTTTGGACACCCTGGGCCCACCCCATTGGGTGCTCAATCATGGTCTATATAGAATTCTGCACTTAACAGAATTTTTGGACAGATTGTATTTTTAAATTAAATTAAAATACTTTTGATCATCTTAAAATAGTGAATTTTTGTAGAGGTATGGCCCACCCATGAAAGGAACATCCTACAAATTTTCAGGGCCATCAAGCACCTGTACCATCCGTGGTACGGCCTGGAGTGGCCCACCAGGCTGGGGCGTTTAGCCTTGGCTGGCCGTCCAGGCCATCTTATGGGCCCACCTTGATGTATTTTTTGTCCCACCATTCATCCAAGTGGGGTCCATAGGGGGCATGATCATTTTCCCCTTCAATAGCATCCATTTAAGACCCATTTGGATGAGTTTTAGGCCAATTACACAGGCCCATAGGACTGCCTACCCTTGGGACGTCCAAGCCCATTGGACCATTGTTTGACTTTCGGTCCAGTAGCATGGTCTACCTATTTTATGTGTTTAAATTAGTCCCTTCATCTGGTGGGACCCATAGAGACATATGTGGGCCACCAGGGTACTTATACTTACCCCTCTATGATTTTTGTTGGGCCCCAACAGGCCCAGAATATGGGTGGGCTAAAATTTCAGCAAAAGGCCCAAACTAACTACCCCTAATGGTTTGTTTTGGGGCAGCATGGGCCACCAGATTAAGGGTGGATTATGCACTTGAAATTGCCTTCTTCTAAGATGCCCTTGGGCCTCATTTATGTATGCTTGGAGGCCCACCTCCATTGAAATTTATTTAGACCTATATGTAATGTGTTGATTGGCCTTGGTAGGTCCACTCATCTTGGACCTTCTAAGTTAGGCCCCATTGGACCTCTGGGCCTATACTTACCATGGTATTGTGATGGACTTAGGGGTAAAAATACACAAATGGTTGAGCCCTTGGTTACCCACTAAATTAGCCACATGCTTGGGCCAAGATGTAAGGCCCAATTCATTTGTTTTAAACATAAGAAATTGGCCATAAGGTTGGGTTACTGGGCTGCCCATTAGGCCCACCACAATATGTGAGATTATGACTTTTATGGCTGGGACCAAACCTCGCTTGAGGGCCCACTATATTGCCTATGTATTGGGCCATGTGTATTACCCCTTAGGCCCTTGGATTGTTTAAGACCTTGGGCCTTAATTCGCTCGAGTAATAGTGGGCTACCTTTTGGGAATCAGTTGAGGTTGGATGTCTTCCTTGGTGGCCCTAAGGTGGGCCCATAGGGTGGATATAGGTGGTTGAAGGCCCACCTGGACCCTTGTTAAGACCGTTTCTTCCCTTAGGCTTTTATATGGCCCTTCTAGCTCATGGGCTACCCCAAAGTATTGGGCCCCCACTAGAGGATGATCCCATAGTAAATTGTCTTAGTACGTAGGCTTGTTTTCCTCCTTGGGAAGGAGGAGTATGTTTTAAGTCTTTATCGCCATACGGCACACCCTTATGACCCATATGCATCATTTGCGTGATTGAATTACATTTTTGTGTGGTCATTGGGTTGATATGATAGAAGGATGGGGTTTCTCCCCTTTTGCACATCGAGTGCTTGGAGCGAGTGCATGATCTGTATGCGTGACTCATGCATTGGCATCGCATTTCATGATAGTATTG
This sequence comes from Magnolia changhungtana, assembly GCA_030180095.1. Lineage (NCBI taxonomy): Eukaryota > Viridiplantae > Streptophyta > Magnoliopsida > Magnoliales > Magnoliaceae > Magnolia > Magnolia changhungtana. Next base: position 22,448,857 of record JASAUF010000471.1, on the reverse strand, counting down.
CCCTTGCTTCAACAGGGCCTTACCTCCATAGGGACATTCGTGGATGGCCGTATGTATGGACACCAGAAATGTATTACTTGAGCATATAGGGTGCATAAGATGCCCATGGGTGAAAATTTTAAAACTTTTATGGTACCAAGGATCTGCCCCAGCACCATGACCGAGTGAAAACCATGAATGCACAAGGGCCTTACACCGTTAGGTCGTAACTCCCACTGTCGTATAGTCGGTTGGGTTGGGGTGTGACCTTACCCGTCTGAGAGAAAGAGGGCAATACTTAGGCTGAGTTTGACCAGCTCGTGAATGAGTTTGTTACCATCGAGCCTTGTTGGTGATTGGTTATCCACAGGCAGGTAGTGAGGTCTCTTATGCTCGTTTGACTGTGCGGGTCTGAAGAGCGGCAGTCATCCAATAGTGTACTTGACCCTGGTGATTTTCTTATGATGGAAATGTACTTGATATGTGGATTGGATATGAGCACTGACATTACTTTGCATTGTATTGACATTGGCTCTATAAGCCCTATATTGCATCACCTTAGCATGACGCCTAATACTCATTGCATTGTATAGCCTTAGTACGACTTCCTGCATTCATAGTTTAGCCTCGGTATGATTTCTTATGTTCATGGAAGCCTTGGTAAGGCTAGTGCTATTGGCATTGATCATATTTCCCTTCTGTATCTCCTATCATTCTTCTGTGCACCATTATCACACACTTTCACCACCCTCTAAGCTTTCTATAAACTTATGTACGATTGATGCGTGCAGGAGATCCTAGGTCAGCGTTGTAGTAGCGGAGCTTAGATAGGAGTTGAGCCGTTGACCCCAGTGTTGTATAATAAAATGCATATAACCATGCATATAAACTTGAGCTGCAAGATCGCGTGAATTTTCTTGGCAGATACAACCATGCATCCCTGATAATTGTACCCTGCTCTTCATCGATCTGGACATGGATATTATTTAAACCACCCGCACTACCTGTACGGTTATATATTCGATGAATGAGTAACCGGTTAAATGTGAATTCTCCTCAAGATTACACACCACCATATTAGTTAAGCATAGTTATAAATAAGAAATCATACAAAACAAGCCACTGTAATCTTATTAAATATATAGATGCGTAAATGCACATCAACTAGGGATGCTCGTCCAGTTAGCATTTGGGTGAAACCCATGCATGTAGCCGGTCACCAGCGAAAGTACATCTCGTACGTGCATGGTACCAAACTCACCAAAAGTAGGTCGATAGTCGATGGTCTGGGAGCTAGCGAAACAATACCACGACTAAGGGCACATGCTACAGCATCCGTAATTAGTCACCCGTATTATCGGTGGTCTGCGAGCTAGCGAAATGATACCAAGGCACGTGCTACAACATCCGAAATTAGTCATTCGTCATTGCTCATGTGCTATGAATGCATGATTAGCTCAATCGTTATTATTTTGATTATAATCAGCCAATTTAAGAAAGCTCAAAAGTTACTAGGGGGCTCATCACCCAGCGTAGGCCGACAGCTCGGGCATAATGTCCCATACCACCATCCCCGGCTCATGAGACTCCAACATTGAAATGTTTAATAGAACCACATCGACTATTGGCCAACATAGTTTATGAAGTGGAACTTACCATTACATGGTTACACGAAATAATACATCAAATCCACATAGGATAAATACCAAAACTAAGCCACATAAGGAAAATATCAAAACTAAGCCACATAAGACAAATATCAAATCAAATGCTACATAGGGCAATATCAAATCAAATGCCACATAGGGCGAATACCAAATCAATGCGATAAAAAGATCATCCTCAAAAGCCATGTAGACACAACAACCCATGGTTGGTAGACCCACATCAATATTCTATTTAACCCATCATTCAAGTAGCCACTTAATCGAAGGTCCATTGCAATCAATCAAGTTACATCCCAAGTCTGGATGTACATATGTAAGTGGGGTTCTCCACTGATAAATGTACTAATTCAAGTTCCACAAGCAATCCACAAGTAGTCCACAAGCATAAGAAAATATACAAGTACAACATATAGATGTTCATACATGATAAATATTAAACACATAATATATAATTCAATTCCAACAACTAGCACAAGTGATTATGAGATAGAGATATCAATTATCAACCAAAATTAAATCAGAAACTATCACTTGAGCTAATGGAAAATGAAAAGCTCAAGTGGGAGAAATCATCACCTTACATGTTAAACCGCCTATTGGGGTCACTAGTAAGTGCATGAGCCCTTAGAGTCGAATCCTTCCATGAATTATATATTTGTGCAATTAGATCGAATTTCTACAAACCACTTGTGGTTAAGATTACAACATAGGGTTTGGATCACTTAGGTTTAGGCTTCATCCTAGAGTTTAATTCTAGGCTTAGATTTTTACGATTTGAACGCTAATTAATGTATAATCGATCATAATATTAATCACAAAATTGCCATTATCATTAACGATGTAATTAATATTAGCTATCATGATAATAATGATCATTATGATGGTAATAAGTAGTGTGATCTATTATCAATGATAATTAAACACTAATATCTAATATCTAGCTATTGTAGTTTTGTTTATAATAACTAATACAAGCATAATTAACCTGCTAATGGTTAATCACATTTAATAATTGCAATAATCATAGTAACACCAATGATGATAATAAATCAGACAATTTACTTTGAGAGAGAAAATTGACTCACATTAATTGACTCAACAACGAGTTGGGCTTCCAAACCCGATGTGTCTCCAATAGCCCCATGTGGCCACCACTCTTCTCGTGCTCCATCTTCTTTCTCCTCTACCTGCTCTTTCCTTTCTTCTCACCATAATCAACAAGTTAGCACAAACTATGCCTTAACCAAGTCGCGGGCGAGTCACCAACTCAGCTCCTCTCTCTCCCTCTTCCTCTTCTCTCTACTTCTTCTCTCCTTTCTTCCTTCCTTTGTTCTCTTGCTGGAACTCCAGCAAGGCCCGAACTAGGCCCAAGCCCAGCTCAACCTAGCTAGACTTGGTGGGTTTTAGTTGAGTTAACCCGCTAACAAGGTGAGGCTCGATCCTCCATTCCTTCTTCTCCTCTCTCTTCTTCCTCTATTCTCTCTCACTCTCTCTCCTTTTTTTTTCCCTTCAGACCCATACACCAACAAGGTTGTTGGACTAAACCAGAACCGACCTAACTTGCATAACTTGACCCATTGAGTTTCAGCCGAGTTGAGTCGACTCGAGATGGGGCTCTCTGTCTCTCTCTTGATCATCTTCTTCACCTCCATTCTTTTCTTCGTATCCTTCTCTTTGTTTATAATTCTCACAACCAGACAATGTCTGGTCTTGACTAGACCTGCCTGACTCGACCCACGACTCGGTCAAGTGCACTTATTGCTAAGCTTGGGTAGCAACAACCTCCTTTTCTCCCTTTCTTTCTATTTCTTTTCTTTTCTTCTTTTTTCATTCCTCCGCTGGACTTCCAACAATCCCTGGGATCAGACAAACCTGACTGGAACTACCCAGACGCACCACTCCCTACCACGATTTGATGCGGTTTAGTGCACAAGCGAGGAGCAGCTCGTCCTCCACACCTCTCTCTCTCTCTATTTCTTTATTTTCTTTGTTTCTTTTTTTTTTTCCATCTGTTGGAGGCCAGTAGCACCGCTGGATGATCAGGCCTGTTTTGACCCGAACTGAACTCGATGTGGTTTGAACGAGGAAGAAGGAGGCAACCATTAATGGCGATTTCGAAGACACTACTCCTTCCTCTGATCTACTTCTTGCAAATGGTCCTAGTGGACCCTGAGAAGCTTCCAGATGAGGTTTTTCAAAGCTTGGGGGAGGTTTGGGTGGTGGTTTCGAAGGAGAAAGAAAACAACAGATTTTTCTTAGCTACCACAAGAATGGGAGAGGAGATGTGTTTGCTCAATCCTCTCCCCTTTTTATTATTTACCCTAACTCCCCAGAGCCCGTGGATTGAAACCCAAATGGTTGAGATTTTATCAGGTTAAAACCGCCTCCAAATATAGAGGGTATTGCAAAACCGGCCGTTGTTTTCTTTTGGCTATGGAAGAAAGCCCTAGGCTGAAGGGTTGGGATTACTCGTAGATGAAGGGATGAGATCAAAGGATTTCCACGCATGTGGATTGCCAGCTCACGAGGAAACGAAATTTTTGCTTTCGACAACTTCCAACCACACGCACTCCATTTGCACCTGATGTTGTGCACATGAACGTTTGCATGGACTTGCATAGATGGAGACGCTCTACCTGATGGACGATTTGGATCTTGGAGGTAAGCCTCGATTTGTGGGCCATGATTAAAATCTCAGGCAGCTATCTATCTGTTGGTGGAAAAGGACGAAGATTCTCTTTTTCAAAAATTCGTCGGGTCAGAGCAAGTTTGACCAGGTTTGTTGCCCCATGCAATGTTGGTGCACAACCTTTGATGCACATGCGTGGTTGAAATGGGCCCCATGGTTATGTTTTTGAGAAATCCACTTCGTCCATGATTCTTTGTGGGCCCATCTGGGTTATCTGACTGAAGATGAGGCAAATACAAAGCTTGGGTGGGCCACACTAAGTGGATCTTCATTTTTTATAATTAATTTTCATTAATCTGATGGTCAACACGATTGCTCGTCAATGGTCATAAGAACCCTAAGGGCGAGTGACCGGTTGATTAGCTATTTTATTACTACATGGGATGGTTTAAAGGGTAGATTGTCCATCAGAGCATCGCAAGCCTGATGAACAGTGGATTTCATGATTCAGATTGTGTAATCTAGTAAGGACGATTAGATTTTCTTGTTCTATGAATGAGGATGGCTCCTATTATTCGTATTGGTATGGGATTGAATTCATATGTTGATCCAATAAGTGGATGGATGATTTGGATTTATTATGAATCGATGTCGGCGTGTTAATTTTGATCTACCAGTCGAGAATGATGAGACAGTCTAATATTGTTTCCTCATTTGTTATTTGAAATGGGTTCAATTGAGCAGTCAAATCGCCTTACAGATACAATTTGAGTCCTCTTGGACCGTTTGGTTGCTAGGTGGTAGATGAATAGTTTATTTTTCAGATTAATGGTCAATTCTACTGAAAGTACTCTACTCATGGCTATCTACCACTAATTCATTTAAATTCGTCTTGGTTTAAGGGTAGCATCTTAATGTCACTAAAAATTTCAATTTAAATGGAGCATAGGTTCTCATAATCTTCTTGGGTGAAGATCAACAATAATTGTCTCCAATCCACGATTGGACGACTTAATTTATGGATGAAGATTACTCTCAATGGTTAGATTTAAGCTAGAAAGCACTTGAATACTTGCTTAAGCTAATTCATATTTACGCTAAGTTAGCTTACACGGTAACACTTACAGTAAGTCACCTCCTTTCATGACAACTTATGTTAAAGTTCTAATTTGGAATGATAATTTGTTTAACCTAAACGTTGCTAAAAGATGAAACCCTAGATTAAACTTAATCTTATAATTTGTGTAATTTATAGTTGAAGTTGAACCAAAAGTGCATACACCAAGTTCAAATGACATAAGATCTTCGACGTAAGATATGTGGAATTTCTTTAAGCTTACACTAATTTGAGTTGATATGATTTATCTTATTTCTGTATACTTTCATGTTAATGTGATTTTTGTTGGGGGCCGTTGCACAAAACCTTAGGATCTAGCCTCCCAAAATACCAGAATTATGGGATAATAAAGCAATGAAATAAATCAAAGCATAAACCACACGACACTAGGAAATTTTACGTGGAAAACCCTCAAAGAAGTAAAAACCACGGGACCTCATCCAGATCAACAATCCACTATAAAGCAGAACGTTACAACCGATCACAAGCACACACCGCTTGGATCAAACCTTCTTCACTCACGCAGGAGTGGATAAACAATAAGAGAACAAAAGAAAAATGGAGAGATCTCATCGATCACGAGGACATAGAAGCGCCGAGACGTGGACTGCGAAGTAAATCACCTCTATGAACAGAATCTCCCTTCCACAAGCTTCCTCTCTCTCTCTCTCTCTCTCACCTTTGATGGCCCTAAACCCTTTTAGAGAACCTTTAGGGAACCTTAGAATACCCTGGAATACACCCCAATCCCGTATACACCCCTTTATATAGATTTAGAAAGAAGTAGAATCGAAATAGAAAACAAAAATCGCAGAATTTGCGTTTCCGCAAACGAATCTGCGTAAACCTTCGATGTCATCGAAGGCCTTCGATGACAACTTTCGATTTCATCTAAGGTCCTTCGATGATATCGAAAACGGACTAAAACTATCCAACGACCAGGGGTGAAAATCCCAAAAATACTCGATGATATTGAAACTGGTTCGATTTCATCGAACCCAGCAATGAGGTGAAAATCCCCATCAAATCTCTCCCTTTTCGACTCAGGAGGAGTTCATCTTCTTCAAGCCAGCCAGGTTTATACAAACCTCAAACTTGCCCTTGAGCAATGCCTTAGTTATCATATCTGACCCATTATCGTCCCTATGGACCTTCTCAAGCTATAACACCTTCCGTTCCAGAGTATCCCTGATCCAGTGATACTGAATCTCTATGTGCTTCGACTTGGAGTGCTGACTTGGATTCTTACTTAAGTGTATAATACTTTAACTATTGCAATAGACCACGTGCTGCTCCTGCTTCAGGCTAAGTTCCTCTGGGAACCTCTTCATCCAAAGTAGAGTGGGCATCGGTCTAGATCAGATCAGATTGGACCTGACTCGGTTCGATCTGAAATTCCAATAGTCTGACGCGAACTTGATCCAATCCGAGACCGAGTCCGGGTCACCTGACTCGGACCGATCCAATGCTTGATTGACTTGACCCAAATCGAGTCTGACTCGGTCAGGGAAACCGAGTCAGATCCGATTCGGTACGATTCAGATCATTTGATATGGTGTGGTCCACTTTAGTCTTCAATATATCGTACTTTTGTGTTCAACGCCTAAAATGATACGTCAAAATGGATGAACGGCTTAGATAAAACATATACATCAAGGTGGGCCCCATATGACTATGAAAGAAGTGTATCTCGATTTCTCTATACGTATTACGTTGACGTGCACTGCACAAAAAGTGCAATGATTTTCTTTTCACGCAAGTGTGACTTGCTATATTGAGGTTAGCAATTTATATGGGTCTGATGGTGGGGTATGTGTTATGTCCAAACCGTCACATCATTTGGCGAGCTCGTATTAAGGCTTGAGACTAAAAATAAGACAGATTTAACTATCATGTGGACCACACAAATTGTTTAACGGTGAAAATCATTCTCTGTTGCTATTTATGGTGTGGTCAAGATGATCATTGGATATTATTCATTTTTTGAACAATGCTCTATAATAGTCTCTAAAAATATATGAACGGTGTAAATATGATAAATACATCACTGTGGGGCCCATGTAACTTTAATATCCTCTGAACCGTTCATACGACTCGGAGCTCGAGGAGCGTCAGTGCTCGTCTTGGCATGACACGTACCTACAGCTAGCGCACAACCAGGTACATAGCTGTGTGCGGTACACTAGCAAATCACCCGTTATTGTACACGGTAAACTCTTTTGGGTGACCACCTTGAATGCGTGTGATTTATCCACGTCATCAATTCATTTTTGTAGATAATTTTAGTGGTTGAACACGAAATTGATGTATATCCAAAGCTCAAGCGGACCATACCACAGGAAAAGGTAGAATGATTAATAAGAACTACTCCGGATCGGGTAGGATCGGATCAGGTCGGATCAGGGCCAATCCGAACTCGACCCGAACAGATTTTGGATCTGGATGGGGCTACTCGATCCGCACCGATCCAGACCGTCGGTTCAGTTCTGATTGGATCGAATTGGCTCGGATCCACCGAATCGGGTCTGTTTTGCCCAGCTTTAATCCAAAGCATTTCTTTACATGCCTCTGTGGCCGCAATGTATTCGGCCTCTGTCATCGACAATGGTACAACCTTTTGTAGCTTGCTCTGCCAAGAGACCGCTCCCCCTGCAAACGTGAACATGAACCCCGATGTAGACTTCCTGGAGTCTATGTCACCTGCCTTATCTGCATTTGTGTAGCCCTCTAACACAGGTTTTCCAGCACCATAGCATAGGCTCAACCTGGATGAGCCTCTTAATATCGCAGTATCCACTTCACCACTGTCCAATGCTCCTTGCCAGAATTGGCAAGATACCGGCTGACAACACTAACCGCATATGCTATGTCTGGGCGTGTACACACCATAACATATATCAAACTTCCTACTACTAATGATAGTGTATCTTCTGCATCTCATTCACTTCTGCTTTCATCTTGGGACACTGCCTGTCGCTCAATCTGAAGTGACCATCTAGAGGAGTACTAACTAACTTCGTTGCATTCATATTAAACTGCTCTAGGACTTTTTCAATAAACCGCTCTTGTGACAATCAAAGCTTCCTGCTGCTTCTATCACGAGTTATTTTCATTCTTAGGATTTGCTTAGCTAGGCCCAAGTCTTTCATCACGAATGACTTATCCAACTCCTATTTCAGCCTGTTAATCTTCTTGATGTCTTTTCCCATGATGAGCATATTATCAACATATAACAGCAGAACTAAGAAATCACCATATGAGAATTTACGTGTGAACACACAGTGGTCCGACTCCGTTCTGTCATACCCATGCTTCAACATAAACGAGTCGAACTTCTTGTATCATTACCGTGGAGCTTGTTTTAGCCCATACAAGTTCTTCCTCAGCCTACACACCATTTGCTCTTTCCCCTTGACTTCAAACCCCTCTGGTTGGTACATGTAGATCTCTTCTTCCAGGTCACCATGGAGAAAGATAGTTTTAACATTTAACTGCTCTATCTCCAGATCCATGCTAGCCGCCAACCCAAGCAACACCCGTATGGATGTTATCTTCACCACTGGTGAGAATATCTCCTCGAAGTCTATACCTTTCCTTTGACCGAACCCTTTCACCACAAGTCTGGCCTTAAACCTCGTCTGTGAATTCTTCTGCTCAATCTTTTTTCTGAACACCCACTTGTTGCTTAGAGATTTCTTACCCTTAGGCAATTTCACCATGTCATAGGTGTGATTCTTATGGAAGGATTTCATCTCCTCTTGCATAGCTTTCAACCACTCCCCCTTATGCTCGTCGGCTAGGGCCTCAGAATAATCTTCTAACTCTCCCCCATCAGTGAGCATAATGTACTCATACGGTGAGTACCTCTTTGATGACTATCTGTCCCTAGATGACCTCCTCACCTATGGCTGAACAGATGGATTAAGTGAGGGCTGCTCCCTCAGTCCATCTTCTGTAGGAACTCCCTTGTCCTTTGCACCTTACTATACTCTCCCGTCGTCAGGCATTATTCACTCCCCAAGTATAGGGTTGTGATGTAGTAATAAACTCGATGAGACCGAGGTTGAATCCACAGGGACTAAAACCTGTACGTAATCTGAAACTAACTAGAACTAGAACTAGACTAATATGCAATCTAAATCGACTAATTTTGAGGAATAATGGTGAAATACTAATATAAAACTTAAGGAATTCAAAAGTAGGAAACTAGGGTGCCAAGGATCCACTTGTAGAGATCAAGATAATCTACGGTTGTTGAGGGTCAAATATTATATATCAGACCCTAATTATTGCCTGGATTTACGAACATGATACTGTTTAATGGCTCGATTTAATCATGTTTGTGATGTAGAGTGTATTTGCAAGCATGAACCGAAAAAGGGAGCTTAAAGCATGAATTTAACGCTCTGAAGTCACCAGATCAAGGGACGGACTCCAGAGGACCAATATTGAAGAATTTACATGTCAGGGATCCGAGGAAATAAAGCCGTTCACGTTAAAGAGGCCTGAAACTAATGCAAAATGCAAGATCATGAGGTTTTCACTGTCCGTTTGACACGAGACTCCATACATGGGATGTGAATCATAAATTAACCGTACATGTTAAATTTCAGCCATTGAAAATCTCGGGAAGTAGGCCAACGGACAAATCTGCCCTTAAACGGTCAATTCTGGGCCCACCTGATAACTGGATATGCTTCAAACTTGGTCCTAACAGCTTAAATGAGGTGAGAATACGGATGGATGGATTGGATCTTTCATAAGCATCATGTTGGACTCCACAAGGGGAGCGTGTGAGTGCATAGAGGGTGCACTCTTGCGGTGCACCCAATACCTACAAAGGGTCAGCAACCACTGACCCGTGTCATCCTTAAAAACGGAAAACTTCGTTTTCCTTCTTTCGCCAGCGTCCGCACGGACGATTTCAGTGGGCCTCACCCCTCACCCAAATCATCCATTTGAACCGTTCATTGTGTACATAGGGGGGACATTCACCTCACCTAGGAGTCCTTTCTCCACCATGCAAAGCTGACGTGTGAAGATCTCAGCCACATACAAGATGAACGGTAGCACGAAATATCACGTGGGACACACTGAAATCAAACCAATCTCGCCCTTCTTAGACGGTTTTTCGTCCTGAAGCTAATGGACGGAGTAGATTTTACACTTGGCATCAATCAGTGGTCCACCGACCATCACAGAGCTGCTGCGTAGCCTCTGTTTCACAATAGAGGTTGCAATTCTCCGTTGTAGGCCCCCACCGTACATCAACGGCCTAATCCGGACTGTCCATCAGGAGTCTATGGCCCCTCGCATCAAATCCTAGGTGTCGAAATTGCATAATACAATGAATGATCAATTTTTCACCGTTCAAACGCCAGGTAGACAGCACCGAGAAAGAGTCCGAGGGCCACACCAAATCCGAACCAAAATCAACATCTCTGACTAGTTTTCCGTGCTTATCTCAGTGAACGGAGTAGATTTTCCATTAGAGCTCGTTCGTGGGGGCCTCCAAACATCAGCGTAAAAGTTGTAAAAGTAGATGCACGCTGTTACGTAAGAAGTCCTGTTTGGCCACGAACTGTGGAAGTTCCACGCAGGAGTTCTCCACCGCCCTTAACACCTATAAAACAGAGAGAGAGAGAGAGAGAGAGAACGTGAGGAGGGGGATCTTGGAGGGCTGGGAGTTTTGACGCGGAAGAGAGAGAGAGAGACAGAAGGCCTTCAACAATTTTCTTTTCTTTTTTCTTTAATTCCCTTCTTTTCTTTTTATGTTATTTTGATGGAGTTTAGCTTATCCATGTCAGGCTAAAACACCTTAGCTAGGGTAAGGGGTGAAGCTTGTAGTGAGATGGGAGATTCTATTTATGCTTTTAATTTAATTTATGAATTGAAGTTGATTTTAGTTGATTATTAAGGGAATACTTTCAGTTTTTAATGGTTTGTTGTGACCAAAATTACAATAGATCTGTGATGGTTTTGAGTATTTCTTTCTCCTTTTTATGTTTATGACGTCAGGAAGCCCTGTTGTTCACCATCGTCTCCTGGGCATGGTCGGATGACGCTACCCTTCCTAACCCTCATAGCATGGTGATTGGTTGGTAATTAGTTTAATTTTGTTGTTTGCTTTGCCTCTTGGGCATGGTTTGGTGATGGAATCCATTCTAATTCATATACCTTTCATCTCTTGAAAACTACATCAAGTAAATTCAGTTTAATATCCATGGGAATTCAGAGGAGAAAAACTAGGGATTCAGAGGATCCATTTGTAGAGATCAGGGAGATCTTACACCTGCTTCACGAATCATGGAAATTAACTGAACTGCCGTTGATATAGTCTTCAAGAGATGAAAGGTATATGAATTAGAATGGATTCCATCACCAAACCATGCCCAAGAGACAAAGCAAACAACAGAATTAAACTAATTACTAACCAATCAACATGCTATGAGGGTTAGGAAAGGGTATGCATCAATCATCCAACCATGCCTGTGAGACGGGTGAACAACAGGCTTCGACATCATAAACATAGAAAGGGAATAGGAATACTCAAAGCCATTGCAGACCCATTGTAATTTCAGTCACAACAGACCATTAAAGACTAAAAACATTCCCATAATAAAATTAAATCAAAATCAAATTTTGTTCACTAATTAAAAATAAAGTGAAGGCATAGAATCTCCCATCATGCTACAAACTTCATCTCTTGGCCCTAGCCAAGAGGTTTAGCCACACATGAGTGGACTGAAACCCTTAAACAAAATAAAATAAACAAAAAAAATAAAAATAAAAATAAAAATAAAAGAAAAGAAAACAAATCTACTCCCTCATCTCCTTGTCTTTCTCTCTCTCCCCTGCTCCAGCCGTGCTTTCCCCTAGCTCCAGCCCCCTCCTCTCTTATATAGAACCCAGAGGGTCGAGGCAGAAAGTGCATAGCAGGTTACGCGCTCCCTGTTGTAGTGGGAGACAAATTGACTTAAGCTGATGCTCTGTAGGACCCATCCTTGAGTTCCGACAAGAGATCCACTCCGTTCACCAGCTTCTCCTTGAAATTTCAGTAGAAACAGCCAGTTTTAGCTATCTGTCGATTCGGCCCAAGGAAGAACTCATTCTGCTGTCCATCATTCTTTTGATCATGATTAACACGTGCTTGCACTTATGGGAATAGATGGCCACCTAGGCAATGGTTATAGGGCCCTTTTAAGGATAATAGACGGTCCAGATCAACATTTTGATGGGCCATGGTGGGCCACAGTGCATCAAGCTCTGTTCTTGCGTAATCAGAGAGAAAGCGGATTTCCTCCACTGTGCTGCTGGCGGGGCCCATTATCAACATCGGTTGAAGAATCCATACCGTCCATTGAGTTGTACTCGAAAAACCGTCCAGATATACTGAGATCGAACTGATTTCAGTATGGCCCACAGAATATCGTACTCCGCCGTCCGTCCGGTGTTTTCTGAAGATTCTCGTACATACACGTGCATGGACCAAAAATGAGAGCTAGGCGAGGGTTGTAGCTACCCTACGGGACGAATGAACGGTTCAGATCATTAAACTGGGCAATGAGTGGGACCCACTAATAAAATCAGCGGTTGGTTTTCGCGGATCCCTGCGAAACGGAGATCAGTCCCTTGCGCTGACGAAGCTGGTGGGGTCCACTTAGATGTATTTTGAAGAAATTCAAGCCGTCCATTAGCTTCAGGATGAAAAACTGTCCAGGAAGGGCGAGATTGGTTTAATTTCAGTGTGGCCCACAGATTCTTCCACTCTACCGTCCGACTTGTGATTTAACGGTTAGAAATTGATCTATGCTGTATTTTAAAATTTCCCCACCTATGCTGTGATTAGTGGGCCCCTTCAATCTTGATGAACGGTTCCGATTCATCATATGAACCATGGGTGGGGTCCACAGGCCAAAACCGACGGACGGACATTCGTTCGCTGTGGGTTTTCCCACTTTTAAAGAAATTGGTTGGGTCAGCGTACGCTGACCGACCTTAAGCGGAGTGGTGCACGGCCTGTGCACGTGCACGTTGTACTCACACGGTGCACATGTGGGGTCCACTGTTATGTTCGCGAGAAATCCGCTCCGACCATCCATTCTATCATATCATTCAAGCCGTGGGGACCGAAGATGAAGCGTATCCAGACATCAGGTGTGCCCCACTTAAGGATTTAAGGGGCTGATCTGTTTGTTGAGGCACTTCTATAGAGATCCAATGGTTGATTTTTGACGTGTACGGTTAATTTATGGTCCTCAGGCCATATATGAAGTTTCGAACCGAACGGATGGTGGGAACCCTATGATCTTGCATTTTGGACCAATTTCGGGTCACTTGGGCTTCAGTTTCGCAATTTTTGCAGATCTATGGCGTGTAAATTCGTCGATCTTGGTCCCATGGAGTCTGTCCCTTGCCTGTGGTGTCATCAGAGCATTAAATACACACTTTTAGCACCTTTTTGTAGTTCCCACTTGCAATTGTACCTTGCATCACAAACACGATTAAATTAGGATTTTAAACGGTGGCATGTTCATAAATCCAGTAATAACTGGGGTCTAATATGCAATATTTGACCCTCAATAGTATGCCTTGAATTGGAGAATACAAGTCCTTGCAATAAAGTAAGTCTTCCATCTTAGCCTTCCATATGGTCCAGTTAGAACCATTGAGGCTGATCATCCTTGATGAGCCACCTTTCATAATTCAAAACCGATCTCACACCATTCAATGAACTTAGCTTTGATACCACTTTATTGGGGGTCGTTGCACAAAACCTTAGGATCTAGCCTCCCAAAACACTAGAATTATGGGATAATAAAGCAATGAAATAAATCAAATTATAAACCACACGACACTAGGGAATTTTACGTGAAAAACCTCAAAGAGGTAAAAACCACAGGACCTCGTCCAGATCAACAATCCACTATAAAGCATAACGTTACAACCAATCACAAGCACACACCGCTTGGATCAAACCTTCTTCACTCATGTAGGAGTGGATAAGCAATAAGAGAACAAAAGAAAAACGGAGAGATCTCACCGATCACGAGGACGTAGAAGCACTGAGACGTGGACTGCGAAGTAGATCACCTCTACGAGCAGAATCTCCATTCCACAAGCTCTCTCTCTCTCTCTCACCTTTAATAGCCCTAAAACCTTTTAGAGTACCTTTAGAGAACCTTAGAATACCCTGGAATACACCCAAATCTCGCATACACCCTTTTATATAGATTTAGAAAGAGGTAGAATCGGAATAGGAAATAAAAATCGCAGAATCTGCATTTCCACAAATGAATCTGCGTAAACCTTTGATGTCATCGAAGGCCTTTGATGACAACTTTTGATTTCATTTAAGGTCCTTCGATGATATCGAAAACGAACCAAAACTGTCCAGCGACCAGGGGTGAAAAATCCCGAAAATACTCGATGATATCGAAACTGGTTCGATTTCATCGAACCCAGTAATGAGGAGAAAATCCTCATCAATTTTTCATACAATTGATTGATTTATCATTATCAAGTATTTATTCTTTTAGGAATTATGGTTAATATATGATGTTAATCATGCGTGATTTTTATAAATTCATGTGGGGTGATGGATACAAGCCTTGTCCTTTGTCAATTTTGAGAGTGACGCATGTTTCCACTCTATATTGAGTTGGCTTTTACTCATCTCTCTTATTTTGTTGAGTTAGCCATTGTTACTATTCTCTTTTGTTGAGTTAGCCATTGCTATTCTTCTCTTTATTGAGTTAGTCATTGCTATTTTTCTTTTTTATTGAATTGGTTTATTGCTACTCTTCTTATTTATTATGTTAGCCTTGTGCTACCTCCCTTTATGGCTTGGGCATGTGTCTTGGAATTCCAAAACCCCTATGATTCAATTTATTTCCTCTTTGGTGCAAGTGATGTGTTAGAGGTTTTACAACTAGTGATTTAATTATTTTATCATGGACGTAATGCGCTCTGGATAGAGACCCTCTTGGTCGACGAGTAATTCCATGGGTTTAGGTAGTGGTGCACAAATCGATGTAAGTAATTTGTAATGCGTGATACATCACTTGTGGGATTGGATGTTGCAAATAGTTGCTCCATGAACAAATCATGTCACGTAATTCATCCGACTCATGTGTTGTGCCACCTCGAGGTATTCACGTCATTCCATTGTAGTGTTGGACATGTCGGCGAATCTTCGTAGTTATGGGATATGGGGCGAGTTGGGTTTTATATGAATTATATTCCACATTGTGATGACTACTATATATAATGGATTGCACACACTTTGCTATGTATACATTCATATGTATATATATATATATATATATATAGAGAGAGAGAGAGAGAGAGAGAGTCCCGGTCTCCTGCGCACTGTGCCACACGGTGCTTAAGTACGAGCTCTATTAGGAGCCATCGGATACGAAACAGCGGCTGAGATGAAGCAGCAGTGAGAAGACTCACGCGGCTATTTTTTAGGATGCACGCCCAGCCTTCTGAATTGATGTCTACAAGTTCTGTGGGCCACACCGTGATGTGTGTTTTGTATCTACACCGTCCATCCATTTGGACATACCATATTATGGCATGATGCAAAAAATGAATCAGATACAAAGCTCGAGAGGACCCCACCACAAAAAACAAAGGGAAGAGTGACGTCCACCGTTAAAAGGTTATGAGGGCCATGACAGGGTTTGTTCTGATAATATGGTCTGTCCGTTTAGCTCGAAACTTTGTATGCAGCCTTAGAACCACGAATTAGCCGTACACGTCAAAGTTCAGCTCCTGGATCCTTGTAGAAATGGCCAAAATGACAAATCAGCCCCTGAAGTCCTGATTTGGGGCCTGCCTGATATCTGGATATGCTTCAAACTCGGTCTCAACGCGTTAAACATAGTGGCAAAGTGGATGGACGGAGTAGATTTCCCACGAACATCATTCTGGGATCACACGTACATGCATGTACATGGAGTGCAAGTGCACCGGCTGTGCATGGAATCTCCCAACGTTGGTCAACACCCATTGACCGACTTCTTCTCCTCAAATTCAAAAACACACAGCATCTTCACTGTGCTTTTACAATTTTCTCAGTGTGGCTTGGTCATTATTCAAATCATCGATTCGGACCGTCTTTCATGTTCAGAAGGGAATTTTAACCCTTGACAAGGTGGCATTTTGAAACCATGCAGGCTGTTGTAACATTCTAACCGCCGAACATGAAATGGACGACAAAGTAGATAATCTTGCGACCTACGCTGATTTCACTTCAAAACCACTCCTTTTCGGATGGTTTTCCGTCGTGAATCGAATGTGAGGTGTGGATCTTCTAACTAACAGCAGTTAATGGGACCTTAGACTTCATAAAGTCGACGTACGTTGAGTCTATTGTGAAACAGAGGCTTCGTGTTTTCGTAGTGGACCACCATCATGAAACAAAAGATGGATCTGAAGCGTCCATCAGGTAGAGGGAGAAAAACCCATTGAAACCATGTCGACCTTCAGCGTCCATGTCCCCTCAAATGATCGTCACATCGATCGCAAGAAGACCGTTCAGCGGCCGTTGTAGCTTGATTATCTTAGTGGGCCACATCATCAGATGATCAAAACTGGTCATTTACGGTCGAAATCCTGAGAGGGAGACAGTGGACGGTGTGGATCTATCAAAAGACAGCTATAATGGGCATCATCAGCAATGCTGTAGGAAGAAAGATGGTTTTCTTTCTCTGTTGTGCGGAAGCTCCATTGAAGACGGCTTTGTGCGAATTTCCTCTGTTTTTTGTGGTGGGTCCTCTCGAGCTTTGCATTTGATTCATTTTTTGCATCATGCCATAATATGGTCTGTCCAAATGGATGGATGGTGTAGATACAAAACACATATCACGGTGTGGCCCACAGAGCTTGTGGACGTCACTTCAGAAGGCTGGGCGTGCGTCCGAAAAAACAACCGCGCGAGTCTTCTCACAGCTGCTTCATCCCAGCCGATGTTTCGTATCCAACGGCTCCTAACGAAGCTCGTACTTAAACACCGTGCGACACGGTGCGCAAGAGACCGGACTATATATATATATATATATATATATATATATATATATATATATATATATATATATATATATATATATATATATATCGATACCACTGCATCGGGTGGAGTACGAGCCATATCAGTTTCCTTACATTACTCTTATGAATCTCTTAAATTATTGTGAATTTTAAAGGACAATCATCACTATGAGTAGGGCGTTGATCCTTTCTAACTGTACATATAATGTAGGTGATGTACAGATTGAAGATCCAAATGACCATCTCCCTATGGAAGATTGTATTGAATGAATAAGAAGATAGTTTTATGATTTAATTTTATATTTCTGCTGTAAAATTGATAATGTAATAAGCTTCCGTTGAGAGGGCATTTTATAATTTGTTGAATTCTTTTACTCCAATGAAATAATAAAATAGTCAATTTTATTCTTGTGAATAATTACTTTCATGAATGTAACTAGATGTGATTTAAATGGAAAGAAAAAATAAGGTGTGATTTTTAAAGCATCCAATTTATACATTATTAACACCTAAAATTCTTGTGTACGAGTACATACTCGAGCTACGAAGATTTCTGGATGTTATAGATCATCATTGCCCCTATGAGAATGGAGAACCAACCCGACACTTGTAAATTATAGGTGTGGTCCCTCTTAATTATACAAGATTTCCTGAAAGAATCTTGAGGAGACATGAGAGATATATGCACAAGTCGTAAATAGAAAAGAAGTAGAGCCCATGAATATTATCAAGAAGTTATAACCAATGTTACATGAATTTAAGGAAATTATGCCTGATGAACTTCCCAATGGATTACCCCTCATGCGGGATACGGATACGTAACATCTTATTAACATTTTCCTAGGGGCAGGTCTATGATCTACAAATAGGAGTGCAAATGGGTAAGGTTGACACCTCAGTTAATGGATCTATCCCAACAATGATTGCATATAGGTAAAAAATTAGGCCCTTGGTGAAGGTCTGGATCTAAAAGATCCAAAAGTTTGACCAATGTTACTAGATGGATTGGACCCTTGGGCACGTCAGGATACAAAAGATCCAAAAATTTGACACATGTTACTAAATGAATTGGCTTTGAGTCCTCTTTAAAACCAACCCAACATTGGCTGACCAAGACCCAGTTTTGAAATGGATTTGATCCGGGTCATTTGAAAATGGACCTAACCCCAACCTGACCAAAGAAATAGTACTTATTCATGTGGGTTTTATTTTCTTTTGCTCTAGATCACGACAATGGTTCACTACCTTTGTTAAAAAGAAGTAGCTGCTCATCCATTACCTGTGACAACCTAACCTTGATAATCGTGGGACCTATCAATGGAGAATATACCAAAAAATTATAATAATTGAACTACCCTAACCATTGAATTTGGGCTACTGGCTATTTTATTCTGACTCGTAGAGG